>CM042080.1:1496447-2696447 GCA_023509865.1 Trypoxylus dichotomus
GAATGGGTCGACTCATATATCAAAAGACGCGTATTTTCATCAGATTACGATAAAAAAGTTTGCCTCTCTGTCTCTAACCGTTAAGGAGAAAATCGCGTTTAAAGTTTCGAAATTTCCAAAAATGCTTAACTCTCGGAAACTTTTTAGTGCCGTAAACTCCTAAACGGTTATAGATAGAGGATCCCGAATTTGCGCCGTTCGAAAGTACGCGTCGAGATGCTTTCAAATGAGCACCGAACAGTCGCGCTGCGACCAAACGCATGTAAACCGAGATACGGAGATTCGGTCGAGAAATTTCGGTAAAATATCGAAGTCCGAAAATGACCGTTTTTATCATCCTATCCGGTAGATTTTTACGCGCCGAACAAGAATTTTTAGCACGCTTCGATATCTCTAACCGTTTAAGAGATATGGGCGTTTGAAGTTTCGGGACTTTCGAAAAAACGCGAAAAAAATCCCCTCGACCCCGGAAAACGACATACTTTCGACGTTTTCTCGTGTCGCGCGTTAACGACGCCGTTCGGACGGACGAATTAGACGGTTTCCGATGAGAAACATGTCCGCGGAATCGATTGCGACCAGGAGCGGACGCCCTATCTCTAACCGTTTAGCGGCTACGGCCCGTCAAAGTTGAAAAAGAGAAAAAAATCCAGCAACTTTGAAACGCTGTAGCGTCGGAACGCGTTGAGCCAGGGGCGTCCTTCTTTCGCCTGTTTAGAACCCTCATAGGGGTCCTTACGACGCGCCGATAAGCGAACGTCTAACTGCTTCCCGTTAACGCGCAGTAGAAATGTCGCATTTTTTCTGACCAAATCGATGAAATTTTTCGACCCGGAAAAAATCGAGGGTCGGAAATTTCGGGGTTTTGACCCTACCTGGAACGTGGCCATATATGTGGGTGTTTCATGCCTACGAGAAATTTCTAGCCCCTAGCCCTAACCGTTTTAGGAGATATGGACGTTGGAAAAGTGCTGAGGGGTGCAAAACTCCATAACTCCTTAAAGGAGCTCCGAATGGGGTCGACTCATATATCAAAAGACGCGTATTTTTCGCGTAGATTACGATAAAAAAGTTTGCCTCTCTATCTCTAACCGATTTAAGCGGAGAAAAGTGGTTCGCTGCTTTAAAGGATTCTTCTGAAATTTCCAAAAATGTCTTAACTCCGAAACTTTGAAGCGCCGTAGCTCCTAAACGGTTATAGATAGAGGATCCCGGTCGCGCCAATCGAAAGTACGCGTCGAGATCTTTCAAATGAGCACCGAAACGGTCGCGCTGCGACAACGCATAACTGAGATACAGAGATCTGGTCGAGAAATTCTCCGGTAAAATATCGAAGTCCGAAAATGACCGTTTTTATCATCCTATCCGGTAGATTTTTACGCCAGCCGAACAGGAATTTTTTTAGCACGCTTCGATATCTCTAACCGTTTAAGAGATATGGGCGTTTCAGTTTCGGGACTTTCGAAAAACGCGAAAATCTGACTCCTGAAAACGACATCTTTCGACGTTTTCTCGTGTCGCGCGTTAACGACGCCGTTCGGACGGACGAATTTAGACGGTTTCCGATAGAAAAATGTCCGCGGAATCGATTGCGACCGGAGCGGACGCCCTATCTCTAACCGTTTAGCGGCTACGGCCCGTCAAAGTTGGAAAAAGAGAGAAAAAATCACAACTTTGAAACGCTGTAGCGTCGGAACGCGTTGAGCTAGGGCGTCCTTCTTTCGCCTGTTTAGAACTCCTCATAGGGGTCCCCATTACGACGCGCTGATAAGCGAACGTCTAATCCTCTTCCCGTTAACGCGCAGTAGAAATGTCGCATTTTTTCTGACCAAATCGATGAAATTTTTTCGACCTGAAAATCGAGGGTCGGAATTTCTGGGGTTTTGACCCTACCGGAACGTGGCCATATATGGCGGGTGTTTTACGCCTGGTGAAATTTCAGCCCTCAGCCCTAACCAGTTTAGGAGATATGGACGTTTGAAAGTGCCGAGGTGCAAACCTCAACTCCTTAAAGGAGCTCTGAATGGGGTCGGCTCATATATCAAAAAGATGCGTATTTTCGCGTAGATTACGATAAAAAAGTTTGCCTCTCTATCTCTAACCGTTAAGGAGAAAATAACGCTTAAAGTTTCTGAAATTTCCAAAAATGCTTAACTCCAGAAACTTTGAAGCGCCGTAGCTCCTAAACGGTTATAGATAGAGGATCCCGGTTTGCGCGTTTCGGGAAATTACGCGTCGAGATCTTTCAAATGAGCACCGAAACTAATGCGCTAAGTGACAACGCATAACCGAGATACTTGAGATTCGGTCGAGAAATTTCGGTAAAATATCGAAGTCCGAAAATGACCGTTTTTATCATCCTATCCGGGTGATTTCCTTTACGCGCTGAACAGGAATTTTTTAGCACGCTTCTGATATCTCTAACCGTTTAAGAGATATGGGCGTTTGGAAGTTTCGGGACTTTCTGAAAACGCGAAAATCGACCCTGAAAACGACACCTTTCGACGTTTTCTCGTGTCGCGCGTTAACGACGCTGTTCGGACGGGACGAATTTTACGGTTTCCGATAGAAAATGTCTGCGGAATCGATTGCGACCGGAGCGGACGCCCTATCTCTAACCGTTTAGCGGCTACGGCCCGTCAAAGTTGGTGGAAGAGAGAAAAAAATCACAACTTTGAAACGCCAGCGTCGGAACGCGCTGAGCTAGGGCGTCCTTCTTTTCGCCTGTTTAGAACCCTCATAGGGTCCTTACGACGGGCCGATAAGCGAACATCTAACTCTTCCCGTTAACGCGCAGTAGAAATGTCGCATTTTTTTCTGACCAACCGATGAAATTTTTTCGACCCGAAAAATCGAGGGTCGGAATTTCGGGGGTTTGACCCTACCGGAACGTGGCCATATATGGGTGTATTACGCCTGAGAAATTTCAGCCCCCTAGCCCTAACCGTTTAGGAGATATGGACGTTTGAAAGCCGAGGGGTGCAAAACTCAACTCCTTAAAGGAGCTCCGAATGGGTCGACTCCATATCAAAAAGACGCGTATTTTCGCGCAGATTACGATGTAAAAGTTTGTTCTCTCTATCTCTAACCGTTATGGAGAAAATCGCGTTTAAAGTTTCGGGAAATTTCCAAAATGCTTAACTCCGAAACTTGGAAGCGCCGTAGCTCCTAAACGGTTATAGATAGAGGATCCCGGTTTGCGCCGTTCGAAAGTACGCGTCGAGATCTTTCTAAATGAGCACCGAAATTCGTCGCGCTGCGACAACGCATAACCGAGATACGGAGAATTCGGTCGAGAAATTTCGGTAAAATATCGAAGTCCGAAAAATGACCGTTTTTATCATCCTATCCGATAGATTTTTACGCGCCGAACAAGAATTTTTTAGCACGCTTCGATATCTCTAACCGTTTGGCGATATGGGCGTTTGAAGTTTCGGGACTTTCGAAAAACGCGAAGGAAATCGACCCCGAAAACGACATCTTTCGACGTTTTCTCGTGTCGCGCGTTAACGACGCCGTTCGGACGGATGAATTAGACGGTTTCCGATAGAAAAATGTCCGCGTGGAATCGATTATGACCGGAGCGGACGCCCTATCTCTAACCGTTTAGCGGCTACGGCCTGTCAAAGTTGGGAAAAAGAGAGAAAAAAATCACAACTTTGAAACGCTGCTTGTAGCGTCGGAACGCGTTGAGCTAGGAGCGTCCTTCTTTTTCGCCTGTTTAGAACCCTCATAGGGGTCTCCATGACGCGCCGATAAGCGAACGTCTAATCCTTCCCGTTAACGCGCAGTAGAAATGTCGCATTTTTTCTGACCAAATCGATGAAATTTTTTCGACTCGGAAAATCGAGGGTCGGAATTTCGGGTTTTGACTCCTACCGGAACGTGGCCATATATGGGTGTATTACGCCTGAGAAATTTCACCCCCTAGCCCTAACCGTTTAGGAGATATGGACGTTTGAAAGTTGAGGGGGTGCAAAACTCAACTCCTCAAAGGAGCTCTGAATGGGGTCAGACTCATATATCAAAAGACGCGTATTTTCGCGTAGATTACGATAAAAAAGCTTGTCTCTTGATTCCCAACCGTTAAGGAGAGAGGTCGCGTTTAAAGTTTCGAAATTTCCAAAAATGCTTTAACTCCTGAAACTTTGAAGCGCCGTAGCTCCTAAACGGTTATAGATAGAGGATCCCGGTTTGCGCTGCCCGGAAAGTACGCGTCGAGATTCTTTCAAATGAGCACCGGAAACTGTCGCGCTGCGACAACGCATAACCGAGATTACGTGAGATTCGGTCGAGAAATTTCGGTAAAATATCGAAGTCCGAAAATGACCGTTTTTATCATCCTATCCGGTAGATTTTTACGCGCCGAACAAGAATTTTTTTAGCACGCTTCGATATCTCTAACCGTTTAAGAGATATGGGCGTTTCAAGTTTCGGGACTTTCGAAAAACGCGAAAAATCGACCCCGAAAACGACATCTTTCGACGTTTTCTCGTGTCGCGCGTTAACGACGCCGTTCGGACGGACGAATTAGACGGTTTCCGGATAGAAAAATGTCCGGCGGAATCGATTATGACCGGAGCGGACGCCCTATCTCTAACCGTTTAGCGGCGCTGGCCCGTCAAAGTTGAAAAAGAGAGAAAAAATCACAACTTTGAAAACGCTGTAGCGTCGGAACGCGCTGAGCTAGCGCGTCCTTCTTTCGCCTGTTTGTGAACTCCCCATAGGGGTCCTTACGACGCGCCGATAAGCGAACGTCTAACTCTTCCTGTTAACGCGCAGTAGAAATGTCGCATTTTTTCTGACCAAATCGATGAAATTTTTTCGATCTCGAAAAATCGGTGGTCGGAATTTCGGGGTTTTAATCTCTACCGGAACGTGGCCATATATGGGTGTATTACGCCTGAGAAATTCTCACCCCCTAGCCCTAAATCCGTTTAGGAGATATGGACGTTTTGAAAGTTGAGGGGGTGCAAAACTCAACTCCTTAAAGGAGCTCTGGAATGGGCTCGACTCCATATATCAAAAGACGCGCATTTTCGCGCAGATTACGATAAAAAAAGTTTGCCTCTCTATCTCTAACCGTTAAGGAGAAAATCGCGTTTAAAGCCTCTGAAATTTCCAAAAATGCTTAACTCCGAAACTTTGAAGCGCCGTAGCTCCTAAACGGTTATAGATAGAGGATCCTGGTTTGTTGTCTGAAAGTACGCGTCGAGATCTTTCAAATGAGCACCGAAATTCGGTCGCGCTGCGACAACGTACAATCGAGATACGGAGATTCGGTCGAGAAATTTCTGCAAAATATCGAAGTCCTGAAAATGATCGTTTTTATCATCCTATCCGGTAGATTTTTACGCGCCGAACAGGAATTTTTTAGCACGCTTCGATATCTTCAACTGTTTAAGAGATATGGGCGTTTAAAGTTTCGGGACTTTCGAAAACGCGAAAAAATCGACCCCGAAAACGACATCTTTCGACGTTTTTCTCGTGTCGCGCGTTAACGACGCTGTTCGGACGGACGAATTAGACGGTTTCCGATAGAAAATGTCCGCGGAATCGATTGAGACTGGAGCGGACGCCCTATCTCTAACTCGTTTAGCGGCTACGGCCCGTCAGGTTGGAAAAGAGAGAAAAAAATCACAACTTTGAAACGCTGTAGCGTCGGAACGCGTTGAGCTTAGGCGTCTTTTCTCTTTCGCCTGTTTAGAACCTCTCATAGGGGTCTCCTTACGACGCGCCGATAAGCGAACATCTAACTCTTCCCGTTAACGCGCAGTAGAAATGCCTTCATTTTTTTCTGACCAAATCGATGAAATTTTTCGACCCGAAAAATCGAGGGTCGGAATTTCGGGGTTTTGACTTACCGGAACGTGGCCATATATGGGGTGTATTACGCCCGAGAAATTTCTGTCCCTAGCCCTAACCGCTTCTAGGAGATATGGACGTTTGAAAGCTGAGGGGTGCAAAACCCAACTCCTTAAAGGAGCTCCGAAATGGGGTCGACTCATATATCAAAAGACGCGTATTTTCACGTAGATTACGATAAAAAAGTTTGCCTCTTCATCTCTAACCGTTATGGAGAAAATCGCGTTTAAAGTTTCCATGGAAATTTCCAAAAATGCTTTAACTCCGAAACTTTGAAGCGCCGTAGCTCCAAACGGTTATAGATAGAGGATCCCGGTTTGCGCCGTTCGGAAAGTACGCGTCGAGATTCTTCAAATGAGCACTGAAATCGGTCGCGCTTGCGACAACGCATAACCGAGATACGGAGATTCGGTCGAGAAATTTCTGCAAAATATCGAAGTCCGAAAATGACTGTTTTTATCATCCTATCCGGTAGATTTTTACGCTGAACAAGAATTTTTTAGCACGCTTCGATATCTCTAACCGTTTAAGAGATATGGGCGTTCAGCGTTTCGGGACTTTCGAAAAACGCGAAAAAATCGACCCCGAAAACGACATCTTTCGACGTTTTCTCGTGTCGCGCGTTAACGACGCCGCCCGGACGGACGATTTAAATCAGACGGTTTCCGATAGAAAAATGTCCGCGGAATCGATTGCGACCGGAGCGGACGCCCTATCTCTAACCGTTTAGCGGCTACGGCCCGTCAAAGTTGAAAAGAGAGAAAAAATCACAACTTTGAAACAGCTGTAGCGTCGGAACGCGTTGAGCTAGGGCGTCCTTCTTTCGCCTGTTTAGAACCCTCATAGGGGGTCCTTACGACGCGCCGATAAGCGAACGTCTAACTCCCTTCCCGTTAACGCGCAGTAGAAATACAATCGCATTTTTCTGACCAAATCGATGAACATTTTTCGACTCGAAAAATCGAGGGTCGGAATTTTCGGGTTTTTGACCCCTACCGGAACGTGGCCATATATGGGTGTATTACGCCTGAGAAATTTCACCCTTCCTAGCCCTAACCGTTTAGGAGATATGGACGTTTGAAAGTTGAGGGGGTACAAAAACTCAACTCCTTAAAGGAGCTCTGAATGAAGTCGACTCCATATATCAAAAGACGCGTATTTTCGCGTAGATTACGATAAAAAAGTTTGCCTCTCTATCTCTAACCGTTAAGGGAGAGAAAATCGCGTTTAAAGTTTCCGAAATTTCCAAAAATGCTTAACTCCGAAACTTTGAACAGGCGCGGCGTAGCTCCTAAACGGGTTATAGATAGAAGGATCCCCGGTTTTGCGCCGTTCGAAAGTACGCGTCAGAGATCTTTCAAATGGAGCACCGAATTCGGTCGCGCTGCCGTGACAACGGCATAACCGAGATACGGAGATTCGGTCGAGAAATTTCGGTAAAATATCGAAGTCCGAAAATGACCGTTTTTATCATCCTATCCGGTAGATTTTTACGCGCCGAACAAGAATTTTTTAGCACGCTTCGATATCTCCTAACCGTTTAAGAGATATGGGCGTTTGAAGTTTCGGGACTTTCGAAAAACGCGAAAAAATCGACCCCGAAAACGACATCTTTCGACGTTTTCTCGTGTCGCCGCGCGTTAACGACGCCGTTCGGACGGACCGAATTTAGACGGTTTCCGATAGAAAAATGTCCGCAGAATCGATTGCGACCGGAGCGGGACGCCCTATCTCTAACCGTTTAGCGGCTACGGCCCGTCAAAGTTGAAAAAGAGAGAAAAAATCACAACTTTGAAACGCTGTAGCGTCGGAACGCAAGTTGAGCTAGGGCGTCCTTCTTTCGCCTGTTTAGAACCCCTTATAGGGGTCCTTACGACGCGCCGATAAGCGAACGTCTAACTCTTCCCGTTAACGCGCAGTAGAAATGTCGCATTTTTTCTGACCAAATCGATGAAATTTTTCTGACCCGAAAAATCGAGGGTCGGAATTTCGGAAGTTTTGACCCTACCGGAACGTGGGCCATATATGGGTGTATTACGCCTGAGAAATTTCACCCCCTAGCCCTAACCTAAGGTTTAGGAGAGATATGGACGTTTGAAAGTTGAGGGGGTGTGCAAAACTCAACTCCTTAAAGGAAGACTCCGAATGCGGGTCGACTCATATATCAAAAAGACGCGTATTTTCGCGTAGATTACGATAAAAAAGTTTGCCTCTCTATCTCTAACCGTTAAGGAGAAAATCGCGTTTAAAGTTTCGAAATTTCCAAAAATGCTTAACTCGAAACTTTGAAGCGCCGTAGCTCCTAAACGGTTATAGATAGAAGGATCCCGGTTTGCGCCGTTCGAAAGTACGCGTCGAGATCTTTCAAATGAGCACTGAACAGTCGCGCTGCGACAACGCATAACCTGAGATACGGAGATTCGGTCCGAGAAATTTCGGTAAAATATCGAAGTCCGAAAATGACCGTTTTATCATCCTATCCGGTAGATTTTTACGCGCCGAACAAGAATTTTTAGCACGCTTCTGATATCTCTAACCGTTTAAGAGATATGGGCGTTTGAAGTTTCGGGACTTTCGAAAAACGCGAAAAATCGACCCCGAAAACGACATCTTTCGACGTTTTCTCGTGTCGCGCGTTAACGACGCCGTTCGGACGGACGAATTGGAGCGGTTTCCGATAGAAAAATGTCCGCGGAATCGATTGCGACCGGAGCGGACGCCCTATCTCTAACCGTTTAGCGGCTACGGCCCGTCAAAGTTGGAAAAGAGAGAGAAAAATCACAACTTTGAAACGCTGCTAGCGTCGGAACAGCGTTGAGCTAGGGCGTCGGCTTCTTTCGCCTGTTTAGAACCCTCATAGGGTCCTTATGACGCGCCGATAAGCGAACGTCTAACTCTTCCCGTTAACGCGCAGTAGAAATGTCGCATTTTTTTTTCTGACCAAATCGATGAAATTTTTTCGACCCGAAAAATCGAGGTCGGAATTTCAGAGGTTTTGACCCTACCGGAACGTGGCCATATATGGAGTGTTTTACGCCTGAGAAATTTCAGCCCCCTAGCTCCTAACCGTTTTAGGAGATATGGACGTTTGAAAGTTGAGGGGGTGCAAAGCGCTCAATCCCCAAAAGGAGCTCCGAATGGGGTCGGCTCATATATCAAAAGACGCGTATTTTCGCGTGAGATTACGATAAAAAAGTTTGCCTCTCTATCTCTAACCGTTAAGGAGGAGTGAATCAGCAGTTTAAAGTTCCGAAATTTCCAAAAATGCTTAACTCCGAAACTTTGGAAGCGCCGTGAAAGCTCTCTAAACGGTTATAGATAGAAAGGATCCCGGTTTGCGCCGTTCGAAAGTACGCGTCGAGATCTTTCAAATGAGCACCGAACGGTCGCGCTGCGACAACGCATAACCGAGATACGGAGATTCGGTCGAGAAATTTCGGTAAAAAAAATATCGAAGTCCGGAAATGACCGTTTTTATCATCCTATCCGGTAGATTTTTACGCGCCGAACAAGAATTTTTTTAGCACGCTTCGATATCTCTAACCGTTTAAGAGATATGGGCGTTTGAAGTTTCAGGACTTTCGAAAAGCGCGAAAAAATCGACCCCGAAAAACGACATCTTTTCGACGTTTTCTCGTGTCGCGCGTTAACGACGCCGTTCGGACGGACGAATTAGACGGTTTCCGATAGAAAAATGTCCGCGGGAATCGATTGCGACCGGAGCGGACGCCCTATCTCTAACCGTTTAGCGGCTACTGCGGCCCGTCAAAGTTGAAAAGAGAGAAAAAATCCACAACTTTGAAACGCTGTAGCGTCGGGAACGCGTTGAGCTTAGGGCGTCCTTCTTTTTCGCCTGTTTTACATGAACCCTCGCCTTAGGGGTCCTTACGACGCGCCGGATAAGCGAACGTCTAACTCTTCCCGTTAACGCGCAGTAGAAATGTCGCATTTTTTTCTGACCAAATCGATGAAATTTTTCGACCCGAAAAATCGAGGGTCGGGAATTTCCGGGGTTTTGACCCTACCGGAACGTGGCCATATATGGGTGTTTTACGCCTGAGAAATTTCAGCCCCTAGCCCCTAACCGTTTAGGAGATATGGACGTTTGGAAAGTTGAGGGGTGCAAAGCTCAACTCCTTAAAGGAGCTCCGAATGGGGTCGACTCATATATCAAAAGAGCGCGTATTTTCGCGTAGATTACGATAAAAAAGTTTGCCTCTCTATCTCTAACCGTTAAGGAGAAAATCGCGTTTAAAGTTTCGAAATTTCCAAAAATGCTTAACTCCGAAACTTTGAAGCGCCGTAGCTCCTAAACGGTTATAGAAATAAAGAAGGATCCCGGTTTGCGCCGTTCGAAAGTACGCGTCGAGATCTTTCGTAAATGAGCACCGAAATCGGTCGCGCTGCGACAACGCATAACCGAGATACGGAGATTCGGTCGAGAAATTTCGGTAAAATATCGAAGTCCGAAAATGACCGTTTTTATCATCCTATCCGGTAGATTTTTACGCGCCGAACAAGAATTTTTTAGCACGCCCGATATCTTTAACCGTTTAAGAAGATATGGGCGTTTGAAGTTTCGGGACTTTCGAAAAACGCGAAAAAAATCGACCCCGAAAACGACATCTTTCGACGTTTTCTCGTGTCAGCCGCGTTAACGACGCCGTTCCGGACGGACGAATTAGATCGGTTTCCGATAGAAAAATGTCCGCGGAATCGATTGCGATCGGAGCGGACGCCCTATCTCCTAACCGTTTAGCGGCTACGGCCCGTCAAAGTTGAAAAGAGAGAAAAAATCACAACTTTGAAACGCTGTAGCGTCGGAACGCGTTGAGCTAGGGCGTCGCTTCTTTTCTGCCTGTTTAGAACCCTCATAGGGGTCACTTACGACGCGCCGATAAGCTTGTGAACGTCTAACTCTTCCCGTTAACGCGCAGTAGAAATGTCGCATTTTTTTCTGACCAAATCGATAGAAATTTTTCGACCCGAAAAATCGAGGGTCGGAATTTCGAGGTTTTGACCCTACCGGAACGTGGCCATATATGGGTGTATTACGCCTGAGAAATTTCTACCCCCTAGCTCCTAACCGTTTTAGGAGATATGGACGTTTGAAAGTGCTGAGGGGTGCAAAACTCCAAACTCAATAAAGGAGCTCCAGAACGGGGTCGACTCATATATCAAAAGACGCGTATTTTCGCGTAGATTACGATAAAAAAGTTTGCCTCTCTATCTCTAACCGTTAAGGAGAAAATCATGTTTAAAGTTTCAGAAATTTCCAAAAATGCTTAACTCCGAAACTTTGAAGCGCCGTAGCTCCTAAACGGTTATAGATAGAAGGATCCCGGTTTGCGCCGTTCCGAAAGTACGCGTCGAGATCTTTCAAATGAGCACCGAGCGGTCGCGCTGCGACAACGCATAACCGAGATACGGAGATTCGGTCGAGAAATTTCTGGTAAAATATCGAAGTCCGAAAATGACCGCGTTTTTATCATCCTATCCGGTAGATTTTTACGCGCCGAACAAGAATTTTTTTAGCACGCTTCGATATCTCTAACCGTTTAAGAGATATGGGCGTTTTGAAGTTTCGGGACTTTCGAAAACGCGAAAAAAATCGACCCCGAAAACGACATCTTTTCGACGTTTTCCTCGTGTCGCGTATGTTAACGACGCCGTTCGGACGGACGAGATTAGACGGTTTCCGATAGAAAAATGTCCGCCGGAATCGATTGCGACCGGAGCGGGACGCTCCTATCCTCCTAACCGTTTAGCGGCTACGGCCCGTCAAAGTTGAAAAAGAGAGAAAAAATCACAACTTTGAAACGCTGTAGCGTTTCGGAACGCGTTGAGCTAGGGCGTCCTTCTTTCGCCTGTTTAGAACCCTCATAGGGGTCCTTGCGACGCGCCGATAAGCGAACGTCTAACTCTTCCCGTTAACGCGCAGTAGAAATGTCGCATTTTTTCCTGACCAAATCGATGAAATTTTTTCGACCCGAAAAATCGAGGGTCGGAATTTCGGGGTTTTGACCCTACCGGAACGTGGCCATATATGGGTGTATTACGCCTCCCGAGAAATTTCCAGCCCCCTAGCCCTAACCGTTTAGGAGAGATATGGACGTTTGAAAGTTGAGGGGTGCAAAACTCAACTCCTTAAAGGAGCTCTTGAATGGGGTCGACTCATATATCAAAAGACGCGTATTTTCGCGTAGATTACGATAAAAAAAAAGTTTGCCTCTCTATCTCCTAACCGTTAAAAGGAGAAAATCAGCGTTTAAAGTTTCGGAAATTTCCAAAAATGCTTAACTCCGAAACTTTGAAGCGCCGTAGTCTCAAACGGTTATAGATAGAAGGATCCCGGTTTGCGCCGTTCGAAAGTACGCGTACGAGATCTTTCAAATGAGCACCGAACGGTCGCGCTGCGACAACGCATAAACCGAGATACGGAGATTCGGTCGAGAAATTTCGGTAAAATATCGAAGTCCGAAAATGACCGTTTTTATCGTCATCCTAATCCGGTAGATTTTTACGCGCGCCGAAACAAGAATTTTTTAGCACGCTTCGATATTCTCTAACCGTTTAAGAGATATGGGCGTTTGAAGTTCGGGACTTTCGAAAAACGCGAAAAAATCGACCCCTGAAAACGACATCTTTCGACGTTTTCGGTCGTGTCGCGCGTTAACGACGCCGTTCGGACGGACGAATTAGACGGTTTCCGATGCTAGAGAAAATGTCTCGCCGGAATCGGATTGCGACCGGAGCGGACGCCCTATCTTCTAACCGTTTAGCGGCTACGGCCCGTCAAAGTTGGGAAAAGAGAGAAAAAAATCACAGCACTTTGAAAACGCTGTAGCGTCGGAACGCGTTGAGCTCAAGGAGCGTCCTTCTTTCGCCTGTTTAAGAACCCTCATAAGTGGTCCTTACGACGCGCCGATAAGCGAACGTCTAACTCTTCCCGTTAACGCGCAGTAGAAATGTCGCATTTTTTCTGACCAAATCGATGAAATCTTTTTCGACCCGAAAAATCGAGGGTCGGAATTTCGGGGTTTTTGACCCTACCGGAACGCGTGGGCCATATATGCGTGTTTTACGCCTGAGAAATTTCAGCCCCTAGCCCCTAACCGTTTAGGAGATATGGACGTTTAAAAGTTGAGGGTGCAAAGCTCAACTCCTTAAAGGAGCTCGAATGGGGTCGACTCATATATCAAAAAGACGCGTATTTTCGCGTAGATTACGATAAAAAAAGTTTGCTCTCTCTATCTCTAACCTGTTAAGGAGAAAATCGCGTTTCAAAGTTTCCAGAAATTTCCAAAAATGCTTAACTCCGAAACTTTGAGCGCCGTAGCCTCCTAAACGGTTATAGATAGAAGGATCCCGGTTTGCGCCGTCTCGAAAGTACGCGTCGAGATCTTTCAAATGAGCACCGAAACTTGGTCGCGTGCTGCGACAACGCATGTACAACCGAGATACCTGGAGATTCGGTCGAGAAATTTCGGTAAAATATCGAAGTCCGAAAATGACCGTTTTTATCATCACTATCCGGTATTAGATTTTTACGCGCCGAACTAGGGATTTTTTAGCACGCTTCGATATCTCTAACCGTTTAGAGATATGGGCGTTTGAAGTTTCAGGACTTTCATGAAAAACGCGAAAAAATCGACTCCTGAAAACTGACATCTTTCGACGTTCTTCTCGTGCTCGCAGCAAGTTAACGACGGCCGTTCGGACGGACAGAATTAGACGGTTTCCGATGTAGAAAAATGTCCGCGGAATTCGATTGCAGACCGGAGCGGACGCCCTATCTCCTAACCGTTTATGCAGCTACGGCCCGTCAAAGGAAGTTGAAAAAGAGAGAAAAAAATCACAACTTTGAAACGCTGTAGCGTCGGAACGCGTTGAGCTAGGGCGTCCTTCTTTCGCCTGTTTAGAACCCTCATAGGGGTCCTTACGACGCGCCGATAAGCGAACGTCTAACTCTTCCCGTTAACGCGCAGTAGAAAATGTCGCATTTTTTCTGACCAAATCGATGGAAATTTTTCGACCCGAAAAATCGGAGGGTCGGAATTTCTTGGGGTTTTGAGCCCTACCGGAACGTGGCCATATATGGGGGTGTATTACGCCTGAGAAATTTCAGCCCCTAGCCCCTAACCGTTTGCAGGAGATATGGACGTTTGAAAGTTGAGGGTGTACAAAACTCTCAGCACTCCTTAAAGGAGCTCCGAATGGGGTCGACTCATATATCCAAAAGGCAGCGTATTTTTCGCGTAGATTACGATAAAAAAAGTTTGCCTCTCTATCTCTAACCGTTAAGGAGAGAAAATCGCGTTTAAAGTTTCGAAATTTCCAAAAAATGCTTAACTCCGAAACTTTGAAGGCGCCGTAGCTCCTAAACGGTTATAGATCAGAAGGATCCCAATTTGCGCCGTTCGAAAGTACGCGCGTCGAGATCTTTCAAATGAAAGCACCGAACGGTCGCGCTGCGACAACGCATAACCGAGAATACGTGGAGATCTCGGTCGGAGAAAATTTCCTGGTAAAATATCGAAGTCCGAAAATGACCGTTTTTATCATCCTATCCGGTAGATTTTTACGCGCCGAACAAGAATTTTTTAGCACGCTTCGATATCTCTAACCGTTTAAGAGATATGGGCGTTTGAAGTTTCGGGACTTTCGAAAAACGCGAAAAAATCGACCCCGAAAACGACATCTTTCGACGTTTTCTCGTGTCGCGCGTTAACGACGCCGTTCGGACGGGACGAATTAGACGGTTTCCGATAGAAAAATGTCCGCGGAATCGATTGCGACCGGAGCGGACGCCCTATCTCTAACCGTTTAGCAGCTACGGCCCGTCAAAGTTGAAAAAGAGAGAAAAAAATCACAACTTTGAAACGCTGTAGCGTCGGAACGCGTTGAGCTAGGGCGTCCTTCTTTTCGCCTGTTTAGAACCCTCATAAGGGTCCTTACGACGCGCCGATAAGCGAACGTCTAACTCTTCCCGTTAACGCGCAGTAGAAATGTCGCATTTTTTCTGACCAAATCGATGAAATTTTTCGACCCGAAAAATCGAGGTCGGAATTTCGGGGTTTTGACCCTACCGGAACGTGGCCATATATGGGTGTTTTACGCCTGAAATTTCAGCCCCTAGCCCTAACCGTTTAGGAGATATGGACGTTTAAAAGTTGAGAAGGTGCAAAACTCAACTCCTTAAAGGAGCTCCGAATGGGGTCGACTCATATATCAAAAGACGCGTATTTTCGCGTAGATTACGATAAAAAAGTTTGCCTCTCTATCTCTAACCGTTAAGGAGAAAATCGCGTTTAAAGTTTCGAAATTTCCAAAAATGCTTAACTCCGAAACTTTGAAGCGCCGTAGCTCCTAAACGGTTATAGATAGAGGATCCCGGTTTGCGCCGTTCGAAAGTACGCGTCGAGATCTTTCAAATGAGCACCGAACGGTCGCGCTGCGACAACGCATAACCGAGATACGGAGATTCGGTCGAGAAATTTCGGTAAAATATCGAAGTCCGAAAATGACCGTTTTATCATCCTATCCGGTAGATTTTTACGCGCCGAACAAGAATTTTTTAGCACGCTTCGATATCTCTAACCGTTTAAGAGATATGGGCGTTTGAAGTTTCAGGACTTTCGAAAAACGCGAAAAAATCGACCCGAAAACGACATCTTTCGACGTTTTCTCGTGTCGCGCGTTAACGACGCCGTTCGGACGGACGAATTAGACGGTTTCCGATAGAAAATGTCCGCGGAATCGATTGCGACCGGAGCGGACGCCCTATCTCTAACCGTTTAGCGGCTACGGCCCGTCAAAGTTGAAAGAGAGAAAAAATCACAACTTTGAAACGCTGTAGCGTCGGAACGCGTTGAGCTAGGGCGTCCTTCTTTCGCCTGTTTAGAACCCTCATAGGGGTCCTTACGACGCGCCGATAAGCGAACGTCTAACTCTTCCCGTTAACGCGCAGTAGAAATGTCGCATTTTTTCTAGCAAATCGATGAAATTTTTTTCGACCCGAAAAATCGAGGGTCGGAATTTCGGGGTTTTGACCCTACCGGAACGTGGCCATATATGGGTGTATTACGCCTGAGAAATTTCAGCCCCTAGCCCTAACCGTTTAGGAGATATGGACGTTTGAAAGTTGAGGGTGCAAAACTCAACTCCTTAAAGGAGCGCCGAATGGGTCGACTCATATATCAAAAGACGCGTATTTTCGCGTAGATTACGATAAAAAAGTTTGCCTCTCTATCTCTAACCGTTAAGGAGAAAATCGCGTTTAAAGTTTCGAAATTTCCAAAAATGCTTAACCTGAAACTTTGAAGCGCCGTAGCTCTAAACGGTTATAGATAGAGGATCCCAGTTTGCGCCGTTCGAAAGTACGCGTCGAGATCTTTCAAATGAGCACCGAACGGTCGCGCTGCGACAACGCATAACCGAGATACGGAGATTCGGTCGAGAAATTTCGGTAAAATATCGAAGTCCGAAAATGACCGTTTTTATCATCCTATCCGGTAGATTTTACGCGCCGAACAAGAATTTTTTAGCACGCTTCGATATCTCTAACCGTTTAAGAGATATGGGCGTTTGAAGTTTCGGGACTTTCGAAAAACGCGAAAAATCGACCCCGAAAACGACATCTTTCGACGTTTTCTCGTGTCGCGCGTTAACGACGCCGTTCGGACGGACGAATTAGACGGTTTCCGATAGAAAAATGTCCGCGGAATCGATTGCGACCGGAGCGGACGCCCTATCTCTAACCGTTTAGCGGCTACGGCCCGTCAAAGTGGAAAAAGAGAAAAAATCACAACTTTGAAACGCTGTAGCGTCGGGCGCGTTGAGCTAGGGCGTCCTTCTTTCGCCTGTTTAGAACCCTCATAGGGGTCCTTACGACGCGCCGATAAGCGAACGTCTAACTCTTCCCGTTAACGCGCAGTAGAAATGTCGCATTTTTTCTGACCAAATCGATGAAATTTTTTCGACCCGAAAAATCGAGGTCGGAATTTCGGGGTTTTGACCCTACCGGAACGTGGCCATATATGGGTGTATTACGCCTGAGAAATTTCAGCCCCTAGCCCTAACCGTTTAGGAGATATGGGCGTTTGAAAGTTGAGGATGCAAACTCAACTCCTTAAAGGAGCTCCGAATGGGGTCGACTCATATATCAAAAGACGCGTATTTTCGCGTAGATTACGATAAAAAAAAGTTTGCCTCTCTATCTCTAACCGTTAAGGAGAAAATCGCGTTTAAAGTTTCGAAATTTCCAAAAATGCTTAACTCCGAAACTTTGAAGCGCCGTAGCTCCTAAACGGTTATAGATAGAGGATCCCGGTTTGCGCCGTTCGAAAGTACGCGTCGAGATCTTTCAAATGAGCACCGAACGGTCGCGCTGCGACAACGCATAACCGAGATACGGAGATTCGGTCGAGAAATTTCGGTAAAATATCGAAGTCCGAAAATGACCGTTTTATCATCCTATCCGGTAGATTTTTACGCGCCGAACAAGAATTTTTAGCACGCTTCGATATCTCTAACCGTTTAAGAGATATGGGCGTTTGAAGTTCGGGACTTTCGAAAAACGCGAAAAAATCGACCCCCAAAACGAAATCTATCGACGTTTTTTCTCGTGTCGCGCGTTAACGACGCCGTTCGGACGGACGAATTAGACGGTTTCCGATAGAAAAATGTCCGCGGAATCGATTGCGACCGGAGCGGACGCCCTATCTCTAACCGTTTAGCGGCTACGGCCCGTCAAAGTTGAAAAAGAGAGAAAAAATCACAACTTTGAAACGCTGTAGCGTCGGAACGCGTTGAGCTAGGGCGTCCTTCTTTCGCCTGTTTAGAACCCTCATAGGGGTCCTTACGACGCGCCGATAAGCGAACGTCTAACTCTTCCCGTTAACGCGCAGTAGAAATGTCGCATTTTTTCTGACCAAATCGATGAAATTTTTTCGACCCGAAAAATCGAGGTCGGTATTTCGGTTTTTTGTCCCTACCGTAACGGGGCCATATACTGGTGTTTTACGCCTGAGAATTTTCAGCCCCCTAGCGCTAACCGTTTGTGAGATATGGACGTTTGTAAGTTGAGGGGGTGCAAAAATCAACTTCTTAAAGGAGCTCAGAAAAGATAGGGTCGACTCATATATCAAAAGACGCGTATTTTCGCTTAGATTACGATAAAAAAAGTTTGCCTCTCTATCTCTAACCGTTAAGGATAAAATCGCGTTTAAAGTTTCGAAATTTCCAAAAATGCTTAACTCCGAAACTTTGAAGCGCCGTAGCTCCTAAACGGTTATAGATAGAGGATCCCGGTTTGCGCCGTTCGAAAGTACGCGTCGAGATCTTTCAAATGAGCACCGAACTGTCGCGCTGCGACAACGCATAACCGAGATACGGAGATTCGGTCGAGAAATTTCGGTAAAATATCGAAGTCCGAAAATGACCGTTTTATCATCCTATCCGGTAGATTTTTACGCGCCGAACAAGAATTTTTTAGCACGCTTCGATATCTCTAACCGTTTAAGAGATATGGGCGTTTGAAGTTTCGGGACTTTCGAAAAACGCGAAAAAATCGACCCCGAAAACGACATCTTTCGACGTTTTCTCGTGTCGCGCGTTAACGACGCCGTTCGGACGGACGAATTAGACGGTTTCCGATAGAAAAATGTCCGCGGAATCGATTGCGACCGGAGCGGACGCCCTATCTCTAACCGTTTAGCGGCTACGGCCCGTCAAAGTTGAAAAAGAGAGAAAAAAAATCACAACTTTGAAACGCTGTAGCGTCGGAACGCGTTGAGCTAGAGGCGTCCTTCTTTCGCCTGTTTAGAACCCTCATAGGGGTCCTTACGACGCGCCGATAAGCGAACGTCTAACTCTTCCCGTTAACGCGCAGTAGAAATGTCGCATTTTTTTCTGACCAAATCGATGAAATTTTTTCGACCCGAAAAATCGAGGGTCGGAATTTCGGGGTTTTGACCCTACCGGAACGTGGCCATATATGGGTGTATTACGCCTGAGAAATTTCACCCCCTAGCCTAACCGTTTAGGAGATATGGACGTTTGAAAGTTGAGGGGGTGCAAAACTCAACTCCTTAAAGGAGCTCCGAATGGGGTCGACTCATATATCAAAAGACGCGTATTTTCGCGTAGATTACGATAAAAAAAGTTTGCCTCTCTATCTCTAACCGTTAAGGAGAAAATCGCGTTTAAAGTTTCGAAATTTCCAAAAATGCTTAACTCCGAAACTTTGAAGCGCCGTAGCTCTAAACGGTTATAGATAGAGGATCCCGGTTTGCGCCGTTCGAAAGTACGCGTCGAGATCTTTCAAATGAGCACCGAACGGTCGCGCTGCGACAACGCATAACCGAGATACGGAGATTCGGTCGAGAAATTTCGGTAAAATATCGAAGTCCGAAAATGACCGTTTTATCATCCTATCCGGTAGATTTTTACGCGCCGAACAAGAATTTTTTAGCACGCTTCGATATCTCTAACCGTTTAAGAGATATGGGCGTTTTGAAGTTTCAGGACTTTCGAAAAACGCGAAAAATCGACCCCGAAAACGACATCTTTCGACGTTTTCTCGTGTCGCGCGCTAACGACGCCGTTCGGACGGACGAATTAGACGGTTTCCGATAGAAAAATGTCCGCGGAATCGATTGCGACCGGAGCGGACGCCCTATCTCTAACCGTTTAGCGGCTACGGCCCGTCAAAGTTGAAAAAGAGAGAAAAAAAATCACAACTTTGAAACGCTGTAGCGTCGGAGCGCGTTGAGCTAGGGCGTCCTTCTTTCGCCTGTTTAGAACCCTCATAGGGGTCCTTACGACGCGCCGATAAGCGAACGTCTAACTCTTCCCGTTAACGCGCAGTAGAAATGTCGCATTTTTCTGACCAAATCGATGAAATTTTTTCGACCCGAAAAATCGAGGTCGGAATTTCGGGTTTTGACCCTACCGGAGCGTGGCCATATATGGGTGTATTACGCCTGAGAAATTTCAGCCCCCTAGCCCTAACCGTTTAAGAGATACGGGCGTTTGAAAGTTGAGGATGCAAAACTCAACTCCTTAAAGGAAGCTCCGAATGGGGTCGACTCATATATCAAAAGACGCGTATTTTTCGCGTAGATTACGATAAAAAAGTTTGCCTCTCTATCTCTAACCGTTAAGGAGAAAATCGCGTTTAAAGTTTCGAAATTTCCAAAAATGCTTAACTCCGAAACTTTGAAGCGCCGTAGCTCCTAAACGGTTATAGATAGAAGGATCCCAGTTTGCGCCGTTCGAAAGTACGCGTCGAGATCTTTCAAATGAGCACCGAACGGTCGCACTGCGACAACGCATAACCGAGATACGGAGATTCGGTCGAGAAATTTCGGTAAAATATCGAAGTCGAAAATGACCGTTTTATCATCCTATCCGGTAGATTTTTACGCGCCGAACAAGAGTTTTTTAGCACGCTTCGATATCTCTAACCGTTTAAGAGATATGGGCGTTTGAAGTTTCAGGACTTTCGAAAAGCGCGAAAAAATCGACCCGAAAACGACATCTTTCGACGTTTTCTCGTGTCGCGCGTTAACGACGCCGTTCGGACGGACGAATTAGACGGTTTCCGATAGAAAAATGTCCGCGGAATCGATTGCGACCGGAGCGGACGCCTATCTCTAACCGTTTAGCGGCTACGGCCCGTCAAAGTTGAAAAAGAGATAAAAAAATCACAACTTTGAAACGCTGTAGCGTCGGAACGCGTTGAGCTAGGGCGTCCTTCTTTCGCCTGTTTAGAACCCTCATAGGGAGTCCTTACGACGCGCCGATAAGCGAACGTCTAACTCTTCCCGTTAACACGCAGTAGAAATGTCGCATTTTTTCTGACCAAATCGATGAAATTTTTCGACCCGAAAAATCGAGGTCGGAATTTCGGGGTTTTGACCCTACCGGAACGTGGCCATATATGGGTGTATTACGCCTGAAATTTCCAGCCCCTAGCCCTAACCGTTTAG
Organism: Trypoxylus dichotomus; assembly: GCA_023509865.1. Classification (NCBI taxonomy): domain Eukaryota; kingdom Metazoa; phylum Arthropoda; class Insecta; order Coleoptera; family Scarabaeidae; genus Trypoxylus; species Trypoxylus dichotomus. The sequence continues at coordinate 1,517,306 of CM042080.1, forward strand.
GAGATATGGACGTTTGAAAGTTGAGAAGTGCAAAACTCAACTCCTTAAAGGAGCTCCGAATGGGGTCGACTCATATATCAAAAGACGCGTATTTTCGCGTAGATTACGATAAAAAAAGTTTGCCTCTCTATCTCTAACCGTTAAGGAGAAAATCAGCGTTTAAAGTTTCGAAATTTCCAAAAATGCTTAACTCCGAAACTTTGAAGCGCCGTAGCTCCTAAACGGTTATAGATAGAGGATCCCAGTTTGCGCCGTTCGAAAGTACGCGTCGAGATCTTTCAAATGAGCACCGAACGGTCGCGCTGCGACAACGCATAACCGAGATACGGAGATTCGGTCGAGAAATTTCGGTAAAATATCGAAGTCGAAAATGACCGTTTTATCATCCTATCCGGTAGATTTTTACGCGCCGAACAGGAATTTTTTAGCACGCTTCGATATCTCTAACCGTTTAAGAGATATGGGCGTTTTGAAGTTTCGGGACTTTCGAAAAACGCGAAAAAATCGATCCGAAAACGACATCTTTCGACGTTTTCTCGTGTCGCGCGTTAACGACGCCGTTCGGACGGACGAATTAGACGGTTTCCGATAGAAAAATGTCCGCGGAATCGATTGCGACCGGAGCGGACGCCCTATCTCTAACCGTTTAGCGGCTACGGCCCGTCAAAGTTGAAAAGAGAGAAAAAATCACAACTTTGAAACGCTGTAGCGTCGGAACGCGTTGAGCTAGGGCGTCCTTCTTTCGCCTGTTTAGAACCCTCATAGGGTCCTTACGACGCGCCGATAAGCGAACGTCTAACTCTTCCGTTAACGCGCAGTAGAAATGTCGCATTTTTTCTGACCAAATCGATGAAATTTTTCGACCCGAAAAATCGAGGGTCGGAATTTCGGGGTTTTGACCCTACCGGAACGTGGCCATATATGGGTGTATTACGCCTGAGAAATTTCAGCCCCTAGCCCCTAACCGTTTAGGAGATATGGACGTTTGAAAGTTGAGGGGTGCAAAACTCAACTCCTTAAAGGAGCTCCGAATGGGGTCGACTCATATATCAAAAGACGCGTATTTTCGCGTAGATTACGATAAAAAAGTTTGCCTCTCTATCTCTAACCGTTAAGGAGAAAATCGCGTTTAAAGTTTCGAGAATTTCCAAAAATGCTTAACTCCGAAACTTTGAAGCGCCGTAGCTCCTAAACGGTTATAGATAGAGGATCCCGGTTTGCGCCGTTCGAAAGTACGCGTCGAGATCTTTCAAATGAGCACCCGAACGGTCGCGCTGCGACAACGCATAACCGAGATACGGAGATTCGGTCGAGAAATTTCGGTAAAATATCGAAGTCCGAAAATGACCGTTTTATCATCCTATCCGGTAGATTTTTACGCGCCGAACAAGAGTTTTTAGCACGCTTCGATATCTCTAACCGTTTAAGAGATATGGGCGTTTGAAGTTTCAGGACTTTCGAAAAGCGCGAAAAAATCGACCCCGAAAACGACATCTTTCGACGTTTTCTCGTGTCGAGCGTTAACGACGCCGTTCGGACGGACGAATTAGACGGTTTCCGATAGAAAAATGTCCGCGGAATCGATTGCGACCGGAGCGGACGCCTATCTCTAACCGTTTAGCGGCTACGGCCCGTCAAAGTTGAAAAAGAGATAAAAAAAATCACAACTTTGAAACGCTGTAGCGTCGGAACGCGTTGAGCTAGGGCGTCCTTCTTTCGCCTGTTTAGAACCCTCATAGGGGTCCTTACGACGCGCCGATAAGCGAACGTCTAACTCTTCCCGTTAACGCGCAGTAGAAATGTCGCATTTTTTCTGACCAAATCGATGAAATTTTTCGACCCGAAAAATCGAGGTCGGAATTTCGGGGTTTTGACCCTACCGGAACGTGGCCATATATGGGTGTATTACGCCTGACAAATTTCACCCCCTAGCCCTAACCGTTTAGGAGATATGGACGTTTGAAAGTTGAGGGGTGCAAAACTCAACTCCTTAAAGGAGCTCCGAATGAGGTCGGCTCATATATCAAAAGACGCGTATTTTTCGCGTAGATTACGATAAAAAAAAGTTTGCCTCTCTATCTCTAACCGTTTAGGAGAAAATCGCGTTTAAAGTTTCGAAATTTCCAAAAATGCTTAACTCCGAAACTTTGAAGCGCCGTAGCTCCTAAACGGTTATAGATAGGGGATCCCGGTTTGCGCCGTTCGAAAGTACGCGTCGAGATCTTTCAAATGAGCACCGAACGGTCGCGCTGCGACAACGCATAACCGAGATACGGAGATTCGGTCGAGAAATTTCGGTAAAATATCGAAGTCCGAAAATGACCGTTTTTATCATCCTATCCGGTAGATTTTTACGCGCCGAACAGGAATTTTTTTAGCACGCTTCGATATCTCTAACCGTTTAAGAGATATGGGCGTTTTGAAGTTTCGGGACTTTCGAAAAACGCGAAAAAAATCGACCCCGAAAACGACATCTTTCGACGTTTTCTCGTGTCGCGCGTTAACGACGCCGTTCGAACGGACGAAATAGACGGTTTCTCAGTTGTCATAAATTCCAGTTTATTCATTAGAAATCCTTGAAAATTGTAATTTAAGTCCATACAAACCTCACATCAAACTTGTCATATCCATTCGACGAAGATGAGTTTTACTCAAAGAGCTGGATTGTTTTCGGGGTTGAGCTTATTTTTGGTGACTGTTCAGCTTTGGTTTTGATTACTTGTGGAAGCATTAATTGCTAAGCCTAATTTCTTTTCAGGGGATTTCATTTTTACCAGTCACCGATACCGCATTTAAACAGGAGAATTAGATAATAAATTATCCGAATCACATTTCGTCAATACTGTACTTATCCTTAATCCTTACATTCTAACTGGTTAAAATCATTTTGTAACCCTTTTCACTGTAAGAAATTATCGGTATTTTCTTGGCCATTTCGGGAGCCGGTTCGAGCTCGGTTTCTGTTTGCCGCAAGCAGCTTTAGGGATCGAGTAGTCCGCAACCGATGCACGGGTCTTGTTTGGAGAGTTTTCAACCTAACCGTTGTACTTGTGTACGACGATTCAAAGGCAAATGCAACGGCGCTAGTGTACGTACACGCTACTTGAACCTGTGCAGGTACTCGAAAACGCGATAATATATGGTGGAGCTCATGTAACTGCTGTACACAACTATATTACTAGGAATACTCGACGGAGAGCGGGTATGTGTAGGGATTGCTTGTAAATCTAGTACGTGTGTAGTTCCATTGTTGAAGTGCGGTTGGAAGAGTAGACAGTATAGTTCTATTTGACGTATACAACTTTCCCAATCCTCTTGTTCTGTTCTTTGCATCGAAGGTAATAATAAAAATAATCAATGTACAGATGTAAAACAAGTTACCTACACGTAAATATAAATCTAAGAAAAAATAGAAGTAGAGGTAGATACTATATGTACAAATTACTTTAATTTAACTTTAACTAAAAAATGTTACCAAAAAGTTCACCAAGAGTTAAAACGAAAAGAGAAATGAATAATGGAAAGAGAATTCCGTTAACTCATGGTAAGCAGCGGGTATGTAAAACACATCTAAAGGAATGCCTAGAAAATAACACCAAAGATAAAGACGCTGTTGAATACAGCTTTCCTCATGGTATTGGTGAAATCATTCACGAGAAAGACATGTGAAGAGACATAAAAGGTTAACACACGGACATGTTTCTGCCATATGACGATAGTAACAGAGACGAAATGACGATGTGTCGAGCATAAAACCGCTCGAAACCAGGCTGATGACGCCGGGTAGGCAGAAACATGGTCCGTGTGTTAGCGTTTTATACCAATACCATGAGGAAAGCTGCATTTAACAGCGTCTCTATCTTTGGAGCAGGTATGTATATCTAACTCACCAAACTCATCGAGTTGAAGCCGCTACAGATTATATATATTGGGGACCTGATGGCGGTATTTGTTCTAGGTGTGAAGCAGTAAAATATATTTGTTTGCCTAGATCTTGAACGTGATACAACTTCATCAAGACCATTATTAAGTCTATTAATATTAAATATTAATAAAAATTAATAAATGTACCAGCAGCGGTAGCAATATCTACAGCTAGATCAGCTACGGGAGTTGCTGTTTATGTATGCGGTATAAAAATAAAAATTTTTTGCAATTGAAAATAGTTTTATTGTTTTTCATAGTGCTTTTATCAATTCCGATTGTGGTATCGCGAAAACATGCATTTTGAACGTATTAACCGCTTCTTCTAGTGTAGAAAATCATTGACCACGTAGTCTTTTCTTCACAGAGGGAAATAAAAAGAAATCATTGGGCGTCAAAGCCGGATTGCATGGCGGATGATCCATCAATTCGATGTCTTGAGTTGCATCCGTCTAACAAAGCGTTCTAAGTACATGTACAGTCAAATACTGTCAAACTCAGAATACATAAATAGCAACCCTCGTATATAAATATTTCTACATATATTCCTCCTATCCATTATCCAAACCTAATATACCTACTGAAATTCTCCCTTACTCAATATGATTCCCTCCTCGTCAAGTTATGCTTTCTTTTTTCTGTATACGCAACCTACCGAATATTCAGCGTAAATATACACATCTGAAATTTAAATCTTGTTCATGCTAATGCGTAGGTTTCGGGGGAGAAGGAGACGCTTGTTCGCACGCATGTTACCGCCCGGAATTAGGTTGAGTTTAACGAGTTTTTGATTACGCAATAATGCGTACTTATTTAGCCATTTCCCCTTTTAACCGTACCGTCTTGCGTGCGAAGCGAGGACGACTATTACGCCCGAAATTCCTATACAGAAGCCGCAAAAAAAAAGGAAGTCAAAGACGTATAGGATGTAGAATATATGCACTGCGTTAGGAAAAAATAAATCCTCTTTCCACGAAGACGCAACACATTTCCCTCACAATCGTTTTATACGCCCTTAGATCTTTATCGGCGCACTTCATATTTTGTACTTACATCGTTCCGAATCAAGATACGATCGCGAAACGAATTTGGGTAACGGAACACAAAGAGGGGAAAGGGGGATTTCTGATGACGGAACAAATATTTGACCCCGTTCCGATCGGACGAGAAAGGAAGGTACGAAATCAGAAAAGACGACGCTGGATATAAGCGGCTCGCAAACACAGACGTACGGTGATGGTCCTCGGATGAAATGGAAGGACAATAAAACGACGCTGCTCCGTTAGAAACGAGTGATTTACGTTTAATATCAATTCCTTTTATTTTCCGCTAGATGGCGCTGATTGATGTCGTCGAGAAAGGTCCGGAATGTGAGTTAGAGTTTAGCATCCCAAAATATGGCTTTCGGAGATTGTATTTACGAGCTGCTCCGTAAATTGGTCTAATTCATCGTATAGGAAGGGCGCTAAATTAATTTGGAATACATAAAAATTATATTAACTCTTCTGTTAGACGTTTAAGCCTATAACATCATTTTTTTTCTAGGCTAAGGTGATATACCAACGAATTTATCGATTTTGACAAGTTAAAATGATGTAGCAAAAACATGCAGCGGTGTCGCATATTTATGCTTTGAAATCTGAATGTTAGGGTCATTCAAAATCATCCCATCATTGTTTAGATGTATTTCTAAAAGTAATAGAACCATCGCTATAACATGCACTTCTTACAAATAATTTTATTTTTTTTCTTGACATGAGGTAGTTGATCGTCTAATTGTTGTGTTCTTTTGCGCTTTGTAAATATACCGGGTTCTTTTTTATAATTACTAGAAGGATAATAGGCAACCAGTCATACATTCATATTAAGCTAGCGAGAACCCTGAATTCCTGGTAAAACCGGTTACCAATGCTACCACAGATCTCCTTTAACGCAAATAAAATAACTATTTCGCAAATCTGGTGGACTTTATTTAAGGATTAATTAAGATAAAACAACATGACAAAAATTTAATTTTATAGTAAGTTTTCGAAGTACCCTCCTTACCTTTCAACGCAAGCTATTCCGAATAAATTCCGGGTGTATTCCATCACACGCAGTACGTATACGGTCTTTTAGTTCGTCCAAATTAAATATTTGTACGTTATAAATTTTACTTTTCATTTAACCCCAAAAAGAGAAACCGTTTGAAGATTAAATAGGCTGATCTTGGAGGTTATGCTATGGAGACAAACCTGTCAATCGACAATTCATAGAATTCCTGACAGCGTTTGTAGGGTATGGCTTAGCCCCATCCATTTGGAACCAAAGTTCATCAACATTCAGTACTTTAATTGATGGAAAAATGTAGTCCCGCAAGAGAGTCAGATATTTTACTGCAGCGAGGTTACCGCCAATAAGAAATGGTCCAATAAGTCTATCGCTTACTATTCTAATCCAGACATTGGTTTTTTGAAGTTACTGTGTTCTGGTCAGGCTTTGAGTACGAGGATTATAATAGTAACTTTATAAGTAAAATTTATTTTATTTAAAGTTTCTTTATTTTCATTTAGTATATTAAACATTATTTTTTTTTTTGTAATTATGTACAGAAACAAAAGAAGATGTAAATGAAAAATGGCAAAATATAAAATAAGCAGTGGAAGAAACGACGTCTGAAGACTGGTGCAAAAAGAAGAAAGGATTAAAAATATGGTCAAATGAGATGGAAGAAGCAATAAAAGAAAAACAAAAAACACACCCTACCGAAGTTAATCATGAAATTTACAAGCATACCAATGTTGCTAAAGAAATATCCAGAAAACTCAACAAAGAGTTCTGAGATATATTTATAAGTAATGCCGAAAATGACATACATGGAAGACAAAACCTGGCTTGTAAAGTAATGAAATCATTAAACAATCCGGAAAATTACAAAATACAAGGAAAACTGGGTAAAGCATTATGAACAGCTCTGGTTTGGATGATATAAATTTAACACAACTAACAGAAACCTTTAGGGCTACTAAAAACAGAAAAGTGACGGGTATGGATGCCATCAACACAAAGCTTTGGAAATACATACTACACCTAAGACTTCTACATGTATCCATGATGATTGAGAAAAGGCGAAAAGAATAGCCCTCAAAATTTTATAGATGATTAGGATGAAGAAGCATAAGCAGACCAAATAAAAGATGGTTATTGTAACAGGCGAAATGTCTAAAACCTGAAGTGAAGAAAAAAAAGATCTTCCTCGACAAGCTCTTGATGGCTTGACACCTTGTATGGATTATATTTAAATTCTTCCAGGGTTTTGTACATCGAATTGTACGATATTCCAAAATGCTTGGCACAGGATTTTCAACTTCATGTCTTCTGTTTTGTCTGGTTTAATTGCTTTTTCTGTGGAAATTTAGAAGACAATCATCTTCGTTGATTTTGTTTAAACTATTTAGAATTGCTTTCGCGCAAGGTATAGGTCTATCAGCATAATTAATTTCAAAACATGTCCCTAACTGTCCTTAAACTATTATCCTTCTGGTACCGCACTATCACTCGCATTAATTTTGCCTTTTGAAGACATTTTGAAGATTTATAACAACGTTGCGTTCCTATAAATAACTTAACAGCCTTTGACAATTTTTTTCATAACCAAATTCCTCATAGCTTTGTTTTGCCCTGTCTTGCCACTACAAATATTGTTTCGCTGCCACATTCTGCTCTGCTTTCGTGATAAATTTAAGGTTTAATTTTTCGGGGCACAAATGAAATTATAGCAGACCCAGTAGAACCATTTAACTAAAAGTGCAGGATTTGCACACCTCCAATATTAAAGAAATTATGTTGTGAAAGCATAACATTTTTGGATGCACTTAAAATTCATAACAACATCCAAGAAATATAAACGGATATTTTTCTACAGTATATAACGTTATTATTGCTCCATATATTTGATAAATACAGTTATTTACAGATATCAGTCTCAGCAGATAATTGGTAAATAATATATACGTAAAATACCACCGGCTACCTAGCTAAACCTCTCCAATTTGACAGCGGACACTAACGGGGTCGTTTAAATATATTATCCCCATTAATTTTATAGAAGAAATATTCTATTACCCCGCACAAGAGCCTGACCCTAAACGACCACCGTAACAGACGCTAACAATGGAAATAGATAACGGATAAATTCTTTCTGTACCACATAGTAAGCACGTCAGTTATCGATCTTACCGACCGAGTAGAACGCTTAAGTCGGCAGAAATGCTCACTTAAAGCAATCAGTCACGTAGCGATCCGATGCTCCAATATATATTGCTTTGGAGATGAGGAATGCTTTACCGGGAACAAGTTAGCTTCGAACCGAACTTCGACGCAAATGAATTATCTATGTAGTGACGGGGGCTCGTCCTGGAAGCTCTCTAATATCCCTATTCATCCGATAGGTCGTAAGATCTATGTGTACGTAATGTAGTGGAATAGTTATATGTAGATTATGTAGAGGGCGAACAAAGTAAATTAATACAGTGGGATCAAACATTTACCGATTACGTTGGCAGTTATTTTCAGCTTATTTATAAATAATTACTTATTAGTACAACGCACAATAGACAGAAATTGCAAAGTGTTTGCAGATCACTTTATCATATTACTGGTAAAATCATTCCCTAGAAAGACAATGCGAACCTTACAGTTCAAGTGCATATTCTTGCTTCTATCAAGTGCCACAAGAATAAAACACTCGTCTGCCGATTCAAATGCAGCGAAAGCAAGCGGATACAGTTTCCCAACCCTTCTCCAAAGCAACATATTGATTGCTAAACCGGAGAAAGTACACACCAACCATTGGTACTTCCCCGAATTCCTTCGATAGATATTACGTTATATCCGCTAACAGATGGCGTATCACGTACCTTTAGTGAAAATTTCGAGTTACAGAGATTCTACGTCTTAAATTTGGTTAAATTTTTTTCGAGTTAGGGATAAATTCGAGTTAACGACAGTCATATGCATATAAATTTAATAGATAACGCACGGGATAAAAAAATATTCGAGTTAGAGAAATTTTCGAGTTAGGAGAGTTCGAATTGGGGGAGTTCCACTGTATATCATAATATAACTCGTATTATTGCTGGTAATACTACCAAGGATACTAACTATTAAGCTTTTAGAAATAAATAAAAATATGCATATTTAATTGAAAGAAAGTATATTTATCAGGTGTATATAGTTACATCTTTTCTTAAACTGTATGGACATTCCAAACCACATTAAAGGTTGAAGATGACAAACTGCACCAAAAAATTTTCATTGGTTCTACATACATTCTACATGAGTTGCAACCCCTGTGGTTAAATTTCCACTTCGTTTGGTCAACTATTTAAGGAGGTAGCGGTTTCGATCACGTCCATCAGATCCTAAACCATTGCGCAAAGTTCTTTGGAAGAAGTTCGCATTTTGTTTAATAATCAGCAAAAGCACAATGCATCCGATAGTGCCTCCATTCTTATCGTAACGCATCATCTTTTTCAACTTGCAGCGAGATTCAATCTCAACCACAGCTTCTTTGTTTCGTTGAATCCTCCATACGATTTTTTTTAATTACGTATTTATGGTAGCGGCAAGGAACAAGACAAAAGAATAAATCCCTATTCCCTCCATTTATCAGAGCAATTTTTAATGCATTCAGAAAGGATTCTCTATCGAATCTTTACGCGCCAATACCCATGTTCCTTCGGGAGATTGTTTTCTCCTCTCGAACGGAAAAAAATGAAAGGAGAAGGGAAGGAAAAAACACGCAGATAATCGATTAGAATTTATGGCAAATATAGATTCCTTTAAGGTTCGCCTTTATGCCACGTTTTTTCCATGAATAATAATTTTATTTCAATGCGTCTACGTTTATGGCATTCGAAAAAAAGACACGGAAAAGAACGGAACGTGGAATGTGTATCGGGAAAAAGAAAAACAGATGAACATAAAGCCGTCCACATCGGCAATATCGAATCGACTGTATCTAAATTGGTTTTTCTTAGGCAATCCCGTCAGGATTGCCTAATATATTTCCTTCGCGTGTATGTGGATTTGGCTGCATGTGTATTTTTTATATTTATATTACTAGCGGGCTCAATGGTGCATTCTTTATCGGGGAAAAAGATGGAAAGACGTACGGGGTAGTTCTCTTTTTAAAATTGTTCTCCTTAAATATTGAAAATAATTGCAAAAAGGGATGATTTAGTTTCCCGAATTGCCAGTGCCTTCGACAAAGAACGTATGCGATCCCCTAGTTAATTTTTAACAAAGCGCCGCATATCTTCGTCTGGATCTAGATCTGGAAATTGTGCAGGTCAGCACACACAATGGAATTCATTTGCACCATATCTAAGCTTTAATTTGACGAGCTACGTAGCAAGAAGCATTTAGAACCTCTGCGTAATATTTTCCCAAATCATACCAGATTTGGCAAAAAGAAAAGGCTAAAGAAGTTGACTATATAAACTGTCTTATTAGAATTTTTCAAACTTCTTGTGGGAATTCGGTTCTGAAACTTCCAGTGCTGGGGTTTTGAGGGCTCCTTTGGTCAGAAGCAGTTTTCTCATCCATGTTTTAATGAAAGTGAAAAGGAAAGTGACTTAGTCTCGGAAAATAACTGTCAATGAAGATGAAGATGTTTGGATTAACCCCCGACCTTCCTCAACTTGACTTTCTAGAGTTATCAAGTTCCAATTTACAAAAGAAACTGCTGACCTAATAGAAGCTGAGAAAAAGAACATGTGGAAAGTGAAATAAGCAAGGAAATAACTCCATCGCAGTGGGGTACGTTCTACCTTTTACAATTTTAGACGAAAAGTGGCACAGCATATTCTCGCGACAACTACAGCAAGCAACTGCTTCATTTGTGGAGCTCGTCCAGCTTAGATGAACGACCTCTCCAAGCTTGAAAGTAAACTATCTAATGAAGAAGCAATATGGCTAGGCATTTCTCCACTCTATGCACGAGTATATGCTTCAGTTTGGGTACAATCTACAATTTAAGATTCGAAAGCCACTCTTCCATTAAATGAGGCTACAAAAAAGCGTACCGAAACACGTTTCATGACTGAATTAGGGATAAAAGTTGATTTCGTAAAGCAAGGATATGGTTCCGTCAACACCGGAAATACTTCTAAAATATTTTTCAAAAGCTTTCTTTCTTTCGAAAACTTAATTCGTCGACTTGAATCCATGGTATTACATCCCTTCAACGATACCTAAAATCTTAATTCACGGAGCCGAAATTCTAACATCTACAGCATTGTCGACTGAGGATCCCAATAATACACACTTGAGTCCAAGAGTAAACCCCTTCCTATCAGTGAAGAAGCCCTTGAATTAATATTACCCCAGTAAGTGTTTGGCCATATATTATTAATGTAAAAATAACTCCTACTCTATCATATTAGTCTTGCGATTTCGGAAACATTTCAGGTTTCTCTGGTACATTCCTATTTTAAGACTCTTTCATCAAAGTCCCTGAATTAATATATCGTCATTATTTTTGGAATTAATTATTTGCTTTCTGTTTGTCGCAAGTAATACTATTCAGGAGTATTCCTGGGAATGCTGTAGCAAAATTCGTCCGGCATTTAATTTTCAAATATTTACGCATTTTAATATATCTATTTCAACAACAGCCATTCGCAATTAACAAATACATGTTTTAGCTCTCCCATTGTCGGAAACGAGATGCAGAATACAGCAGCAATCTAGTTTTATTTTATTCATTTTATCGCTGGCATTAACACGGTACAAAATATCTCCATAATATATACATGTATACGAATACGCAGAGGCAAGGTTACCAACAGCTGGTAATAAAATTCCCACAACCCAGTAAATGCTCGTGAAGATAAATAGATACTATGTATTTTAATTTAGTTTAATAAATACAGACCCCTGTATTCATCATAATCAATCAGGATTTAGAAAAGGTCATTCATGTGAAACTGTTATTGTGGATATATGTCGCAAGTGGTTGCAAGAAATGGATAAGGGAAATTTTGCGGTAGCTGTGTTTTTGGGATTTCCTAGGCCTTTTGAAACTATTAATAGAAAACTACTAATAAAGAAATTAGAAATGTATGGTATTTGTGACAAAGTTAAGGACTGGTTTGATTCATATTTAAATGATAGAACTCAAAAAGTGAAATATAATAATAGGATATCTAATAGTTTAAATACAAACAATGGTGTTCCACAAGGAACGGTGTTAGGTCCCTTATTGTTTAACATATATGTTAATGATTTATTGTTGTCAATGAAAGTCTGCAATATGTGTATTTGCGGATGATACTATGTTATACATAAGTGGTAGTAGTGTGGGCGATATGATGAAGACTATGAATAATCAACTTACGATATTATATCAATGGCTGTGTATAAATAAACTAAGCATTAATCTTATCAAATCAAAATATATGGTTATAGGTAGCATGCATAAGTTGAATAATATAGATATATGTTAGCTAGTATTAGAATAAAAACTGAGGACAGTGATTTAGAAAGGGTAAACTACAGTAAGTACTTGAGAGTTACCATTGATAAACATTTGGTATTCAAAGATCATGCAAAACATATTATGAATAAAATGTCAAAAAAAGTAGGGTTTATGAATAGAACTTGCAAACATTTACCATTGTATATAAAAATGCGTGTTTATAAATCTGTAGTTGCACCACATATAGAATTTTGTGCAACAGTACTTTTTAATCTAAATAAGAATGAAATCCAGCAAATACAAAAAATACAAAAAAAAGCCATGAGAATAATTTTAAAACAGATATACCCCAGTTAAAGATATGTTACTTACACTTAATGAATGTCTGTCAAAGAATTTTATTTAAGAGTCTACTATTTATATATAAAATGAAAAATAATTTACTTCCAAATTACCTTGGTGAAAGATTGAAAAAGGTCCAAAATACACATGCTTACAACACTAGAAACTATAACGACTATTATATTGCTCCCTTTCATAGAACCCAGACTTCCAAAAACATATTTGTAGGTGGTCTTATGTTATATAATGGTTTACCATATGAAATTAAAACTAATAATATTAGTACCTTTAAGAAGCATTTGTGCATACATATTATTGAGCACTGTAAGTGATTGTATATTGAATTTATTTGTTCCGTGTTATCCTATAGCTTGTTAGCTAAATAAACTATCTATCTATTTCTCTCTGCAGAGTATGAGTTTGCAGATCAATTATTTCTGTGATTCTCTTAATAATACTACTCCCAGTTGCATCATTTATACTTACACTATCACTCATTTCTATGTGTTCTTTGTAAAAAGTACAAAACAAGGCCCCCAAAAAGATGCAAAGCTGTGCTTTTTATTTTACAATATCTATTAACGATTGCAAGGACTGTGTGGTTGTACAATTCATAGGTATAGCAGTAAACTCCACTCCACACAAATTAATTAATTATTCGGAACGCAGAGTTTCGAGAACACGTGGACTCTCATTGTCAAGTAGTCGGTAACACGATTTACAATGAGAGTCCTCTTGCTCTCGAAACGCTGCGTTCCAAATAATTAATAAATTTGTGTGAGTGGAGTTTACTGCTATACCTATTTAAGTAGGTAAAGCTAATATACCAGATATCCTCAAAACAAACTGCGTACACAAAAAGAGAGATGAAAAATTCCATTAACACTTAATTATATTACGACATCAACTGTTTCACCAAATTTAAAGTCTTAAAATGTAGCCAGTAAGGCACCTAATTCAAAAGAAAAAATTGCGAATTTTGTGAGAAGAGTACGAATGTGTCAGCAAAGCCATGGTGGTCATTTACAAGATATTATTATTATATGCATATTATAAATCAATAAATATTTCAATACTTTGCTACAGGAAACCATATTCTATTGAAACACCTTTCAGAAGCGCACCCATTTATTTCAATGTTCATTCTCGATCCAATTCATTTTATTATCCATTTGTAACGGGCGAATATAAAGAGAGACGATTGCTTCGTGTTCTAGACACTCCCTCTATTTTCAATCGATTTAAAAACTTTAGATGATAGATTTCCCCATCCGTGACGAAATTTTCTTTATAAATTTAAGGTTCGGCTAGACCGAATACGTATAGAACACACTCTTTGAGGACAGTACGTAAAAACATTACAGAGTTCTTTTTATATTTATGAGGAGAGTTTGCAAGGGGCAAAGAAGTTAGTACTAGAGAGATTGGGTGCAAAATTTATTCTTTCTAGTGCAGCGAGAGCGTCGCTGTGGTGATTGGATCCGTTAGTTATGGCTTGGTCAATACTTTTACTTCTTTCTCCCCCTTTCCGAACGAGATTTGTACTTAATCCAATTGATCGGACCATGAAATAAATTAAAAATAAAGGAGCTAACAATATCGCTTCCTAACGCAAATCCTATATTCGTTTTTTCTCCGATCACAATATCTTATTTGTCCGCCGATTCGTTCGGGGTCGCATTTGTTTCCAATTAAACTAATCCGATGTTAAGCAGAGGGTGTTGCGTATTGAAAAAAAAAAGGAAAGAAAACAGAGGAGAAAGAAATAGGCGCTAAATCCAGTGTTGCCAATGCTGCAGAGGCGTCTCATCTGGGAGTAGTACTATTTGTACGAGGTGATACTCGAAATAAAAATTATAAGGTACCACGATTTGTGTCCTGCCGTGAAAGGAATGCGTTCAGAGATCTTGCTTTATTAATTGTGTTGAGCTTGTTATCACTACTCAAGCCTTCATCTTCTCTAATACACCCAGCGATATTTCTATAGTTCCATATGAACTTTTGAACGGAATATTTGGTTTTATTAAGATCTCCGGCAAATTATTCATCGAACTACAAATGCAATAACATTTAAAAAAATTATTATGTTTTATGCAGACAATATTTGCACAATGGGGAAGCACTAAAATTTCTATTGATCCATAGAGTTGGGCAGACATCCTACGAAATCTCTCTCTCTAAACATCTTCAAGTTTATTTATTGTTAATGAAATCGTTATGAAGAGGTAGGGTTTCCAAACACAGCCATAGCTAAGAAAATAGGACGAGCCCATTCGTTAAGATGAGTAATCAAAAACTATCTTTCTTTGTAGTTAGCAGCATTAAGTTTTATTATGCATAATTTGCCGAAGACATTAAGAAAACCAAATATTCTCTCTAAGAGTTCATATGGAACGATAGAAATTTCGCTCAGTACAGCTTTTGAAATATTTTCTTTGGGTATTAATTTTATAAAATTACATTCAACTACCCAATAAGCTATTTCTTTACTCCTTAATCTTCGCTTCTATTGGAGAACGTGACCAAGAAGGATAAATCGTAGTTTGCGAAAAACAGAAGTGAAATTCAATTACGCGATCTCTCTAAACTCTAAAGTAAGATGTGTTTATAAGACGAGACTCGGCTAGCGCTAGTCGGGAGACTTTAAAAAAGAGAACACCGCCCGAATACTCGGAACTGTACGACTGTATGGTGGTTAAGTTCGGTGCTAATCCCATCGATCTGCCGCCACCACACATTCGTAAACCTTCGCATCTGTTGGTTAAAACGTGAATTGTAGACGGATGCGGACTGTAGTAACTGCAACGTGTACAATAACGTGCTAAAGTATCGATTTATTCGAGATATTTCGGATTAGGACGATTTGCCCTTATAGCTATTTAATCTCTAAATCATTAAGAAGCAAATTCAATATTGATTAACTAGGTACGTTTCAGAAACGGAGTATTTCGAATAAACTAGAAAACGTAATAGCGAGTGTGCCGAATTTAGAATACGAAGGCGAAGTGCGATAATTGTTTGAGGAATACCAGCGAATACCGTCTGGATTAGTCCAGCCAATTTTAATTTTTTTTTTTAATCCTATGTCCTTTATACCTTGCGGTGTCGGACTATTTATTTCTTATTTATATCTTCCACAGGTTCCTGTTCTGAGCCAGTTGGTTGGCTTCAATCCATCCCATACTTCTCTTTTCCAATGTTCTATACACCTGCTCCTTCCAGGTGTTTCGGGCTCTACCTATTCTGTTTTTGCCTTCTGTTTTGGGTTCAAATATCCTTTTTGTGATTCGAACTTCTTCCATTCTGTGTAGATGTCCAAGCCATCCCAGTTGTCTCTCTTCTATGACCACTTCTACTGGTTTGATACCCAGACTATTAGTGATTGTCGTGTTTCTGATTCTGTCTCTTCTAGTTACTCCTTCTATTCTTCTTAGGAATCTCATTTCCATGGCCGTAACTCTGCTTTTGATTCTATTCGTGGTTATCCATAACTCACTATCATATGTTAATGTTGGTCTGACCACTCTTTTATACACCTCTGTCTTTATTTTTTTGGTATCTCTTTTTTATCCAGAAACGAATTTCTCAATATGTTATATATTTTTGCGGATTTCCCTATCCTCTCATTTACCTCTTTCTCTATTCTCCCATTGTCTTCAATGATTGTTCCTAAGTAGTTGTAACTTTTAACTTGTTCCAATGCTTTTTCCCCGATTTTGATGCTATGTTTTCTTTCTTCTGCTGCTATTATCATTGTGTTTGTTTTCCTCGTGTTTATCTCCATGTTTATCTTTGTTAGTTCTTCTTGGTATATCTTCAAGTTTTGCTGTAATGTCTCTTCCGAGTATGCTATTAGTACCATATCATCTGCAAATATTAGTTCCTGTACGTTAATTACATTCATTTTCCAGTTTCCTACTTTCATATTTTTTCCTTTTTGTTTAACTTTTTTAACAGCGTCGTCTATTAATATAGAGAATAACAATGGGCTCAATACGCATCCCTGTTTTAATCCAATTTGCGATTCGAATTCAGCTGATTCTGCATTGGAAGTTCTCACCTTATTCTTATTGCTTTTATGCAATGCCTTAATCATCTCTATCATTCCTTTCTCTAAACCTCTCCTTTCCAGGCTCTGCCATACATCTTCTTTTCTTACCCTATCAAGAGCTTTTTTAAGATCTATAAAACATATATGTATTTCCTTTCCTTTCCCTATTAGTTTCTCTCCTTATTGTCTGATTACAAATATAAAGTCCTGGGTGCTTCTTCTTTTTCTAAATCCACGTTGAGTATCTTCTAGTGTTGTTTCCAGTTTCTCTCAGAGTCTTATTTCTAGTATTCTTGTCAATACTTTTCCTGGGATGCTAGTTAATGTTATTCCTCTATAGTTTGAGCATTCCTTAGGGTCTCCCTTTTTGTATATGGCCATAATTATTCCAATATTCCATTCCTTAGGTATTTCTTTTTTTATTATAATGTTGTTTAAGAGGTCAAGTACTTCTCAATTTTGATTTTAGAATCGTATTCTGTATGAATAGACCAAATCCAAGATGAGCGAAATTCCGACGAAATTTATAATATATTTTTATCATTATTTTCTACGTAAAGGTCACGATCATATATAAGGCTACTGCGTAAGCGTTACCGAACATTCGCCTTGATACGGCGGCTCTGCCCGAGAATTTACATCAACGTTAATCAAGGACTTATGGTCGCCACGTTATACTTAAGGACGCAGGACAAGACGTTGAACAAAATAAAAAAACTTTCTCGTTGCGCGATTTTCGCTCCCCACTGTACGGATTCGCGTCGGAAACCAAAACGAATCGAACAGAAGGGTCCCGGTTGCAACGCAATGCATATTTCAGTAGATGAATGGCACCGCCGGCGCGCAGAGTAGTTCCGTGCACGCGGAGCAGGTAATTTTCACGTGGAAAGAAATAAAAGAAACCACCCACCGCCAGCGCACTCCCACAGTACACCCTAATAGCATTCGGTTTCGTTACTCAAGTCCGAGCTTAGCTTTTTTCGCAAATGCAATATGGTAATGGATATAAACGGTAGGGATTTTTGAAGTCGTCGCTTTTGCAATGCGATTGGTACACTGGGCTGATAGTTATTGAGAAATGCAGTCGCGTATTCGAAGAGGCTCCGAATGAATACTGGTACAAGTAACTTCCGAGGGAACGTAATGGTTAGCTGTCACCGTAAAATTAAATTAAAAATTATCCAATCTAATTTTGATTTATTTTCGGTATCGCCTAGAATGGAATCTAATTGATGAATTGCTCCATTTAATAGCAATAATAATGCTGTATTGCTTAACAGATAAAAGGAATATCTAATTACAAGACAGATATAAAGAATGTGCGCATGTAAAACTGGTTATATAAAAATAAACATAAAACTAACAAGAGAAAAAGCTTGATAAATTACACTGGGCAATGTGCTGGGTGCCTAATCTAAAAATGCCGTCAGATTTGTTCTGAGACATAGTTTCCTTTTATAAGATTTGCTTGCAGGAGGTATACCGGAACAGTCTCGCCGAAGATTCCAGAAGTAATCGGCAATCCTATGAGTATCCCATCTTCCTTAGTACCTTTGCTCCATAATGCTGATGTCTTTGTGTTCCTCATTAAGACCACCTAAGTTTTCTGGACAACGATCTAAGTGGCTGTGAAACCAGCACTATAGATATACCCTAAATCAGTTCGTATTGTACAGGCATCAAGACAAAAAAAATATTTTGTTGGTCGGTGTAATAGTCCACGTCTTCGCATCTATCAACAGCAATTCCCAATTACAGGGGGCATCAGCCAGCTATGGGTTATTATTGCGCCTATGCCTATGGTGCTTTGTCGACATTAAGTATGGGGTAAGGAAAACTACAAAGAAAAAGCCTCGATCCTAATAACAGTCCTAGGATTCTAATCCGGGACCGTGCTAGACACTATATCACCAGCTCCTCATGAAGAAAATGAGCCGTAATATCGATAACCAAACTCACAAGTCATTGCTAAATAAGATAAAATTTATAACAAAGGCACAACATCAAAAAGGAAGCAATCTCATCCGAAATGCACGTTAATAATTTTAGAGAACGGAACTTTGTCCATTTATTATCACCCGATAGAATCTGCACACTAAATACGAATTCGGATGACGGATTAATTATAAGAGATCTCTTGCCGATTCATCCGCAGCATAAAACGTCAAAATTCGCCGAGGAAAATCTAGCAGCCGCCTGCCACCGTCTAGAAGAGATTTACAATAACACAATTAAATTTCCTAGGCTAGCAAATCGGACGTAATCAGCTTAGGTTGCCGGCTACGGCGCAAGGTATACGCCAAACACGGCGAGGTAGCGAAGAATGGGGACGCCATCTAGTGAATACCTCCTGCAAGTGCTAAATCTCTATAAGCAATAGGTGGCTAGGTATAGACATATAGCGGGCGAGTTTTAATCCTGCCAATATTAGTTGCTTGCCGTTCATCGTCTACGGGACAGGAATTTGGTAATTGCTTTCGGGATATGTCTCGTTTCTCTCAGACCGATTTGAAAAGATTATATACAGGGTGGATAAATTTCATTCTAAATAAAAATATTTTTTTCATTGAAAATGGTTTTATACACGATACAATTGTCCATATGTTTGTACCAATTTTCATAACACTTTTCCGATTGAGGTGTCTCCAACCGCTTCTTTTGGAGTGGAAAATCGTTGATCACGTAGTTTATTCTTCACGGACGGAAATAGAAAGAAATCGTTGCGTCCCAAAGCAGGATTATATGGCGGCAGTTTCTCTCGGACGCTTTTTTCTAGTATTCTTTTCAATACTTTTCCTGGGATGTTTATTAACGTTATTCCTCCGCAGTTTGAGCATTTTAGTGACTCCTTTTTTTTTTGTATATGGGCATAATTATTCCCATATTCCATTCCTTAGGTATTCCTTTTTTTATTATGATGTTGTTTGATAAGAGGTCAAGTAGTTCTTTGTTACCTTTGTCTCCCATATATTTTATCATTCCAGCCGCGATTCCATCCTCCCGGGTCGCCTTTCCTAGTTTTAGTTTCTTAACAGCTTCTCTGATTTCTTCGTCGCTTATTGGTGTAATACATTCTTCGTCGTTTTTTGCTATTTGTTCTTTTTGTCTTATATATCCAACTTGTTTTATTTTTGTTAGTTCTTCAAAGTACTGTTTCGATCTTTCCATCATATCTTTTTCCTCAGTTAGTATATTTCCTTTGTCATCTTTTACATTTTTCAATATTGGCGTAGAATAATTTTTGGTTTTCTCTATAGTTATCTCTCAGTTTTAGTCCAAACTCTATCCAAAAATTTTCTTTGGCCCTCTTGATACTCTCTTTAGTTTCTTTTCTTGCCATTTTGTACATCTTATAATCTTCCTCTTTTCTACTATGCATATATCTGATCCATTTATTTTTAACTTTGAGTTGTATTTCTACTGTCCATAATTTGCTTCCTTTTGTATACGTACTTGCTATGTTTATTATTCCACAGCTTTCTTGTGCTTGGGTTTCTATTTATTAAAATGTCTCGGTTTTACACGAATCAGTCAGAAGTAATAATAACTTTATTGCCCAACAGGCAAGTTTAATTACAGGAAAATTATAAAGTAAAAATACAATAGAAAAAACATACACTAAACGTTAATTTGAACTAAACTTAAAATTATAGTTTCATTAATTTTACCAAAAAGGAAAAGTGAATATCAAGTTCAGCATTAGCTTCATTAACGGTGCTACACATTCTGTATATCGGTGACTCAATTAAGACGTTTGTATGAGCGTTGGGACAGTAGAAGACGCGAGGCAGCGAACTCGTTCAAGTAGTAAAGGAGTATCCAGCTTATTGTTCACCAGATTATAAAAAAATCTCATATCGACTTGACGACGACGCGATTGTAAGGACTGCGTATGAAAGCTGTTCAGCAGAATATTATGATTATGACCCTGTATTGGATATACCCCATATTGTTTAAAATGGGCATACTTAAGGAACTTTCTCTGCACATTTTCATGGAGAGATACAAATGGTGCATATAAAGGCGACCAGACTATGGATTGTAGTTTACGCAGATTTTCCTGCATCCGAAATGGTGCTTATCCTGGTATAAAACTTGAGGTCACCGGCAAACAAAAACTTCTGACAATCCAACTGACTCCATAAATCGTTAAGAAATACCAGAAAAACGAAGGGACCAAGGCTACTTTCCAGCCGTATATAGCACCATTCGTGTAAAATACGTTGAACTAATCATAGAAACAAATTCCTTCACACCGCATGGTGCGTATAGAGATGGCGCTTTGCATCACCATTATTGTCAATTATAAATTCACAAATAACAACCCTCGTATAAATTCTCTTCCTATTGCGAAAAACAGGCGAAATCCATATTTCTTACGATTATTGCTTCTTGAAACAAAAGAAAAACCGAAAGGAGACAAAAGCATTGATGGAAATCCAATAGAAACTTCTCACGGGTAACTTTTCCCATTACCGAACCGTTACACCTAACTCGCGAAGTAGAAATCTTAAACATCTATCATCATTCAAAACTATTCTGACGCACACAATCTTTCACGCCGACCAAATCGCATCTGGTCCATTCCCCACTTCCCATTTGTAGAATTTCCCATACACTACGGAAAGCCTCCTTTTTTTCCCCAATCTTACGTCGAATAATTTGCGAAAACTTTTCCGCGTCGATTGTCGAACACACCGTAGCCCAACAACTTTCAATATCCTTCGCGTCTTTTTTTTCCTCGAAACTATTTTCGCCTGCCCCTTCCATACACGTAATGGGGTCTTAGGGAATCAATGCAGGCCCTTCGAAGCCTTAATCACGACGGTCATTCATGGCCCGGCCCTCTTCCTAAGATCGTTTCCTAAATCGCCGCTCGGCGATTCCTATTTACCCGCCGCTTTCGAGATACCGCGAACCGCGTCGATAATAGAAGGTTCCATGCTTATCGGCGATGCTCCGTCGTGCGTAAAATGCGCCTCCTTCGCCCTTCGCCGCCGCGTCCGTCTTAATCAACGTCTATTCTGCAGCGGCGTCGTGTCGGAAAAGACTGTTGGAAAACGCCGCGTCCGCTGGGGATGATGTTCGGCGAGCACGTGCCGATTTATTCGCAATTTGCGGCGTAGATGGAGCGATTGTCGCGATTTTGAAGGAGAGGACATTTTCGAAGCTTAAAGTGTTTATGGGGAACGCTTGAGGTTAATTCCGATGGATTTTCTTATCGATTTAGAGGTGGAAAACGTTTAATTTTAGGAGAGATTTGGTTCTATATTGTAGATGTTTCAGCTTTTTGATATCTACAAGGTGTGATCAACAAAAGGCAGGACTATTCCAATAACAGCTTTATGCAAATAGATATATTTTCTAGTTTAATTCCGCTAACAACATATATGTAGTTTCTAACTTTTCTGGTCATTTTGGAAAGCTTCATCTAGAATGGAAAAAAACATCAAACAGTAAATAAAGGATTCAAATTCGGCTAGATGACAAATATTTCAGAAACCGATAAAACCACAATCTATGATACCCCTGTAATAGTTTAGAAGCTGCAGAACGGTTGACTTAATAAGTTATACTCATACTACATATACAGGGTGGCGCAGGGGAGCGGGGAATTTTGAAATAACGTCATTTTCAGGAATAAATTCATAAAAGTAGTAATTCATTAACGAAAGTGCATGTATGCAGCATGCCATTTATGTTTTTACAATCAAAATGTCCAAAAGTGTCTCTTTATTTTCTAAAGATGACATCGGAAAGATGTCCTCCCATTCGGCGTTCACACTCTAACAGCCTGTTATGAAAACTCTGGAATGCGCGGTGTAGCAAATCTTGGGGAATGGCAGTGATTTCTTGCTGAATGTTCTCCTTCAGTTCATGGATTGTTGCAGGTCGTGTACGGTACACCTTGCCTTTAAGATACCCCCACACTAAGATCAGGGGATCTCGCAGGCCATTCAATGTCACCGTTACGTGAAATAATGCGTCTTCCAAACAATTGACGAACTGCTGCCATCGAATGTCGAGCAGTGTGTGACGTGGCTCCGTCCTGCTGAAACCACATGTTTTCCATGCTAAGATTAAGCTCGTACAGTCTCGGTGTAAAGAATGTTTGAAACATTTAAACATATCGAGCTGATGTTACTGTCGCTGCACTACCATCCTCACGTGCAAAAAAATAAGGGCCGATAACACCATGACATGATACAGCACACCATATTGTGACCCTGTCGCTATGTAGTGGTCGCTGGTGTAACTCACAAGGATTGTCCTGGGCCCAATAACGAAAATTCTGTTTGTTTACGAAACCGTTCAGGTGGAAATGGGCTTCATCTGATATCCATATGCTACCAACGAAATTCGAATCCTCGTTAATTTTAGCCAATATCTGCCTACTAAACTCCATACGTGACGCTGGGTCTCGTTCATGTAATTGTTGCACAATCTGCAACTTATAGAGATGGAAATGTAATTCGTGCAGTATTCTTTGTAAGCTTCGTCGCTTAATCCCTAGCGTAGATGCATGCTGTCGAACGGAGCGGCGAGGACTTCTCTCGATCGCAGCTCTAACAGCCTCAATGTTCTCTGGGGTACGTACCGTTCGAATGCCACTTGGAGCTTTCTTTTTCAAGACATATCCTCTTTCTTCAAAATTAAGCACCCACGTTGTAATCGCATGCGCAGATGGGACACGTCCATGACGTCCAAGCTGGTAATCCTGTCGAAATATTCTCTGCGCGGCAGTCGCACTATCACCATTTTTATAAAACGCTCTCGCAGCTACTGCACGTTCCGCACCAGTCCAACGATCCATGATTACTAAATGGCAATGCGTTCACAACAATTGTGCGATGTTACGAACAACTGCCGGCTCTACAGCGCTGACAACTGTAACGTTCAAAATTTTCCGTTCCCCTGCGCCACCCTGTATTTGAGCAATAGTGCGACAGTTTTCTTTCTGAAATTGTTTTTGTTACAGTTTTTAGCTACAGATGCATTTAAAAACTTTATGATAATTTCGCACATATCAGTAAAAGAAACTACTAGAACTATGTATTATCTGAATTTTGGGAAGTGGTTTCTCTTTATTGCAATGCGACCGTGAAGATTTGCAGCTTTTAATCTTCTTTTCACTGTAGTAATAAAACTTTTTCTTACACATATAAGCCGACAATCTATTCTTAATAAAACATTTTAAACTGCTTGGGCCTCTAATTGCTTGAATATAGGCAAAAGGTACTTCCGAGATCAAGAAATTAACATATCAACTTGCAAAGGGCTTTTAATGAGACATCCAATGCTTTAATTTAGAAAACCACCAGGCACAATTCGAAAGCTAGAATTAAAGGTCTGGCAATGAAACCGACATGTAAGCAAGATAGATGTGTACCTAAATCACACCACGCGTGTATGAGCTGGCACATTAAAATCGACACCAGCGTCATAAGCAACATAGCTCATCCGGGATTAGGACGCCAAAAAGCCACACTCAAACAATAGAAGAGGATAGCCGCTCGCATCTTCTGGCACCTTCCGATCCACAATGTACATGATAATATTCCAAATACGCGTTTAACATCTCAGACACCATTCACAGGTATAGCAGTAAACTCCACTCACACAAATTTATTAATCATGCGGAACGCAGCGTTTCGAGAGCACGTAGACAGATATGTTTTAGAAATTTTAGAGCATGCGTAGAAAATAATTTGCATGTGTGATACAGTTTTTACTTTCAGTCGGTAACACGGTTGACAATGAGAGCCCTCGTGCTCTCGAAACGCTGCGTCCCACATAATTAATAAATTTGTGTGAGTGGAGTTAACTGCTATACCTGTGAATTGTACATCCACACAGTCCTTGCAATCGTCATTCTCAGAAACCAGTAAGGGAAAACCCATATCTGAAACAACCAGACAGCTACAACATCTTAAAGGAATGGAGGAAACCTGGAGAAATCCAAGTTACTGCAAAATAACCAATTCAACTTAAGAAACAGTTCAACGGCAACTCCATACAGTACACCATGTAACACCACACAATACACCATATAACTCCATTTAGTGCGCAATGTAACTTCATTCAGAACCCATATAATTGATAAACCACAATTGTTTACATCTTTAAAGTATTTCAAGCAGAAGATGTCAATATATTTAATATAATACGTGAAATGTTTTATTCATTTACGAAAGAATCAACAAAGGTGAAAACTCCATCATCAGATGAACGAATGTATGAAAAAGAACGGAAACTTACTGAACAGAGAACCACCCCCAATTGCACACTCGAGTTTGATTGATTTATTACCATAGGCCCTGTTAAAGATACGGTTCGCTTTCGGTCCATCCTTTCCCGAAAAAGGCGTTAGACCACCGAGGAGATTGTAAATAGTCATATGTTTTAGAAATTTTAGAGCCTGCGTAGAAAATAATTTGCATGTGTGATACAGTTTTTACTTTCCGTCGGTAACACGGTTGACAATGGGAGCCCACGTGCTCTCGAAACGCTGCGTTCTGCATAATTAATAAATTTGTGAGTGAATAGTATGTACGAGTCCAACTGGCAATTTCGTGCCTCCAATGCTAATTTTCCTGGGGCTATTGGAGCCTGCTATCTTTCAAGATGGATCCAGTAACATTTATTCGTGCAGTAGCTAAAATATTTTGACCAACTGTTACTCACTCGATCATTATTACTTTGGGCAATCATTATACACGTACCCAAACTCTAGATGTTATAGAAATCATCACATATTCCTATTATTTAACACCACCGCACACATCGCATAAAATGCAACCTTTGGACTTAACATTCATATCACCACTCAATCGACAACGAGAAGGAATACACATCCCAGAAATACTTCAAAATTGGATAACTCTAAAGCCCCAAACACTGCAGGACCAGACGAGACTAATCCAGTACCGCCTCGTAGTGGCGTATCTAGATCCACAAGAAAATCACGTTAAGGTTTTATATCTTCAATAACTGCTACGCCATATGAAAACCAATTATTTGAAAACTATGCAGAAAAGGAGAAGCAAACACAGTTAAAAAGACCTAAGAATCAAATAAAAACGGAAACATCTACAGTTGATACAACCACAAGAATAGCTGCAGACTACTTGTAGAGAAGTTAGCTATGTGTGCCAAGATATGCGATTTCTTGTGAATAATATATTTTCAGTCTTTCATGTTTATATTCCTATTCATCACGCTTATAGGTACCGAGATATAGGGAATGTGTCCCACTTGTCGTGTAATCTATCACGTGTCTACATCATGTGTTATTTATTAAAACAGTTTCTCTAAATTTAATGATGAAGCTACCTTTCATTAATAAAGTTGACTTTAAAATCTAAAGACGCTTTAAGCCCATTATAAGATCGACTGTTATTTATGGGAATTCAATATTAAATAGTTTGGTGTAGTAATGCTATACTACTTGGTGTTTAATAAATAATACACATATAGATTTTAGATATTAGATGACTTTTTTAGATGACTTTTGCCAAATTTATTTGCAAATAGAGCAGATAATGCCTACCATAGTCTGTTTCACTTTACTCTACCAATATTTTAACCACTAAACAATACAATGTTTGATGATTCCGCAATAACCACCCATGCATAATACACCACACACACATATATAACCGTGTATAGCAGTACGGTGGGGAGGGGGAAGGGGAGAGGGTAATAGATTAATCTAGTCGGTAACAGGTTCTGCCGGAGTCATCAAAAATCACAACCAGCAAGCGGAGTTGAAACCGCAATAATTAATTAAAAAATCGTCGTCGCTATTACCCAACAAAAACAGACCGTATTATTGCGTAGATAAGGGCAAAACTGGTACCATCACCGTTCGTAGGGGCAGCTTTACATTGGGACTATGTAGTGGTGGCGAGTTCTGAAAAGCGGTCGAGTTGAATTGCGGTTTTATGAGCTCCTCTTGTCGGTTAACTACCTATCACTTTGTCGCCTCGACTTCACTTCGTAACAAAATGAGATCGCGTGCACATAAATAACACGCCGAAATGGTGGCAAAATAGGAGCTTGCTTGTATGTCTGTGTAGGATGTTTCGAGTGTTGCAGGATTTAGAATTACCAGTTGGTAGCATTGACTCGCGTAATCGTAAAAGACGTGAGAAACTAATTGGGAGAGATCAATAATTTGAAGCTATATAGAAGGGATGTTAAATTGTTTAAATGAGTTGAAAGTTGCAGTTATTAAAGACAAAAAAATGTGAATATAGTACCATATCGATTAATTTAAGAAACATATGATAGTTAATACAATTAATAAACGTAAATCGTGCTTATCTGGTTTAAATTTTGAAAAGACAATAATCGTAGGGCTTTAATAGAGAAACTACATATTGATAAAATAAGGAGACATACAGAAAATTTTAACTTCTTTGAGAAACATAGTACTTTTTTATCGACATATGGAATGGATATTTATAGCAGGTAATCTTGGAAAATCTTGACGAGACTGCAGTATAAAAAGTGTATACAAACCTCACCGTCAAATCAAAATGTAAGATATTAATTATACAGCTGATTTTGAAAGGTTATGTTTACAAGAAGCTTTAAGCATCTTCTACAGCAAGAAGTTCTGACGAGAACTGACAAAAACATCAGACACGAAGAAAATAAGCAAAAAAAGTGAAAACATGGAATACAAGAGACAGCAAACAAAACACGAGGTTGGATTGTTAACAACTGCCAATATCATTAGGCAATATAGCGTTTTGTATCTGCAGGTGTCTCAACACTAACAAAATAAATATCCCTAACCTCAAGTCGTATGTTATCTATTTAATGTCTTATCCTAGTAATTATGTTTTGCAATAATAAGTGCGTAGCATAATACGTAAGTAGCTATTATTTTCATTATATTTAAGTGAAATGCATTCCTTGAAAAAAATTGAGGTATATTACAGTTTTTACATTCCTTCTTCCTTTTTAAGAAAACAAATAACTAAAATTCTTCTATTTTACTGCCCCTGTAGCTTGTTTTAATTCATTGTTTTAGTGAAAGATTGTCCATTTACTTTTGAGACATTCTTGTATACGAACGTGTCCACTGATCTAGTTGCTACTTGGTTTTTTTTGGTTGTTTACCCGGAAACACAACAATATATAAATATATTTCGCAATTTTCGTTTGACATCAAAATAAATATTTTTAGCTATCTTACATAACAGAAGCCTTTCGTACTAATACTTCGTAGTATTTAGGTGAATTTTTATGAAATTAATTATATTATCAAGGTTATTACATTTAAAATGCTGCATTTTTTTAAACAGGAAGATTGTGTAATTTTGAGAATGGATATGGCTTCGATGATTGTCTAATATAGAAGCTGCTTTGTATAAACTCTTATTACAAAGTCTAGTATAAAATTACCAAAATATAGATTAATTCTTTTAACGAAATCGACAATAGAATAGGAATACTTTCTTTCCTGCTAAATAACACAACATCTAATTAGATTTATATTTAAATACGATGCTATACACTCAAAAGAATGCAGGTAACACAAAAATCTAACTCACAATACCGTTCAATTAGTACAAAAATCATTATAGGAACACTCACCTTTACAAAGAACCATTTCCACGACTCTGTTATCCCTAGTTATAATAGAGTTGAGTGTTGTCTTATTGCTTCAATCAAACACATTTAAGAGCACTTTCAACACTTACAAACAACCGCACTTATAACACAAACTAAATCAACGTTCTTGTCTATTTCGCGTGTAAAGGCAAGCACTACATTTGACTCGGTCAAACGCGAACGGACGATTATAAAACAACAGTGCGTCGCGAATTGATGCCTATTTTCGTTTTACGCAGTAAAGATTACCGCGCAAGGCTTGCTTTGTGAATTTATCTAAAGAAATACGCGTAAAAATTGGTTTTATAGGTTCGCAACCGTCGAAATTTGATAGCAGGTCTCGCCTAAAATAAAGATCGCTGTTTTATCGGCATGCATTCCTATGTGATAAATTTGCGATTCATAACGTTGCCTTGAGTATGAGTGTGCCCTTATTTGATTTAACAATGAAAGATATTGTTCTATTTCTGATTTCATAGAAAATAACCAGGTTGCATTTCTAAATCTACTCTTATTTGAGTCATGCCATTATAGTAGTGCGCCTAAATTGATAATTATAAGACATATATTGACAACGTAATTGAGGTTAAGATTTATATTAAGGATGTTAAAAGTAATTTGCAACGTAAAAATTTATTGTATTTCGGGTTATTTATAGTGAAACTTGTTCCTACCCTACATTTTAGCAGAAGAAGGATATCGTAAAACTGTAAGTAGATAGATTGTACAATATAAAATTGCTGGGCGAGAATAATTATTTATTTGAATGCATTACATAACCTCATTAACATAGCATCAACAATACTCGATACACTTCCATATAATAAAATTTCGGCTTCAACAGACCTTCACCCAAAGAAAAAAAAACCTATATAGTATCTATTCCGTCCCAATTTTCGTTGACAAGCCATTATTTAGCGAGCAAGCGTTCTAGGCGAGATCTTTACCTCGATTTATGGCTCGCGTATCGTTTTTGTCTCAGCGCGTCGCAGAAAATGGACTTGAAAACTGCTTTCGTTCCCAGTACGTTGGCGTAGGCCCGGCTCGGATGCGATAAAACGGTACGCACGATAAACATTCACGTTTACGTGGCGATTTACAACTTTACAGCTTGCAAAACGGTTTTGTCTTCTTTGGGAAGGGAAAAGGGATGCCTCTAGTCAAAGAAATTTATTGCTTGTAATGCTATTTGTTTTAGTTTTATTCCGTTTGGTTTTGTTTGCCTTTTCTGTGTTGCTTAGGGACAGATTTAGAGGTTATCGATTTCAATTTAGACTTGTTACAGTCGGTGTTGCCAGTAGTCTGTTAGGAAATGGTATTACAACAAAATTATGGTAACGTTTTTGTATTTATTAATAGCGTAATGAACTAAAAGAAACAAAACTGTAACAGTACTTTGATGTAATTAAGTTGGCTCTCTAAATTTATAAGCTAGATTAATCTTCAAAAATTATTCATTCATCTTTCGATTCTTCAGGACTTAAAGTATTGCATCTATTTTGTTGGACGCTTTAATTATAATAATTTAATATGACCTCATGACTTGCGAAACTTTCGATTAACACCTTTGAACATTCCAAACCATGTTCAAGCCCCGTACTATAGACGAGTTTCACCAAAATATACAAGGAGACATAGTAAGGGAAGACGACGCATTGCCGAAACGTAGGAATATCAAAATTTCACAAACGATGGCAAGATTGTCCAAACAGCAATATTAATTCAAAAGAATGCCAATCCCTTGCGCA
This sequence comes from Trypoxylus dichotomus, assembly GCA_023509865.1. Taxonomy (NCBI): domain Eukaryota; kingdom Metazoa; phylum Arthropoda; class Insecta; order Coleoptera; family Scarabaeidae; genus Trypoxylus; species Trypoxylus dichotomus. The sequence goes on from CM042080.1 coordinate 1,547,457, forward strand.
TTCAGTATAAATAATATTAATTTATCTAGGGTTCCAGTGCAAAGCTGATTTTTATTGGATTAACTTCTGAAAAAATTCTTTCACATACGAGGTATGTCTCTGATTTGATGGGAATAATTAATTTTAAACATGGCCAAACACTGCTCAGAATCATCAACACGTTCTCGTTTTTGGTCAACAGTGAGCAAACGCGGCACCCACTTTGAACAGAGCTTTCTCAAAGTCAAATGCTCATGCAATATAAAGCCAATACGTTCTTTTGATACCTTTACGATGTCAGCTAACTCACGCAACTTCACTTTTCGATCATTCAAAACGATTTTGTGGACTTTTTTTGATGTTTTCTGGTGTTACCGCCTCATTTGGACGTCCACTGTGTACTGCATCATCGGTGTCTCTACGACCACGTTTGAAGTCAGCAAACCAACGTTTTATTGTTGTTTCTGATGAAGCGGAGTCCCCATAACACTTTTCAAGCCATTGCTTCGCTTGAACGGTATTTTTTCCCATCAAGAAGCAGTGTAAAATTAAAACACGAAATTGTTTTTGATCCATTGTTTTGAAAATAAGAAAAGTAGCGTGACTCTTAGCACAATAACTCACAAACTAATGAATAGAATATCATGAAATTTTAACAGCTGTCTTTTGAAGGTTAGTACTAACTGAGAGAAAGGTGACTGCAATAAAATTAGCGTCATCTATGTGTTAGGCCCGGGACTTTTCAGCCCATGTGTTATGCTCTAGAGTCTCACTAAATATTAAAATAACATTAATATAATGAGAACAAAAATTCGAAAATTCATGTTTGAAACATAATTCACTGCATGTACCAATGGAGATGAAGAGATGTTCGATTCAAAAGGAACAACTTGAAAAGTGGTACCATTTATGCCAAAACCCGTTATATCTGTAACTTTCTGTGTATGGATGTAGTGGAATTAGACAAAAACTATCCTTTAAATCTAATTTTGTAAAACATTTCTTTTTATAACAGTTGCTCTATAAACCTTCAATTAACTCAGGAATTTCATGCTCTTTCTTTGTTAACAGATTTAAGTTTCTTGCATCTAAACATAACCTAATTTTTCCATCTTTCTTTACTACAATAACAATAGAACTGATACAAGACATTTTTATTCTTTTAATAATTCTGTCTTTCAACATTGTTTCAATTTCCTCATTTATTTTCTTTCTCTACACCTCTGAAACAGGGTAAATTTTACAGTTATTAACAACTAATTGATCTATATTTAGTTTGTGGGTATATTTTCTATCTACTACAGTAGAGGTGTTATCACAGATAGTAATATTCCTTTTAAATATACCAATAACAAAATCCTTATATACTTCGCTACAATTCAATCCCTTCATTAACTCTTCAAAATAAAAATTATCTTTATATTCCTTATCAATGCCTACACTAATATTTATAACCCGTTTAAATCCTACTACATCATCCTTATTATTCATAATACCATTCCTATTATAGTAGAAATGTTTATCGGGTTTTGTCGTGTATTCACTGTTTTAGTAGACGTTTCGCTGATCATGCTGTCAGCTTCTTCAGAAGGTTTCTAAAGACTGAGACAGACTGACAGCATAATCAGCGAAACGTCTACTAAAACAGTGAATACACGACAAAACCCAATAAACATTTCTACTATGGACTACGGTCGTGAAAGCCTACACTCAACTATCATTCCTATTAATCCTAAAAATCCTTAAATTCAATACTGTTTCCTTCATATCCTATATTAATATTTAAAATCATATCTAATATATCCTTTACAAAACTGTATAAATACAGCTGTGGCCATATGTATTCGCCACCCTTTTTTGTTTTTTATTCCGACGAATATATAAGAAATAAAAGAAAATTGATCGATGAAAATGTTTCATTGTGAGTGTATACTATCGTATTACACAGACAAAATCACAGACACAATATCTTCACTCTAACTAGCTCAACCTTACTCTTACAACTTTGAAGAAAGACTGGAGAAATATTCAGAAATTACAATTTTACGTCTATTTCCTAATTTACTCAGAATGACCTACAATAAACCATTAAATCCTCATTACCAGGTACCTAGTCAAGTCCGTCATCGACCCTGCTTCTTAGAAATACAATAATATTCGTGTAACACGTTCAAAACGAAAGTGGCGAATACATATGGCCACAGCTGTAAATACATTGATTTGTTTATACAGTGTTTCTGCATTAAACAATTGAATAATAAAGCTGCTAAATATAATTTTAAAAGGATGTTAAACATAAACAACTTGCGCTAATTGCTTTTACACAATAATCAGCCCTAGCATAGGTGGCGCTTAAATGCCACACCCTGTATATACAACATTTAGGTGTCCTAAAAGACCTTCCCATAAGATACAATATTTGCATATTCGAAGGAGTGTTTCACCCTCTCAGAGTAAATTTCAGCACAAACAAAAGAAAATTATTTTCAAGTCTCGACATATTGTATTTACCTACCATATTTCATTATCCTGGAAACCTTTCCCTGTGAGTAAAAATAAATCATGGACTTCGAGTTAATTTCGATCCATAGGGACCCTAAAATCTCGTCCACTCGAAAAACCTGTCATATTTTTCGATACCTCTAAATTATTTTCATCGCGCCCTATCTCTTCGGAGAAAAGATTCGCAAACAACTTGACGTATCTTCTGAAGATATATGCTTGCGAACATAGAGAGAAAGCTCACATGCATAGTGTATATTACCCAATGGCTGTATATATATATATATATATATATATATATATATATATATATATATCAGAAGTTTTCGTAAACCTGTCGGAAATCCTGTCAATAATTTACTGTTCACAAGATCCCCACCACCACCAGCTCCCTCTATCGGTCCGTACGCGAAGGAAACTAGTTAAGGAAGAAAATTATATACCACGCGATTATATAAATCATCTTAACTGTAGGTATTACGCCCCACCGTCAGTCTACGGTTGCTAAGCAAGAACTGCAAGAAGGATAAAGTGGAAAGTTGTGGTCATTTTTTCCCATGCTTTTCCATCCAGTTTGTCCGCTAATAAAATGCATAGAATTGACACGTCTATTTTAATATTTCCTTCAATTTTCTTCCGTCGATGCGTAGTATTTCGAAAAGAGCTGCGTATATACGTGGAATCGATAAAGGTCGTAATTACCAGGTATCAACTAACCGGCAATTCATAACGCAAATTAATATATAAATCATGACGGACTCATTACGTTGATTACATCCGTCCATTTTTGCCAAGGAACAAGACTTCGTACCTATATGATTATACCGTTATAAATACGTAGATATACTTATTTATGGGAGTATTCTTTGAATTTTAATTCTCGTGACGTCAATGTCGATTATTCGGATGACATATTCTCTTGTCTCTTACCACAAAAGTACACGTTTTCAGAAATTTTGATGCGTTTATTACTATAATTATTAAGACGAGGTCTTCTAGTCATCTAACAAGGGGGTATCCCAATTAAAAATATATATAGTAATAGTAAGTTTCGGCAAAATGGGGCAAATTCCAGTGCCTGGCGGAGAACAAGGTATAAGGTATCAAAGCACCCTTTCTCAGTGTTATTCGACTGGTCGTTGTATCGCCTATGCTCACTCATGAAGGTGTCGATCATAAATGATGCGAATACGTAAACGCTACTAAACACTCGGCTTGCTGTTCTCCGCATTGCACTGTAACTTGCCCCACTTTACCGAATCTACTCATTATCACCAAAAAGATATAGATAAAGCATAACCAATAGTCTAGTAGATAGGTGTTTCTTTAAAAAGGAAAATCTTAGTCAAAACAAGTACAAAATAAAAATAACTGTCCAATAAATTTCACCAACATAAACAAAGGAATTTAAAAACAATTGGAACAAATATAATATCTACATTGAAACAGAACATACGCCATCTACAAGATTAATTGCAATGTTTGTACTAGCACGTATACATATATAGGACAAACCCAAAAGTTTTTACGTAGAAAGAATTAAGCCCACAAATATAGCATTAAAAACGAAAACATTTATGCAATTGCATTATCTCAAATGACGATTGCAAGGACTGTGTGGATGTACAATTCACAGGTATAGCAGTAAACTCCACTCACACAAATTAATTAATTATGCGGAACGCAGCGTTTCGAGAGCACGTGGGCTCTCATTGTCAACCGTGTTACCGACTGTCGGTAACGTTACGCGCTCTCGAAACGCTGCGTTCCGCATAGTTAATTAATTTGTGTGAGTGGAGTTTACCGCTATACCTGTGAATTGCATTATCTCAACACCGGCAATACTCAAGTCATTGATTTGAAAGAAGAATTGATGAATTATGGAAGAAATTGTCAGTTCAACAGAATATAATTAGACATTGCAAACAAGCGTTGTTTGTTTCTGATAGCTTAAATAGCTAAAGAAGCACTAAAGCTAGTTTAGATCTGCCACGTAATATAAAACGGTTCACCCCTTTGTTATTTATCCTTTGACTGTTTGTAGTTTATTATATCCTTTTTTTAACGTAATAATAACACAGATTATTTGTTAAATTATTAAAGATACTATTGATCACGGCTAGAAATTATAAATGGAAGAAAACCATCAAAAATTACAAGAAAAAGGAAGATGCAATGTTTTTAATATACAATTAACCTTATTCTAATTTAAAATATTAATTCTAAATGTCCAACAGAAAATCTCCAATAACAGGACAACAAAGAAAATTAATATATACAGTGCTCAGCTTATAATACTGGGAAAAACATACAAAAAAGAAAAAACAATAATGAATTTAAATGTAACATTAGTTCGGGGAAATAATCAAAATAAATGAAATATACATAATTAAAATGACTAACAAGATAAATAAACCAAATAACCATGTGAGGTTATGTAAACTATACCGACTGAGTAGATCCACGCATACAGAATGGATCAAGATACCGTGCGTTCGCATTCTTTGTCATGTGACTTATCAGGAATTTTACTAACGTAGTAGATCTACTTCTCGGAACTTGTAGAGTAACACATGTTCTTATGCCGTACTGTACCACTACAAAATCAATATGAGCAAGTAACTTAGGGGCATCGATGTGATTATTTATCAGATTAATCAGGAACTTGCCACTGGCTTCAGATCTCCGATCAGTTAGAGATCCTACGTGGAATTAATCAAGTAAGCTATTGTAATCCACACCACGTTCTGGGTAAATGCCGTCTATCTTAAATGACAAAAACTTTTTTTGCACTTTTTCTAGCGTGACTTGCTGATAAAGGTAGAGCGGATATCGAACCACAGATGCGTACTCTAGATTAGTACGAACATGTGCATAGTATAAAGCAAAGTAAGTTATCAACTTGCCAAAAGCACCACACGATTGTATGAGAATCCTACAGTAGTTAATGTGTTCCGCAAAAGATAACGTTTGAGCAAACAACACACCAAGGTCTCTCACCGACGATTGCCTAGCTATAATTGTCTGGTCAATGAAGTAGTGGTAGTTAGAGGTAGTTGATTTCCTATTTTGGTGTATGTCATAACTGTACGCTTACTTTGGTTCAAGTAGATTCTGAAAACTACGCTGTTGACATGATAAATATTATTTAATTATATTATAATTTATATTGTTTGTGAATAACCTCGAAAATTTTGGCAACCATAGCAATGAAATGCTGTTACTAACAATAAACGAAACATAAAAAATAACAGCGTCTTCCTCCTACAAACGATCTAATATCCAAGCAAAAATTTAAAGTTATGCTCCGACATATGTTCTAAACACGAATTTGTAGATGGTAAATCTGTCTAATCGCGCTATTGGACAAAATAATTTTGTGGGTCTTGTACCAAGGTACCCTTTCACTCCCTAAAATTACATCGAAATCCATTAAAATCCATCAATCAAAAGTCGTCGTCATATCCCCCTCACCACCCAAAAGGACTACCAACTCACTAAAAATCTAATTTCGTAATTTTCCAAATAGAAGAAAGATTGTATAGGATCCCGTTTGAGGCAAAATTAAACACGTTTTATAATATAAAGGACATTTTTCGTCATATAGTATAGCCGCCAATCCAAGTAAGCTCAATCGAAGGTATTGAAAAAACATACCTTTTTGTTGTCCCTGAACTTCAGCCATCCAGCAATGACAGTCTGATCCGGTGTCCCAGGGATTTCGGTAAAGAAATCGCCTTCTCCATCGGAATCGGTCAGGATGTCAGAAGACGCATGGCCACCTATGCTACGAGCCGGACTTGAACAACACGAATCTGTAAATCGTCTTATTGGCAGTGGTGAATTGTATGCACTTTCGGACATTTTAAATTCGCGTTTTCCGATTTGAATTAATCCAATTAACACTTTTCCCTAAAGATACTAATATATAAACTAATCAAATCCCAAAAAAATAAAAACAGTATCGATCCTATGCGAGATACAGCGATATGTTATACGAAGTTACGGATATGATTCTGTTAATTCATCCCTGTTCGATTTTTTTTTATATATTTAGTTAATTTTCCGGGGCGTTATTCACAAATCAATCACTAAATTAGAGTTCAAACAATCCAAAATAGCGGATATGCTTTAAATTGCACGATATGCACTCGTTAAACAACCCTCACCATATGTTACGCGTGTTCGAAATTACGACGGACGAAGACGCGACGCACCGGACAGCCGTCGCGACGTTTCAGCGTCGGTGTGCCGACGCTAAATACGCGTCCGCTTCGAGTGCAGCGTCGTAGCGAACCGGCGCAATCCGCCGCGGCTCTAAACTTGCATAAGAGAAAGCGGTAGCTGACATCGAATCGTAACGCTGCAGGAACGGTACAGTTGACGACGCTATCGGTAATGAAGGGAGCTGTACGATATGCCTACGTTCTAAGTAGACGTCAGACGGATAGGAGACGTCATCGTTTTCATGGATAAGCGGGATATTACTATTGTAAGAGGCAATTGGGGTTTATAGCTATTAATTAGCAAATGACGGCATTGAATATTAATCTACCGTATGCATCGGATATGATTGTTTGCACGTCAATAATTTAGGATCCTTTTCAAAGATTCTAACGAATTTAGCATCTAATGATGGTAACGATTTCTTTGATAATTGTACCAGCGCACTTTATTGATCTAGATTTATGAAATTTAGTGAGTAAATATATATATATATATCTTTATTTGTCCAACGATAATTTTCACTTACAGGACAACATACAAACAATTGGTGTAGTTGCATTGATTATATAACTCATGTGTAGTACAACTTCAAATAAACAAACATATAGAATACATTTCATAAAAATAAACATAATCCTAAACATTCTATGAGTATATTCTATTATCACCTCATACGTGTAGCAAGGATACCAAATTAAATTGGCATATTCCACCTTAGATCGAACAAGAGCATTAACACCGAGATGTTACGGAAAGTACTTATTAGACAGCCTAAAGAGTTAGGTGCGGAAGGACATACAGTAGGTCTATGAGTTAGAGAAGCTTAGTTTTGTGTCAAAAAGTAATCCTAGATCCTTTACCCTTTCTGTTCTTGTAATGAATGTAGATTGAACAGTGTGCTTAAAAATGATTGTTTAGAGATATGCCACTCAGAGTACACCAGTCATTAATAAGGCTAAAGTAAGTCTATATCTTAACACAATCAACTAGCGAATCGATAACACTGTAGATTTCAAGATCATCCGCATATGCTAAAACCTCACATTGCAATTTATCGAGAAAATCATTCAGAAAAATATGAAATAATAGTGGTCCGAGATTAGAACCCTGCAGAACTCCAAATAGTATTCTGGAGCGAGTAAATTATAGAAAACGTAACCACTCCTTTTAAAAAGGTAAGATGAAATCAATGAATCAATGAAGGACAGAAGCCAATACCTTCCAATTTAGCCCTAGCAAAGTCAGTATTGACAATATCGACCTGCCCTCGCTGGTCCAACGCTTCTGATATTTACTGGGTCATATTTGTGAAGTTGGTTACAATGGGTCTTCCTGATATAAATTAAAATAAATATGATTATATAAGACATGTTCAAATACTTTTGCAAAGTTAGCTAAAATGTTTATAGGTTCATAATTCACAATATTAGCCCGATTACCGCCCTTAAACACTGGCACTATTTTTTCAAATTATCTGTGGAACTTTTAATAATATACACAGTGGATGTGCAAGGACAGAGGCACATTCATGAACTAGAAAACTAGGTATGTTATCTTCACCCGATGTCATATCTTTTTAAGCCTCGAAGCACTTTTCAGCACCTCATCCTTAGTAACAAAGGATACACCAAAAGAGGACAGTTAGTATTTACAGATTCCGAAGCCAACGTGCTGACACTAAATGCATTAGAAAAATAACAAGCAAAACTATTAACTTGAAGTTGTCCTTCGATTACCGACAGATGGCCAAAAGGCGTTTTAATCTTGATATTCGCTTCCACCTGCCCTTGATCTAGTTTAAGTAATTGACGAAGTCTACTAAACTCATTCAAAGTCTTTTAACTTTTGCCGGGAACCAACGCAGATAGTGTCGATTTGTTGATTTGATTTTAGGTACGCAGTCACCAAGGACAGTGTACAGTTTACTTTAGAATATCTGCATTCCACAGTCAACATCGCTATGGTCCAATAAAGTATTCCAATCTACTGTGCCAACTTCGACTATGCGTGTAGTGCTATAATTAATAACTAAAGTTAACAAGTATATACATATATTCGCTTATAGCAAACTTGAAATGGGTTGACAACATTTTCAAAATTGACGCTACATTTTTCCTTCGGCGATATTTAAAAGAGAGAGAAGAAAGTCTCTTTCTTATTTCTAGCAGCCAACTTTAAAGCAGGAAACATCATGCGACATCCACCAAGGATTTTTCCAAGTAATCCCCTAGATATGAGTCGCAATGGTTGCGAGAATTTGCTGAAAAATCCTCGCAATTTGGAAACGGGAAAGCTGCGTGTAATAGGGAACTGTTACAAATTACTGCAGAGTTAGAAAATCCCCCTTTTAGCGATGTACATATAGAAGGGGAAGTAATAGAAATATATACGTTTGTATGGCTTGTTTCAAGACAAACTGCTGGATGTGAATTTCTACACTAATATGAACATAGCAGGTTGGGATACAATAAAATTTATCGGTATACAAAAACAGGCTACAGGCTTCTTATTAGGAAAAATATTTAATCAGTATAATACTAATAATGATAATAATTATAGTGAATAAGTGAAGGTCAAAGTACCCCAGAAAAGTATACCGTACTATACTTCCGACTAAATGGTTACATACTAATCGAATAACAGCGTTTCTTTTGTTACATGCCACACCGAACGCGTGAGCTTATTTAGCATTTTATTATATGTTGTCGTCTGTGCTTAAGAGTTTCCTATACTAACTTAAGGTTCTTTAACATGTAGCGTAAGGTAGAAACTATTTGAGAAATTTCCCTTTCTCCAGAATCTTTTAATGTCATAACTAGCTTAATATGTAACGCTGTATAAATTGGTACGTACTACGAGGGGAGGTCCAGAAGTCCGTGGAATGAAAGGGTTTTAAATAAACTAAAACAATAAATCTATTTTTCCTTTTCAATATAATCACCCTTAAACACAATACATTTATTAGATCTATGAATTAATTTTTCTAAACCATCATAAAAATATTTTTTATGTTTCGCCTCAAAATGGGCCAAAATTGCCTCCTTTACCTCATTGTCGTCGGAGAACTTTCTTCCACGTAAGTCTTTTTTTAAATTGGGGAATAAATAAAAATCACTAGGTGCCAGTGGATGGACTATTGAATGAAAGCCATTACAACTTTGTTCTTGTGAACCGACGCATTGTCTTGTAAGAGCAAGGGTGTGTCAATTTTCCTCGACGTTTTCCCTTGATGGCCTCCTTTAATTTTTCTAATATCGCTGCGTAATATTTTCCGGTTACGCTCCTACCTTTTTCTTTGTAATCAATCAATAATATCCCCTCACAATCCCAAAAAACAGTAGCCATCAACTTTCCAGCCGATTCTGGGACTTTGAATTTCTTTGGCGGTGGTGTCCCCTTTTTATGCCATTGCATGGACTCCTGTTTGGGCTCAGATTCAAAGTGATGAACCCATGTTTCATCTCCGGTAACAATCCGCTCCAAAATCTGTGCAGGTTTGTCTCCACACATTTCCAAAAATTGTTTGCACGAACAGACACGTTACTGTTTCTGCAGCGTCGTGAACATTTTCGGTACCTATCTTGCACTGACTTTTGTCATACCCAGATGGTCATGTAGGATACGCAAAATGGTGGTATCTGATACTCCAACTAATGCAGATAATAGTTTTTTCCTCAAACGGGCATCTTGCTGTAGAAATTTTTGCACTTTTTCGACGATGTCTGATGTTGTGGCCTGAACTGGCCGTCCTGAGCGGGGGTCGTCTTCAATGGACTCCCGACCATGCTTATGCCACTTATAAATCATTGATTTACTAGGGCACTGTTTCCCATAAACGGTTTCCATCTCATTCAATATAGTTTGAGCGTTCTTGCTTTGTAAGGAACTTTATCACAGCACGGTGTTCAATTTCCTCAATAGTTTCAGTTTTCTTCCGGATTGACTTGCTTAGCAGGCAACTATTCGCAAACGACTGACGCTATAGGGCTGCAACTTAACTTATATACTAATGATGAGTCGCCAATCAGAATGAGACCTGGTGAGCGCCTCTATCCCCACTCGATCTCCTCCATTCCACGAACTTCTGGATCTCCCCTCGTATATACAATAGCTAGAAGCAGTAGTAATTGGGGAAGGTTCTTTAACATATATAGTAAGATAGAGAGTATTTAGGAAATTTAACGAATTATTCCTTTTCCCTAGAATCTTTTAATAGACTAATATTTAAATCACCCTGCAGAATACGTTTTATACTCAATTTATTTAAAGTACGCTAAGGTTATCATAAAATTCTACAAAATTTAAACCTATTGGTGATGTTTACACAGGGTAGTTTAATATGAAGAGTGTTACACGTGAATTCTAGTTATCAACAACACGAACATTTCATCATCAACACAGCGACCCAACCAACTTGCCAGCTCTAGTTATGACTCCTTAAAATTCCCTAATAAATTACGTTTTCGCTACCTCACCCTTTACTTATCTTTCCAACACAGGATCGCACCCAACATAACTAATCACTGTCTACAACTCCGCGTATTTAAAACAATTGCCGGTCATGATAGAGTATCTCCCTCAATATCAGTACATCACTCTCTAGGGAACCGTGTTCAACAAAACGTCGGTATACCGGAACACGGAGATCGAATCACACAGCACGTACCCTTCTATCCTATATCACAGAGTATCTTGTCGCCCCCCTTTTGGTCCCTCTCCCCCCTGATTTTCCCAAAAAAAAAACTTCCACGTCCGAGGTTACGGTCCATAAATTTTGCTAGCTTTTAATTTTATAATTGCAACGCTACGGACTTATTTACATATTTTTGCGACGTTGCCGGCTTATTCGGTTGGTGCAATTTTGCGCTACGTCACACGGTGGAAGGGGAAGAGCGAGGGCACGGTGTGTAAAGAGAGCGATCAAAGCTTTGCCATTCGAGCTGTACGGCGCAAAAAAATAGAAATTGCTGAAATTAGTCTGATAGCTGGAGTAAGGGAAAGTAAAGGGCTTCGGGAATTGTAGAATGTGTGGTTCTTTTATCGCTGTAATACGAGGATATTGCGAAGGAAAATTTAAAAGCTTGGAAATCTAAAATAGCTCTTTGTGCTATTCTATAGCCCTTGGATTAGATCAAAAGAACGACCACGTTACATTTGATAGAATTACCTAGCAAATTGGAAGAATTTACTTTTACTTTAGCTAAACACAAACTCAGTAACAGTAATTCCAAGTAAATAATTAACAGTTCTAATAGGCAAAATTACAGTTTTATTTTACCTTGTACATTTTTACGAGGGCTGCTTAGAATATGTATGGCATTTAGGTATCTTAGCGTTTTTCAACTGTTATATCAATAAAATTTGATATTTCTAACCTACAATTTAATTGACAATCCATACTTAGGCCAGCTAAACTTGTGGGCTCGACATCTTTTGGTAAGAATGGAACTTGTCGAAAATTTTCAACAGTAGAACACTTAACCCTCAATAAAATATGTCAAATCTGAAATTTTAAGTCTTTCAAGAATATTACACAGATGACCAAGTGAATGTTAAGCGACAACAACATAATTTTCGTACCCAAATCCACACCCAATTGGGCATTTAATTAAAGGATTTCGAATTTAATAGGATCCTCAACTTAAGTGGTAACAGTAACTCAAGCACTGCAGATTTTAATGTCCAATAGTCGCGAACATGGGCGAAGAAGTAAAAGATAATTTTACAAATATTTCCAATATATTTAAAACAATCAAAAAGTGTCTGGGAGGACGGAGTACACGGGAACTTTAGATGGCACGTCCATAGATATGGCAAACGCATCAATCTTCACAGTGATTATATAAGAATGCAACCATGTTTGTATATAATTTTTGGTAATAAATCCAATAAATAAATTATTTACACTCGTGTTGTTTTTATGAGCTCTCGGAGGTTGAAAAAAAACAACGGTCGTTTCTTTGCAATTTCGGCCTTCAAACGCTCCAATAACGCTATATAATATTCACTGTTGATGGTATTTCCTTTCTCAAGATAGTCGATGAATATCACACCACACACATCCCAAAATACCGAGGCCGTAACCTTTCCAACCGATTGTTGTGCTTTCGGGCGCTATGGACGAGGTTCACCAGTTGCTGTCCACTCAGATGACGATAGTTTTGATTCCGGAGTGAAGTGATGGATCCATGTTTCATCTAGTGTCACATATAGACGCAAAAATTCCGGTTTGTTACGTTTAAACATGGCCAAACACTGCTCAGAATCATCAACACGTTCTTGTTTTTGGTCAAAAGTGAGCAAACGCGGCACCCACTTTGAACAGAGCTTTCTCATAGTCAAATGCTCATGCAATATAAAGCCAATACGTTCTTTTGATATCTTTACAATGTCAGCTAACTCACGCAACTTCACTTTTCGATCATTCAAAACGATTTTGTGGATTTTTTTGATGTTTTCTGGTGTTACCGCCTCATTTGGACGTCCATTGCGTTCTGCATCATCGGTGTCTCTACGACCACGTTTGAAGTCAGCAAACCAACGTTTTATTGTTGTTTCTGATGGAGCGGAGTCCCCATAACACTTTTCAAGCCATTGCTTCGCTTGAACGGTATTTTTTCCCATCAAGAAGCAGTGTAAAATTAAAACACGAAATTGTTTTTGATCCATTTGTTTTGAAAATAACAAAAGTAATGTGACTCTTAGCACAATAACTCACAAACTAATGAATAGAATATCATGAAATTGTAACAGCAGTCTTTTGAAGGTTAGTACTAACTGAGAGATCTGACTGAGTTATCTATTTATTAGGCCCGAGACTTTTCAGCCCATGTATTATGCAGTATCAATATTAATTGAGTCGCATTTCAAAGACTGCACTTCCATGATCGATTTACCCTCTAGTAAGCCATGAAACGTTCCTTCTGTGAACTTAAGTTAGTAGAATACTTTTAATTATCTAGAGTTGGCATTCTGATTTTTAATTTGCAGTTGAAATACTACATAACGTTGTGAACTAAATCAATACCATATTTCATGAGTGTACTATTAAGGTTAGATTCTCATTTTTCTATCGATTTGTTACATATTAATGGGGCAATAGTATGAGATTTTTTGATACCATCTTTATTGTTAACAACACGAATAACTTCTTATACACAAATCATAAATATATATGTATATATATGTCTTATAAATTAAGATCATGAAAGTTATATGTACTTTGTATAAATTATCTACGTATAAATTCTACTTATTTCGAGCTACTTACGAGAAATAGTTTTTGCAATACTCTTTCGAAATAATTACAGTTTCCTTAACGTTTGATACTTTCTGTTTTGGATATAATTTAAATTATAAAGCTTATGGTTGCGATTGCTATTGCGCCTAAATTGCTTAGTATGTTTCCCCCGACTTAATGTTGCATACTCGAAAGTGCATAGTCTGCACATAGACTTTTTGGTAGCCATATTCTGTTAGTAAATAGGTGGAAGATTTAACTTGTATTCAACTCGAAGCAACCTCTAGTATGCCAGTTGTAAAAGTGAATTCATAGACTTCCACAGAATTGGAGCGTATCATGATAAGGTATAAGAAAAAATGGAATAAACGTAAAAGGAAAAAAAGGTGAAATGAGAAATAAAAAAGATTATAGCTGATATGCATTCGAAAAGTCCTGTTACGGGTGTACGTTCTTCACCAGTTCCTGTTTCGGATATTATTAGCTATTTCAGGACGCAGAGTAAGCAGCGTTGGGCTACTGACTGGCATGAGTTTAAACAGAAATCTAGACCGTTACTCCATTCTAAATTACCTTCTCACATTGATTACATCCATAAGTGTAGTGTTACCAGATACTTTAATTCTACGATATCTGGTTTAAAATTCAATCACGTATGCTCCCTTGCACGCCTCAATAGGATTGGTGTTCTTGTTAGCCCTTGCTGATGTGATAACGAGACACTAGGTGATGTTAACGATATTTTATTTCGATGCTCTAATTTCGCCAGATACCGAGATGAATTCTTTCAAGATTTATGGAAATTTTTTTCTCACCTCCCAGTTAATACTTCTTTCATTCTGGCACAAAATAATATAGACGTTCATAATATTATTATAGAATTTTTGATACGTTTATGAGACTGGTTTTCGTTTTATTTTCGCTTTTAGTTCTGTAACTCAACTTCATTTCCTTTGTTTACCTTTCCTTTTGCGGGTTTCCTCCCTTTATTTTTTTCGGCCCTGTATGTGTTGTTTTGATCCAAGTCGGCACGATCGGCTTCGTGTCGTGAAGTGTGTATCACTGTGCTGTTTCATATATTCTTTTTGACGTTTATATTTTAGAATTTTTACGTGACTAAACAACTATTTGTCAATGCCAAAAAAAAGAAAAAAAGAAAAAAAAACAAAAAAAGAAAAAAGAGAAAAAAAGACAGAAGGGGGTACAAAAATAGAGGAGAGAAAAGAAAAAGAAAAAGGCGATATCTCGACGTTTCGTCTCAGTGGTAGGAGGCTTCTTCAGGAGAAAAGCAAGGGCAACCAAAGTGGCACTGTATCATCCATAAACCACAAAAACCTTCAGAAAGTTTTCATCTTGATCGTGGTTAACACATCGACTTACCTTAACCTTTTTCCACAGTGGATCTCCTCTAATCTGTATTTTCATGCTATATCTAGAAAAGACTACTAAGTCCTATAAGCGTTCACGTACTAGTTTAGAGATTCGGTCCTGGTGCCTTTGAATCTATCTGACTGTTTCAGAGAATACAAAATGACACCCTACACGATTACCTTCTCAAATCTAGATTTTTTGTATAGCATAAACTTCAGTGTGAAAAACGGAGGTACACCGTACCAAAGGCACAAATATTTGCGTGTAAATTTACTTATTCTGTGGCGTTAGTGGCAGCGTTTAAGTGTCTACAAATAATAAACCAATGCAGTATACGTGACAAATGTATTGTATTTGTCACTACCGACAACCAACAAGATATGTTGAAGAAATAATGTCATGGCTTGCTAGGAGATAAATTAAATTAAATTAGAAATTTATCACGCGAGAAAGCAAAGTATACCGCAAATTTTTAAGTACTCTAGCGTCTTGTTGTATGCTAAATACCTTCTTCGCTTATCCGTCAAAAGAACTCCCGCAATGTTAAATATTTTCCAAAGATCAAAGCCACCACCACGACTACGTCTACCAACTCAGCTAAGTCTAAAAACCGCGGAATGTCGTACAAAGCCTCCTGGTTCCTTTCCGAAGTAAAGGAAAATGACAAAGAAACTCGTCCTCATAGCAAAGGATAACGACGATTGCCACATCTGGTTTCGAATATTATTTTAGGAGTTTACAAAACTTCCGAAACAAGGACGAATAACACAGTTTAATTCTTTTTAAACTCCTTCAACTAGTGTAATCATATTTATCGGTCAAAACCGCTCTAAAATAATAAAAATAATAAAATAATAGACAAGAATGTAGTAAAAGCTGCGTAAATATTAAATTACCTATACGTCAAATCGAGCAAATCGTTTCCAGGTCTTTCTCGTGCCCCATGGGAATCGACGGGCGATTATAGCGGGCGATATCTTCGTCCATTTTTGTGGTTTCTCTTGCGTTGCGAAATGAAATAAATCAATATAATATGTGGCATTTTACCGCGTCCTTTATTGTACGTGTTGTATGTGGCCGATGTACGATAGGTTAGATTTCCTTCTTGTTTCAACATGAATTTGTATAATACACGATAGTTTATTCTAAGTAGTGTTGGGGTGTGTTTAGTATATGGAGTGTGGATGTGTTTGTGTAACACGAGATTTTTCAATGAGAACTTGACCTTCCCCCGTAAGTCTTTTATACTTTCTTCTAAATAAAAAAATAAGGTCAATTTTGGTTTTGGCCGGGAACAATGCTGATGAATATATTTTGAAAAAGGTGTCACATTTTTTTCCTAAAAAAAATTACTTCAAATATGTTTTTCTTTTATCTACAATTAATCTTTCTTGTTGCTATGAAGATGGTAGAAATACACTTCACAGAAGTAAATGTGGTGATAGAACTGGGAGGTGTTCTTTGCCAAACGACGCTATGATCAATTCACAGGTATAGCAGTAAACTCCACTCACACAAATCAATTAATTATGCGGAACGCAACGTTTCGAGAGCACGTGGGCTCTCATTGTCAACCGTTTTACCGACTGAAAGTAAAAACTTTGATGGATTTATTACCATAGGCCCTGTGAAAGATACGGTTCGCTTTCGGTCCATCCTTTCCCAGAAAAGGCATGAAGCCACCTAGTAGATTGTAAATAGTCATATGGTTTAGAAATTTTAGAGCCTGCGTAGAAAATAATTTGCATGTGTGATACAGTTTTTACTTTCAGTCGGTAACACGGTTGACAATGGGAGCCCACGTGCTCTCGAAACGCTGCGTTCCGCATAATTAATTAATCTGTGTGAGTGGAGTTTACTGCTATACCTGTGAATTGTACATCCACACAGTCCTTGCAATCGTCATTAGACATATATGTTCATTAATAAAATTCAAAAATCGTATGAACACATCCGAGCGGCCAATGTTCGGCAACAGTTGATAACGGATTTCTTTAAAAAAACAATTTAATTATACAATTGTTTTATGTTCCCATGTACAAGTACACATTTAATACCTATGTATATAGGACAATTTTTGTTTAATTTCATACATACTTTCTTCATTATATCCACTAAGTGCTACTATTGACGTGGACATTGTGTTATTTACGGAGACATGGTTGGATGACAGTATTAACGACGAGGAAATATTGGGTTCCGAGTTTGTTATCTTCAGAACTGATAGAAGATTTAACATTGTTGGAAGATCAACTGGGGGTGGTTGCCTAACTGCTTTCAAGAACAATATCTATGTTACCTTACTGGATGTGTCTTCGTTGATTGATTTGGTCCCTTTGGCTGATATCGTCTTATGCAAGTTCGAGATGGCATCGCACACAATTTACATCGCCAACATCTATTTACCACCTGATATGGGATGTGATGACTATGAAACTTTTTGGACGCTCTCAGTTTTAAGTTGATTAATAAAAATGTTATTGTTTTTGGCGATTTCAACTGCCCGGAGTATAAAAAACCGATGCACTAGTAAACAATAATCGTAAAGTGACATCTTTAAGCAATTTTGTTAATATTTTTAAATCTAAAAGAATTCAATACTATTCAAAATATGTATGGCAATATTCTGGATCTCGTGTTTTGTAATATGTCATGTGAGCTACATGTCCGTCTTAGTTCTGAACCTTTGGTTAGCGTTGATGCTTTTCACCCACCACTCGAAATTGAGATTACTTTTGACACATGTGTCGAGTGGATAAATTTTCGGGTAACAATAATGTTAGCTACAACTTTAGCAAGCGAATTTCCTCTCTTTATATAGCGATATGCTTGCAGTCGACTGGAGTTTCTTGGATGAATACAGTGATGTGGATGTCGCTGTTGAGGCATTTATAATACATTATACTCCGTTATAGATCGTTCAGTTGAGAAAACTAAACGTCCTGCCTCCACGTTTCCTCCATGGTTTAGTGCTAAAATAAAACAACGTCTTAAATTAAAAGAATTTTACTTCAAGAAGTGAAAGAACAAAAGCGATATACTATTTTAATGAATTCAAACGATTGAGATCTCTCACAAGATTGAAATTAGAGACGCATACAAGGCTTACTTGTCAGATGCTGAAATTAATATCAACAGAGATCTAAGTTGTTCTGGCGCTTCATTAACAACAAGAAAACTTCTTCCAGAATTCCGGGAAGTATGCAGTATGACGGCAGAGAATTTACCCAGCCAAACGAAATCGTGGATGCCTTTTTCCAGTGTCTTTGCAGTGTGTATAAACCTAGTGTTCAAAATGTATCTTTCAACTCTTTTCTCAATTATAATAATTTTTGTGTTCATGCCTTCTCTGAATTGGATGTGGAGAACAGTATCAAGAGACTTAAATCTAACATGACAACTGGAGATGATGGAATACCCGAGCTTCTTTGTACGTGATTGTGCTCCTGTTCTGTCCTATCCACTGTCAACTATATTCCACCTAGCGATAAGCACGTCAACTTTTCAAAGGTTTGGAAAATTAGCAGAATTACCCCCGTATTTAAGAAAGAAACCGATCTAACATTGCTGATTATAGGCCTATAAGTATACTGCCCAATTTCGCTAAGGTATTTGAACATTTGCTTTACAAAGAAATATCTGCCTGCATAACTCCTTTCATATCTGAGCATCAGCACGGTTTTGTTGCAGGTAGGTCGACGATCACTAATTTAGCATGCATTGGCCAATATCTTGGTGAAGCGCTTGATAAGCGAAAGCAGGTGGATGTTATTTACATAGATTTTTCTAAAGCTTTCGACTGCATTAACCACGAGATGCTACTACAAAAATGGACAAATTTGGTTTTGGTGTGGGTTTCCTGACGTTGATTGAGTCTTACCTTACTGGAAGGAAGTGTTATGTCTGCTACAATGGTTATTCCTCTACGCCGTTTTCTCCAACATCAGGTGTTCCTCAAGGTTCAAATCTTGGACCACTTCTCTTCAATTTTATATAAATGATTTACTATCCCTGTTTACGTGTCACGTCTTAGCATACGCAGATGACGTAAAGATATTTAATACTGTTGGTAGCATTTTCGATTGTAAACATTTACAAGACAATCTTCTTCGCATTAATACTTGGAGCAAGGTCAATTATCTCCCTCTGAACATCAACAAGTGTACTGTGGTTTCCTACAATAACACTCACACTACTTTATACTATAACTACCAAATTAATGATGCAGCCATACCACGCAATATCAAAACTTTGGATCTTGGTGTTTTGTTTGATAATAGACTGTCATTTACGGAACATATTTCGTCCATGTGTTCATCTGCTTCCAAAACTCTCGGTTTTGTCATGCGTTCTTGCAGGCATTTCTCAGACTTAGGTGTAATGAAACGTTTATATTATGCCTACGTTCGTTCTAAGCTTGAATACGCCTCCATTGTTTAGTATCCCCGTTATTTACACCAAGAGCTTATGATCGAACGGGTTCAAAAGAAATTTCTAAAATATCTCTCCTTTCGAATGGACAACGTGTATCCTGCAAGAGGTATCGAGTATTATAGCTTACTTGTTGAGCATGGTTTTCTATCTCTTGCTGACCGCCGCGAGCGTAACAGTGTGGAGTTTCTTTGCAGGATCCTGAGAAATACTGTCGACTCGCCAGCCCTTCTGGCGCAAATAAACTTTACCGTACCTACTCATCATACTCGCTACTTTAATACATTTCAAGTACCTAGAGCTAATACCAACATTTTGCTTAAGGCACCTCTCAGTCACATGGTGAGGAACGCAAACAAACGGGATCTAGAGCCATTTTTGTGAGTCTTTCTTTTTTTTTTTGTTTCATTATTATTGTATTATTATTGCATTATTATTGTAGGCAACACGATTTGAATTATTTTATTTTATTTTGTATAAGAATTGTATTGTAATTTGTCCTGTAATTGGCCCCTGGGCTGTTGGGCAATAAAGGATTATTATTATTATTATTATTATTATTATACATATACATATAGTACATATATATATCCTAATGCATGTAGTTTGTATTTTCAGTTTGTTTTTAAATCATTCTTTTATTTATTTTATATATTATTGTTATTACATATTATGCTTTATAAATATATACATATAATGAAAAATAAATTGTGAATTTTCTGTAACTCAAATTTTCTCTAACTCGAATTTTATTTGGGGATTTAGGTGGTTCGAGTTAGGGGAGTTCCACTGTAGTAAATTTTGCTGAGTACCTGAGTACAAAGTTGCCATCGATTTTACATGTAATTTTATTATATCCTCTTTTAGAGTGTAGAGTGAAACTATTATCATTATTATATGGGCACACCTACATACATTCCCTGTCCTATGCCCCTCTTCGTTCTGCAGTTATATTGAAAAAGATCCTTCAAATTGAATTTCGGCAGATAGAAAAACGATTTGTTTTACATTTTCACCCAGTTTCATTAAAATCCAAGGTAAGTTACATTTCCATAAACGGTAAGGAATCCAAAAATTTATTCCTTGTTTTCTGAAGAATTCGATAGCAAAGAATCTAAGAGGGTTTTACGAAATGACTCCCCACGTTATCCAAATAACCGTCAGGGGACAGCACTATTACTCCCACACAATGGACAATCAATGATCCTCTTGCTATCAATCATGTGTAACAGATAAGGGAACACTCTCCCTGCATTAACGTCGACCTCGAAAAGATTGCTGTCTTAGCAATAAGTAAGTGGTACAATACGTGTAATATAATACGGTATTGATTGAAAAGCGAATTGCCTATTTCGTTGCTCTAACCTCACTTTTCCTTTTGTTCTTTTATTTTCCCCGATAACTGTCAGATATGACACTGACGTAATTTAAACTAAGAAGAAACATTGAAACTGTCACAAAATGATTGAAAATAACGATGAATTAAGCAATAGTATGAGATTTAGTTTGTTCTATTTTCCTATTCTATTTAGGTTATCAAAAAACAAATTGCATACACGTGTACGACGCGTATGATGAATGGATTTTATTACCTAAGGAATGCATAAATAAAAGTGATATAAAACTATATCCACGCCCTTCGTGCTTTAGGAAATATGCTCGACATCTCGGTGATAATAGAATGTTATTATGCAGTATTAAAGGGTGTCGGTATAATTAATTTATATTTCTATTATTTCAACTAAAAAATTCCCAATAGAAATGCCAGGTGGAACTTGTAGCAAATGAAAATGCTCCGTACTGTCCATTTTGATTAAAAAATCCCTACAGTTTTTCGCCTGTGTGTTTACCTTTTGATGACTAATATTGGGAGTAAGGGTGGAATTCCACAGTAAAGTATTCTGTTAATTTCCGGCATGAACTTTGATGTCGGACATCGGATCTATACGAAGTACAAACTAATGTATACAGGGTTAGGAGAAAGTCTAGAAAAGATGCTACAGCGTTCAACAGACTCAAATCATTATTTATTCAAAAACGAATCGATTGAAAACATTCCTTAAAACCACATGGACGCAGATATATATATATGTATGTGTAATTTACAGGCAAGGGGTTGTTAAATTAAATCTGGAGAGAGGATAGATAAATTTGACGTCTGCTCTAGGGTCATAGTAGATCTTAAAAGTAATAAAAAATGTTTTTATTACTTTTAATTTTGAAACAGGGCATTCTGCCAGATATTGCAGCTATTGTTAAGTTTGGATAAATTATAGTAAAATTATTTAAAAATCCACCTCTATATCTGAACTATCATTAAAAGTGAATTTTTCTCTCAAATGATAGAGAAACCTGAAAGGACCAATATGATTCTGTAATGGCGAAAATTTTTCGTCTATCGAAACCAACGTTTGATTAAAAATGTAATAAAAAAATTTTTCGAAATGGTTAGTTTTTTGACAAATGAAAACTATACATTCTATATTTTAAAATTTTCTGTTATTAGCGTTATGCACTAACATGGGAAGTTCGGTATCAAACTATTTTTCCATGAATTGTTGAAGCCGATTTCTGAAGTGCAAGTAGGCTGTCACCACCATAGCAACCAGGATGTTGACTATTTCATGACGAATATTGTTTTTTAATGCTCCCAAAGTTGCAGGACGGCTGTTGTCATGAAGAACTCAGCGAATTGAACGATCTCATAACCCCAGCGCAGCCGTATGTTTTGAAACAGGGTGATAGAAGATCGCATAACTCAAGCTCAGACTGCCTCGATGTTTGCAGGCGTTCTAACGGTTCGTGTTGTTCCTGGTCTCTTGCGAGACACATTTTGAACTACCCTAAAAGTTTCCCCCCGGGTAAGAACAGCATCTCCAATTTCGTGTTTTTTTATCGACTCTGGAAACATTTCAGGTCGCCCTCGTATATCTTAATAAGGGTACTCAATAGCAAATAAAGCGTCAAATAATAAAGATGTAGAAAAAACACCAATTCGCTAACTACACCGAAATAATAATAAACAAAAATAATAACACACGTTTCCCTACATAGAAATTCGTATTTCTCGATCGACAATGGACCAAGTTAAAAACCGTATGATCGTATTAACGCGTTCGACTAAGCCACGTCCTTTCGCGTAGATCCAGATCCCAAACGGCGGCAAATCTATTCGGAGACCGCGTCGAATGGCTCGTCGAAAAACACGACCGACAACACAACGCCGGCCAATACAATTCGCGATTACGTGTCGCGATTGCCGATCGCCGAGGAGGTCGAGTTATTCCGACTCCGGACATAAGCTACGTTTCGTATCGCGCTCTTTCCATCGTTCGAGGCGCCCTTTCGGTTGTTTGAGCGAACAACGATGGCTCGACCGATTTTCGGGCGATAAGCAACGCAATTCGACCGCGACGACACCTGCTGCGAGCGGTTAACACGTGACCCAGATCTGCGACGAATAAAAATGATCCGAACGATTTATGTTCGAGCGCAATCTGCTATGGCTGACCGTAATTTCTTTAAAGAAAAAAATATACGAAATGTTTTTTTGGGAATTAACTGTTTTGTACGAAGGATTCTCAAGATTAAGTTAAAACAATTAGAAGATTTTTCCATTGATATTTTTGCTCCTTAAGCTTTTGATTTCGGGTACCGATTATATTGATTTAAGAATATTTGGTTTACTCTCAATAATACAATCATACATTTTCTTTGCAAGTTTCGTCGAAAGTCATGTACATCGTATCGCTGCCTCTACAGCACATTTAAGGCTCTATTCGCCATAACAGATGAGCTTGCCGACACCTTTTCACAAAATGCTCTATGATAATGCTCGGCCACACACAGCTGCATTGATCCAAAATAAATTGGACAAAATTCATTGGGAAACTCCGGAACATCCGCCCCACAGTCCCATCTGTCACCGTGCGACTTCCACATGTTTGGGCTACTCAAAGAAGAACTGGGAGGTCACCATTTTAACGACGACGAAGGTGTGGAAATGTTTGTGCACAATTGGTTACAAAAGCGACCACATTCATTCTTTGATGATGGAATTAAAAGATTTCCAATATGGTGTATCCAACTGTACAATTAAATGTTTTAAAACCAAAGTCCGGTTCATATTTGATTCGCCCTCGTATAAATGAAAACTCAAATAAGTGGGAAAGCAAACAAACATATACACTACCGCTCAAAAGTATTTAGGCACTCTCACTGACAGCAAAAATGTATAAAAACTCAGCAAAAATGTTAATAATATTTATTTTTTTATGTACAGATACACGTACATGAATAAAAATATATTAAATAAATGTGAAAATTAAAACGTTTAATTTAAATTTTGCTTTCATCTATGTGACCTCCTCTTGATTTAATAATTGCAGCATACAATCGAGGCATTCTCGCAATAAGTTTTGCCAGAGTTTCTTGTGTTATTGAGGTCCAACTCGATTGCAATTTGTTCCACACGTCAGTAGCTGATGTCGGAGCCGATTTCCGTACTTCCCGATCTAGTTCTTCCCATAGTAACTCGATTGGATTCAAGTCGGGGCTCTGGGGAGGCCATTCCATAATTTTGAGAGTTCCTTCCTCTTCTAAATGGCGTAAATACATAATTTAGAGGATTGTTTTGGGTCATTATCTTGCTGGAAGATAAAATGTTGACCCAAAAGTCGAATTCCGGAAGGTATTGCGTGGTTCTCCAAAATTTCGCGGTAGCGTTCTTTTTTTTAATATGCCGTCAATTTTCACAATGTCCCCTACACTACTGCCAGCAAAGCAGCCCCAAATGATGATAGAACCTCCACCATGGTTCACGGTAGCAGCAATACACTCTCTGGCACGTTCACCCGCAGATCTTCTTACGAATATGCGTCTTCGCGTTCCGAACAGCTCAAATTTGGACTCGTCCGTCCATATGGTCCAGTGTTGGTGTTCACGAGTCCATTTAAGTCGCTTTTGCTTGTTTTGTTTGCGTATTAATGGCTTTTTCATCGCAATATGTCCATGGAGCCCGGCTTTCTGTAGGCGACGTTTGACTGTAGAAACACCGACTAGTTTTTGGCGACCAACATTTAATTCTGCAGTGATTTCCGGGGCTGTTTTGCGTCTATTTAACTTGCTGGTAACCACTATTCTGCGATCATCTGCAGATGTTGTCGCTTTTGGCCTTCCATTCCGTCTTTTATTAAGAAAGCTGCCAGTTTCCCGATATTTTTTTTACGTTATAGTCAACCCTAGCGTGGTGTATTTTCATTTCTTTGGCAATTTGTCGATTACTTATGCCACTTTTATGGTAAGCTATTATAAGCGCACGTGTTTCCGTACTAATTTCTCTTCGCGGAGGCATTTTAAAAAATTGTCACACGATATTTCGCTCACGACGTGAATAGAGTAAATATCACACTGCAACTGACCATAGGTTACAGATTTCACTATAATCTTCTAGGAAGGTAATTTAAACATTATTACCTACAATCTAACAGATGACTAAATTTACCCAGTAAATTCAGAGGGATTGTTATTGTAATTGCACCGCAATAAACAGTTTATGGTAATCCGACCAAGTGCAGGTAAATGATAGTAAACCTTATGCGATATAATGGGTGTTTATCTTACTGAACTACATTTTAAATACGTATTTCATTTTATTATAATGTTTTTTTGGTAAACATAATACTATATGAATAATCCATGGAAACAGGGGTGCCTAAACACTTTTGAGCGGTAGTGTATGTATATATATAAGAATTACGGAAGAAGACATTTCATTCACATATGTGCGAAAGGTGCCTCGAACAGTACATTAGAACATGCAGTAGGTGCATAGGAAGTGAAGATCTAACATTATATTTAGACAAAATAAAGTTAATCTGACTGTAACGAGGATGAGTCAATACGATTATTAATTATATTTATTAAAAATTTACTGCTGGTTTCTTTTCTCCTTTGACTAAACGAGATAAAATTTTTCCACTTTATAACCGAATTCAAGGTCATCAACTGTTTGTAGAAATAATGTGGGTACTAGATCATATACGAAAATTCTAATTTAGATCGAATGAGGGTTAAAAATAATGCTGGCAACTCATTTAAATTATGAAAAACTGCAAATGATGATCAACAATCACGCCAAGGTCTTTAAATTTACTTTCGCAATGGCATTTCTAGAAGCAAGAGCATGGCTATCGGAGCAATGAAGTGCTCTGTCAATATTTAAATTAACACAACCATTAATCATAGCAAGAGTTTTTTTGCAAAATTAGACAGTCTACTGCAAAAGTCATAGAACACGACTAGAGGCATCCATTATAAAATACATAATATGTCAAATCCCGCATATACAAATCAAGAAAGGCGACGGTTCCCAGAGAAATGCCTAACGATAGCAACTTAGAGGTTATCATAAAATGATTGACCATACCAGACGCATTAGAGAAATCAGTGTAGATGTTATGCACTTATTGGCGAACATCTACAGGGTCAATTCAGTTAGATTTGTATTTGCATACTACAGTAAATCTTTGGTAGTACATAGTCTAAAACCTTAGTGCAGTGAAATAAAGTTCTAATTGATCTGTAGTTGCGAATGTCACCTTGACAGCCGTTCTTGCAATGATGTAATTCTACCGAGCCTCCAATATGTGGGAAACGTCGATATCCGAAGCGACAAATTGCAATTACGAACTGGGAAGCTGGACAAACCATCATGGGCCTCTAAAACGTCCTCAGCAACAAAACACCCAACATCGAACGAATTCGGATTTAAATCCTTAATAAATGGCTTAGGAGCTGAAGATTTGGAAACCCTGCGCAATTATTTGATGATCCAATTGTTAATAAAATTCCAAACCTATAATCGAAACAGATACAACGGCGATCTTTTGACGCGCACAGATAAAGATAAATGATGGAAAATCCGCTGGATATTCACAAACAATTAAAGGGTCAATATACACATTGTTTCCGTTCGTGTACCTACCACCGCGCGGCCTTGTTTGAGGCTACCCTATAGGTCGGCTTTATGCAAATCGACTCGAACGCTAATGGCCGATATCGCAGAGCCATGATTGATTTATCAATACCATGCGGGTGACTCCGAACCTTCACAGGGGGAACCTACTAAACACATAGTTATTTCGGTGCAAGATTCTCCTATTGTATAAGAGGTGGTCGTGTGAAAATGTTGCCGATTCACTTCCTAGTAATATACTTCGAACATTAAAATGACTCGGCACGCTTCCACTCCAAGGCAATTTACCTTTTTGAGTTTGATTAATACGGTGTTGTATCGAAATTCAGCGTTTCTGGACGTAGATTAAACAATGGCAAGGTAAAAATGGAAATATTTCGAATGTACGAGGGCCATTCTGAAAGTAAAGATCCTTTTGTTTTCACACGTGACAGTGAACAATTAATATTCGATATAGGTGTTTGTATTATTCTATATAATATGTCGTTCACTTTTACTAGACCAACAAGGATTTGTCTCCTTCTGGATCAACTATTCGGATTATATATTACCAAGTCGGTCACCGTTAAGAAACTTAACACATGGACTGAAAATTCCCGGGCCTAACAAAGAAAATACGGTTTTTTTGGATCAAACTTAGCTTTATTCATCAACGTAATCTCCATCAAGAGCAACGCAATCATTCCAGCGCCGCTCTAACGTTTCAATATCACTTTTGTAGAACGATTTATCTTTGCCTCAAAATAGGCCTCAGTTTCAGCGATAACCTCTTCATTCGTGCGAAATTTCTTACCGGCGAGCATTTTTTTGAGGTCTGCGAACAGCCAGTAGTCGCTGGGAGCCAAATCTGGCGAATACGGTGGATGTGGGAGCAATTCGAAGTTCAATTCATGTAGTTTTGCCATTGTTTTGATTGACTTGAGTGACACGTTTAATTATGTCTAATAGATATTTGTACAAAAAAAGTTCTTTATTTTCCTTTACTCTATTGTACACTACTGACATTGCTGTAGGAACAACATATGTTACATGTATACATAGGTACTTCAAAATCGTTAGTTGAAAAGTATAATCCTGGCTTTAAACCTTTGTTTGTCATACTCGCCCTCCATGGCCAACGCAGTCCTAATCCTAGGTCAATATTTATGAAACGCGGTTAGTTTTGATAAAACTTCAGACTCGTAACATGCATAAAATTTACGCAAATTACCTACTACAATCCTGCGCACACAGACTATATTAGATACAATAATACATGCATATTAGATACGTACATATATACGCAAGCTACAGGAAAAGCTGCTGTACCTCATGATGTTTGAATACAACGAAGTTGGCTCCCCCTTTTCGTACAAACGTCATATCTTACATACCATCGCAATGCACACGCTAGGGTAGAATAGGAGTATACTGCAATGGACGACTACTACCCTTGTCTCCCCAGCTTCCGTATACTCACGTCGCTTATTCATTTACTTTGCTATACAGTACTGCGCGGATCTTATCGACCAGTTATCAGCATAGTAAAAGCAAACGTATACTTTGTTTCGAGATGTAGTGGACAATGTTTCTAGCTTGGACACAGCAGGTGGTATGCAATAAACTTTACGGGCAACAAGTCTTTTTACGGAAATGATTTTATTTATGTTCAAAATAATAACCTCCTGCATCAACGAACTTTTGTAACCGAAGCTTCCAGAATGTAAAAGCTTGAAGCCAGTCATCTTTTGAAATGCTCTCAACAAATTGATGAATTGCCGTCGTGAAATGTCGACCACGTAAATGATTCTTAGGGTGGATGTAACATTAACACGCGAATGTTGACTGACTCAACAACTGCAGATAAACGTTTTGTGGTGTACCAATTTGCTGTGACTGTACGTTGATTTTCCAGTTTCATTGCCTTTACTAATCCTGCATTAAGAAAGAAACGTACATAATTTTCTTGAGAGTCCTTTGCTTTTTGGTCGTTATTGGTGTTGGTGCAAATCGTAAATCATCACCTGTGAGTATTTTATACAGAATACGATGGTTACCATTATTTAACATTTCTAACGTTTTCCGAGCAATTCTTACTCGTTAGGTTTATGAATAGGAAAAAGTTGTTGGGGGCTAGGTACGGTGAATATGGAGGATGCGGTATGAATAAGTCTGAGACCCTGGATTTCAAATTACCAACACGGTTTCGTTGCTCAACGATATACAGTAACTAATCTTGTTATAATTACTCAATACCTATCTGATAGTATTGATGCTGGAAGGCAGGTAGATCTTGTGTATGCTGACCTAACAAAAGCTCTTAATCGAATCGACCACATCCTGTTCATTAATAAATTGGACAATATTGGATTTTCGCCTTCTCTTTTGTCTCTATTCCAATCGTATTTTCTTGATAGAAAGTAATTTGTGACATATATGGGATTTGAGTCCAATTACTACACGCCGACCTCTGGAGTTCCTCAGGGGAGCAACTTGGGTCCATTTTTATTCCTCATAATATATAAACGATTTGTGTTATCAACTGAGCTGTACAAAGGTGTTATACGCAGATGACTTAAAAATATATACAATAATTAATAATTAGGATTGCAATTATTTTCAAAACCAACTTAACATAGTCCACACAAACTAACAGTTAATGTGAAAAAATGCAAAATCGTCACGTACACTCGTAAGATGACTCTAATTATGTATTCCTACCACTTGCTTAGATCTCCTTTGCCTAGAGAGACCCCTATGAGAGACTTGGGTGTCGTGTTCGACTCAAGAGTGATCTTTACGGAGCATATATCCAGTATTTGTACATCAAGGTTGAATATGATAGGATTCATTATACGTGCTAGAAGACCATTTTCTTCTATAACAACCATTCTTTCTCTTTGTGCCGCTTTTCGATCTCGACTGGAGTATGCGTCCTTTGTCTAGTCACCTATATACATCAATCAAATACATCTTCTATAGTAGATTCAAAGAAGGTGTTTGAAGTTCTTAGACTTTCTTAGACTTTACTGTTACAAACATCGCCATCAGGTCCCCAATATATATATAGAATGTGTACCAGGTTCAACCCTATGGAGTTTGTTGAGTTAGATATACATACCTGCAGTTTACTGTCTCTTTTGAGATTGTGTAGACCGCAGATTCATTATACCTAGATGAATTCATTTTACGTTCTCCTTTTTTCTTAACCGCTGGTGAACTATTTCTTTCTTTTTTAATTAAAGCAATTTGGATATAATTGTAGATAAACCCCAGTATAATGTATTTACTTATAAGTTTATTGTAGTTTGATCTACCTTAGTTTTATGTTTATTTATAGGCAATTTCTTTTTATATGTGTACATTAATTATTCAATTTTTGCCTTGTAATTCGATATTTTTTATCAACATCCTTTTGCAAGTATTTGAACCAGGTTCGACTGCTACGTTTTTTTCCCCAAATACGCCATCTAAAGCAAAAAAAAGGCACCGGAAAAGAACTAAAAGAAAAAGAGCACATTTACCGCATACATGCTTACTACACAGAACGTCTGCTCGTAGTATATTTTCTTCTTTTTCTCCCTTACCCTCAAAACCTCTCGCCTGGCCGTGACACCCTCACCTCCACGTATCCGTTAGGTTACGTTCCTGACGTTTCTTTGCCGCCACCTCCTCTTCACCCACCCCGTCCACGGTCTTGTAAAACGATGCAAGTGACAGAGAACTCGGTGAAAACGGCCATCACGTTCGAAGCGGTGGTCTGTCTAGACGATGTTGGACATGCATAAGTTGGTAACCGTGTTCTGAGATGCTAAGTGGCCCGCGTTAACCATCCCGAGTGCGCATCTAACGGGTAAAAATGTAATAGGAAAGCGGATATGGAAATTAAATCGTTTGAAGTGGACGTTAGGAAGTGAAGTTGTTTCTTGCAAAAATTTGTCGAGAAGCTTCCGTTTTTATTCTATCTACTGGGATTGTTTACGTGACGTTGGGAGGTTTTACTTTGAAAACACTGTCAATAGGAATAGGAAAATTGAAGCAGTAATCTTTTTTTTAATAAATTTCCATTGTTTAAATGGATTACGTTTAGAGGTGGGGGAATTTTACTGCTATACCTGTGAATTGTACATCCACACAGTCCTTGCAATCGTCAGTTGAACACTGGTTTGAACGCGTTTATTCTTCAGCTTAGTCTAGTATTTCTTGACATACGTATGATTTTGAGTGATTATCACTGACTATAACAAAATACTCGTCCAATTCCATTGTATCCTACGTCCGAAGTAATTCCATTGCGAATTGCGGTTGCGACTAGGTACACAGACAGAGCACCTACGTTGCCAGCGGCGATATCTCATCTCGAACAATAGCCCGAGGGAAAGAACGCGGCAAGGGGAGGAAGTTAGAATTTCTACCGTAGTATAAAGCTCCCGCCAGTGCCCGACATCATTGCAGTATGCAGCTAATCTTCGAATATGTAAATGGGTCGGTTGCCGTTCGGGGACCGAGCCGATTCCCGTTTCGCAACTGTAGCCGCTACGGATTCAGATACTCACCTTTATATACCTTCAACTTACACGCGATAATGAGCGGACTCGCCGATATGCACGAGCCGCTAGCCGGCTAACAGTGAGATAAAGCCGCTGGTCCTAATCGGTCGTGGCTGAGCTGAGGATGGGGTGAGGAGTGTATACAGTTGCGTCCAGAATTAAACTCATCCAAAATGAAATTCAGACGACTTTACATGGTTTGGTATGGTTTCGGTAAATGTTTGCTTTACGCTTTGCACACTTATATGTTTGTTTGTATTAGGAGCCTTTAGTTTAGTAGCTGGAAGACCCAGTAGGTGTACGACACAACTCTCGACTAGTGTGTTTTGTGCAGCAAGTCAGGCTGTTTCGCAAAAATGTATAAGATCAAATTTAGTACAGTGGTAAAACGTTTCTGGATGGCTTCGCTACAGAAATTCGAAATATTTTGCTAGACTTCACAGGTATAGCAGAAAACTCCACTCACACAAATTTATTAATTATGCGGAACGCGGCGTTTCGAGAGCACGTGGGCTCTCATTGTCAACCGTGTTACTGACTGAATGTAAAAACTGTATCACACATGCAAATTATTTTTTACGCAGGCTCTAAAATTTCTAAAACATATGACTATTTACAATCTACTCGGTGGTCTAATGCCTATCTTCGGCGAAGGATGGACCGAAAGCGAACCGTATCTTTAACAGGTCCTATGGTAATAAATCAATCAGACTCGAGTGTGCAATTGAGGGTGGTTCTCTGTTCAATAAGTTTCCGTTCTTTTTCATAAATATCGTTCCGTACGCGTCTAATTCTCTATACGAGTTTACGTTTTTAAGTAGTGTAAGATTTTTTAAATCAATCTTATGTCCGGATTTTACATATGCTCTGCTACGGTTGATAGTTCTGGTTTGTCGAAACGATAGTGCCTAATATGTTCTTTGAACCTCGTTTCGATACTCCTCTTTGTTTGTCCAATATAAAATTTCTCACAATCATTGCATGCGATTTGGTATATTCCTTACCTTTTCATCATCTCCGGTTTATCTTTGGGATTGCCTAAGAGATTCTTTAAGTTGTTTTTTGATGCAAAAGACACGTTCATATTTAGTTGTCGGAAAATTTTACTTAACGCTTTTACTGTTGGGTGAAAAGGAAGAGTTATAAATTTCTTATTACCGGTATTTGTTGATGTCAAGGTCGTGGAATTTCTGATGTGTTGTTTGTATTGGACCTTCCTTAAAATACGGTCGACATCCATAGAAGAGAAACCATTGTACCTCGCTACATCTTTCATATACTTTAATTCTTTGTCGTACCTGCTCTTGTTTAGCGGAAATCTGACGAGTCTATTGACCAGAAAACTAATCGTGGACATTTTTTGTTGTTCGCAATGGTGCGAATCAACCGTGATGAACCTGTTGGAATTAGTTTCTTTTCTGTAGATGTCTATTTTTAATTTATTGTTATTGCGTATGACTTGAGTATCTAGAAGCAGAAGGCAATTGTTCACTTCTTCTTCGTTCGACGTTACATCTTTGGAAATCACACCATTTTTGAAAATTGTTTTCATCTAAATTCTTTGTTAATTTTTCCTCAAAACTTTTCTTTCTCAAGCCCCCCATTTCTTTTTTCACTTATTTACTGAAAACCCGTGTTTACTTTTGGTATAGCACTCTGGTCAAGTAATTATTTCATATGCGCGTATTCTTGATGTTTCAGATATACTTTTTACTTTCACTCCTTTTAGTGACTAGACAACTTGATTTTCTTTAAATACGCTTCTATATGTCTCCTTCCATTTTTGTCCTCGGCTTGCTACTATCACTCACAAGAATGTGAGTACTGAAATGAATTTACTTTCTCATCGTTGTAGACTTTTTCTATTAGCTTGATTCCAACGTACCTACGATCTTCCGTTACATGTAAATGTATTTCCATTGTTTTTGTTTTCTCCATTTACTACCAATACGTATTTACCTGCTTCTTCAAGGCGTGATTCTCGTCGACTATCTGCAGTAGGGAAGGACGATCACGAAGCAATACTACAGCGATTCATTGCAGTATTGAAGGAGAAACGGCCTTGTTTGTAGCGGAATTAAGTGCTTTTCCACCACGACAATGCACCTGCTCATTCACCCCGCATCATCGTGCCAAATTGAATCTCTCATCCTCCATATTCACCGGATCTATCCTCCAGTGACTTTTTCCTATTCCCAAACCTGAAAGAATCACTGGGAAGAAACAGATTTGCCTCAATTGAGGAACTACAAATGGCTATTTTTCAGACCTCGAAACAACCTACTTTTCCAACGCCTTAAAGAGGCTGGAGGACCTTTTGAAAAAGTGCATTGATCTTCTAGGCGAGTAGATCGAAATATAAAAATAAGAAAACCAAATACCGTGCTTTTCTTGTCGATTCCGGAAACATTTCAGCTCGCCCTCGTATTATTAATAATGATAATAATATTTTATTTTATTACTGTAATTAAAATTCAACATAATAAAATTTTCAGTAACATTTACATAATTTTGCACTTATACTAACTAAAGCAAGGTCTTCATACAATTGATGCGCAGCTGTTTTGTTAGAAAATGAAGTGCGAGGTATAAACAGAATACCGATAGCTCCCTACGGTTATTGACTTGATAATTGGAAATACTAATTTGTTCGTTTTCATTCTTCGATTAAGTGAATAATCCTACTACATAAAACGTCATAAAACTTATATAAAATGGATAGTAAGTCTTTCTTAAAACAAAACAGAATTGTTGTAATCGTCAAGGCCATTTCAATTAAATATTTCATCTCATGTAGTTTATATCAAATTATTTAGCAGGCCTACCAATATAAATCAAAAGTATTAATCGAATTAACAGTTTGAAACCAATAAACTCCCTATCAATAACCCAAGCGATCTCCCTAGCATCGTATTAATTTAGGATTAAATTCTTTCTGGCAGGGTAGACGTACCATTAGATCGTATAACTTCGGTTATCTTTCAGCGAACATTCGTCAGATGACAGCTAGACGTTAGTCACCTAATCGTCCCCATGTACGGCGAGGATACGCGGTAAATGTACCGACCCATCTTCTCGTATAATTAACGATTTCTCGACTAAAATAACGCGGCGATAATCACCATCGGACGACATCGCCGTAGTGCTCTGATTTATATCGCGTCTGACTCGATGGAACGACCCGAGCCACGTGCCGCTATAGGACGGGTAAGAGTAAGCAAACCAATAAGACGAATCGCCTTTCAGAAACAGAGCGTACACGTTCTATACTAGACTTCCTATGAAGGCGGTCCCCGTTGACCATTACCGAAGATTTAGTGGTGGCATCGTTGCATTCGAAAACGGAAAGCTAGAGGACCATTACGCATCCTCCGCAACGTTGAAGCGTAACAATAGAAGCACGCGGACAGCGAAGCAAAAACTTTTACCAGCTGTAGAAGGGAGAATACCGTGAACGTTGCCGCCTAAAAGACAACGCGATTGAATATAACTGCGTCGTAGCTACACGAAAATATAATTGATGTGGACGCGGTGCATCCTCTTTGTTCTATTGTTTTCGTATTTTGTACAACGCGATGTTTAGGACGTCAGGCGCAGTCCAAAGGATAATCTCAAATTGCATCGGATGTTGCCTCCTACTGTATTGTAACTGCGAATATATTTTTGTAAAAATAAAATGGGGGTATGAACGAATGACAGTTAAATGAAGAGTTGGGTTACTGACCCTTCTAATTTTCGAAACATATTGAAGTCGATGGAACATGTAGATTATATATGAAGACTATTTTTTAATTAAAATTTGTGTGATATCCTAGCTTAAATTATTAGAATAACTTCCGTTAGTTCTTCAGTGATACTTCAATTTCCTCGTTATTGTCAACTTTGAGTTTAATTGACTTAGATCTTCATGAAATTTTAAATGAATAAAAATTTATCGGTTTCCTGTAGGGTTTGAACCTACAACTCCATTTCGCTAGACCGGTGTGTATCCATTTAAACCACGGAGACCGTCCTACAAACCGTGGAAATTCTCCTCTAGCATAGTATATGCCATTAAGGTACTAAACGTATTTAGCTGTTCGGTATATTAATCTCCAAGATTGAGTATTTCTATATTTTTCTCTCTTCAGTATACGAAATCATTTCATATAAATATTAACATATTTTGTCAAACGTCCATTTCCTCTTTCCCTCTGCACTTAACGCTCTCACTAGCGGACACTCTCCGGCTCCTATGCACATGTTTTACCGGAACTTGACGTCTGTAAAACTCTCACTTGTTCGCAGTACAAAGCCCTCAGTGTGGATATCTTGATTTAGTACGTCGTGGACGCCGCATACGAATGCAGCGCTGTTGTGCTGTTACGTTAGCGCAGCGGATGAGTTGATTTCGATGTTATTATGATCTAGTGGCCTACGCTGGCTTTCCCGACGCTCGTAACTCATCATAAAGATGCCTCTACACGCAGTGGATTCGTAGCAAATGTACGTGCAGAGCGCTTTAACGCGTTGGCCGTGCATCGTCCTTGAATATCTCCGTCCTGCGACGGTTACGGAGGTTATGTTGCTAATATAATGATCCACTAAGGATTCCTAGTGTTTATTAGCAAGGAAATGGAAGAGGGAATAAGTGTATACGAGGGTAAAATGAAAACTTCAACTCGTATTGATCAAATAATCACGTCATATGAGTTGTGGATAAAGAGAAAATTAATAATGAATTGCATACTACCTACTGTGTTTGTCTTATTATACAAGCTTTAATTCTATCACTACACCTCTGCAAAGGCAACCTTTTTTTATCACAAAAGTTGTCAAAATTTCAGTCATCCGCTGTCAATAGTTGTTGCTTAAGAGTGTGTTTTGTGTAGCAAGTCAAGCGATTTCGCAAAAAATGGATAAAATACTTCCGGATTGTTGGTAAAATTGCCACGAAAATTCTAAATATTTTGTTAGAGGTTCATGGCGACCATCAGCTTCTGAGTGAGCGAGTTCAAACGTGGCCGCACAAGTACAACTGGCATTTCAGGTCGCCCTCGTAGAGTACCTGCAGTATTGCCGATCGAGGACAAAGCGGAAGACAAAAAGAAATGTTCCAGCTCTAAAACCTAAAACGTCAAACACGACGCGTCGATATAACACAAGCGCTTATAGCCGTGCATACTTGCTAAGGGTTAAAACGTTCGCCAAAGCTACCGATACTGAATTATTCAATCTGCCGTAAAGAAATCCCGAACGATGCAGTTTTGGCAGGCGTCGTAGTACCGTTGCGGTTCTTTTACGTATATACATACGTCCTCGACATCGTACGAGAGCGAAGTGTTTGCCTAAGTCGAGTACGTGCTTCAGGAAATTGATTAGAAGAGAGACGCGCAAAGAAGGGCCTTCCGTCGTCTGTCGATGGCGTGAGACGATGTTTTACGGCGATGAATACATAAAATACCGAGCTAAATCGCGCATATAGAACTCTAGAATCGATTGTGGCCAACGTAGACTTCATAATTTTCGGTTCGAAGGTCGTTTGTATCTCTCCCGATGGACGAGAATGTATCACACTCGATAAAATATTGTGAAATTATAGCGAACGTCGTTGTTAGATTAAAAATTTCAATTCTAACTTTATGGTGATAGTTGGCAATTCGATAGATGATGAAGAATTTGATATATCCTTGAAAGATGTTGTAAGACGGTCCTGCATAATTTTCGCGAATGGAAATTTATTATTCTATCACTTAATTTCTCGAAAACTTCCTTTTCCCGAAAAGGTAACATTACAGGTGATGTATACCCTTCTTTTTGACATAGCTTCGATCAAATAAACCAACCATATGAAATAGGCTCTTTCTAACATAATTCAAACATGTCCCTAGTATCCTGGCAATACGAGGACGACCTGAAGTGTTTCCGGAATCGACAGGAAAGACACGGTATCGGTTTTTATTTTTAGATGTAGTCTCCTCGAAGATCAATACAATTAAACGGTGCTCCAGTCTCTTCAAGTCATCGGAAAAGTAGGATGTTTCGAGGTCCCCAAAAATAGTCACCTATAACGGCGATAACCTCATCTTATGGTCTTCTCAATTCTCTTTGGATTCTTCCCCCGCTATAATGCTTTTAATAACGTCATAAGTAATCCTATAAATCCATCCACATTTAACTTCCTCAATACTGATCGATTTTAAGCCGATTTTTTATTGACAGACGCACCCTTAAGACTCCCCAAACATTATTGAAACTATAAATTTTCACTGGAAGCACCACGAGACCCCAGCAAGCATTTGCATGGGAGAGACGGTAGATATTTACGTATTCCGCCATGGTGTAAAGGGGGTGATTTTAACTCCATAACACCAAAAGACCGTCAGTCCGAAGGCGAACGGCGGGCAGACGGAAGGGGGATTATCCAATTTCGATGAAATCCCGATTATATGCACCCCCCTTGAACAGTAATGTACGCGGAAGCTACTAGCGGAGAAGGTGGTGATACTCCACGGTAGGTGATTCGAATTAATGGTGGTGAACGTCCCTGCGCAATAAAATTCGGGAAAAAACACGCAGCATTAAAAGCAGAACGAGGGGTTCGCCGCTATAATTGCCGAAAACGTAACGATGCCGAATTTATAATTACAGTCATCTTCGGCGTCGAGAACGTGCCGCGCCGTTATATTAAATCGAATAAAACGGGAAGCAAAATCGAAATGGATGTGTAAACGATAAAATCGGTGCATGGCGACATCTGGTGACGGTCAGAAGTATCAATGTCGATCAAGGTTAGAAATAATTAATGATAGGTTCATTCGGCACAGAGAGAAATTGTAGATTGGAAAGCTGTCAAGTTTTTAACGTAAGCTTCCCTTTTGCAAGTGAAATGAGTTAAAATATCACTTCCTAGACAGCTTATAACAAAGAAACCTCATTCGTCAATTATATTCCGTCTTTATTATTTATTTCTCAGTCTATCAGGGAGTCTGTCTCAGTCTATCTCTTACAGCTACATAGCTATATTTCTTACATTAATTTTAATAATAATTCATCGCTGCACGAAATTCGATTTTATTCAGACTTGCTACACAAAGCACACTCTTAAACAACAACAATTGATAGTAGACGTCGGAAATTTTGAATCCATTCCAAGCTTCGTGCGCCATCTCTTGCCGATTCCGGAAATATTTCTGGTCACCATCGTACATTTGCCATGTGTACTGTATTAGTTTATATAGGTTACCCTAACAATTTAAGTTTAAAGAAGAAAAAAATCCATAGCTTGCTAGAGAGTAAATTTAATCGATAATATGGTATCTGAAGGAACCGTCTTTCATCCATATGTTTTAAGTGGACATTATTAATATCTTAAAATACAATAGATCCTACGTGAGCCCTTTAAAAGCAATACTACTATTCTTTTTGAAAAAGTCATTTTGTTACCGACCATATACTACTACTAAATGTATTTCAAATCGAAGGGACTTTTCCCGACTTCTATCCACTCACTTCTAATCCCCACCGATATAATACAGTCGAATTAATTTCCCAATACCAGTTTAACGCCTCCAATCGCTCCTATACCCCGCTATCGTACCTAAATACTACCACTACGATCCCCATTCATCGTGAAGACATCCAATTAAATTCAAAATAGGCTGTTATACGCTACCATTTCGGTAGATCGTGTTCGATCCGCTTTCGTCTTTCACGCAGGAAGAATGGAAAGTGGAAGGGGAAAGAAGTGAATTTTTCCAATGCGTTTCGCTTTTCCCCGGTTCACCCTCACCTATGTGTCACTTTATTATATGTCGTCGTATCAATCGCAAACTAAAACAATACTTTAACATAATTTGGAATATTTAGAAGGAGACCAGTGGTTCCTTAAAGTTTTAGACAATTTAAAAGCGATTGTGCCTATTTGGTTTTTCTTTTATCTAAAAGATTTTGAAGATTCTGAATGTTGTACGTCCCTTTTTCTTCGGCTCGGGATGTTTGGGCCAAAGATTCGTCCCGGCTTAATGGCGTCGAAGATCCCAGTTGTCGTTTGTCCAAGTATGTATTTCCGTTATTCTTTTACATGATGTTGATGTCTACGAATACGGTTGCTATTACTATATTTTGAACCTCTTATAAATTTCGCTTTAACACGTTAATTAGATTATACGCCGCAGATGTTGTTCCAGAATTTTTTTGAAATTATATTATTATTATTATTATATTATTGTTGATAATCTGACAATCTTGCTTGGAGATAGCTTTGAGCCATACCTTGATTTTTAAATTACGTCATGAATAGTGATCGCAATTTATAAATAACGGTGATATTAAACGGGAAACGATCGGCGTAATCATTGATTTTCAAATCACAGTGATCAATGATTTAAAAATCACTGTTCACGGTGAAATCACGGTGACAAAATTACCGATGGAAAGATATCGTCCACCACCACTTGAAGAATATTTTTCTTGAATTTTGTTTAATGAGCGTTACGAAATAGGCCTGTAGTTTTATGGTTTTTCTTTATTATTTTTCGATAGCAATTACTGATGTCTCCAAGCACTCGCGACATGTCGACATTTAATGTATTAGGTCACCCAAAAACAGCAAAAGAACGAGTCCCAAAAACGACATAGTTCGGATTTTGTTCGTTGTTCTAATTGGGTATAGCTGCCTGTTATACTTTAGGAGATATAGTATGTCAAAGTCAAAAAAGACGAATTCCTTTTTCAAATTTAAGAGACACAAGTATTTTAGTACGCTCCACACAACACAAATTAATTATCTGAGTGCATTGAGATACTTGTGTTTTGTAGGGGGTGTTCAGAACAATCTGCAGTCAAAATAATCTATGAAAATTTGAATTCGTCATTGACAAAAAGTAGGATAGAGTGATGACACATTTTTATAGAATATCATACATGGAAATTGTCAGTTTATAACAACCCATTTAGTTAAGCGAGAGTTAGTATTCAAATTCTTTGGGTACCAGTAACTATTGTTCTAAAATTATCAATCTGTTCTTCTGTATGAAATTTTATTCACCCAACACTATCGACTTGTGTATGAGTGTATGCTAAAAAGTATTATGTTGAGTGTATGCTAAAAACTATTACACAAAACGCTCGATAGTGTAAACAAAATGAAACGTGACTAATTTTATGCTTAAAATAGTAGATATTGCTGCATTGATAATTTGTTTACTCATTTATAATTGCATATTTTATTATTTGAAAAAGATAAAAATACATTCTAAAAATATTGTGTCATTTTTGTTTATTCCTTTTGTTTTTCAACTTTTTCTGTTACGGCTGTTTCTCTTATTTCTTTTCTTTAAGTATCATTTTAAAATTCAAAAATACACAATACCGTATATTGTTGTGGGCTTCCGCGGTCGTTGTTTTCTTTTAATTCAAGTTTCCGAGTTGAAACCTAAATTCTTTAAACGAACATAATACCATATTTATAACATATAACTATTTGTCCAAAAGTTACTTGATTATAGATTTTTGTGAACATCCGATACAACTTCATAATACCTCTATTGATTTGGTTTAAGGCTCTATAACAAACACATATTTTTTCCCTTTAATTATTCTGATTACTGACCAATGGAAAAGTCATATATTTCTCTGATGTGAGCAATGATTTTAAAAATTAAAATTAATCCATTTTCGGATGCAGCTTTCGCCTCTTCGAAGTGCATTTCCGCCGAGAAACAAAATTCCTAGCATATCTGAACATACTGTACATTCCTACCAAGTTTCATCCAATTCTGAATGTGATACTTGGAGAGCTTCCCTTGTCACTGTTACTTGTGTACGGGTCCATTCCAAATATAGAGTTCAATGTTATCTATATTTTGTTTCTTTTTTTAATTCAGCGGAGTATTTTTAAATTGAAGCACGAAAAAGTAGGCTAGCTGTTGGTCAGTTTTCGGCAAAAATTATATTTCCGGCCGCCATATTGTTATAGCAACTGATTGAGGTTTAGATCGTGTATTTTTCTGAGTGTGTTTATATTCAATTTTCCCCTCTAAATTTGCGTTGTAATAATAATTGCGTAACTACAACTTATACAGATATAATCTGAGCAAAATTAACGACGGGGAGATATCTAGAATCCTACGTTTTGCCACTATAGCTCTAACCATGATGTAACAGCGCAACAGCTTACGAATGAGTTATAGACAGATTGTAAGGGAATACTGCAGCGAAAAAGAGTAACATGCGTGTTCTAACCGTTGGCTTTGCTCAGATTTATATCTGTGTAAAATTCTAGCTACTTTTAAAATTGCCGCCAAAAAGTAGCTTTAAAAAATTCTATTGTGTAAACGTCTTTCCATTTCACTCCGCTATATTAAAAAATAGAGTACAATTTGTAGTGTATATAGCTATAAGTTTATATAGAATAGAGAGAGGGCGCCAACAGACATAAACAAAAGTTGTTGTCGCTAAAATGTTGGCAGGACCAGAGTAGCATAGTTAGTCATAGTTGTAGGGTAATACGAAACAATTAAATTTCTTAAATAAATACGTTTATTGTTTATTTAAACCTAAATCTCATTAAGGACACAACTTAGTTAATCCTTAGAAGGAAAATAAATGTGAAATTATCAGCTCGCTGGCCTATTTTTCAGGTGTACCAACACAATTGATCATCCTTGACTGCACTGAATATAGTCATCAAACAGTCAACGCTAAAATCTCGTTTTATTAATAAAAATGCACGTAATAATGTAAACATTGATTATCGGGGCATCCTAATTTAAACGAATTGAAGCAAGAACTACATCTGTCTCGTTAAATTTCCCGGTCTTAGCATTCCAAACGCGACAAACTTAATTCCCCGATCTCCGTTACGTTACCGGTACTAGACGAATAATCCCTAAACGGATTACGACTTACGACTTACTTTTACTGCACGGAAAAAGGAGTGTAACGCAATCATCGCCAGACGAATTTTAAACAAAGCAGTCCTTAATTACGTCCCCAACCCCTATACAGCCGGCACTACAAGTTCGCGAAACGTTCTTGATAACTGCCGCCGAGGGCTGCTGAATGGAACGTCCGCGTCGTAGTGGAATACAAAAAGAAGAGGTGGTTTTATTCATGCTCTCAGCCCGCAATTACCCTTTTCCGCTATCGTCATTGTCTGTCGCCCCGTAATAAATTAAAAACGGTACGCCGGTAAGTGCTTTTACTGCTTATTCAAAAGTTTCCGCGTCTAGTCAGTTGAGAAAATTTATATTCGCCGTTAAAAAAACTCGTGCTTAAATCGAAATAATTGTATTATCTTTAAATTTATATTTA
The DNA here is from genome assembly GCA_023509865.1 of Trypoxylus dichotomus. Taxonomy (NCBI): domain Eukaryota; kingdom Metazoa; phylum Arthropoda; class Insecta; order Coleoptera; family Scarabaeidae; genus Trypoxylus; species Trypoxylus dichotomus. The sequence goes on from CM042080.1 coordinate 1,590,007, forward strand.
ATTTCTTTATTTGCGTTTCATTTTGGTAGATGAAGGCGGCATCTACTGACGAAAAGTTTAATTGTACATCATATTTTCAGATCTCTGTAAGGAATTAGAAAATTTTTCTAATAAATATAGGACAAGTTTCCAAAATATTTTGATTGATTTTACGCATCTCCCTTAATTTTTAAATAAAAAAGTAGATAGACAGTTACTTAAAACTGTTCAGTGACATAAGCTCTGCCATCTATTGAATACTAGAATTATTAACAAACTTTCCCATGCAAGCACTTAGTTTATACTTAAAAAGTGTACTTAGATTATTGCTCTAATGCACCAAAGCATTTATTATTTGCTCGATTTCTAAAGAATGCTTTAAAAGTACAGTCTCAAATGATTTCAGTTTCCCAGTAAATTTCGCCTCTTACGCCATCTTATGACAAACAACTTCATTACAGTTAACATTTCAAACCAAACAAACTAACCTGTAAAATCCCTCTATTTATGCTCATTTTGGAAGGGTTCTGTTCCTTCCCCATCTTTTACTGTTAAAAAAAATTTCACCCCTAATGGTTGCATTCTTCCTAATTCCAATCACTTAAAGTGGTAATAACAAGCGTAATTCGACGAAACTGGTAAATTGTTAACAATAACGATGAAACGATACCCACCTCATTTGAAAGGCAAAGAAATCGGTCTATATTTCGCACGGAAAAACAAAGAGAAGAGATTGGAGGAAATGAAAATCAGACCTGTAGGTATTAACTTGTAAAAAGGAAAACATGTATTGAATCTGAAAAAAAATTTCAGATGGGAACCATATTCCTATCAGAGGCGAAGAAGCAACAGATAAGGAGGCTCCTCCAAGAAAACAAAGATTCATCAGCTTTCCATACTTACGATTTGCACTTTAAACGCAAATTCATGAGCATTGTAGAAGGAAAGATAGACGATAAGCTGCAGGTTGTATGTACAACGACGAAGGATACTAAATTAGATATCTTGTATTACAATCAGTTCCTCGAAAGTAGGCTTGAATCGAGGTACATATCGATGATGAAAAAGAGAACGAAATTGCCTGCTTTTGAGATGAAAGATCAGATTATCGATTTAATCGAAAACAACCAAGTTTGCGTTATAAGTGGTGAAACAGGTTGCGGTAAAACTACACAGGTTGCGCAGTTCATATTAGATGATTACTTGATTAAACACAAAGCTTCCGTTTGTCGAATATTATGTTCGCAACCAAGGAGGATAAGCGCTATATCCGTAGCCACACGAGTCGCGGAAGAAAGAGGTGAGAGATTGGGTAACACTGTTGGATACCAAATTCGGCTAGAAAAGTAAGTGTTACAACCATAAATTATCCATTTTCTTTATAAAATATCAAATTTGTTTAGGATATTACCTCGGCCAAAAGGATCGATCACATTCTGCACAACCGGAGTCATCCTCAAAATTATGGAAACCGATCCTTCTTTACAAGGCGTTTCGCATCTAATTCTAGATGAAATTCACGAACGCGATATCATGTCTGATTTTATCATTTCACTAATGAAGAAAATTACAGCTAAACGGAAGGATTTAAAATTAATCCTAATGAGCGCAACCTTAAACTCTGACAAATTCTCGCAATACTACAACAATTGCCCGATGTTACAAATTCCCGGGTTCACCTATCACGTCGAGGAGTATTATCTAGAAGATGCGATTGAACATACTGGATACGAATTTGAGCCGGCATATAATAGGGCTATTCGACGGGGGAGGGCTGGAAGCAGGGGTCCCTGGGTCTTGCGTGAGGCGAGCAGATGCATGTCGGAATATTCGAAAGTGTTTTGCTCTTATTTCCAGCAACTGAAAGCTGAGAAGAAGTATAAAGACAGCGTTATTCGGCAGCTGGAGAATTCGAATTGCGAAGAGATTAATTTCAGCTTTATTTTAGAATTAATCATTTACATCTGTCGGCAGGTTAGTGATACGTATGTGGGTTTTTTTTTTATGAACTTAATCTTTGAAATTCTAACCTCAAATTTTGAAATTGACGTTGACAGGTATCAATTCAATTGTTTTAAATTCTAACCTCAAATTTTTGACAGTTGTGAATTATTTGAATTTATAACCTCAAATTTTAGTATTAATATTGAAATTTTAATACTGATGTAGACTCTAATATTAATTCGACTAAATTTTCACACTTATATATAGATAGTTGCCATTTGAATTTATTTCTTAATCTAAATTTTGCTGTTGACATTGACATCGACAGTTGCAATGTTTATTTCATTATTTTAATCTCTAACCTCAAATTCTGATATTTGACTTTAACAGTTATTTTTTCCTTTTTTTTTTTATCAACTCTGTATAGATGAAAGAACCCGGTGCAATTCTAGTCTTTCTTCCCGGCTATGCCGAAATATCCCAATTGCATAACCTAATGCAATACAGTCCCACATTCCCGATCCAAGACTACCTAATCCTACCACTACATTCCCAAATGCCGACGGTTGATCAGCGGCAAATTTTCGAACCCGCACCTCCAGGCATAAAACGGAAGATCATCCTTTCGACTAACATCGCAGAAACCTCGGTTACCATCGACGACGTAGTCTACGTCATCGATTGCGGCAAGCATAAGATGAAGAAGTACTGCGCAGAAACGAATAACCAAACATTGCTGCCGGAATGGGTGACCCTAGCGAATGCCAAGCAAAGGAAGGGTCGGGCGGGACGTGTTAAGCCTGGGATTTGCTATCATTTATATCATAGGGGAAGGGAGCAGCTTTTAGACGCGTACCCTCTACCGGAGGTCTTGCGAACTAGACTTGAAGATGTTATATTGTTGATAAAGATATTGCAATTGGGACCGGCAAAGGAATTCTTGCAAACATTGCTGGATCAACCGAACGAAAAGACGATCGAGGTGTCCTTAGATCTCTTAAAGAGGATGAACGCTTTAGATGACGAAGAGAGATTGACTCCTTTAGGCTTTCATTTAGCACGATTACCGGTACATCCACAGATCGGAAAAATGCTCCTTCTAGGTACGATTTTCAATTAACAAAAAAATATTTATTCATCTTAAATACTTCAGGTTCGATATTCAGCTGTCTAGATCCGATACTCTCAATAGCGGCTTCTCTAGATTACAAAGACGCCTTCCAGCTTCCCCTGGGTAAAGCGGAAATCGTCGAACTTAAAAAAGAGCAGCTTGCGAATAATTGCAAGAGCGACCATATCTTAAGCCACATAGCTCTTTCGAAATTCGAGGAGTGTCACACTACATCGGAAGCGAAGTCTTTCTGTTGGGATAATTTTCTCAGTTACTATACGTTGGTGTTGCAGCAGAGTATGAAGAAGCAATTCATGCAGTATCTGTTCGAGATGAACTTCGTAAACGATATGGATCCGAAGACGAAGGACGTGAATAGGAATTCCGACAATATGAGCCTTGTGAAGGCTATAATCTGCGCTGCATTGTATCCGAACGTCGTCATTAACAAGTAGGTGTCTATCGTATTTATATGCATGTTTTTCGTTATTGTTTTGTTTGAGAATGTGAAAAAATATCGAAGGTGTTAGGACCATTGTTGTTTGTAGCTATATTCGCTTGTTGATATACCGACATAATCACTTATGTTAGCATCGTATTAAGACGAAAAAAAGATGGTGGGACGTATATACACGACTGTGCAAAAGAAAAGAAGCGCAACAGGTATACAGTCTCTGTCCAATTTATTAGGATCACTTCCTAAAATGGCGATTTTATTAAAATATGTAATGAAAAATGTATTGCACGGGCATAAATTTATTCAGAACCGCCTCCTTTGACTTTTCTAATTGTAACGTTATTTTGTCATACATCCTCATACGTTTTTAATTGCATTGGGGTCGGGAAAGTTTCCCTGCCAACACTGGCAGAGCCTGCGTTTCCAAAAAGTTTTAGATGGATTGGGACATGTGGCATGGTGCCTTATGTAAATGTGCAAGGGCCTTCATTCGGATCTAAATCATTGATATATGGCATCAAGACATCCTCCAATACACGCTTATAATGGTGTTGATTCATGGTACCTTTGCAAAAATACAGTAGTCTAGGACCTTCGGCTAATATACAGGACCAGGTGTTTCACCGTTTTTAGTACATTACCTTCACCAAACCATTTAGATGGACATCGTCTAACAAATTGGGCTCTTTAGGTCATGGTTTCTAGTTTTGACTCATCGCTGAATACGATCTTTAACATTGTTCAAACAAAAAAATCAATCGTCTAATTGGTAATAATTTCCTCCTATAGCAATATAACGATGACAAACATATTTCTCAATTCATACTATGGTCTGGCCGGCACAAAGCCTCGGATATGTTTGGGATTATCTTGACCGTAAAAAGATCGAAAGAGCACCAAAGACTTTAAATGAGTTATGGAATATATTGCAACAAGAGTGGTATCGTATTTCGATTACATCAGAACACTGCATGATAGTCTCCAGGCCCGTGTAAGAAACTATCAGAAATAAGGGTAGCCATACAGGATATTAACACATTACGGTCATACACTTTCTCTTAAGTTTCCTTTTTATAAAATTTATCTGGGTGCCTCTTTCTTTTGCCCAGTAGTGTATATTGGTGTCCCAAAAGTTATAGGTGAAATGAAGTATTGTAGGATACTAGTTAAAGTAATTTCTAGTTAGAAAGGCCTTATATGTGGTTATTTTTGACGATTTGGGAGCTGTATAATGTTGTGTGTTTTCACTTGAAATCGCCAAGAATATCCATTATTAATCTATAACCTTCAGAAATCTGCCATTTGATTTTAATAAAACCACCACGATAACATCCGGAAGTCACTTTAAGATTCGACAACGGTCGCGAAAGCCGTCACTCAACACGTTCACGCGCGTTTTCCATTTACAGGGCGAAGAAACTACGCAACGTCCTCTACACGACGAATCTCAAACGCGTCACCTTGCACAAGAAATCCGTGTTGGCTCGCGAACCGCTCTACGAATCTCCGTTTTTCGTCTACTACGTCCGTCTACGATCGTCCTGCGACTTCATCCACGACGCGACGATGGTACATCCCCTGCCTCTGATATTTTTCGGCGATCGATACGCTCAACGCATGGATCGCGGATTGTGCTCGATCTCGGTCGATCATTACTTGACGTTCAGATGTTCCCAGAGCACCATGTTTCTCATCTCGAATCTGAAGCAGCAGATGAACTGGTTTCTAGAGTATAAGATATCGAATCCTGGGTTGGTCGATTGGACTATGGATACACCCGAGATAAGGATATTGATGTAAGTATCTCGAATGGATTAGCTTTGGAGTTGGTGAGTGTGGAGTTCCGCAGGGTGGTGTCGTTTGCCGTTGCTCTTTGTTGTTTCGATTTAATAGGGTTACTGTAGGTGGATGCATTTTTCCGATTGTTTACTAAAAAGAAACACGTAATTTTTCAGTTCAAACTATTGGTCATCGACTTCTACACATTTCGTCTATCATTCGAGTAATTTATGAATACCATGTCAGAAAAACTGCTTGCGCTTTGCGGCAAACCATCGTCGAACCATTTTCGAACTTGTTAGTTGTTTCCAACGTTATTAGCAGTTTTAAAAAGAGCTTTGTCAGTTTTACATATCTTTCTTTGTAATAAAGGACAACATTTTTAAATATACACACAATAAATCAGGCATAAATCCCTAAATGATACCGTAAAAAGGTATCCAAATCAGTCTCTTCTAACATTGTAAGTAGTCTAGCTCAAATTTAGCCAAAAATAAAAATAAAACAAAAGTATTTGATTAGAAGGCGATAATTTTTATCTCTCCGTGATGAAAACAAAAAAAAAGAACGCCGTGAAAGCTGGTGATAAAATACGATTGTCCCAGACAAATACAGAATCATCGACAAATATTTGTTTTTATTCTAAGACGGTTATCAGTACAAGTCATCGAGTATTTGGCGTTTATTGACCTTCCATATTCTCGTCATGTATAAATCCTAACGTTTTGGGACGCTTTCTAACCGAACGATTCTAAATTTCATATAAAACACTCGACGCTCAAATTTGTTTGATATGAGATCTTCTTTATTGTATCGCGTATAGGTTATATGTATGTACCTGTGTGTAGGTATATGATTTACGATTATTGTCTAATGTCATTGCCAAGGTTATTCGTTTGTTTCTCACTTATCAAAGCGATGATAGTCAGATTAATGGTGAAAAATATTTGATATGTATTAAATGGTATTAGATAAGTATCAAGAATCTGGTTGGCGTAGGAAGACGACATTCCATTGTTTTCTAAAATTGACATATCGGGACCGTTGTTCTTTTTTTATCCCTGCAAAGGTACGCTATGAGAACCTCTTTTCATGTTACATTTTGTACGAGGGCGACCTGAAATGTTTCCGGAATCGAAAAGAAATACGTGGTATTTTATTTTTTCGAAGATCAATACATTTTTTAAACGGTGCTCCAGTTTCCTCAAGTCTTCGGAAAAGTAGGATGTTTCGAGGTCTGGAAACTAGCCATCTATAGCGGCTATGACCTCCTCATTTGAGGCAAATCTCTTTCTTCCCAGTGATTTTTAGATTTGGGAATAGGAAAAAGTCACTACGGGCTAGGTCCGGTGAATATGGAGGATGAGAGACGACGATGGGGGATGAATGAGCCGGTGCATTGTCGTGGTGGGAAAGCACTTTTTTCCGCTGCAAATGAAACCGTTTCTCCTTCAATGCTGCATCGAATCGGGTGAATAAATCGCTATAGTATTGCCCCGTGATCGTCGTTCCCTTCGGTAGATAGTGGATGAAGAATCCCAAAAAATGGTGGCTGATGAAACTATCTTTGCTTTTTTCGGAGCCGATTCGCCCGGAAAAGTACTGCTTCGACTGTAGTGCTGGATCCAAGTCTCATCCACGGTTACGAAACGCATGAACAAATCTCTTAGATTGCGTTGTACCTTGGCCAGACACGCCTCCGAAACTGTCACCCGATTTCGTTTTTGCCCCGGTGTGAGCACCCATTTCGTGTAGTATACGGCCAACGCGTTCTTCTAAGATGCCTGTTGTCTCTACTATCTCTTTCATCTTCAATCGGCCATCGGCTAATACATCATGAATCTTCTCGACCATTTATTTCATCGTTGCTAGCGTTTTTTGGCGTTATTTGTGCTTGTGCGGCCACGTTTGAACTCGTTCACCCAGAAGCTGATGGTCGAAAAGAATGGAGTTCACACGCCATGAATCTCTAGCTAAATATTTCTAATTTCCGTGGCCGTTTTCCCAGCGGTACAGAAATGTTTTATCACTGCACGAAATTCGCTCTTATTCCGACTTTGCTACACAAAATACACTCTTATACAACAACTATTGATAGTAGATGTTTGAAATTTTGACAGTTGCCTTTGCCGACTAATGAATCCATTTCAACCTTCGTGCGCCATCTCTTGCCGATTTCGGAAACATTTTACGTCGCCCTCGTATAGTTCCTACATTCATAATAGCTCCATGTTTCAAGTCACTAAGCAACACAAATAGCATCCGTATGACAAAACGTTCTGAGTACGTATTCAGTGAAATAATGTCAAACTTTACGCTGTGTATGTCAGATGGCACCTTTGTTCTTCGGGAGTAACTGTTTTTCTTAAATTTTTTATTTATTCAAATTCATGCTTAAAATTCTAAGGAGTTACAGTTCTTTTCCAATGTTATTTGCAGAGCTATCATGGAGTTGATAACCAACGAGGACACTGGGGAAATAGATTTAAGCGCTTATGATGATTTTGATGACTGCTAAGTCAAAAAAAAAAAAAGATAAAATTATTAAATTATAAAGTATTTAGAGAAATATTTAGAAAGTACTTAGAAGAATGTTTAGAAAAAGTACTTGGAGATTATATGTAAATTATTCTATTTTAAATCTTAAATTATTGTTTTAGTTCAGTTTAACAATAAAAGTTTTTGTTTTAGAAAATTTTTACGCATATTATCCATGTGTACCCCTGTGCCCCCACGTATAAACCGAATTTAGTTAGTAATAAATTCCGAATCAAATAAAATATCGCTAGATAAAGTGTATTGCCCCCTAATTTTCGCAAGTACTATAAAATGAATAATCAAAATTTAACACGAAAAAATATAATAGTAAATCCCCCCTTTTGTCTCATACACGCAGAAAAAAATTAAATAAAACAAACGAATTTTTTTTAATACATCATTTATTGTATAATTGTTACAATTATAGTATGCTGGATTAAATCCTGCGATATTTGAGTGAAACGTTATCAGATTTTCGTCAACATAGCGTGGCCCTCCCCCCTCCAAATTTTTTTCGCGATTATATCTAGCTGCTTGTAAAAAATTTACATCTCAAATTATAGTTAGAAATACGTCTGCGCGCGTTGCGAAAAAATTCAGTCTCCATTCTTTTTGTATCGTGTCCTGCTTAATTTTTTAAATTTTTTCTTAGTTAAAGAAATCCCAATTTTTTCTTTTGATTAACGAAAAATTCGGGAAAACTCGGTAAAACTAATTGTGGTACGATATGAAGCCAGGAGTTTTATATACCCCGCTTATGATACCACCTCGTACTACAAGGTAAGTGAGACATTTATATACTCAATAATGTAGCCGAAAATATTTCCTGAATGTAAAAAAAGGGATACTAAAGTGAAAATATTGTAAAATTCTTCTCGAAGATTGAATTATTTAAGGGATAACACTGTCCAACAGAATTTTTGGTGACTTGCGTATGAAACTTGTTATCTTTGTTAATTTAGGTGTGCTGAGTTCGAAAATCTGATTAGTTTTTGGGTATCACTTCAAATTTTAACACTATACCATAGAGCTTAAGAACAGATAAGATACTAAACATTAAAAAGTTATAAGAGTACTTAATAAAGGAATAAATTTGCGTTTGCTGCACTTTCTGTTGTGTATTTTGCCTTGACAGTTCCTTTGAACACTCTAACAATATTCGCACATCATATGAAGATTCCATATTCTTTGACATCGAGTTTCCATGGTTTTTAAATCTTGATGAAATCTCTCGCCTTGTTCATCGCATCATTAAAGCACTCAAATTTTCGGGAAGCCTATCAAAATGACTATAAAGGAAATGAAGCTTTACGCTTATATTACAACTTAGGTGGGGTTTTTCGTTTCCAAGAAAATTATTCGCGACCATAGTGAATGAAGTCGAATGTCACCTTCGTTCATAGAGTAGATGATCTAATTTGAGGTCCAACAAACACCCCAGCTTTATTTTTCTTTTTGTAATTTGATCGTGGAAACTTTTGATATACAGCTGTGGCCATATGTATTCGCCACTCTCGTTTTGAACGTGTTACACGAATATTATTGTATTTCTAAGAAGCAGGGTCGATGACGGACTTAACTAGGTACCTGGTAATGAGGGTTCTATGGTTTATTGTAGGCCATTCTGAGTAAATTAGAAAATAGACGTATAATTGTAATTTCTGAATATTTCTTCAGTCTTTCTTAAAAGTTGTAAGAGTAAGGTTGAGCTAGTTAGAGTGAAGATATTGTGTCTGTGATTTTGTCTGTGTAATACGATAGTATACAGTAAAAAGTAATGCCGAAAACACGCGAATTGACGGAGGTAGAGCGAGGACAAATTGTGCTGTTAAAAAAGCAAGCGTTGTCGGTGTCTGCTATTGCCCGACAAGTGAAATATGCGCGATCGACAGTTAGAATGACGATAAAACGATACAAAGAGAGTGTATCTTTGACAAACAAACCGAAAACTGGTCGAAAAAGGAAAACAACTAGCAGAGATGTGCGAGTCTTATAGCAGATGTCTTTGCGAGACCGGAAAAAAGGGTCTAAACAGCTTTCCAGTGAGCTTTTCCGGCTATATAATGTTGCTATTTCTCCTCGCACGGTTAGAAGACACCTTTGTGAATTAAATTTAGGTGGATACAAAGCTCGACATAAACCACGGTTGTCTCCGCAACAAAAGAAAGAGACTGCTGTGGGCTAAAGGTCACCGCGACTGGACCATATACAATTGGGCCAATGTTATGTGGTCGGATGAGTCAAATATTGAGGTAAGTAATACATAATTATTGTATTTGCGGTATTCTGTATTCAATTCCTGGTATCTACAGTGTTTTTATTCTTTTTAATAGGTTCCAAAATGTAACAGTATTCATGTTTTTGTTGGTTACCACAAAGGTTAACCTGGGCCTCAATACGTGCGACGCAGGCGAGGAGAGGCCTTCCATCCAGACTGTATCATCCCGACTGTCAAGTTTGGGGGTGGTAGCATAATGGTTTGGGGTTCCATGAGTGCAACAGGCGTCGGAGAACTGTTCGTCTGCGAGGGCCGAATGAACAATCGGACGTACATCGACATGTTGGAAGAAGTTCTGGAACCGTGTGCGTTAAAATTATTCGATAATGATGAGCCGGAGTATTACTTCCAACAAGATAATGCACCGTGCCATAAATCTCGCAAAGTAATGCGCTGGTTCGAGGAAAATAACGTGCGGGTCCTGGAATGGCCGGCACAATCCCCGGACTTATCGCCAATTGAGCATTTATGGTACATTTTAAAGCGAAATGTAGCTAAATACTCATCTACCACAAAGCAATGCTTAAAAACGAGGAATAAAATCACCCCCGAACAGTGCTACAATTTAGTGAGCAGTATGCCCCGACGAATTCGTGCCCAGGGAGGAGCTACCAAATATTAAGCAATATCTGTATATATCTGTATACACACACAATGAAACATTTTCATCGATCAATTTTCTTTTATTTCTTATATATTCGTCGGACTAAAAAACAAAAAAGGGTGGCGAATACATATGGCCACAGCTGTATGTACTTAAAACGGTCCCCTTGCAAATCTAGAGCTTCACCATCTTGCTCTGTAAGACCCAATTTCAGAAAACAAGAAATGTCGTAGAAGAAAAAGACGTGACGTGATAGGGAAAAATTAGTTTCATATTTAGTATCGGCCTACCTATGTTAGTTAAAAACACGTATCAGATCTTAGTCAGGAAAATAATTATTTGCTGGTTAGTGATAATTCTTATATGGGTGGCTTTGCTGATAGTCTACAATGAATTCTGTGGTGCCTTCTTTAAACATACTCGATTATTTTTGTATCTTTCGTTTAAGAAGTTACAAAAAACATGCACGTATAACTTTATTCTATTTATGAATAATTACATTTGCTTTTAACTATTGCTTGCTGTTTATTTGTGGTCTAACTTATACTCTAGCTCCTATAATGAGGTCTTATTTTTAATCTGGAGCAATTTACACCAAAGCAAACAAAAACAAACCTAGTAACTGGTTAGTGTTATTAATTTTAATATTATGAGTTGGCTTTGTTATCAGAAATTTTACAACCATTGTATGACATTGTGGGATTGTAGTTCTGCCAACTTTTTCACGAAAATACCCTATTTTTTAAATCCAAAAATACTAAACACCAAAAGTAGGTTTCATTTTAGGGCCAGGAGAAAGCTTAATTAATTTTGAAAAAGTGCCGGTATTTTTATTTCAATTCGAAGTGCAAACATGAACGTTAAGTGTAAAAGATGGTATCATTTAAATTTTCATTTTGACCTCTCCGGAAAATTATCAAAACATTTCGTCGAAATTTTTCATGATTTGACTCCACATTTCTGGATGTTGGGTTCAAGTCCGCTCCAACACCGATATTTTTTTCGGAAATTTAATTACATTGGAAATTCCAAGGACATTGTAATTTTATCAAGAATATCTTGATACTGCGATCTCATTTGGGTTGAATTATGTAAAATTAATGTAATTTATAGAACATCTCGACACACCGACATTTTAGTAAAAATAGCGCCATCTTCCCATCGAAAAAGTAAAAACAATTCACCATTTTTTTATTGATATCGTAAGCTTTTATTAGGTGTAAACAGCTTTAATTTTCTTCTAAAACTTTTCAAGGTTACCGACACGAAAATCGTTCTTCGTAAACGGGAATAAACCATGACGTCATATTTCGTCCTGTTTTCGTAACACGCCGTCGTCAAAACAACACCAGTTTTATTACAACTTTACAAACATTTCGCGCGCGTTAATTTTTAATTCCTTCGGCGTTTTATTACCATCGTACAGCTTTCGACGTACCCTACGACAATAATAACGCGGTCTCGACCAAAAATATTCTTTCTACGATCGTCGTTTTGTACTTTCTTACGTTGCTTCAGCTCACGAGCGAAAGGGTAAACAGCGTAAACGGAACGAAGCAACGACTACGTTGCAGCGTGCAGTCGTAAAACGAAATCTCGATCATAAATTCTATTATATTGCCGGCCGAATATGCCTGGCTCGGTGAGGCCATTTCGGATGCTCCGAAATGGTAGTAGGCAGAATCACGGATTTAAAGGAATCGTTTGGTTTGAGTTATGTTCGTCTCTAGGTGTGGTCTTGTTTCAATAGATGGCGCCTCTACCTTCAATATGAATGTAAATAATATAATGAGGAGTTTTTGAAATATATATATTTTTAGTACACGTATTGTTATGTTACGGCAATTTGAGAAAAGAATTTATATTAAGAATACAATCAACATTTATTGTTATTTTTTTATTATCTCCAATATCTTCAGTTTTCTAAGTTAGAAGACATTTTCATGTTCTTTTTTTTTAACATTTCCACAGTGTCATTATTGTGACAGTTAATAATATAAGTAATTAAATATTTTCTCAATTTGTTTTGAAGTAAATTCTTAAATTATCTCAGTAATTGGAATATTATTTATTTTCTACTGTGGATACATTTACACAATCGAATTCTTCTAATTATTACAATTATTTAATCGTAATTACTTCTCTACGAATATGATACTAGTCTCACTAATCAATATTACCAAATTTAACATTTGAAAGGTACCGTGAAAAGAAAAGGTAATATTAAATCCAATACTAATTGAGATAATGTATATTAAACAGCCTTTATTTCAAACATGCACTCTGATTATATTACGACAATATTTCTTAATTCTGAATATAGAATATAAATAGACATACATATGTATATGAAGTTGTTGCTAAAACTTTTATATACGTTAAAGTTAAATTTCTATACTTCCATATGAACTTTTGAATACAAAATTTTATTGGTAAACTACAAAGAAACAAATACAAGATAAAATAACATTAAAAAAATTATTACATTTTATACAGTGAATACTTACAATAATGGTAAACGAAAACAGCGAAATTTAGATACGTCGATTAACTTAAAATTAATAAATAAAATAAATACATAAAAGAACTATAATTCTTTCTAGACTTAGTAGAAAATGAATTTAATTCGTCAATGATAGCCGGGTCTTCATACTGTGTATCAATTTGGACAATGTTGAAATAAGAATATCATTCCAACACTTTTGATCATGCTTATAGTGAATATGTAATTACACTACCGCTCAAAAGTGTTTAGGCACTCTCACTGACAGCAAAGATGTATAAAAACTCAGCAAAAATGTTAATAATATTTATTTTTTATGTACAGATACACGTACATGAATAAAAATATATTAAATAAATGTGAAAATTAAAACGTTTAATTTAAATTTTGCTTTCATCTATGTGACCTCCTCTTGATTTAATAATTGCACCACACAATCGAGACATTCTCGCAATAAGTTTTGCCAGAGTTTCTTCTGTTATCGAGGTCCAACTCGATTGCAATTTGTTCCACACGTCAGTAGCTGATGTCGCAGCCGATTTCCGTACTTGCCGATCTAGTTCTTCCCGTAGTAACTCGATTGGATTCAAGTCGGGGCTCTGGAGAGGCCATTCCATAATTTTGAGAGTTCCTTCCCCTTCTAAATGGCGTAAATAGTCTTTACATAATTTAGAGGAATGTTTTTGGCTATTATCTTGCTGGAAGATAAAATTTTGACCCAAAAGTCGAATTCCGGAAGGTATTGCGTGGTTCTCCAAAATTTCGCGGTAGCCTTCCTTTTTTAATATACCGTCAATTTTCACAATGTCCCCTACACTAGTGCCAGCAAAAGAGCAGCAAATGATGATAGAATCTCCACCAGGCTTCACGGTAGCAGCAATACACTCTTCTCTGGCTCGTTCACCCACAGATCTTCTTACGAATTTGCGTCTTCGGGTTCCGAACAGCTCAAACTTGGACTCATCCGTCCACTCTTCTATGGTCCAGTGTTGGTGTTCACGAGCCCATTTAAGTCGCTTTTGGTTGTTTTGTTTGCGTAGTAATGGCTTTTTCACCGCAATACGTCCATGGAGCTTTCTGTAGGCGACGTTTGACTGTAGAAACCCTGACTAGTTTTTGGCGACCAACATAATTCTGCGGTGATTTCCGGGGCTGTTTTGCGTCTATTTAACTTGCTGGTAACCACTATTCTGTGATCATCTGCAGATGTTGTAGCTTTTGGCCTTCCACTCCGTCTTTTATTCAGAAAACTGCCAGTTTCCCGATATTTTTTTACGTTATAGTCAACCGTAGCGTGGTGTATTTTCATTTTTTTGGCAATTTGTCGATTACTTATGCCACTTTTATGGTAAGCTATTATAAGCGCACGTGTTTCCGTACTAATTCTTCTTCGCGGAGGCATTTTAAAAAATTGTCACACGATATTTCGCTCACGACGTGAATAGAGTAAATACCACACTGCAACTGACCATAGGTTACAGATTTCACTATAATCTTCTAGGAAGGTAATTTAAACATTATTACCTACAATCTAACAGATGACTAAATTTACCCAGTAAATTCAGAGGGACTGTTACTGTGATTGCACCGCAATAAACAGTTTATCGTAATCCGACCAAGTGCAGGTAAATGATAGTAAACCTTATGCGATATAATGGGTGTTTATCTTACTGAACTACATTTTAAATACGTATTTCATTTTATTATAATGTTTTTTTTTGGTAAACATAATACTATATGAATAATCCATGAAAACAGGGGTATTAAAACAAGATTTGTAATTGTAACGGTAATACTACTCTTCAAATATGGGATAAACATATTACGATCAGAGATATTTACTAGAACAAAACACATACAACATTTCTATTACAAAATTTCCTATTTTTTCAATAATGATAGCGATATATAACAATAAAAGATCCAAGGGATCATCCCAATAACATTCCTTAAAAAAAAAATCGCCGTATCTCCTTGCATGCTAATACGGCTTTCGATCTATTTTATTGACGGCGTTGTCTCTCTGCTCCGGATAGAATACGAAGCAGAATCCATGGCAGATTTTCTCTCCGCTGTCCCGCTCTACGCATTCGCCAGAAAGTTATCTGTGTTTACATAATCGAGCAAATTCTGTTGGCTGGTGTATTTTCGTACCGTAGAGCATATGCGCGAGGTCAACGGCTTTGTGATGCTCCGTCTCCTGGCGTTTGCGGATTTTAGACGGCGAATACAACCGGGTTGCTTTACGCGAGGAGCTGAATTTGTTCCCTTGTCGAAAAATATGAATTAATAAGAGTTATAATAAAAAAAAAGAAATGTATGAAGTAGTGGAAGTGATCACGCAACGAAGTTTGAATGAAAAATAAATTTAGGCGAAAGAATTTCTAGATTTCGTATAATGGACGGCACCCTCCCAATATATAGTTGTTAAGACTCGCATGTTTTATACAATAACGAACCCATTATAGACCCTTGCGAAATTGCTAAGCCCGAGTAAGACAAACCAAGTAATTCCACTCGTTGACTAGTTAACTCTGGGAAAGATACCCAGCTCAGTCGATTTTAAGATGCCAAGGTATAACGAGTGGTTGACAATATTGAATGCCTTACTGGTATTGAGCAGCACAAGAACTGTCAATTTACCTTCATCGGTAGCCGTAAGTATATCGTCTGTGATACACACCAGCTACGGCCACACGCCGAGATGCAATTAAAACCATGTCTAAACCCAGAATGACGATCTGGAATGATGTAATTGACAGTTACGTAATTTTTGAAACATTTTTTTCCAAAGATTTTTGAAGGAACAGGATGGATATTGTTTTGTCGTAGATCTTTTAAACATGTGACGTTATGAACTTTACGCTTTAAAATGGACGGAACCTTAGAAACAATGCCAAATATCGCACCATCATTCCTACTTACAACTCCACACAATTTATCAGCTATTAATCTTGCTATACTACTTTGCGCTTCATTTAATAACAGTTTGGTGTTCTCTAATTTGGAAATAGTACCTAAAGGAATTGAATAATTTTCGGAAATTTGCTCTGTTTGAGTATGGATTTCGGAATCTGAAACCAGCTGATGGCTTACTAAAATTGCTTGGCCTTCTTGTGGATTTAAATTTAAGATACAAGGTTTAGTAGTGTGTAAAAATTTATCATAATATACAACAGTTTTAAGTCATGTTCCCCATATCGTCAATACTGATTGTGGTGGCTGAGGAATACCGGAAAAAACCTGTTTAGACTCAGGAAAGCGTTTTGGAGATTTGACTTTTTTTGGTTTCTAAAATTCAGCTACAAGATAACACGCATGGGGCATGTGAGAATAAGATTGTTTTAGTAACTTTCCAACTTTAATATTAGAAGTTGGGTTATCGATAGATTGCACTTCGCACAGGTTGTCTTCTGTTATATTCTACTACGTAAAAGAAGAAGCGACGATGCCTTACCTCTTTCTAAATTGCGCACTAACACAGCTAAAATACAGCTCTTTCTTGCATCCCTTCTTTCAGTTACTATCAGCCATATTTTTTTGATCTTTTGACTCTGCTTTTATTTGATCCGTAATCATGTAATAGACCTCTTGTGGACAATCTACTTTCCGGAACGCATTTACCCCAAAACTATCAAAATTCTTCATTGTCTACAATATTTTATGGAATGTTGCACAAATTTAACATATAAATAGAGTCGTCTACAAATTTATAATATGGCACGTTGCGCATTTAACCACTCTTGTTTGTTATTAATATGTTTTTGTTGCACCAAGTGTATGCATAACCTTTTTCCGGTTTAACGAGCAACAGTTGCAGGAGTTATTGGATGATGATCCAATTCAAACTCAAGGGCAATCAGCAGAAGCATTCCATGTGTCATAAGAAACAATCAGCGGGTGACGAAAAATGGCTTTCACCTGGTGAATCGAGTCCTTCAACACTAAGGCAAAATCGCCTCGGAAAGAAAAGCTCTGTGTCTGGTGGGCCAGAAGACAAGGCGAAGTGATTTTGTTACACACACAGTAAAACCAGCGAAAGACACCTTGCACTCCGTACTCCCCAGACCTGACCTAGCGGGGAACCACTTCAACAATTTCGACGAAGTTGGAAAACGGGTCGACGAATGGTTTGCCGCAAAGGGCAAACAGTTTTTTTGGCATGGTATTCGTAAATTACCCGAAGACACCGGAAAAAACTTATGCATACACCTGGTAAATGCAGACTTTATAGAATCAATACTTTACAAGGCATTTTTTTGTCCAAATCTACTCCATCCCAGCCAATAAAAGCAACACAATACTTCAATCAAATCCCTACAGTGAAATCCGACAACCATTCGAATTGAAACCACCTTTCTGATGACGAACAAAGCCGCAACCGATCGTAAAAACGTTCCAGTCTAATCCGACAGCGTGAAAAACGTTGTCGCAATCGATGAGATCGGTTATTGAAAGGTTTCGAATCGCCACTCAATATTCGGTAATTGAACGGGGAATTAGCCCACATAATACGCGCATACATAATAGCACATCGAATGCGGACGCATCTGTCGGTTCGAGGCTTCGATTAAATATCGGTTGCGGACAGCGGGGCTTGGCGCACCGTCAGCCGGTCCAAATTTCGTGCCGGAAAGGTTCAACGAACCCGGTGAAAACACTACCGCATCAACGCACTCGAACCATCACAGCGTAATCGGTCGCGTCTCTTGCTTATAGGTTTCGATTTGATAATATTGGAGATCTATGTATGCGGTATATATATATACTGCGTTATTTTTAGAATAATCGCAATTGTTATACAATCATAAACGCGATATAAATACAGAAGTCGATACATAAAGAATAACGAATGAAGAAACTGTCGCTTTTAATGTATCTATAATAGAAATGCTTTGCGAAAGTAGGTTCTTTGGAATTGTATTAGGGGCAGTACTACCAGATAGTCGGAACATATTTTGGTAGATCTCTAAATGTTGGGTGAATGTATTGAATACTAAATACGAGGAAGAAAAATAAAGTTGAGTGTCGTCCGCATATAAACGATATTTACAATAATAAAATTATTAAAGGGACTCGAACCCACACTCTTTACGTTTCCGGCGTACTGTGCTACGATTATACCGCGAGACCACCGAGTTCAAGTCACTTTCAATCCACCTAAATGTCACGATGTCAGTAGATGTATCATAATAATTCGAACGAAACTGCATCGTACATAAAATTAGATACCCAAGCTACTTTTCTACGTAGTCACCGTTCAAATTTAGGCACTTGCCATACCTCTTCTGCATACTCAATTGCAGTCAGATTGTTGGGCCTCCTTAAAGTTCCTCATCAGTTCCGTAGCGTTGTCTACTCAAAAAATCTTTCAATTCGGGGAAAAAGTGAAGATCACTCGGGTCAAAGTCCGGACTGTACGGAGATTGTTGAAAAATGTCTAACCGAAACTCCTGTAACACGTCCTGTGCACTCACGCTGCTTGTGGGCGGAAAAGGGATGTTTCACTGCTTAGCATTCCGCGCCGTTTGTTTTGAGTAGCTCGGACAAGTCGTTGAAGCGTCCGACAGTAGGCCGTTGCATTTATAGCGTCCCATCTGGCCGTGTAGTTGATGAGCAGGACATCCTGATGATCCCAAAACACTGTAGCCATAATCCCAGTACTCCCACACCCACTCTACAGTCCAGATTTGACTCTCCAATGCTTAGAAATTGAAAGGTTCCTATTACGGAAAAATAAACAACATCCAAAGAGTCACGACGCAGGTTCTAAACATCCTAACGGAGCAAGACTTCTGGGATTGTTACCAGGAAAATGCGGTGGAGGCGCTGCGTGCATTCCAAAGCAACAGACTTTGAAGGCAATAATATTAAATTGTATTTATGAAAGTAATAGGATTCTTTATGTGTGTAGTTGTCGGTATCGGTTCGTTATTTTGAGGTCTAAAATTGATATAGGGTTATTGATTGCTTCCTCGTGCATAAATTTTATTCAGGAATGCGCTCGTTGTTTATAAAGTTTAAGGATCAATGTCGATTGTAGATTGAACTGTAGGAGCACTTACAATAGAAATGATTTGCATCTAAAATTCCGAGTTCATTATTTTCAGAGTTTTCTATTTCATTATCTTCAACTTCTATAATCGGTATTTCATCGTTCGCGCCGTCACTATTTGCTGGTATATCAATTTCGCCTGTAACTTGCTCTAGATCCGGATACAGCATTATTAATGTTTGCAGGTTGTACCCATACAGTGTTTCATCATCCGCCAAACTGTAGTCGTCCTATTTCTCGGGTGAGATTAGTTCTGACAAATGAATTGGAGGTTGTGTAGAAATATGACTTAAATGCTTTGAAGAACGATCTGTTGAGAAGTTGTAAAAATGTGTAGTGTGACTAGGATATCTAAGAAGAATAATATCTTGAACTTTCAGCAAAGTCTAAGAACTTTACTAAGCTGTAATGCAATATGTGACCATCTAGAATTAAAATAACTATTTCTTGAAGTTTGCGATGAAGAAATTGATCCCTTAACCGGATTAAAAATATATCGCTATTTATATATATGCTGATTTTTGGTACATATATATTACAGATCGCGGTGGCGTACAATCTTACCATTCCTTTTTGTTCTTGCCTCTAAATATGCACATTGGGGGAATAAACGTTCCTTCGCCATTGCAACAAACACCGCTGATTGTGTCCCCCTTTTTTTGCGGATGTGTTACGTTGACCACATTTTTCGGTTCTTTCGGTTTATTATTTAATTGGCAACCAGTCTCATCCATATTAAAGACGATTCCGGCTTTATTAAAAAGATCGTTGGAGCTGATGGTGTCCTCTGGTAATGTAAAATAATCACCTACACCTTTTCGATTCATCCCACATCCACACAATATCAAGGTTATATCAATCATATATATACAATATAAACAAGGTTAATCCCAAGATCTTTTGGTCATTTGTTGGTGGTCGGAGGACAACTTCAAGGATCCCTCGGCGCATGTTCAACAACGAGGAGCAACTAACTGAACCTGAGGCCATCATTAATAGTTTTGCATGTTATTTTTCTAATGCATTTAGTGCCGGCACATTGGTTCCACAAACTGTAAATAGTAACTGTCCCTCTTTTGGTGTATCCTTTATTACCAAGGATGAGGTGCTGAACAGTGCTTCAAGCCTTTTTAATGATATGACATCGGGTGATGATAACATACCTAGTTTTCTAGTTCGTGAATGTGCCTCTATCTTTACGTATCCACTGTGTATACTATACAATTTAATTATTAAAAGTTCCACATTTCCGACAATTTGGAAAACTAGTAAAATAGTGCCAGTGTTTAAGGGAGGTGACCGGGCTAACATTGCGAATTACAGACCTATAAACATTTTAACTAACTTTGCAAAAGTATTTGAACATATTTTATATAATAATATTTTTTAAATATTAAACCATTTCTGTCAATCCATCAACATGGATTTATGTCAGGTCGATCCACAGTAACGAACTTGGCAAATATCACCCAGTATATATCCGGAGTGTTGGACCAGCGAGGACAGGTCGATGTCGTCTATACTGACTTTGCTAAAGCACTTGTCCGTATTAATCACAAGTTACTTTGTGCTAAATTGGAAGCTATCGGCTTCTGCCCTGCGTTGGTGACATTAATTTCATCTTACCTCTCTGGAAGGAGTGGTTACGTTTTTTATAATGGCTATTCGTCCACTCGCTTCAGAATACTATCTGGAGTTCACGAAGTTCTAATCTCGGACCACTCTTATTTAACAATTTTCTGAATGATTTGCTAGATAAATTGCGATGTGAGGCTTTAGCTTACGCTGATGATCTTAAAATCTACAATGTTATCGATTCACTAGTTGATTGCGTTAAGTTGCAGACTTACCTTACCCTTATTAATGATTGGTGTACTCTGAATCTCTAAATATTCGCAAATGTTTAGTGATCTCTTATACCAGACGCTCTAATCCGATCATTTTTAATTACTCTGTTGATTCTACATTTATTGCAAGAACTGAAAAAGTGAGGGATTTGGGAGTACTTTTTGACACGAAACTAAGCTTTTCTGATCACATATCTGCTATATGTCTTTCTGCATCTAAATCTTTGGGTTTTCTAATAAGAAGTTGTCGCGCCTTTCGTGACATCTCAGTGGTAAGGACTCTGTACTATACTCTTGTTCGATCTAAATTGGAATATACCAACTTAATTTGGTATCGTTACTACACGTATCAGGTGATTTCAATTCAACGTGTACAAAAGCGGTTCCTCAAATACCTTAGCTATAAGGCTAGCGGTACTTACCCTGATCATGGTTCAGATTATGTAACATTGCTGCAGCAACATAATTTTGATTCATTAGAAGATCGTCGCCATAAAAACAGCGCAGGATTTTTATTTAACCTGTTATCTAATGAAATAGATTCACCATCATTATTAGTCGATTTCCGAGTACCACCACGTTACACACGATCCCTTGATTTTCTCGTGGCGTGTAGGCACAATACAAATGTCTTGGCCAAATCGCCTATATGGTGATAGTAA
Source organism: Trypoxylus dichotomus (assembly GCA_023509865.1). NCBI lineage: Eukaryota > Metazoa > Arthropoda > Insecta > Coleoptera > Scarabaeidae > Trypoxylus > Trypoxylus dichotomus. The sequence continues at coordinate 1,611,764 of CM042080.1, forward strand.
TCGTTGGACAAATAAAAATTATTATTATTATTACACCACGGAATCTTCTGAATAAATCGCCATTTATGTTGTTAAATTTCGAGTGGCAAATTTTCATACCTGGATTATCCTGGCGGTCATCAAATTTTTAACAAAAGAATGGCACATACCTAATGACATAAAACAACGTTTAGACAGCGTTTACAGTGATTCATCTCATTCGTATTATATTCTAAAAAAGTGGGCAATATGTTTCCATTTGGACCAAGAATCCCTGGAAGATAGTGAATTGCAGTGATAACGCCTCAACGAATTTCAATTATTGAAGATTTAGTGCTATAATATCGCCGTTTGAAAGTGAAGGAAATAGCAGTAATAACAAACATATCCGAAAAAAATATTCGCCGAATTCCCCATGACCATTTGGGTATGAATAAAATTAGTGCAAGATGGGTACCGCAACTTCTTTTTGCTCTCTAACATGAACGTTGAGTCCTATGTGTGCGGTCGTTTTTAAACATATGTGGAGACGATCCAAAACCGATTTTGGAGTCCATTGTGACAAGGGATGAAACTATGGCTCTGTTTTGTGATCCTCTATCGAAAAGGGAGTCAATGGAATAGCGGCGATATGATGAACCTTGTTCCAGAAAAGCGAAAGTCTCTAAATCAACGAAACAGATGATTGCCACAATATTCTGTGATTGTGAGGGCATTTTGCATTTATTCCATAAATTATGGGACATCTAATTCAAGCTCGTTCGAAAGGGTGGATGCGTTGCAGTATCAAAATCTTATTGATTGGTTAATAAGACATCTGACACGCCAAAAATTTGTCAAGGATACATCTTCGATAGCTTCGATAACAATGCAGTTTGTAATATAAGACGGATTTAAACAATTAACTTTAGTTTTATACCGAAATTTCAGTCCAAATCACATTTGGATATGACAAAACCTGTTCCCCAAAAAAGTAAGTCAAATATAGATATTGAATGACGTACCAAACGTTCTAAAGTAATCTTTGCTATGCAATCCAGCACTCCACATCCAAGTTGTACTGAATCTTATGTCGTAAATCTCATTTATGAATCTCATGGTAACCCAACTTACTCGAGGATACAAAGACAGGAAATACTGTTATTAGATATTACCATTATATTATTATCAATATAATAACATTACAAACTCATAACATTAAATTTATTCCAATTAAAATATTTTCGTCTTACTAAAATTACTCTTGCCTAAAGTGTGAAGTCAAACATGTCACCATATTAATTAGTAGCCACTAAATAAGCCTTTACGAATAAGGTTACAAGTTATTAAATTTTATATCCTCATAAGAATAGACTTTGATAGGCTGAACACATTTTTTCAAAGATATCTAGATTTTACAGCTTCTGCATTCTCACCTGAGCTTTTGCAGATTAAATCTTTTTAAAAAAATGTCACCTCCTTGTCATTATAGTAGTTTTACCGACAAAATCAAGACATTTTTCTATAGTTTGTCTAACTCCTAATTGTTTTATAATCGCTATACTATTTACAAATATATACATAACATGTCTTCTCCAGTACCACCACGTTACACACGATCCCTTGATTTTCTCGTGGCGTGTAGGCACAATACAAATATCTTGGCCAAATCGCCTATGTTCCATATGGTCACCAATTTCAACAGAATACACTCGTAGAATATTTGTTTATGTTAGGATTATGTTAATTGTTATGAAATGTATTGTACATGTGTGTTGATTTGTAATAGTATTACGCATGAGGTATATACATAATCAATAAACAAAATATATTTGAAATTAACCTACGAAAGACAATAGATTTAACGCAGCCTCCAACTTACTAGTTATAACTTAAACAGCCATTTGAATATCTGTTACATTACTGCCTTATATTTGAAATATAACGAAAAGCCATTTCTCCCAACTTATTTATGCAATATTCCGCTTACTATCAATATATTGAGATAATTTCGTATACATGATTGATTGCGATAAATTCCAAACATAATCCTACAACGTCCATTGCCTATTGCGAATCGTAAATAACGATCATGGAATTCAAAAACAGATTTTCCAGATTCCGCTAATATGAATCCATTAGAAATCTTAAATACTTCATTCTTCTAATGGCGACGTTAATTTGCGACCTTTGGAACGCTTTCAAAAGCGTTTCGAGGTGTATTTCACTTCCGTTAATCTAAATTTACATACGTATTCTACGTACTTACAGCATCTTTTACGTTAGAAAACGCAATCTCTCTTGTATCTAATTAGAAGCTAAACTAACGAACCCACCTAGACATTGAGAGCTTATTAAACCGAGTGCACTGAAGAAATTACGTATCTGTTCCACTTTTGCATTCGCCGAGATCCTTTTAATCACCTATAGGTACTATTTGCCATTTCTCGTCCCCAATTGGCATGAAATTATTTATTGAAAACCGTTCATTTAATAGCGTAAATTAACCATTAGAGATATGCGAAATTTACAGCGATTTTCTCCGATTTTTTCTCCCTCGATTTGAACGTTTTCTTTTATATTTTAAATACGTCGCGGCAAATAAAGGCAATTTAAATCATTGCATTATATGCGTATACATAAAAACATTTTTCCTATTTATAAATTTTTATGATTAAAATCAACCGTATTATCGTATTGAATTTGTTTTGATTCTTTTTGCAATTAATGCTCGTTGGATATGTAGGTGTCTAATCCCCTAGTAAATAATGCATTTTATCGCTTTAATAAGCAAATGAATAAAGCAATAATAATACTTAAACTTACTTTAAAGGATTATTTATGAACTTTGCGAGAAAATAGGAAATATTCTACATTTAGATTGTAGGAATTTCATCAGGTAGGCGTAGTATTATACCGTGTGTAATTATCAAGAATTACAATGTCGATTCCATTGCGTTTGACATGAATAACTAACGAGGAAAGATTCTCGGATGTCATATTCAGATCGTAATGAAACGTGGTAGCGCTTGCTTGTGCTGAATTTCAATCTGAGGGGGTATAACACCCCTTCGAAAATTTTCATGATTTAATTCTTGAACGGAAATGGATAGAACAATAATTTATATGCAAATATTGTACCTTATCGAAAGGTCTTTAAGGACACGTGAATGTGCTATATACAGGGTGTTGCATTTAAGCGCCACCCTAATGTGAAAAAGCAATTGACGCAAGTTATTCACCTTTAACATTCTTTATTGATTTTAAAGGATTTTCAACCATACAGGATGTTCCAAAGAACTTATATTTTATACTACGCACGTACTACATATACACTAGGGTGTAAAATAGACACCTACTAATTAAAAAAAAGATTCTATTCTCGTTATATATACAAAATATTTTAAAATTTTTAAATTAGACTAATATTTTGTCGATCCACCTTTACTTGCGTGAAGTGCTGCGAGTCGTCGTGGCATAGAATCTATTAAATGATTAATGATGTCTTCTGGAATATTTAACCACTCTTCTGTAACAGCTGCCACGAGTTCTTTTTTATTGCTGGGTTTTCGGGGTCGTTTCGCCATATTTGTCTGGATTATGTGCCAAACATTCTCTATCGGATTCATGTCTGGTGATTGGCCTGGCCATGGTAAAATCCGAATCCCCTGTTCCTCTTTCCATGTGGTTGTTGTTCTTGCTTTGTGGCAGGGTGCTCCATCCTCCATAAAAGTGGCGTCTTCTTTAGATAAAATGGCGTTGTCGAATACCGGTAGTAGTCCTTCTGTTAATATTTGGATATATTTTGCCGCATTTATATTTCCGTCGCAGATTACTAATTGCGATCTTCCACCATACCATATCGCGCCCCACACCATGATGTTCACACCGCCGTATTTCACCGTCCGATGCAAACATTTGTCGTCCAGTTGCTGTGACGAACGTCTCCATACCTACGTACGACCACTATCATTGAATTGGCAGTGGCTGCTTTCGTCTGAAAAATATGACAGACCGCCAAAACTCTTCGGGCTTCGTTCGCATTTCGATTGCCCAAGCCATTCGGCGCCGTTTTTGAAACGCCGTAAGGAGAGGTTTTTTATTGCCCCCCTTTTATACATCCCCACACTGTGGAGGTATCGCAGAACGGTGCGCTGACTTTTCTGTGAAATTGCCGCAAGCTCAGCTGTACTTTTTCGGTTCTCTTAACACTTCGCGCACAAGCACCCTTTTACTTCTTTCAGAAGGTCCGGCACGACCTGGTCTCGGCTCCACTGTTGTTTTCTCCTTGCGTTTAAATTGTGTAATCACACGGTTAACTATGGACAACGGAATATTTAAAAATTTACTTATTTCACGTTGCGAAGCGCCGCGTTCACTCTGGCAAACGATGCGACACCGGGTGAAGTCGCTAATATCACTCGAACCTTGTAAGCGAGGCATAGTTGTAACGATACTAAACTATGACGAATTCCTTCCGATACATCTACCCCTACCCTAATGACAAGAGAAAGTTCTTAATTCGTTCTTGGAATTTAGCTGTTTATACCGCTTTTCCTGGTGTCTATTTTATTCTGTCACCCTAGTGTATATACATCGGAAAAGGGAAACAGAAAATCTATAACTTTGGGAAGGTTAAACTTTTAAACTTATATAATGCACTGCTACATATTAACTGGAGCAAATTTACAGTAGGCTTTACTATATATTTGATACTCACATTCCTATGGTCAATAGTAGAACAAATAAATATCCTGTATGGTTTAATTAGAAAATTATCAACAATATAAAGTTTAAGACTTCATCTACCGGCCATGTTTTTATTAATCTTTTTTTCCATCTCCTTCTTTTTTCACCAACCGAAAACGGCATCATCATCATAATCTTCCTCGTCTTGTGTACGCGTGGTAATTTCTCCTTTCGACATCAATTTTCTTTTCTACTCTCTGCCGTCCGTTTCTCTTCATTAGGAACTTCTTTTTCTCGCATAGGACGTGCATATGCACCAACTAACACACGTAGGGAACATACGGCAAGGCACACACACGGCAAGTGAGGTCTGCGTGTTGGTTCATTGTCCCATCAGGTCGTCCACCTTTCACTAAAAATACCTGCACTATACACGTCTTCGCCTGAGAACAGAGATCCTTCAAATTAGACCTCCGAGATTGGTCGCAACGCGTCAACCGCTTTACTAGGTCCGGCCGCCGTTGGTCGCGGTGTTAGACGCGTCTAGGGCAGCGCTGGTTGGAAACGGCTAGCGTTCGGAGCATTTCCGGTTGGGTTTCGCTTGATTTTCTCTTGTTTGACGTTCGAAATTTTCGTAAGAGGCACGTATCGTGTTAGAAAAAGAGTGTATCTTAAGCTGCGAAGAACGATAATGTGAGGATCTATTGAGGAGAATTTGTATCGGATGCTGTGTTTTTCGACGCCTCCGATTACGAACGATTTTCAACAAAGAATTGCTTTATCAGAAAGGAAGACTGCTTCTTTAAGATAACATCAAACCCAATCAACAATCATTCAAGAATATTTGCGAAAGTGGAATAGTCTCAGGGCTTGAATTCTAAGTATAAGTTGGATTCTAAATTTTCTTTAGTGAATTACGTTCTTTTCCGTGTTAGCCTGTTTCTGAAGTTGAAGAAGGATCTTTTCACATCATAACTTATTACTCTCGATAAGAAAATATTGGTAATAGATGGTAATTACAGTAGTTGCTTTCATCATTTCTAGAACTCTGGTATTCCGACGTTTCGGCAAGGTATCTATTGTCATCAACAACCATAATCAAAACCTCTTTCAGGATATTGATAATTCATCTTAAAGGAGAGACACTTCAGTCGGGAGATGCATATTCTAATTTGCTTACAACGAAAGTGTTTATAATAATAATATTTTATTGCCCAACAGATACAAATATCCAATTACAAGGCAAAAATTGAATAATTAATATACACATGTAAAAACAAGTTACTTCTACGTAACATAAAATTAAGGTATATCAAATTACAAATCTTTAGTTGCATTAATTAGATTTAAAAGTGAAGTCGTGTCTTTGGCATGTGTAAAATCTACCTAATTGTGAGGTAAGATGGGCTTAAACGCTAAAATAACACCACCACCACGACTTCTACCAATTAATTCAAATTTACGGTCTTCTCTAAGCACATAATACGTAGGTGGAAAGAGTTCGCAATTAGATACATCTGACGACAATCAGCTCTCAGTAACGCACACAACATCAAAGTCAAAAGTACATACGTTACCGTAAAACACATCACACTTGGTCCGTAATCCTTTTGACAAATAACACGGTCTCTGTTGGGCTACTAAACCAAAACTACTCAGCTTAGATACCATAAGGGAATGATTGACAGTGTCAAATGCTAAAATCGGTGTATAATACATGTACTTGTTGACGACGTTCCATGGATTCGGCAATATGCTGCGCTAACTCAGCAAGGTTGGTTGCACTAGATCTTCCTGGAATGCAACCATGTTGTCGCGAAGATAAGTAAGGCTTGACACTAACGTAAATTCTGTGAGACAGAAGGTATTCAAACATTTTTGCAAAGTTGGATAAAATATTTATTGGTCTATAATTTTGGAAGTCTGAACGATTACCTTTCTTAAAGACGGGTGTAATTCTGCTAATCTTCCAAGCGCCAGGAGAGGTAGAAGAACTTACGGCCAAGTTAAATATTCTAGCTAGAGGTTCACATAGTACTACACAACAATAACGTGCAAAAAATGCGGGGAGGCCGTTATGACCAGCAGAAAAATTAGATTTTAACTTCTTAGATGCTTTTAAGATATCGTGTGCTGTAAAAGATCCAATCAAAGAACTATCGCTAATGAGATCCCTATCAAGAGGCTGGGGCACCAGTAATGCTTGTGAACCAGACACAAACACTCTAGAGAATTCATCTGCGAAGGTCTGAACAATGTTGCTGGGATCATCAACAGTGGAGCCGTTCAAAGTGAGACATCCAGGTATTCTTGATGCATTACGACGCGCGTTTATGTACTGCCAGATTAGCTTTGGATTTTGTATCTTCTGCAGCCGCCGTCTGATATTCCACATATACAACTCTAATTTTGTCTTTAACTAATTTCCTCAAACGCTTAAATTCAATGTGGTAAATCTCCCGTCCACTCTTGTTCCACCTACGAAGGTAATAATACTTTATTTGAAGAATCTTAATTATTTCGAAATTATACGAAGGCGGGTATCTTCGAGAAGGGTGTTTGAACAAAGGTACAGAACGACGGGTGACAATGTCTAAGCAATTATAAAAAGCTGATACTGCTTCGTTAACGCAATTAATATTCTCCAAAAAAGTCCAGTCGATTTCAGCTATATCACTGTACAAGGTTGGAAAGTTTGCCTTGCGAAAATTAAGTTTGTGTTTGATGGAAACTGTTTAGTGACAGATTCGCAACGTAGCCTAAATGTAATATTGAGAGCGGGATGATGAACATCCTCAGCCACCAATGGATCCGAATCGTGTACTACATGGGCATCACAGCTTGAGTTAGTCAGCAACAAGTCCAATAGTTTTCCATTATGATTTACAACGTTATTATACTGTTGTAAGTTCAATAAATTCATAAAAGACAACAAAGATACATATTTACGATCAGAGCTATTGCTTATGACGAAATCAGGGCAGTTGAAGTCATCAATTATAACCAAGCATTTATAGGACGTTTCCAAATAGATGGAAAAACCGACGTTTTCGATATAAGATTGAAAATAATATAGAAAGGTTAAGAAAGGACACTAGCGCAATCTTTTAAAAGAAATCCAGGAACATGGTCGGGGCTAAAAATAAATTTGACTAGCGTGACCAAGGTGACTAGCGTATAACAACGTGAAAGTTTGAAAAACACTCAAAAAATGATCAGACGAGACGTTCTTCATCTTTATACATAACTCTAGGAATTCTTGTAGACTTTCTGCGTTGCCCGATAAACAATCAAAACCTCCTGGCATCAGAACACAACGACGACTTAACATTCTATATATAACATTTGGTGTTATAATTATAGATCGCAGAGGTAAAATTTTGTGATTTTGCCATCGTTCACAGAAGAAATATGTTATCCCATCTTCAATTTAACCAACTTTGTACTTTTAATAATAACCAAGTTGTCAATAACGCCGAATTTGAATGCTAATATTAGATATCTTCACACAAGAATACTAGAAGCAAGTTGAAACCTTACGCCCTACTTGCAAAACCTTGAGTTTACCCGATTGAAAAGTAGGAAGTTGAATTCTATACATCATTTTCGTAATATCCTCGCTTATAGGTACACATTACGTTCTATATTTAAACAAGATCAATATTTAAGCAAGCAATCTTGACATTGAAACTGTTTATTGTTATTTGCCGATCTTTCGTGTTTGTTTTACAATATTTATTCTCTTAAAGTATTATATTACTCTCGGTCTAGAGCCGCCAATAAGAGGCTTAATACAATAAGGAATCCATGTTATATCATACGCACGTTTCGGATCGATCTTAAAGCCAAATAAGCGTCCGATGTTCCCACTTACACCATTCTGGAGGTTCTAATTCTTACGTATTCCTTTTTCTAGTTCTATTGATCGCTCCTCTTTTTATCGAGAGCAAGAAATCGTAACAATTGGTTGGGCAAATAGAAAACTAGTCCGCATGAATGTTATGCCTTCTGTTTGCCTTATTAATAATGCCGATAATGAGTAAAGTAACATATGGTTTGCAGATATAATGACCAATTAAACAATGCTAAAAATCAAGGTAGTCGGTAGCATGGAATCTTGGAACAAGGTCAACTATGAAGCATTAATAAATATTATACGAAAGAGTATTTTCGTGTGGGAAAAACTTGAAAAGTTATTTTTGTTGGCCAAATACGTACGTAATTTTATGAAGATATTTCGTGTTTCATAAACTGTTCTAAATTTTCGACACACAAAGAGAGATATTTACTAGATTTAGATATTTCTCCTTTAAATAAATATAAATACATAAATTTCTTAAATATAGAAATTCGAAATAAAGCAAAATAAAGTGTGGGATGGGAGAAAGATTTACTTGCCCATTTAATATCTACTTACAAGGGAACACCGGCGGGTATCCCCCTCCGATTTTGATGAAACTTAACATATCGAAAGAGTACCTTAAAATAAGAGATACGTTTTTTTTTATCGGCGTATCCGCACGATTTTGGGGTACAGCCCACCCCAAAGTCCTGCTTTAAACGATTCGTGTCCAATTTCTTCTTAGATTCTAAAGCCCACCGTCGAAAATCCATGTCATGAATTATTTTTCCATCCAAAATGCTATCTTCAAAATTTGTAAGAACGTATTCAGTAATAAACCGTAAAAAAACTTCTTTCTGTTATAGTACATTTGATTTATATCAATAATACGCAAAGGTTAAGAAAGGACACTAGCGCAATCTTTTAAAAGAAATCCAGGAACATGGGCGGGGCTAAAAATAAATTGTTTCGCAAGGAGGTCATCGAAGACAGATAATGCGGCGATATGAATATGCGCAACAGGACAATCGGCACGGTCAGTAGCGTATAACAAAAAAAAAAACACTCAAAAAATTATCAGAAAACGCACGGTTTTTCGAGACGTTTTCCATCTTTATACATAACTCTAGGAATTCTCGTAGACTCTCTGCGTTGCCCGATAAACAACCAAATGTAAAAAAAATGGGGGGTACAGGGTACCCCGTCCCCCGTTATTAACTTTTTGCGAATACGGACGACGCCTCCCTTAGGGCCATGCAATATGCTGTAAATTATGTTAAAAAGAAATTTTAATATCTATTATAATTTAGGAAATATCTGCAAAAATTGAAAAATCGTCTTTGGAGGGGGCTGTACCCCAAAATCGTGCGGATACGCCGATAAAAGAAATACTCTTATTTTAAGATAGAAATGGATGGAAAAACCGACGTTTCCGAAATAAGATTGAAAATAATACGCAAAGGTTAAGAAAGGACACTAGCGCAATCTTTTAAAAGAAATCCAGGGACATGGGCGGGGCTAAAAATAAATTGTTTCGCAAGGAAGTCATCGAAGACAGATAATGCGGCGATATGAATATGGGCAACAGGACAATCGGCAAGTTCAGTATCGTATAACAAAAAAAACACTCAAAAAATTATCAGAAAACGCACGGTTTTTCGAGACGTTTTCCATCTTTATACATAACTCTAGGAATTCTTGTAGACTTTCTGCGTTGCACGATAAACAACCAAATGTAAAAAAAATGGGGGGTACAGGGTACCCCGTCCCCCGTTATTAACTTTTTGCGAATACGGACGACGCCTCCCTTAGGGCCATGCAATATGCTGCAAATTATGTTAAAGAGAAATTTTAATATTAAAATAGAAAAATCGTCTTTGGAGGGAGCTGTACCCCAAAATCGTACGGATACGCCGATAAAAGAAATACGTGTCTCTTATTTTAAGGTACTCTTTCGATATGTTAAGTTTCATCGAAATCGGAGGGGGACACCCGCCGGTGTTCCCTTTAGACATTTTTAAAGATCTCTATCATTCTGTGGTTCCCCTATGCACTGGGAACTATTTTTTTCTCATTTGCCATGAATACACAGTCAAAACTAATGCATTCATTGTGACATTTGACACATAATAAATAATTTTGCTACAATCTAGTCATACGCATGTAGACATATTTCAGAATTTTTCGCAAAAAACGTGAGGGGTACCCCTTTGAAAATTCGTCAAAATTTCACTCATCTTAGAACCGACAGAAAGATATACTGTATACTATCTGTACATATAATATTGTAAAATGCTTGAAACATTGTAAGTACCACCTTTGCGCTGACGATACGTAAATTTATTATTCGTTTAATGGCGATGAAGCGACCGGGGTGTTGAGAGATCTGCAATTCAACAACTGCAAAATTCGAGATTTGCTTACGGCATTCGTTAGTTTGAAAGAATATCCCACACTCTGAGATGGGCAAATTGGTTGTGTATGTCTGCTAAGTCCTTCTCGAATCTCTCCGTCAGAGTAAATTTTAGCACAAACAAAAGATGTTCATTTTCAAGTCTGAAGATCTCAATTTGATACCAGGAAATCTTTCCTTATAAGTGCGCATATTCCTTTACTTTAGCGTCTTTGAACGTACTTCTTCCCCAACGTTTCTAGTTATTTTGTCTTGCACAAAATGCGAATACAAAAAAAAAGAGAACAATCAACGGCTGCAAAGAAAATCGGGAAAATAAAAACAAGAGTGAAGATCGAAAACCGACGATGACGACGAAGATACGATCATAGTACGGCTCGCTTTAGAAGAAGACGACGTCTCGGGGAAAACAACGGAGCATCGTGGAACATCCCGATGCAATACGTAAAATCGCCGTCCGTACCAACGCACGTAGGATACAGGTGCCGATGATGGTAAAAGGAACAAGTGCGGGAGTAAAACAAGTGCCGTCGTAACCGCGACGCGCAGCTACCTAGATCCCGACAGCGCGGCCAGTACCGGACAGACCGCGTAGATAGTCGGTTGTTTCAGAACGTTGTGCATCGAGTAGCGTACGAAAGCAAGACAGAATAGATCGGCAGAAAGAAGAAGATAGATTCGAGAACGGCACCGAGTTTCGTGCGTCGTTAAACGCACGAGCAAAAAAAAAGGGTGATGAGTACTTCAATTGTTTAAAACGGAGAAGAAAAAGAGAAAAAAAAAAGAATCTTACTAAATGTGTAACAGACGTGCTTTAAAATACCGAATTAACACGGGCTCCGCCGTTCTTTAACATCGACAAGAATAACTAAATGAATAAAATAATTAAATAAGGAAAAGGGCGACGGTGTGCCGCAGGGTCCAATAGTGTCGTTTTTTTCTTTCCGGTGGTTCTTTCCCCGATTTAAAAGTGCATATCTTCAAAAAAAAAATCTTATAAAAACCGGGGAAATAAAAAAAATAATCCTTAGACATGCCTTCTTGATCCGATTAGTTTACTAAAAAAAAAAAAATAATAAAAAAAATAAATAATTCGGCAACGTGCGTGTTAAATCGCGGTTGTTAGTAAAAGTGTGCAGTGCTCCTAAAGTATTTTGGGGGGTTGCCATGATTATATCAAAGGATCTCTTTTTGTTGGGGGACCAAGACTACTTGAGACTCCCGAACAAGGACGAGAAGCGGTCAAATATGATAAGACCCGCACAGAAGCTGCAAAGGTAGGAAATTTTTCGTTGGTTAAAAAGGAGTAAAACAACACGAAAATAATTCTATTCTATCGAACCTCAATATTTTTCAATTAAATAATAATTTGCGTATAAACATATAAAAATAATTTTCAGTTGACCCCCAATTTATTGAAATTATTGTAATAATTGAGAATATTTTACATGCATAATTGTGCTGTATAGATGTTATTGATTATTATTTATATGCTAAAATATTTTGTTGTTAAGGGATGATAATATTTTCAGTTGGTTAAAAGGAAAATAAATCGAAATAGACGGTTTGTTTCTTGCTAAATAATTAACCTCTTACCCCCAGAAAAATTTTTTAAAAATTAGAAAAAAATGCGATGTACTTCAGTTAAATATTTAATCGAAATTTAAAAAACTAATTATCAGTGGGTCCCTAATTTTTTCGAAATTATTGTAATAATAATTGAGAATATTTTACATAAATAAATGCGCTGTATAAATGTTATTAATCATTATTTATATACGAAAGGGTTTTTATTGTTAGGGGTCGAATTTTTCGGTTAATTAAAAGGAAAATAATTGAAAAGCGTGGGATTTGTTTCTTAGGAAATTATTAACGTCTTATCTCTAGAAAAATGAAAAACTGGAAAGTAATAAGATGTATTTCAATCAAATATTTAATCCAAAATTTTAAAAAATAATTATCGATTGACCCCCAATTGTTTTTCTAAATTATTCTAATAGTAATCGAGAATATTTTATATAAATAAATGTGCTGTATATATGTTATTAATTTTTTTTATACACGAAAGGGTTTCTATTGTTGGGAGTGATAATATTTTTGGCTGGGTAAAAGAAAAATAAACATAAATACGCGGCTTCTTTATCAAGAAACTTCTTATCCCTAGAAAAAAAGTCAAAGAAAGATCAAACGAAATTCCTAAGAATACTTTAATCTTTATAAAATTATGATATCCTTATAAATTATCAACATTTCTTCGGAGAGTTTTTAAACACGTTAGTAATTTAGAAAAAAAAAATCGCAACTTTGATCATGATTAACACCAACGAAAATTTCAGATTAATTTCAACAATAATTTTTTCTTAAATCAAATAGTTAATCATATAATACAGAATAATTTTAGGCAGACAGACTTATTTTAAATGCAATTATACTATTAATTTGTTCTTATCTAAAAATTAAATAAGTCTAAATTAGATTTCGGAATAAATAACACTTTTAATCAAAATAATACTATTCTTTTGCAAAGCATAAACGATTTCAGTCAATTTTTAATCTTGACCGTTAAATTTTAACCTTAAAACCAGAAATATTTTTCAAAAATAATCATTTTCTTAATGCTTTCAAAAATTTCTCATTTGTTGCGAATTTTATGGCAGCAATTGAGTATAAATTTTTCGAAAATGTGCTGTATATGTATTTGTAGATTATTTCATTAAAAATAATTGGGGGTCGATTGGAAATTATTTTTTTTTAAATTTGAATGTTTTGGTTTAATTTATTTCTTCTATATAAAAAAAGTTTAAAATTAGTATATATTTAAATATTTTTAATTTTAAGCGTTGTAACTCCTAAAAGATTAAGAAAAATTCGAAATTTCTTGAAACGGAAAACGCTCTGTATAATAAAAAGTTTTTATTCCAATAAAAATCAATCAAAATAAATTATATTTCTAGGCGACCCCTCAAATTTTGCTTCGAAAATTACTTTCTTACACCGACCAACAAATAAATCTGTCAGAGGTGTAATGTTTATATTTTCTCGAAAAAGAAACGCCCTGTATAATCGACAAATCTTTATTCAAAGAAAAGAAATCAATCAAAATAGAAAGCATTTCTAGGTGACCCCTAAAATATTTTGTCTAGGAAGTTATTTTCTTAAACCACGTAGCAATTAAGCTTGTTAGAGGTATAATTTATATATATATTGCCGAAAAGAAAACGCTCTGTATAATCAAGAAATTTTTATTAAAAAAATCATTTAAAATAAAATATATTTCTAGGTAAATAATAATAAATTTGTTAGAGGTATAATTCTTATTTTTATTTAAAAGAAAATGCCCTGTATAATAAAACGCATTTTTATTCAAAGAAAAATCATTCGAAATAAACTACATTTCTAGGTGACTCCTAAAATTTCGTCCTAAAAATCATTTCCATACACCAAGTAGCATTTACATTTGTTAAAAGTATAATTTCAACATTTTATCGAAAAAAAAACACTCTATATAATAAACAAATCGCACTCGGCCATAGTGTTATAAGTATTATAAATAACAGCTCGAGGCTTTACACATAACAACAAAACTAAACTGTGATATACATTCTGACATACTTGATCAGGTCAATGTACTTTTTATCACATGTATACAATAATTTCTATATGTATACTATTGTTATGTATAAAAGCACAACTCGCTGAGGGATTTCGATCCTATTTATACACTTTATGCGCGTATATTTTTGTATATTTTCGCTTGATTAATTAATTTAGCTTAACTTATCGTTTTTAGACATTCAATTTTGCTCCTATAGTTTAATAAAGTGTGAACTAACACCTCGATACTTTATATATATCCAGTTACCTTTTAAAGTGTTAAAAATATAGATCATACTGTTAATTGAAGGTGAAATAAATGCCAAATTCGATGCAAATTTTACAGAAAAAGCTTAATTACGTTTTTGTACAGTAACAACAGAATTACAGCTATTTCATCCACACCTGCGCCCATAAAAAATCGCCTGAAATATCTCGAAAGAAAAACAAAGTATACGGAGCAAACAAGCTGAGAAGTAAAGCTATAAATTTGTCGATACTTCCTAATTACGTCGTGCTTCTATAGGAGGAACAGTTTGTCTTCTTTGTCGTGTAACTTTTTCGTCTTTCGTAAATAACGTTAAAACTTTCTGTTTTAAATATTTTCCTGCAAAATACCCGGAAACCGTAAAAGTTCATCAGTTTATTTACCCAGTTGGCGAAGGCGGCTTGTTGTTTCAAATAAAGATGCCTTTCTTGTTCTTGTCTGATGTATAACGTGCCTTTAAAGAAATTTTGAAGGATGTATCATTTATGAATTTAAATTTTAAATATTTTAGGTTAGAAATCAATGGGTTCGTTTCGTCCAGATCCTGTCCTGTATTTTTAATTGCTCTAAACTCTCTAGAGAGCCACGTCGTATGATATATAAATTACATAAAGCTAGACGGGATATGTTACGATACAAAGCACTTTCACTAGTGCTAAAGATCGGAATTATTTTTTAAAAGGCTTTTGTTTGGTATTTCCATGCTTGTATTGCTATTCAATATAACTGGTATTCGGACGTATGGTTACACTAACATTAGCATTTGAATAGAGGATCGAGATAAGACCGAAATTTATCGCTACTATAGCGAATTTTATCTTTAAAATATGTTGTGATAAGATAAAGTCTTTGCAGTGCAATATTAAAAAAAAGTTCTATAATTCTTTCAATTCAATCATTTTTCCTTCTTCACTTTTAAAAATTACCCAATTACAAGACGTACTAAGGAGACACTCCTCCATACCCTCGCTCGAAATTAAAACCTATCGAAATTTTCACAAATACCGGCTGTGACATTCTCTGATCAGCGTATAAGAATGGAACTTGCTCCATATTTCGGCAAAATACCACATGTCTACGGATTCTCCAAAGTATACACGAGTGCGACCTGAGAAGTTTCCGGAATCGGCAAGAGATGGCGCACGAAGGTTGGGAAGTGGATTCATTGGTCGGCAAGAGCAACTGTCAGAATTTCTTGGTTTTACTACAATTGACATTGTAGACAAGCGGTTACGAGCTTTTCTGAAGTCGATGCTTCAATAACAAACATTTCCTGGCCGATAGAAATGCTGTACCACTTGAGGTTCATGCCTTCCATTAGGCTATTTGAATACAATCAATCATGGTCATATAAACTTATCTGCTGGAGATACTATTGGGAGAATGGTATAGTCATGGATAACAATTTTAATTCACTTTGTGTCTTCGAATGTTAAAAAGACTTCGTTAGTCATGTATTTCTATGTTGGAACTATCTTCATCGGTGTTACGTACATTTCCATGGCTATAACTTTGTCAATAGAGTAAGAGAAATTACTTCCAGTTGAAAGCTATCTTTTCCATATACCTTTTGGGATTCGGACATGTTTTTCGATGCATATATGACTGAAAAATAACTTGAAAACCTTAAAATCTTGGTTTTCTTTGAGGATTTATCGTAGTTTCTATATTTCTCATTCTTTCTTGAGAGAACTCGGATTCACTTGTTGGAATCTCGATCTCGATTTTAGAATCTAATTGTGTGGAAAGTTTTCTTACATATGCGATAAAGAATCTATGAATGTCATTGGCAAGGTCAAGGGAATGTAAGATTATTCTCACAGCCGATTAAGATGTGAGGAATAAAGATATTACCTTCAGAATTTGTTCTGGTTTCTACGCTTCTTATTCTTTCTTGAGAGACCTTGGATCTTGGTCTTAAAATCTAGTTGTGTTGAAATTTCTTTTGTCTCAATAAAAAATCCATAAATTTGACATTGTCAGGTCAAAGAAATATAAAATTACTATAACAGCTGATTATAAAGCTAGATCTTAGAACCTGAGTGTATTTGGAATCTTCTACTCTCATCTGTGAGATGGGTTTCTATAGCAGTAGATGGTAAAAGTATAGATTTGAAGTCCTACCGTAATCCAACCGTTATTTTGGCATCTTTTCCTTGTCACTATTTGTTGCGAGATACCTCGATCTATCTTGAGAATTTCTACAGCTGGTACACGAGATTTCATGATAGTTCCTTTATGGGATATTCTAGAAATGGTATTGCAAAAATATTTGTCATGGACTGAAACTATTCGAACGGCAACACCCAAACGCTCAACATCAATGTTTTTAGATTTCGGTCAAGAGCAGCACAAATAAAATTCGTTAATCCATCAGGATCGGGCTTTCCCCTAACGAGTTGTACCTGGTATCAATGTTCATCTACAGTAACTTTTTGCCTGGGTTGCTACAAATACGTTTGCCTTACTCTTTTCACGACAGGACGTATCTTCAACCCTGCACCTCTGTGGTGCTGTCGTCAACTGCAATTTTCAAGTTATACCTTTATGGAAAAGAACTCATAATTCGTGACGTCTGCAATAGCTGCAGCTCTTCAATACATTTTGTTCCTAAGATATTTTAAACAAGACGTAAGACAAACTATCTTGAACAAGAGTTTGATCTCATTGGGCGTCAACCTAGATGATATAATGAGGTACAAAAATCTAGAATCTGTAACAATGAGTAGCTTGCTGTATGCAATTGATGTGGTTCTGATTGTGAGCTTTAAAAATAAAAGGCAAACGGTAATGAACATCTGGACAAAGGAAACAGAAAATGTGAAATGGAAGTAAACTTGAGTTAAACTAAAATAATGATCGTAAAAGAAAACCGAGACAATAGAGTCAACAATACATTGGAGAGTGTAAACAGTATATTTGAATCAAATTTAGCTTGACCATATGTGACGTGGAGTGTACCGTGTCTATTATTTTATTATAATTCGAAAGGAAACTATTATTTAAACGCCATACTAAAACAGAAACGGAAACGACACTCTTGCTTGCCAGAAATCCTGCGTTTTCCCAGCATCCCCACTCCTCTACATATCCGAACCTCTTGCTTTTAACAAATATCCTATTCATCTAGCACGCGTCTCATTGCACAAGCCACAAAGATAGATTTATTATTTTGTAATTACTCAACGTACGTAGTAGCAGTCCAGTAACGATGTGACTTGCAAGTCGCCGTTGAAAACGAAGTTAAAATAGATTTAACACCAATTTAATGGACAACAAAGACGCACTTATGCCTAACGTTATCGTAGAAAGGCGTAGATACGATCTTACTTGTACCGAGCTCATTTAAACATCACACATTGTCCTCAACTAACGCCAATTTTACAATATAAACGCTAATGTAATTGAGGTCCGGTTCTAATTGCTCGCTGGGTGGAATGCGATGTCGTTTTTCCGACGGCAAACGAGCGGAACGATATTAGGTTAAGTTCACGTGTTGGCACGTCTCTCGAGATGTCACCCAATATTCTCAGCTTTTCTGTTTTTGCGTGCGACGTCGAAATTTGGAATTTTAAAGTGTAGATTTAATAAAAGTATGCATGTATGATTTAAGATATGATTTATGGCTTGAAAATGGACAGTATCAAATTCAGTAATGCACCTAAATTGTCCAAAAGTGATATAGAGCCTGTACTAGATGTTTAGGTGATTCTCAATAGTTCCTAGGCGTTAAACGAGATATGTGAGATTTTTTTTCTTTATAAAGGAATATTCTCATTTTAATTAAATACGTTAGTAAGAATTCCGTATAAGGGGCATTGAGTTAGGGATTTTAATGGATTCTAGCGGAAAGCTCACGTCTTGCTGTGTTTAAAATGGCCCTTCTTTCTTTTCAGGAGTTTAGTTCAAGGGGTGAATGTTATTATTTATTATAACATGCGAAGTACATGATGATGACAGACAATTAGTTTGATCTTGAACGTAATTAACTAATTATTATTTCGAAGATTATACAAAGAGTGTACCGAATTCGTAGTAAATTGTAAAATGCGCTTTAATATTAACTTGATTTTGTTAGATGCATTCAAGCAAGCCCGGCCGTTAATACGGAACGTATAACATTAATATGATACATTAAGTCAACATTGTTTATAACGTCAAGGCACTTGTTCGTGAGTAGGATATGCAAAGCAATTACCACAAACGGACAAATAAAAATACTTCTAAAATAGTAAAGGATTAATTAATTAATTAATTGAAAATAATCATGCTAATAAAGCAACAAAAACATATTTTTAAAATATGTTTCTGTTGTATAAATTAGCAAATATTTTTTTGAATAATAGATTGGAAAATAATTCTGTAAAATAAACAATATGCTAGCGAAAAAAAAGAAAGGTAATTCTGTAACATGGTCTTAATATCCTATGGAATCTAAGATTTTTCCATTAAGGATGTGTAAAGATTTAATATTTAAATTATACAAGTTTAATTCATACTAATGTATGATTTTAGAAGAAAATAATATTCCCAATTGTAAAAACCACCCCACTACTCTAATACGAAATAATAAGAAAAAAAGAAATCTGAAATTTACACGAGGTCTCCTCCAGGAACACCTTCAGCTGTTAAATAGCGACTTTGTTAAAATATCTATTGGAAAACGAGAAGAAGAAAAAGAGTGTGCGTTTCTAAAAAACTCTGGATGGATTTGGCCATGTGGTGTCTTATCGTGCATGAATGTATAAGGGTCTTCCCACACCCTTATATTGGTGTCGATTCATGGTGTCTTAACAAAAATGCAGTGATCCAGGACCTTCAACTGACATACAGGACCATACCATAATCGACGGTGGGTGTTTAACCGTTTTTAGTACACTAGCTTCACCAAACTGTTCAGACGAACGTCGTCCAACAAATTGAGCGCTTTTGGTCATGGCTTTTACTTTTAACTCTTCTCTGAATAGGCACTGTTCAAACTACTGCGACATGCTGTTGTATGGTCGGAAGTATAATAGTTATAAGTATGCCGATATAGGTCGGCTAGCTTTATGGTATTACCATCGTAAAATCATCTGAATCCTCTTCGATCATACCAAGTACCCAATGTCTTTCGATTGTATTTTCTTCGGCCAAATTTGGACTCCTCAATTTACACTATCCTTCCTTGGTCCTCAATCTATCCTATTTTTCCCTGCAATATTGATAATAGTCTGCAATTATTTCTTAAGAGAGATGAGACCCATCTTCTTCATCAAATCTTGTGGTGTGGTAAGAGTCATCGCTCGTGAAGCTGTAGCAGAAGTTGCAAAAAGTTTATCGTGTCTATTTTAGAATACGAAACTACCTTCTCTTATTCCACATTCTAAAATAAAAATTAACGCTCAAAAATATTTCAAGATATGCTATCGTTTGGGTAGTCAGAGAACTACTGCAAAAAATTTCTTAATTCCCGCACATTTCAGTAAGATTTGAGGTGATTTTCAGTTTACAAATGCTAAGTACCAACTTAAATCTCGTAAACTATGACTCATATACCACGAAAAATAACCTAGAAATAGCCCTTTTTAAATTGATGTTTAGGTACCTTAAACTAAGATCCTGAAAAAAAAAGAAGGATCGTTTTGGACACAGGAAAAGGTGAGCTAACTCGATGCCTCTTATTCGGAACTATAGCCAATATGTTTAACGTAATATATCGAAACATAATGAGCCTAGGTAATTACCATAAATTTAAAGACAGACAAGTGATAATTTTTAGGCATTTATTGTGGAGGTCAAAACAGGCAAACAGGTATATAAACAATAAAACAAGCGCAAATAATAATAATAAATATATAAATATATATATAATAAATGGAAATAATGTCTGAATTATTTCAAGGAAGAAAACAAAAATTTCGATAAAGTCTCATTAAGTATTTCAAGTTAATGAGAACAAATCTACATAAAATATAGTAATATAGAGCGTATTGAGCAGATTAACGCTAATAAGAGAGGTTATTAAACATGAAACGTCGTATATACAGAGCTTTTTTAAAATGTATTCGTTTAGAAACTTTCTCTTCTTATTTTTTGATTCTCATATAATATAGAAGATTAGATTTTAGCTCTTTTTAAGAAGAACATCTCTTCGTTAGTCGATTGTGTCAAGTTGCAAACTTACCTTACCCTTATTTATGATTGGTATACTTTAAATAGCAGATCTTTAAACGTTCAAACCCAAACATTTTGACTTACACTGTTCAATCTGCATTTATTGCAAGAACAGGAAAGATGAAGGATTTAGGGATACCTTTTAACTTTAACTTTAACTTTTTTGCTTCTAAAGCATTGAGCTTCCTAATAAACCTTTTAACTTTAACTTTTTTGCTTCTAAAGCATTGAGCTTCCTAATAAGAACTTGCCATACTTGCTGTGATATCTCGACGATAAAAGCTCTATATTTGGTATAATTGATGTATGCCAACTTAAATTGGTATTCTTACTATATGTATTAGGCAATTTCTGTAGAATATGTCAAAGAAGAAGCAGTGCTTACCTTGATCGTGGTTCAGAGTATGTGATGTTGGTGCACTAATATAACTTTAATAGATTGGATGATCGTCTCAACAAAAATAGTGCAAGATTTTTATCCAAACTACTATCTACTGAAGTAGATTCACCGTCATTGCTGGTTCATGTGAATTTTTGAGTACCACCACACTATAGGCGATCGGTTGTATTTCTCGTAACGTATAGGCGTAGTACAAATGTTTTGGCCAAGTCGCCTGTGATCTAAATGGTCACCAACTTTAATATAGAATACACACACAGAATATTTATTGAGTTTACTTTTATAAAATGTATTCCATAACGTAGAAATGTTTGTTGATTTGATATGGTATTGCGCATAAGGCATTCAACTGATGTAACTTCAGTAATTGTTATAATTTTTGTTGACCTCTCTAATTTGGGTGTGCTTAGTCCGAAAATCATATTAATTTTTGCGTGTCACATCAAAATTTAAATCTATATCATGCTGTGCTCCTTAAAGAATCACAAAAATAACTCCATTCTCTACAGTGCATTTTGGTTTGGCAGTTCCTTTGAACACTCCATGATGAGGATCATATCTTGCCTGGTACAGAGTTTCCATGGTTTCTTGATGAAATCTCTCGTCTTGTTCATCGTTTACAGCAGCTAAATTTTCTGGAAACCTATGGTATGAAGATGACTAGCTTTATACTCATGCTACATTCTAGGTGGTGAAATTTTTGAAGCTTTTTTGTTTCCAAGAAATGTGAAGAGGTGGAAAATCTAGGTATGTTCTCGGAGGCTAATTTTTCTGAATCCAGTATTGGTTTCTATCTCGACTATACTATAGGCACAAAAACCACAGACATTTTGTATATCCTCTTTGAAAGTCAAGTAAAAAGTTAACCATTTTGAGAGACATGCAGATGACCCAATTATGGTATCTATATTTTAGTAACTTTATAACCTCAATGTTTTCATGTTTCCTATAACGGAAAAACGTGAGGTGATAAGGCAAATTGGTTTCATATCTGGCATTAGGGTACCTATATTATTTAGAAACAAATGTTTTCTGGAGATTTGAGATGACTGTACAGGAAATGATCGCTCTCAACATCATTGGCCGCATTTTCAAATAACGGTCCGAATTGACGACTCTTTTTTTTTTTGAAAAAAATAGAGACGAACGATCTCTACCTTTGAAATTGTACACCATTCCGTAACGCGATTCCAATGAAAAGGGGCCTCTCATGAAGTTCCCTGTAAGTTAACCTACTCACTAAAGTGAAAATCTATCCTACCTAGAAGCTCAAATTTACAATATTCAAAGTGATAAATCAAATACACTAACTAGATGAAATATTTTAAACAAATATTACAATTGAGATCCTTAATAAATATTTTCGCAATAAATTAAAGTACATCGACTACGGAAACTATTCGTATTTAATTCAAGAGACAATATTACATCTTTACCAATTAAATATCACTAAACTACCCTAAACATTATCCTTTACTAACAGATGCAAACACAATAATCATTAAATTTAACCAACTACCCCCTCTACCTCACACGAAAACTTTTCCAGAATCGCTTGTCACCTTTTGCTCGTAAACCCTTCGAAAGAACTCGATACAATAGCAGCTGAAACCGCTATCGAGCCAGAGAGAGACGGAATATTAACAAAAGCGGTTAGCGCGAGAGTCATCTCCGTTATATTTGGCTTTGTGCGGTGTAACTGGGCAACGGCTATAGCGTACTGCTTTCAAACTGGATCCAAGCAAGCCACAGTCATCGGATAAGTGAGTTATGTATTTTTACTGGGGAAGAGAGAGAGTGAAATTTGCGGCGTTACAGTTGTGGTTCGCGGGCATTTTCGATGCTGTTTAGCTCTATTAAGATGGTCTTGTTCGTATCGCTTGAAGGGTTTTCAATTTTGTGTTATTAAGTTGGTGGTTAGTTTCGTTTTTGATTGGAGCTCTATTGTGTGGAGAGTAGTTGGTTCTTTTGGATGTTCTCTTGTATCGGGGGTAGTAATAGTAGTATTTATAGGTCTTGATGACATGTATTAAATCCCAGGCTTGTTTCACCCAGTATATAACATCCTTTAGTATAATCGATCGCAAAGTACTTGTGAAATTTTCATTTTCTGCATATCCTAACAGATGCTCAAGGAATAAACGTTTATAATTCCGTTTTATGTTTTCAAGAACGCCTTGGGGGAAAACTTGATAAAAGCATTATCCACTAACAGAATTACTTTAGTGGGAAGACTCTTTTCAAAAATCCGGTCATCGCTGGTACAAATTCTTCTTTAAACCAATTAGTAAATAAGTTCGCATCCAATCATTCGCTTTTTGGACTTTTATAATACACTAGACTTCTTAGAAAGTCTACACTTTCTTTTTCCAATTACCATCAGTGGGAATTTGTGCTTGCCAGATGCATTGGAACACGCCATTATGCTTATTATTTCCTTCCTGCGTTTGTACCCAGGAGCGGATTTTTCCTGTTGAGATGCAAGCTTTTCGAAGGAAGCAATTTATAATTCAGATCACTTTCGTCATAGTTGTAAATTTGATCCCACGTGTACCCACTGTCTGCGATTTGCTTTTTGAAGTCGTCCTTAAATTTTTCAGTTGACGATGGAAAGTTTCTCCCCACATACCGTTAATTGTTGTACACCATACCGTTCTTTCCAGCCATACAGAACTGGCCATATACTGATCTGCTTCTGGGAATTGCCTACTAATCAATATTGCCTTCTTTTGTAGAATAGGACCCGAAAGTGATACATCTTTCAACCATAATTATATATTAAGCCATATATATGTAGTTCGTAATTCGACACAGTAACAACTCTAGCACAATAATAGAGAGCAGATTGTTGCATATCGTATTAGACTTATCACTGTGTCGAATTTTATACTATATTATATAAAAGGAATCAAAAAATTTTACATACACCACTTTTAAAATGGAAAAATGTAAAAGAAACAGTAATATAATTATATGTCTCTAGAGCATGCTTTCGCATTCTAGGCAAGAATGTTTCTCCAAAAATTTTTTTGTTAGACACCTACAAACATAGGTGAAAGCATTTACTGGTGGAAGTTTCTATAGTCTCTTGACCCTAAGACCCCTAAAATTTCTTCATTTTCAATAATTGGCATAATAGGTGTTTGCATTTGTGAGCTATTTAACTGTGGTTAGTTCAGTAGACTATTCATATCTTCAGCACAGTTTACCACCTCGGCATGTTGAAAGTAAGACATGCAAAATAACTTTTTAAATGCCGGTTTAAATTGTATTTTTTAACCAAACAAAGCCAAATATAATATATCCTTCATTGTTTAAAGAATCTATATTACACGCCATAAATATGAGGATTTGCGCCCTTCCTTCCACTATTACCATCACTTCTAATTTTTGTCTTATAGTCTAAATAAATAAACTATAATAATGAAATAAAAAAGAAAAAATTAGAACGAAATAGAAGACCGAGAACTGCGTATATTGTAACTCAAACACTTTTATAACTCTATTTCGTATTTCGAAGGTAAATTCTGTGAAATACTGGTACACATGACAAGTAATGGCAAGGTTACGAAACGTAAATAAATACGGTAAATACAATGAAGTTGTTTTCTCATATTATTTTCAATATGTCCTCGGAAAAATGTCCTTTCTGTTATTCTATACCTGTTTTTCGGATAATCATAATGTCTGGTAGGCTCGGTTAATGCGGACTTCGTATAATCGCGATTCGGATAATCGGGGTTTCACTGTATTTCGTTTTATCCAATATTACTTTCGTGTACATAGATAATTTTTTTCTCGTGTGTAATTTTGCCTTAGGTATCTGACAACAGCAAATGTCGAAGATATTAGCTTATCTCGCCAAACGCTACATTCTTAAAATAAGTGAACTACACAGAGGAGTAGCAAATACAGTAGCACAATCTTTCACAAAGAAGCAAGGAATGTTACCATTACAAGTTGTAAATTTGTTCTTTAAATGTTGCGATATTATATAGAACACAATCCTCGTTAACAGTAAAGCTCGCCCCTTCTAAGCGTGCCGAATTCTATTCTTTTAAAATCCGCACGCCGACGAAGATAGCGAACAATGTATTCGTCCATGCCCGGCCAAAACGTAAACAAAACCCGTACGAACGCATCTCGTATACGTCGCTCCGCATGTGTGCGTTGCGTCTCCTTCTCGACGTCGTCCAAACCGAAGCGAAGAGAGAAGGACGCACACCAACATCGTACGTATTTACAAACTGCAATGCACACACATCATCCACGTACATACGTATGTATGCACATCCAACTATCCGTATGTACGTCGGAGCGAACATCTAGGCGAGGTGCTCGCTAGTTTGGTTGAATGAGCCAGAGCAGCAGCGGGCAACTCTCGCTCTTCTTTTCACTTTCAACGGTCGTCGACCCCGGAGACCGTAGCCCGTCTGATTTACCCCCTCTGATTGCCGCGCTTTAAACTGTTCTCTCGCGTACTCTCCGTCCTCCCTTGCTCCGCCGCCGCCCGGTTGCATGCAGCTCGCCGAAGTGTAGCCGGTCGGTACGCCCCGCCAACGTACCCCATGGCACATTTCAGCTGCAGCGGGACGCGCGGGGCAGGAGACGGGGACGCGCTCGGTAAGCCAGCGAGCAATGCGAAGTAGCGGCGGCAGCAGAACAACGGCATCCATGCAATATGTAGTTGCGTACCGATCTCGTCCGGCGTATATACAGGGTGTATTTGAAATACGGAACGGGGGATTGAACGGGAGAACATCTCTAAATTGTAATTGCGATGTTCTTTTGACTAATTTCGAGTGACAACTGACTTATCGATAACAAGAAAATTTGACTGTTGATTCACACTTATCAAACCACTTGGGACAGGTTCTTGAGTATTGTTGGTCTCTTTAACAAGTATCTAAAAATAAAAACATAACTTTTAGAAGTATAAATAAGCCCAAGATTAATGTATTCCTTCCAATGAGATGCAGCGGAGTTGTCTAATATCTCTCACAATACCTTTAACACATGGGCTGAAAAGTCCCGGGCCTAACACATAGATGACGCTAGTTTTATTGCAGTCACCTTTCTCTCAGTTAGTACTAACCTTCAAAAGGCAGCTGTTAAAATTTCATGATATTCTATTCATTAGTTTGTGAATTATTGCGCTAAGAGTCACGCTACTTTTGTTATTTTTAAAACAATGAATCAAAAACAATTTCGTCTTTTAATTTTACACTGCTTCTTGATGGGAAAAAAAATACCGTTCAAGCGAAGCAATGGCTTGAAAAGTGTTATGGGGACTCCGCTCCATCAGAAACAACAATAAAACGTTGGTTTGCCGGCTTCAAACGTGGTCGTAGAGATACCGATGATGCAGAACGCAGTGGACGTCTAAATGGGGCGGTAACACCAGAAAACATCAAAAAAATCCACAAAATCGTTTTGAATGATCGAAAAGTGAAGTTGCGTGAGTTAGCTGACATCGTAAAGATATCAAAAGAACGTATTGGCTTTATATTGCATGAGCATTTGACTATGAGAAAGCTCCGTTCAAAGTGGGTGCCGCGTTTGCTCACTGTTGACCAAAAACAAGAACGTGTTGATGATTCTGAGCAGTGTTTGGCCATGTTTAAACGTAACAAACCGGAATTTTTGCGTCGATATGTGACAATGGATGAAACATGGATCCACCACTTCACTCCGGAATCAAAACAATCGTCATCTGAGTGGACAGCAACTGGTGAACCTCATCCAAAGCGCTCGAAAGCACCACAATCGGCTGGACAGGTTATGGCCCCGGTATTTTGGGATGTGCGTGGTGTAATATTCATCGACTATCTTGAGAAAGGAAATACCATTAACAGTGAATATTATATAGCGTCATTGAAGCGTTTGAAGGCCGAAATTGCAAAGAAACGACCGCATATGGCAAAGAAAAAAATTTTGTTTCATCAAGACAACGCATCGTGTCACAAGTCAATCAAAACAATGGCAAAACTACATGAATTGAAGTTCGAATTGCTCCCACATCCACCGTATTCGCCAGATTTGGCTCCCAACGACTACTAGCTGTTCGCAGACCTCAAAAAAATGCTCGCCGGTAAGAAATTTCGCACGAATGAAGAGGTTATCGCTGAAACTGAGGCCTATTTTGAGGCAAAAGATAAATCGTTCTACAAAAGTGGTATTGAAATGTTAGAGCGGCGCTGGAATGATTGCGTTGCTCTTGATGGAGATTACGTTGATGAATAAAGCTATTTTCGAAGCAAAAAAACGTGTTTTCTTTGTTAGGCCCGGCACTTTTCAGCCCATGTGTTATTAGTATATTCGCCAGGTTAGGATTCTTGAAAAAGAAGTAACGGTAAGAAGCGATCACGATGAAGAAACAAATTTGAGCCCAAACAAAATACTGTCGAGCTTAATAACAATCTTAACGCATGGGCATGTGTGCATGTTGTGCAAGCCACAGAAAATATCGAGTGCTATAAACAATATAGAAAACCAAAGAACCTGTTTCTAGAACTCCCGACCCCCTGGTGCATCGGTGTTCCAACTGCTCAACAGCCTCCTGAAGAAATTTTTGTCCGACCTCTGCAAACCATCTCTCTACAGCTTGTATCACTTCATAATTACTGTAAAATTTTGCCCCACGTAACATTTCCTTTAATTTCGGGGACATCCTGTAATCACTACTACGACGAACGTAGTCTGAAAAGTTTCCAACCTAACATTGAAATAAGTATTTTTGCAGAATTCAGCTTTATTTCTCAACTTAGTCTCCTTCGAAGCCTATGGAATTTTCTTAGCGGTGTTTCTACTTTGTAATCCGTCCAAGTAGTAATTCGTATGTTGTTTTGCATAATAAACGAATCTAATTATCCCTCCATTCGGATAAAATCCCTGTCCTCCGCGCGAAACTTGAGAAACAGAAAAAAAGCCACTGGTGCCAGATTTGGTGAATACAGTGGCTGCTCAATAAATTCGAACCAAATTGCCATGAGGACCACTGAAGTGTGAGATATCTTAGTGCGACAAAACTTCTTTTTCGAGTGCGCCTGCTTCTCTGTAATTTCTGTCTTCAGTTCGTTAAATAATGATGCGTTGTATCCCCTGTTATTGGTTTTCTTTTTCAAGATCACCACAACTCCATGACTATCCTACAAAAACAGTGCTATTACTTTTCGGGACGATGGAACAGTTTTCATCTTTTTCCGAGCTGGTTTATTTTTCACAGTCCCTTGTTTAGCTTTTAGGAGTGTGTATTGATCTACAGTTCGATGTTAAAACACCGGCTTATTTTACTTAGGCTTTTTCAAGAACGGTGATGCTAAAATAATTTGTTAGGCTTGCGATCGATTGCTATTGTCATGGGATTAGCGGCACTAGAACGATGCAGACACATGCAGGGTTCCTAGTATCAATTTAAAGAAACTGGTGTAAGATCGCAAATAAAATTCCTGTCTGACTTAAATTACATGTTAATAATATAAAACTTATCATATTTTTAATGGATTTAGTGTTATTAATGTTCTACTGCGTACATGGGAACCATTAAGACCATTCCGTTCGTTATTACTAGTATTCGCGCAATGAACAAAATATATTGAAAAAGGCTTTTGGGACGCCCGGTATTACTAATTGTTTTTATCTATGAGAAAATGAATTAATGTCAAGTTGAATATTTTCCTTCCGTCAACAATATAATATCCTTTGTTTAAATTAGACTATTAGAGTTATTACTGAAAGAAACACTTGTTTGTGCAAAGTACGAGGATGGATTCATATGCTGCACCTCTGACACCCTTACAGCAAAACTACAGTGGCCTTATATTTTTTATTTTTCGACATAGCCTCGCTCTACACTAATGTTCTTGGTGAATCGGTCCTCCAACATCTCAACAGCCTGCTAAAAAAATGTTTGTCCGACCTCTGCAAACCAAGTTCAGTATTTTAAGTGCTGATTTTTCGCAAAGGACCTTTTAAAAATTCGTCAAAATTTCGCTCATCCTAGATTTGGTTCAAGGCTCTCCGAATGCTATCTCCAATGATACCGAATACGATTTTAATACTAAAAATTGGCACAAGAGATCTAATCTAAATCGTTTCTAAAGATTTGAAATCATGTGAAAAGTTTGAAGTAATTTTAAAATATTAAGTATTTCGCCATGATGGATAATTTTCCTGCAATCTAGTCATCAAAATCTTCAGTTCCATACGCATTTTGACATATTTCAGATGACCCTTTGAAAATTCGTCAAAATTTAACTCATTTTGGATCTGGTTCAAGGCTCACCGAATGATATTTCTAATCATACAAAATACGATTTTAATACTAGAAATTGACACATTGCGTGCGGGTGAGTCCGGACCTGGCGTGCCGAAGATTTAGCCAACTTTACTTATAATCACCGTTTTGTATTATCAGGGGAAAGATCTTGAAAATATTGATCCCATTTGGGAAAAGCACGTTGCCACAATCGATGAGGTGGCATTGAAAACGGAATCCAGAAATCATATCATCAAATGCCAATGCATTAATATTTTAAAAAAGAAAATTTTAATTCAAAGAGAAACACAACAGTGGTGTAATAAATAAAATATTTTTTATCCGAATAACCATAACCCCGCAAAGTTGAGAAACACTGGTCACGGTGTCTAGACTGATAATTTTCACACAGATCCGCTACGCGTGTTTTTCCAACACATCTTCCATCGTCTTTGCGATACAGTCGCAACATTACACGTACGTTACGATCCCTTCTTCTTGTTTGCGGGCGAATTTTTGGACGGAGACATAAAAGTCATCGTAAAATCTTAATGGAAATAAATTTCGAACATACCGCCGCGCTGTCGCTTTCGTTTACTTTTTTTTTTGTTTACCCACCGGCTGTCCGCATGACACACAAACACCAAAAATACGATCCTATCTGTAAGGAGATCGACTGTCTTAAATACGCTTCGAAAATCGCGTTTGATCGCTTTAAAATAAACGCGACGTATATTCGGGTGAATTTGCGACGTTGCCGGAGCAACAGGAACGTTACCCTAACCTAAGGCACCCTCCGTTCCATTGATTTATCCCGCTGCTACGGACAAGGCCGCGTGTATACCCCTAATAGAGTAGTTGAAGGGTTGCTTGATGATGGGGGATTCCGTGGTCGTTTGCGTGAAGGGTCAACGACTGCCGGTTTCGGCAACGCGCTATGCATTCGGAAAGTTCGTTGTTACAAGAGGGAGAAACGTTAGAGAATGAGATCCTTGATTTTCGAATTTTTGCTCCTTGAATAAGGGCGTAATTATTTTGTATTTGTTGACAGGAAAAACTGCAATATTGAACAACGAAATATTGTGCTCAAAATGGTGTATTTTGTTTGGAAATTAGAACACAGATTTTGTGAGAAATTTAACGTAATGTTCCGTGACTTTTGCATATATTGGCAGCAATGACATATTTAACGTTGATCAAGTTAACTCTTAACCACCGCAGTGCAAATACTGTAACGTCTTCACCGTTGTGCGGTCTCGATTACTTGGAATGTTGAATGCATATTTTGCAGAAATGAATACTTACGATTTTCACTTTTTGGCCAGCTTGGATTCTACTAATAAAAATACCAAAAAAAGATTTTTTTTTATTGGCTATCAATTGGGCTAATAAACTATAAGGTTGTTACCCCAATTTTCCTAAGAAATCATCTTGATACTGATGAATACCTACCTCAGTTATTAAGTGTTTTGGAACAATATATAATTTACGGGAATAAGGAGCACTGATTGCGAAAACTAGACCATTGATTACTTCGGTTGTGAAAAGGTATTACAGAGCTTCGAAAAATGGTTAACGTCGTTGAATTGACCCCCAATTAACGGTATATCAGATGGAACCATATCCTACTTTAAAATTTCCGACATTCTTCGAGCTCCAAATATCCCATTCCATTCCCAGGGAAGCATCTGGATCCCATCACTTAATATCCCTTGCTTTGCAGATGACGTGAATTGGTGACGTTTTCTTTTTATTTAAGTTATTACGTTATTTGTGTGGAGCTCTTGCTGATTTTTTTACGTAATGTAAGAGAGTAACTGGATGATTTATTTGGGAGTTCATTAAAGAAAAAGCTTGCAATATTAGAAATTACACCAGAGAAGTTGGCTATTCATACGAGGAGAGGTCCGGAAGTTCGTGGAATGAAAGGGTTTCAAATAAAATAAAACAATAAATCTATTTTTCCTTTTCAATATAATCACCCTTAAGCACAATACATTTATTAGATCTATGAATTAATTTTTCTAAACCATCATAAAAATATTTTTTATCTTTCGCCTCAAAATGGGCCAAAGTTGCCTCCTTTACCTCACTGTCGTCGGAAAGCTTTCTTCCACGTAAGTCTTTTTTTAAATTGGGCAACGAATAAAAATCACTGGGTGCCAGGTCTGGACTGTAGGGTGGATGGACTATTGATTGAAAGCCATGCTTGTGCAGAACAGCCATTGCAACTTTGCTCATGTGAACCGGCGCATTGTCTTGCAAGAGCAACACACCCTTGATCCATTTTCCTCGACGTTTTTCCTTGATGGTCTCCTTTAATTTTTCTAATATCGCTGCGTAATATTCTTCGGTTACGCTCCTACCTTTTTCTTTGTAATCAATTAATAATATCCCTCACAATAAACATAAAACAGTAGCCATCAAGTAGCCGATTCTGACACTTTGAATTTCTTTGGCGGTGGTGTCCCCTTTTTATGCCATTGCATGGACTCCTGTTTGGACTCAGGCTCAAAGTGATGAACCCATGTTTCATCTCCGGTAACAATCCGCCCCAAAATGTGTGCAGGTTTGTCTCCACACAGCTCCAAAAATTGTTTGGACGCACAGACGCGCTGCTGTTTCTGCAGCGGCGTGAGCATTCTCGGTACCCATCTCGCACTGACTTTTGTCATACCCAGATGGTCATGTAGGATACGCAAAATGGTGGTATCTGATTCTCCAACTAATGCAGATAATTGTTTTTTCTTCAAACGGGCATCTTGCAGTAGAAATTTTTTGCACTTTTTCGACGATGTCTGATGTGGTGGCCTCAACTGGCCGTCCTGAGCGGGGGTCGTCTTCAATCGACTCCCGACCATGTTTAAAAAGACCATGCCACTTATAAATCATTGATTTACTAGGGCACTGTTCCCCATAAACGGTTTCCATTTCATTCAATATGATTTGAACGTTCTTTCCTTGCTTTGTAAGGAACTTTATCACAGCACGGTGTTCAATTTCCTCCATAGTTTCAGTTTTCTTCCGGATTGACTTGTTTAGCAGGCAACTATTCGTAAACGACTGACGCTATAAGGCTGCAACTTAACTTATATATTAATGATGAGTCGCCAATCAGAATGACACATAGCGAATTCCCCTATGCCCACTCCATCCCCTCCATTTCACGAACTTCTGGACCTCCCCTCGTACCACAAATTAAATTACGATCGTGTTTACGAGCAGACGGACTTTTGCTATACCAACACTACAATAGTAAGCAAATTCTATTTCAAAGTACTGTTGTTTTATTCATGGAAACGCTTTTAAATTAGAACAGAAAAGTTCTATCTGTATAGAGAATGTATTATAATAGTCATCAACATCATATTGGTTTTTGCTCCTATTTTACGTAGTAAACAAATATGTACTACGGAAACAATGGTCTTGCTTCACCCTGACACCTTTTCTATAATGTCTTATTTGTGCGCATTTCGGTGATAATAATAATACCGTAATTAACACAATAAGAACTAGAGAAGGTAATTACCTAACCATGCTAGTGGATAATCTATTTAACTTATATTTAATTTTTATTAAGGACAGTAAACTCAAAGAACAACTCCAATAGATTTTCTTGGAGAGTTTACACAATGACAATCTTAAGTAATATCCATTGTAAATATAAAAACTATATTTAAACAACGTCTGGACATTAAACCTTTGCCTGGCTTCGATAAAATACAATTTATTATACGATCTACCACTTAACTTCCGTGTTTAATAAGAATATCACTTCATCGGGTTCAAATTTTTCCATTAAATACACATATACGTATATATTTATCATATGCTGGCGTAGTTTTAGTCTTTCTAGAATGATATAAAAATACGAATAAATGATACGTATAAAAACAATATGCTACCCGTTCCGTGACATAAGTACATACATACATGTGACAGGACGTACACATACACGTATTTGTCGAAGACGAACAAATAGACGATAACCCATTTTGTAGTACATTTATGTTTGAGGTTAAAAATCTCTTATCTCCGGCGTACTGAAGAAAGCTAATTGTTTCATATATTATTACATATATGTACGTTCAGTCAGAGCCGTTACGATTATGCAGGTTGTTGATTTGAAGCTTAATAATTAATTAAATACAAATTCTTCAAATGATACAGGTAAATGTATTTATATTATAAACCAAATACAATGTATGAATTCAAAACTTCTCTGCCTGTTTATTCGACTAAGTTAAGTGGTCTTTTTGCAATTACAGATACAAGAATATACGTACATACGTATTTTAAACGTTTCTATATCATTAATCAACCTTCTTCTCAATCCGACAGGTTGTTTTTCTAACTGGTTTGTTGCTTTTTTTTCTTATATACGTATATACGTCCACAATATCTATTTCTCTGAATTTTTTACGAGTTCTAATGGGAGGTAATACTTTAATCGGTGGAAATGGACGTGATAAAATTATAAATAACGTTAATTCATCAATAAATCGTAAATATATGTACGCGGAAGTATGCTAAATGTTTTTCGGGAATTCATTTGGGTAGATATACACTACCGCTCAAACGTGTTTAGGCTCTCTCACTGACAGCAAAAATGTATAAAAACTCAGCAAAAATGTTAATAATATTTATTTTTTATGTACAGATACACGTACATGAATAAAAATATATTAAATAAATGTGAAAATTAAAACGTTTAATTTAAATTTTTCTTTCATCTATGTGACCTCCTCTTGATTTAATAATTGCAGCACACAATCGAGGCATTCTCGCAATAAGTTTTGCCAGAGTTTCTTGCGTTATTGATGTCCAACTCGATTGCAATTTGTTCCACACGTCAGTAGCTGATGTCGGAGCCGATTTCCGTACTTACCGATCTAGTTCTTCCCGTAGTAACTCGATTGGATTCAAGTTTGGGCTCTGGGGAGGCCATTCCATAATTTTGAGAGTTCCTTCCTCTTCTAAATGGCGTAAATAGTCTTTACATAATTTAGAGGAATGTTTTGGGTCATTATCTTGCTGGAAGATAAAATTTTGACCCAAAAGTCGAATTCCGGTATTGCGTGGTTCTCCAAAATTTCGCGGTAGCCTTCTTTCTTTAATATACCGTCAATTTTCACAATGTCCCCTACACTAGTGCCAGCGAAACAGCCCCAAATGATGATAGAACCTCCACAATGCTTCACGGTAGCAGCAATACACTCTTCTCTGGCACGTTCACCCACAGATCTTCTTACGAATATGCATCTCCGGATTCCGAACAGCCCAAATTTGGACTCCTCCGTCCATAGGACGTTGTTCCACTCTTCTATGGTCCAGTGTTGGTGTTCACGAGCCCATTTAAGTCGCTTTTGTTTGCGTAGTAATAGCTTTTTCATCGCAATACGTCCATGGAGCCCGGCTTTCTGTAGGCGACGTTTGACTGTAGAAACACTGACTAGCCACACTGCAACTGACCATAGGTTACAGATTTCACTATAATCTTCTAGGAAGGTAATTTAAACATTGATGACTAAATTTACCCAGGGATTGTTATTGTAATTGTACCGCAATAAACAGTTTATGGTAATCCGACCAAGTGCAGGTAAATTATAGTAAACCTTATGCGATATAATGGGTGTATATCTTACTGAACTACATTTTAAATACGTATTTCATTTTATTATAATGTTTTTTTCGTAAACATAATACTATATGAATAATCCATGAAAATAGGGTGCCTAAACACTTTTGAGCGGTAGTGTATATACATGTTTGTATGAGATTTTAGACGTTATTTTCGGCTTGGCGTATATCTAAGCTAACAGTAGAGTTTAGTTAAGGTAGAACTTAGGTCTGATAAGGTTATTTAGTTAACATACAAGGAAAAGTTTCCGGGTGTCAAATTCAGATATTAATAATCTTGAGACTTGAAAATATTATTTTTGTTTGTGAGGGGGTTTCTCTTTTCTAGTTTTAATCCTCGCACGGAAATAGCTAGAACAAAAATTTAAACGAATCGAAAGATCTCTCAGGACATATAATGTGGTACATACCGAGTGTTGCATTTAAGCGCCACCCTCTGCTGATTATAGTAATGAAAAAAAGCAATTAACGCAACAACTTAAACTTAAACATGATAAAAACCTTGTTACATAAACAGATAAATATTTTTTCTACAATAGTAACCGATCCAAATAATATTTTACGAATTACTGTGTGTTTCAGTCTTATTTCTTAGTGTTCATAATTTTTAGCGATTGATATCAGACATGAAATAATACGACAATGTTAGTATAATGCAATTTATTAAAATAAGAAAGTGAAATGAAAAAAATAGGTACAGCATAGTAATGAAATCGTGAAGTTTGGAATTATTACAAACTATGAAAGTTAAACAGCAACAACGAAATCAATGAGACGGTCGGGATTGAATTTGGGAAATCCATGTTTGGATTAATTCCACTGATGTAAAAACGTAAAGAATTTGCCAAATTATCGTCAGTCAGCCTTGTACGATGTCTTGATTTTATTAACTTTTATTATTGAAGAGAACTGTTCGCATTTATAACGCAAAAACAATCTTCTTGCGAATTTTCTAAGCTCCGGAAAATGGTCTTCTTCGAGGTATTTTTTCCCTTTGCTTAGCCAACTGACTTCACAATAATATATTACGTCCTCATATTCGGCTGATATTTCATCCAAAAACGCCTTGAACTGGCGATGGTTAAGCTCTCGGGATCGAATAAATCTGATGGTTTTTACTACCACATTCATAACATTCTGGAGTCGAATGGACTTAGAGCGCAAGTTCTGTTAGTGGATAATGCAATGAAGGACTATCAAATCATCTTTTTGCACATTTAATTCAGTTGCTTTTTCATACAAAATTCCGATGACACCAGAAGGTGCACCATCTATGCATACACCAACTAATTATGAACTATAGCAAGCCAAATCTTGTGAATACCTTTTGAACTTCATTAAAAATGACCTCTCCTGTATTGGTTTGTTTTAGCGGATGTAAAGCAAGCAATGCCTTAGTAAAAGTACACTCTTTATCAACACCTCGAATAAATAAATAGCCAGATGAGCCATCGGGCCATCCACCCGCTTAGATAGGCAAAATGAAGGAATGATTTAGAATTGTCTAGTGTAGAACGACTTTTAGTTTCCTTCACTGTCCAGAGTCTTTCAAGAAATACTGACAATGACGTCAATGATTATGTTACGACTATGCATACCTTTATATATAAATGCCGAGGGTTAACGCGAAGTAGAGTGTTACAGTATTTTTGCTTCCTTTTATAGTTGGATAGCTTCCAACGCCTTTCCCTTCAAATCAACTTAAATTTGACGCCACTTTTTTAAACAACTTAACCTCCGAAAGCATTATCTTCTGTGTTAAACGTTCGCTGCGCTAACCCTCCCGTTGAAAAACACGCGAGAAATATTGCAGAATAATTGTTTTCGTAACGTCCTGTTACTTGACAGCCGAAAGAAACATTAATACGTACATAAAAATCTGTTTTGTTTGGCGCGCTAGAACGACTAAATTTAAGAATACCGAGCACAATACGTCGGGTTAACATATACATACGTCGTCAGCTAGAAATATCGTAAATACAAAATCTAAATATACGTAAAAAAGATGTTATGTGTGATAGCCTTGAAGGAAATTTACACACGGGCCGCGAAATGGAAAAGAGGTTTAAGATTCGCATCGTTTAAGTTAATAATTCTCCAGTTTATAAATCGAAGCTTCTTCGCGAGATTTGTGCGCTTATTTACGTCTAATTTTAAGATGAATTTTTAGAAATTTCTACAATGAATTAGACTTGTATTAGGATATTCAGTTATTAACTTAAGAATCGTTATGTTTCGTATATGCTTTTAGAACGTGCAACTTCTGGGTTCAACGTAATGTAGCCTGCCCTGCTTTAATTCAGTGCCTGTAAAATCCGGCCCACCCATATCGTTTTATTTATTGCATAAATTTGTGTATGACGACCGCATAACTCCGACATGTATACTTATAATATCCTCATATAGTTAAATATACTGCCGATCTGTTTTACATTTGTTACTATTAAATATAAACAAATAATTTAAATTATCTGCAACTTGTTCCGAAAGCAAAGATACAAGTTCCTGAACGTGGTGGCATCGGGTCAAATTACATAAAGGGAAATCTCGAATTTTGCCAAAAACGCAACTAGACTCTACAAAGAAAGTATACCATAATTCATTTTTGTAGCATAAGAGAGATTTTATGACTAAAGGAATTTTTAAATACATCCTAATATATTCCAAGAAACAATTGTTATCATTATTTAAATAATATAACGACCAAATGAAGACATAAACTCACATTTCGGTTTACCATTAGTAAGTTGAGTGTGAAATTTCCTGAAGTTTAAAGATCAACTGTGTATACACTCGATGGATTCCAAAGATGTCTGATGACCACAAAGTTCGCCGAATGGAATCAGCGCTGACATTTCTCACCCGTAATGAGGTCGAGGGTTAAATTTTTTTGGAATCAATTGTGACTGGAGATGAGACCTGGATTCAATACCGCAACCTCGAAACAAAACAACAGTTATAACAATGGATGCACTCAAACTCAACAGGAAGGTTACGGCTACGGCGTTTTGGGACCAAAAGGGTGTGTGGTTTGTCGAATTTATGGGAGTGGGGACTTCAAGGCTCGTTCATGGATACGACAAATAACACATGGGCTGAAAAATCCCGGGCCTAACAAAGCAAACACGTTTTTTTTTGGTTCAAAATTAGCTTTATTCATCAACGTAATCTCCATCAAGAGCAACGCAATCATTCCAGCGCCGCTCTAACATTTCAATACCACTTTTGTAGAACGATTTATCTCTTGCCTCAAAATAGGCCTCAGTTTCAGCGATAACCTCTTCATTCGTGCGAAATTTCTTACCGGCGAGCATTTTTTTGAGGTCTGCGAACAGCCATTAGTCGCAAAAATTCCGGTTTGTTACGTTTAAACATAGCCAAACACTGCTCAGAATCATCAACACATTCTTGTTTTTGGTCAACAGTGAGCAAACGCGGCACCCACTTTGAACAGAGCTTCCTCATAGTCAAATGCTCATGCAATATAAAGCCAATACGTTCTTTTGATATCTTTACGATGTCAGCTAACTCACGTAACTTCACTTCTCGATCATTCAAAACGATTTTGTGGATTTCTTGGATGTTTTCTGGTGTTACCGCCTCATTTGGACGTCCACTGCGTTCTGTATCATCGGCGTCTCTACGATCACGTTTGAAGTCAGCAAGCCAACGTTTTATCGTTGTTTCTGATGGAGCGGAGTCCCCATAACACTTTTCAAGTCATTGCTTCGCTTGAACGGTATTTTTTCCCATCAAGAAGCAGTGTAAAATTAAAACACGAAATTGTTTTTGATCCATTGTTTCGAAAATAACAAAAGTAGCGTGACTCTTAGCACAATAACTCAGAAACTAATGAATAGAATATCATGAAATTTTAACAGCTGTCTTTTGAAGGTTAGTATTAACTGAGAGAAAAGTGACTGCAATAAAACTTTCTTTTGCCATTACATTATTATCCAAAGTAACACTTTCTTCTTCCTAGTTGTGTATGTACTTTTTATAATTTTCTTCATTGAAACTCCAAGTTTTAATACCCCATGTCTCCCTCAAGCGAGTGAATTTCTCAACACCAACATTTATACATTTTAGGTGGAAATTGCGTTCACATTC
Source organism: Trypoxylus dichotomus (assembly GCA_023509865.1). Taxonomy (NCBI): domain Eukaryota; kingdom Metazoa; phylum Arthropoda; class Insecta; order Coleoptera; family Scarabaeidae; genus Trypoxylus; species Trypoxylus dichotomus. Next base: position 1,651,090 of record CM042080.1, read on the forward strand.
ACTTCTACCCACGATCATGCATAACAATCAATTTTCTTATCGGAGCCACCACATCGAATAGCTATCTTGACTAAACCTTTCGGTAAGACCATTAGGAGAATCAGCAAAAAGATCTCTTCGCATTTTGAGTCATCTCCCTTATCGGTAGTTCTTCTAATTCAACCGTAAACAAGTATAAATTCCATATACACAATCTATACCCGACGTTCGCGGAAGATATGCTCGGATAACCTGGCCGACTGTATTGCGAAACGAACATCAACGCCAAGGGGACCATTCTCTAACGTACGGGGGCATTTCAAACGATGCGAGACCGGTGTTGGGATCGCCTACGCCGCCGCTGGACACCATACTCGTCCGATACCCATTACGTTCGGAAAAAAAGGCACACTAGCTAATTTGCATACCGCGTTGCGTACCCCTCGCGAGACCAGGGAACAATCTATGCCTATGTTTAGCGCTGCGTCGCGTTCTCGTTGCATTACTCGATGTCTGCGTTCGACGTTCGAGCTGGTAAGGGTAATGTCGGTCGACTTCCTTGCGTATATGGTCATATCGGTTCGGTATCGTGTCAATAAGGCACGGCTACGGTTGTACGGTGATGACGACAAATGGTAGGAATTGTTGTCGGTTTGGAATAATTGTGCACCGTTCGAGTCGGTTCTTTTTTCTTGGATAGTGTAATAAGTGAAGAATGTAGATTGTTTCATACATAAAAAATTAATTTTACATTATTTTGAAAAATAATGTCCTATTTTTGTTTGCGTAAATTTACGCTTGGTATTTTCCAATGCCCGGAATATAATGCCTTTTTCTTCAACCCAATGTAACGCTCATTCGTCATTCCATAAACTAACATCGGTAATTATGCAAACAATATCGGAATTTATTGCTTTTAAAATTTAAGAACGTCCGATAATGCACTGTCAATAACTTCAGCATCAGATAGTAACTGATGTAAATCATAGTAAATGTTGCTTGACTCAAACAAGCGTTTGTTGAGTTAAACAAATATATTTGTTTGAGTGAAGAACTTTTTTTCTCTCTGCAGTTATAGAGTCAAACACATACATTCTAAAATTGGCACCTAAATTCGCATATTAGAAACAGGATATCGTCCCAGGGATTCTCCAACGAACCCAATCTAATTAAACCTTTCAAAGTTTTCTAGTTTACCATCGTTTCCTGCCAGATTCTTTTAGTAAGAGGTAGACGCTTTCCCTCGAGGCATATTAGTAATAGGTAATTCTTTTACGATGGCGTGCTACCCGCTGCCTAAAAAACAGTTGCCGATCGTCCACCCTAATAGCAACTTCTGTTCGAAGTTCCGCGAATTATGTCGCGTCCTTTTACGAAAACAAAAATATGGCATACGAGAGAGGGTCCTGACCAGCGTGGCGTATTGTAAGTAGATAATGACCGGCTAGTAGTTAATGCGTCTATCTCGTGATGGAGGCAACGGCTAACGTCTGCCTTCGCTGATGGACCGAATCATCTCGGTTAGGCGTATAGGGTGTTTGCATTCGTTACGAAGGACGGTGAAAAATAAGTGAACAATGTGGTAGTGTTGCAATGGTGAAAGAGCAGAAAGAACAGTCTGATGTTGGTGGAATGGAAATAGTAATTATTAATTGAAAATAATGTAGAGATGTATCGAGCGCGATATAGAGAATGTTGAAAGTATGTATTCATTGCTAGTAATAACCTTCACTTCCGATTGAATTAAAATTTACGAGGGTGTGTTAAAAATTAAATTAAAATGCAGTTATATAGGTTGAAAACCACGGTATTGATGATTAATTTGTCACTTTTCAGTATAATTTCCATCCATTTCCTTAGTTTTGATCCATCTTTTAACAAGGGCATGTATTCCAGTGTGGTAAAGGGCACGGTTCTTCTTCTTAAGCCATTGATGCGTGGGTATTTTCACGACCTCTTCATCTTTAAGGTAATGAGCTTCTTTTAGCTGCCCGAAGAGATGGAAATCTCATAGTACCGTGACCTTCTTTCAAAGTGGTTTCGCCTCTAGCGTGGTTTAAACGTCGAGTTACCGTGCCTTGGTTCCCGTGCTTCCGCAGAGGCCTCCTACGATGGAGGCGAAATGTTGAAATTTTGCCTTTCTTTTTCGCTTTTTCTTTTCCATTTTACTTTTTTTTACTTTTTTCTCTCTTTTCTTTGCTTCTTCCTTTTTCCTCTTTACTTTTTTCATTTTTCTTTTTTCTATTTCCTTTTTTCTTCTTTCTTCTTTCTTCTTTCTTCTTTCTTCTTTCTTCTTTCTTCTTTCTTCTTTCTTCTTTCTTCTTTCTTCTTTCTTCTTTCTTCTTTCTTCTTTCTTCTTTCTTCTTTCTTCTTTCTTCTTTCTTCTTTCTTCTTTCTTCTTTCTTCTTTCTTCTTTCTTCTTTCTTCTTTCTTCTTTCTTCTTTCTTCTTTCTTCTTTCTTCTTTCTTCTTTCTTCTTTCTTCTTTCTTCTTTCTTCTTTCTTCTTTCTTCTTTCTTCTTTCTTCTTTCTTCTTTCTTCTTTCTTCTTTCTTCTTTCTTCTTTCTTCTTTCTTCTTTCTTCTTTCTTCTTTCTTCTTTCTTCTTTCTTCTTTCTTCTTTCGTCTTTCTTCTTTCTTCTTTCTTCTTTCTTCTTTCTTCTTTCTTCTTCTTTCTTCTTTCTTCTTTCTTCTTTCTTCTTTCTTCTTTCTTCTTTCTTCTTTCTTCTTTCTTCTTTCTTCTTTCTTCTTTCTTCTTTCTTCTTTCTTCTTTCTTCTTTCTTCCTTCTTCTTTCTTCTTTCTTCTTTCTTCTTTCTTCTTTCTTCTTTCTTCTTTCTTCTTTCTTCTTTCTTCTTTCTTCTTTCTTCTTTCTTCTTTCTTCTTTCTTCTTTCTTTTCGATACCCTTTCTCCCTTTTTGCTCTTACTCCTTTTTCACGTTTTTCTTTTTTCACCCGTTTCACTTTTTACAATTCTTCTTTTCTTTCTTTCTTCTTTATTTGTTCTTCCTATTACTTTTATTTCATTTTCTTCTCCTATATCTCATAATGACACGACCCAATTCCGAAAACAGTTCGTTTATACAGATAGCATTCTGTTCCCAGCAACGATATAACATGCAGCACAGCCCAGAAGAAACTCCATAGAACTAAGAACAAAACCTCGGCATACTCATACAATTACGATACGGTTTAAAACCAGTAACTTATTTTCTTTAGAAACTCCTTTTCTTCTTCACGCTTGTGGAAGAACAACACAAACATAAGATAACATTAATTACTGATTATTTGAAGAGACTGGGCAAATGACTAGAGAAAATTATAGACAATTCTTAAGAATGCTAAAGAGAACTCAAAACACAAACTACGACATCTTTTCACCTTTTAGTTTATCTTCTTGATTCTACGAAAATAAAAACCCGTTGCCAATTCACGAAAAAAGTCAGATTTAGAAATAATTCCGAAATTTTATTCTGATGCAGGATTTCAGGTAGTCGTTAATTCGGAGGTTAAATCACGACAATCCTCCATCTGCTTCCGGAATTGGACCGTATCATGATGAGATGATATAGAAATGAAATAAGAGTAACAGGAAAAGAAAGGATTCATGAGAAAAGGGGGGTGAAAAGGGAAAAAGGTGAAAAGAATGAGAGAAAGAAGACAGAAAAAAATTGGGAAAGAAAAAAAGGGAAGAAAAAGAAAAAAAGAGAAAGGTGGGATATTGACGTTTCACCTCTGTCGTAGGAGGCTCTTTTCCTCCCCCCCCTTTTTTTTCTGTCTCCCTTCTCTTACTCTCTTCACCTTTTCCTCTTTTTCACCCCCTCCCTCTCAGTTATCCTCTTTCTTTTCCCCTTACTCTTATTTCATTTCTATATATCTCATAATGACACGGTTCAATTCCGAGAGTAGTTCGCTTATTACTAAGTCAGGCCGTGGAAGCCTACGTTATTTTATATTTTTGTTGTAATCACGTGAATTTTGCGAGATAATGCGGAAATATTACAAAATACAAGGTTAAAAGGGGATCCCAGTTCTGGAAGAGAATCAAGTATTTATCGCTACAACTCGGGAACTTTTGAATATCACTACGTATATATTTTCGTATTTATTAGCTTACGTATGTCTCTCAACGTTAATAAAAGAAATATTAATATTAATATCCGTTTGAGATGGTATCCCGCTGAGACGTTAACGACGTCGAAAAATGTCAAAACTTGCGATGAAACTATCGCTAGACTTTAATTACCCCACATCGCCGGATTCAGTGTGGGCAAACGGATATCGTAAACAAATATTACGAGCGATAATCGTCGAAATTTTTTCGTATGAATTGTGTGCGAAATGTTTCGTCCCGAAAGTTCGCGAGGAAACTGTTTGACTAATGTTGAACGATTCGAATCGACCTGGTCCACATTCTCCTCCGTCAAAAAGGCTTCCACATAAACGGCTCTCCTCATTTATTATGTCGGTGGATTCATTAATTCATGTCGTTCAAAGAATTCGTACACGCCATTTGTCAAACAGATCGGTTTTTGTTCGCGAGAAGGTCGAACGAGTCCTACGGAACACGTCCTAGGTTGCTATTTTTCATGCGCTTTAAACGTCTGTAACGTTTGATTGCGAAATTATACACCTCCTTTGTGTGTTTCGAGACGGTATATTGGTCTAGACGAATAGTTGTATGATGTTATTCAAGAAGAAAGTTAAATACGTTCTAGAGAATGAAGGGTTTCAGTGGTGATGATTCGTTTTTAATTACCAATTTTCTATCGGGTAGATTAGGGTTCATGAAAATAAATCATCGCCCATTATCAGTACCACAAAGCGTTCCCCGCAAGATTCAATCTGAAATCCTGTTTTATTCTAGGTTTAAATTTCATTAATGATACAAAGGCTCAGTTCTACGAAGATCACTCCCAATTGGTTTGTTCGTTTAATCCATCATAAGGTACGAAGTTTCTCCCTAAAATTAATAGGAATCTTGCAAATGTTTATTATATCTCCGTCGGCTATTTCTTACACATTAACCCCTCCATATTGTCAACACTGTCTTACCTGTGTCTACAAGGACAACAAACTTCGAACTGACGGTAGGTAATACGTTTCATTTTCGTGTGGGTATCATTTATATACCGCGTCTTCTTTATCCTTACTCATACATTTTTCCTATGCGTAAAAACCGTAATTGTCAATGCTTTAGAGGCATGACAGACTACTAGTTATACGCCCCTGAAGGATTTACCTATATATTCATGATTAAATTAGATTGCATACATGAATCATAAATTAAATCCATTTTATTGAAAGCAATGACAATGTGGTACCAGAAGAATAATAGTTTATGGGCACTTGTCCGAAAACAATTCTAATCACTTTTTAACAAATTCAAAGAAGATGGTTGTATTCTAAATTCCCACAAAATAAAGAAATAAAGCCAATCAGGTTTTATCAGAAGACTTGATGTTGTATATCCTGTATCATATAAAAGAACGGTCTGTAAGCTCGCTTCTAGATCTGGCCAGGCATGGACAAAATCTTGAAGGAATTTAAATATAAGCCATCCAAGATCCCAAGTCATCAAGAGCTTTTCGAAGAAGACAACATAGAAATGTTTAAGTTATATTTACCGTGCATGGTGAAACCCACTATCAGAACTTCCGGTTACTATCTTACATTTATCCATTAAAAAATACAAAATTTCGTTTCCATTGATCCGTTCGATATTGGCTCCGTACAAATCATCATCCTCAAAACCCGACCCGAACACAATACTCTCAAATAGTCAATGTCTGGATTAGAATAACAAGCGATAGACTTATTTACCCGTTTTCTTATTGACGGTAACCTCACTGCAGCAGAATATTTGAATCTGTTGCGAGACCACATCATTTCATCAATTGAGATACTGAATATCGATGAACGTTGGTTCCAAATGTGATGGAATAAGAATTTATTTATTTGGAATACCTTGCCTTGCTTTCAAGATCTCCTAGATTTGATTTTTTTTTTAATATTGTCTTGCTTATCTTAATTATTCGTTAAAATATAATAATGTAATATATATATATATATATATATATATATATATATATATATATGTACGTGATACTTTTCACCAGAGGCACTTTGAGTGGGAGTATTGTCCCTAACTACCTGCTAGCAATACAATCTCCATTTAACAGTACTAGTATAGAGTCGAAATGAACAAGTATAAAATAATTGTGTCTTTAAATATAATTAACAAACATTACAGTTATTTTATTTGCATTAAGAGAGATCTGTGGTAGCATTAATAACTGGTTTTGCTAGGAACTCATAGTTCTCGCTAGTTTAAGACAATCTGGAGAAAATAAGGAAAATCTAAATCTTTTAAAGATTACGTTTGCGAAACTATTACAATAAATATTTATGGAAATACCTTCTTTTCGTGGTATGTCAAGTTTAGACTACGATCTCGTTTCTAGGGGACCTCTTATCTTGAAATAAAATTAAATCCACGAACCATAGGACAGTAGAAGGATGTTTACTTTAATTTTCGAACACATTAAATACGTTATCTTCACTATACGATACTCTGTAATAAATTGATTTATAGATATACGAGGGGTATTGCTTATCTGCCTGTCACAAGGAAATAAAGCAATTTCCGACCACGTTTACGGTAGAAATCCTGAAGCGGTTGAAGATATATATATCTTATATGTATATATACACTACCGCTCAAAAGTATTTAGGCGCCCCTGTTTTCATGGATTATTCATATAGTATTATTAGATATTATAATAAAATGAAATACGAATTGACTATAATGTAAAAAAATATCGGGAAACTGGCAGTTTTCTTAATAAAAGACGGAGTGGGTGGCCAAAAGCGTCAACATCTGCAGATGATCGCAGAATAGTGGTTACCAGCAAATTAAATAGACGCAAAATAGCCCCGGAAATTACCGCAGAATTAAATGTTAGTCACCAAAAGCTAGTCAGTGTTTCTACAGTCAAACGTCGCCTACAGAAAGCCGGGTTCCATGGACGTATTGCGATGAAAAAGCCATTACTACGCAAACAAAACAAGCAAGAACGACTTAAATGGACTCGTGAACACCAACACTGGACCATAGAAGAGTGGAACAACGTCCTATGGACGGATGAGTCCGAATTTGAGCTGTTCGGAACCCGAAGACGCATATTCGTAAGAAGATCTGCGGATGAACGTGCCAGAGAAGAGTGTATTGCTGCTACCGTGAAGCATGGTGGAGGTTCTATCATCAATTGGGGCTGTTTTGCTGGCACTAGTGTAGGGGACATTGTGAAAATTGACGGTATATTAAAGAAACAAGGCTACCGCGATATTTTGGAGAACCACGCAATACCTTCCGGAATTCGACTTTTGGGTCAAAATTTTATCTTCCAGCAAGATAATGACCCAAAACATTCCTCTAAATTATGTAAAGACTATTTACGCCATTTAGAAGGGGAAGGAACTCTCAATGGAATGGCCTCCCCAGAGCCCGGATTTGAATCCAATCGAGTTACTATGGGAAGAACTAGATCAGGAAGTACGGAAATCGGCTCCGACATCAGCTACTGACGTATGGAACGAATTGCAATCGAGTTGGACCTCAATAACACAAATGCCTCGATTGTGTGCTGCAATTATTAAATCAAGAGGTGGTCACATAGATGAAAGCAAAATTTAAATTAAACGTTTTAATTTTCACATTTATTTAATGTATTTTTATTCATGTACGTGTATCTGTACATAAAAAATAAATATTATTAACATTTTTGCTGTCAGTGAGAGTACCTAAACACTTTTGAGCGGTAGTGTATATATATCTACATATATATATATATGTTTTACCACTCTTTTTCTTTCCAAATTTATTACATGTAATTCATAATTCTAATCTATACTCTGCATGTTCTGGTTCAAGATACCTAATTATACGATTTCTAGACCATTATTCCTTTTTTTTCTGCTCGATACTCATTTATTTAAACCTCGCGTGTTCTCCATACTATCCATACACATATACGCGGATGACTACTTATACATACGCATATCACCGTACATATCGTTTCGCTGAGATTTGATGAATATGGTTTCGGGAATGCTTCGTTTGTTTTTCCACCAGAGAGTTACGTAACTCGGTTAACCAGCGCGTTCAAATTTCGTCCGTGGCATGAGAACAAAGCCTACGAAATCGAAAGTCTGTAATTTTGCGTCTAGCTATTTTCAACTGGCACGCTAGCCTTACCCTTGAACTTGCCTCTTAGCCGTCTTAATTAGTGTAATTAGTTACTTTAAAACGATACTTAGCCATTGTATAGGTGAACGTATGTGTGTAAATGTAATACGACATTCGTACGAGATGTTTTGGCTTTAGTGGTGTCTCAGAAGTAAAGATTACGAATGATTGTATTGCTCTAATACACGTATGCTGATCGGTGTTATGGTTTGGTGTAATTAGAACTGTTTGAAATAAAAATCTCAACCGCGATTTTAAATTTGTTACTTTAAATACATGACGGGAACTATATAAACTATACTTTTCGCCAAAAAGAGTAAGATGAATTTCACTAGAGACTGAGTTCTAAGATTAAATCTTCTCTGCCTATGTTTCTTAATACCAATCATGATACAAGCTTATTGTCGAGTTATTAAAGGGATACCGCAAAGATTACAAAATATTTTTTCCGAACTTTAAAAGAGGCGTCAATGAGCAACAGATGGACATCCTAAAATGGACACAATATTAAATAAAAGGTAATACATATAATACATTAAAAACAAACAAAAATATACATATATACCTATATATATACAGTGAAATCTCCCTTGAACGGACACCACTGGGACCAACTGAAGATGTCCGTTCAGGAGGGGTGTCCGCATGAAAGAAATTTGTAGTAGATACAACAAAAAACGAAAAATGAATATATTAAAGAGACTGGGACATTTAAATCGTATAGGTATATAAATGTTTTTAAAATAAATAAGAAACTTTAAACTTAAGAAAAAAAGTTTATTCCCTTTAGATATATACATACAAAGTATAATATATGTACATAGAAACATAGATGTAGTATATAATATAAAACAATGAAATGAATAGTCACTTTAAGAACGCAAAAATTCATATATTGTTGTTTGTCTTCTCTTTTTCTTTAAAATGGCGTCTTGAAATCGTATTTCTAATTTAGAAAGAAGCTCCAAAGACTCTGTAACTCCGTGATTTTCGACAAAACTTTTGAGCCGCTTGGTCAGGGTAATAGCTTTACCGTAATTTGGGATAGCTTCTGTTGGCACTGGAAACTCATCGACATCAGAATCTTCCGAAAGTTCTTGTATTTCAACTGGATTTGCAATTTCTTGTTCTGAATCTGGATCTTCAACATACAAATCTTCATCTACGTTCAAGAAATCATTAATCTTGCTCTGAGATTGTATACCAACGAAATATCGTTGATTGATGTGGTCCTTCCATTCTTCAACTAACTTGTCACCGTTACCAGTTCGTTATAGCTACACGTATTCCACTGAAACTTTGGACATAGGTTAACTAAAGACGCAGGTGACTTTTTAGTACAAAACTTAAAACACAAGAGAATCAAGAGCTAAAACATCTTTTAAAAGATCTGACCAGTTTACGTTTAATACAAACGAAATCGTACCTAATCTAATTTAATGCAAGTAAATACCCATGCTACTACCATATATAGACCCGCGACATAAAACAAAACGTTGAAAACAACGAGCAGGTCTTGTTTACAAACAGTGCGCTAATTGAAAAGGTGGATTATTGCTCAACTCTGCGTGAGTATATCTCCCAGCATATATGTACATGCCTACGTTATACGTACATATATTGCGTTTTGCTGTTGAGCTCTCGTTGCGCTTACACAAGCCTCTCCAGTCTAGCGGATAAGCTTGTGTGTATTGGTGAATATATACGAGGCGTGGTGATTTAATTCTACGAAATTAAAGTCGTTGACTATTGAGATGTAATAATGATGTTTTCGAATATGAAATTAAGAGATCATCAGTTTGCTCTGCTACAACAACATCGTTACTTTCACGAAAAATTATGTACAATAAAAAGGAGGCATTACTTAAGCCAGTATTTGTCCATAAATGAGGATATAAACTGGCAGATTTTCGTATAAATTTAACATTTTCAGTGGAGCTTTTAGGAGCCAATACCAACACTATTGTACAATTATGTCGAAATATTCCCCACAATTAGAATTTCAGAATACACTACCGCTCAAAAGTGTTTAGGCACCCCAGTTTTCATGGATTATTCATATAGTATTAAGTTTACCAAAAAAACATTATAATAAAATGAAATACGTATTTAAAATGTAGTTCAGTAAGATAAACACCCATTATATTGCATAAGGTTTACTATCATTTACCTGCACTTGGTCGGATTACCATAAACTGTTTATTGCGGTGCAATTACAATAACAATCCCTCTGAATTTACTGGGTAAATTCAGTCATCTGTTAGATTGTAGATAATAATGTTTAAATTACCTTCCTAGAAGATTATAGTGAAATCTGTAACCTATGGTCAGTTGCAGTGTGGTATTTACCCTATTCACGTCGTGAGCGAAATATCGTGTGACAATTTTTTAAAATGCCTCCGCGAAATTAGTACGGAAACAAGTTCGCTTATAATAGCTTACCACAAAGGTGGCGTAAGTAATCGACAAATTGCCAAAAAAAATGAAAATACACCACGCTACGGTTGACTATAACGTAAAAAAAACATCGGGAAACTGACAGTTTTCTCAATAAAAGACGGAGTGGAAGGCCAAAAGCGACAACATCTGCAGATGATCGCAGAATAGTGGTTACCAGCAAGTTAAATAGACGCAAAACAGCCCCGGAAATCACCGCAGAATTAAATGTTGGTCACCAAAAGCTAGTCAGTGTTTCTACAGTCAAACGTCGCCTACAGAAAGCCGGGCTCCATGGACGTATTGCGATGAAAAAGCCATTACTACGCCAACAAAACAAGCAAAAGCGACTTAAATAGGCCCGTGAACACCAACACTGGAACATAGAAGAGTGGAACAACGCCGTATGGGCGGATGAGTCCAAATTTGAGCTGCGGGACCCGAAGACGCATATTCGTAAGAAGATCTGTGGGTGAACGTGCCAGAGAAGAGTGTATTGCTGCTACCGTGAAGCATGATGGAGGTTCTATCATCATTTGGGGCTGTTTTGCTGGCACTAGTGTAGGGGACATTGTTAAAGTTGACGGTATATTAAAAAAAGAAGGCTACCGCGAAATTTTGGAGAACCACGCAATACCTTCCGGAATTCGACTTTGCGTCAATATTTTATCTTCCAGGAAGATATTGACCCAAACCATTCCTCTAAATTATGTAAGGACTATTTACGCCATTTAGAAGAGGAAGGAACTCTCAAAATTATGGAATGGCCTCCCCAGAGCCCCGACTTGAATCCAATCGAGTTACTATGGGAAGAACTAGATCGGGAAGTACGGAAATCGGCTCCGACATCAGCTACTGACGTGTGGAACAAATTGCAATCGAGTTGGACCTCAATAACACAAGAAACTCTGGCTAAACATATTGCGAGAATGCCTCGATTGTGTGCTGCAATTATTAAATCAAGAGGAGGTCACATAGATGAAAGCAAAATTTAAATTAAACGTTTTAATTTTCACATTTATTTAATATATTTTTATTCATGTACGTGTATCTTTACATAAGAAATAAATATTATTAACATTTTAAAGGCAATGAAGTAATAACCACCATTTCTCCCTTCAGGAGGAAATTGTTACTTCTTCAGGGGAAGCGTTATGCTCCAATTTGCTAAAGAAGTATAAGAGTAACTTGAGGAGTGTGGATCTACTTCATGATTTGATTGGACCTTACTAAAAAGTGATAATTAAGACCTTTTAGACGCAGTACTAGTCGAGGACAAGTATATTTAGCCCTGGAATAATTTCGGTTTTAAAATTACGTATTGTTCCTGTGGTCAAGAAAATTCATCAAATGCTAAGACCAAGCGCTATTGAGAAAGATATCTAGGCAAAGGAGAAACGACCTGCAACAACTTACCTACAACTTAAAAATACATTTAAAGACTCGTACCAGGTGGAAAGCTGCAAGCTGTAGATTGCATTCTCCAGCGATTGGAAGTGTGAAGGATTCCAACTGTATGGCTCCATAAGCACGAGGCCGCAGCACAGAGTTGTTAACATTCGACGACTCGTCATAGCTCAGCCCGAAATAAAATGAGTGTCATATTCGTTTTCTAGCTAAAGCTCACTCTTGTATTCCTACTGCTGATATGAATAATAGACGAATAACCAATTTACGATGTTTGTAAAACTAATATTAAATTTAGCGTTACCTTTGTATTAGTGAAAAGGGAAATAATTAGACGGCACTCATTTGATAACTAAGAAAACGCAATAAATTGCGATGTATAACATTGATTCCTTTTTATTCATATCCAATGTATGTATATCGAAGCATCACATGATGCAACTGATAACGGATTTCATTGACAGAATTCATCATAGCCTCATGAAAAATAAAATAATATTAAATGTTCTAAAGTGAATAAAAAATTCTTCAAATAAAAGCGATAAACGCAAATAAAATTCTGAAAATTAACAAATTCTTATTAGAATAAATAAAGGACCAACTTAAACCTAAAAGCAATAATTGCAAACAAATGTAAAACTATAACTATATAACACATGGGCTGAAAAGTTCCGGGCTTAACACATAGATGACGCTAGTTTTATTGCAGTCACCTTTCTCTCAGTTAGTACTAATCTTCAAAAGACAGCTGTTAAAATTTCATGATATTCTATTCATTAGTTTGTGAGTTATTGTGCTAAGAGTCACGCTACTTTTCTTATTTTCAAAACAATGGATCAAAAACAATTTTGTGTTTTAATTTTACACTGCTTCTTCATGGGAAAAAATACCGTTCAAGCGAAGCAATGGCTTGAAAAGTGTTATGGGGACTCCGCTCCATCAGAAACAACAATAAAACGTTGGTTTGTTGACTTCAAACGTGGTCGTAGAGACACCGATGATGCAGAACGCAGTGGACATCCAAATGAGGTGGTAACACCAGAAAACATCAAAAAAATCCACAAAATCGGTTTGAATGATCGAAAAGTGAAGTTGCGTGGGTTAGCTGACATCGTAAAGATATCAAAAGAACGTATTGGCTTTATATTGCATGAGCATTTGACTATGAGAAAGCTCTGTTCAAAGTGGGTGCCGCGTTTGCTCACTGTTGACCAAACACAAGAACGAGTTGATGATTCTGAGCAGTGTTTGGCCATGCTTAAATGTAATAAACCGGAATTTTTACGTCGATGGATGAAACATGGATCCATCACTTCACTCCGGAATCAAAACGATCGTCATCTGAGTGGACAGCAACTGGTGAACCTCGTCCAAAGCGCCCGAAAGCACAACAATCGGCTGGAAAGGTTATGGCCTCGGTAATTTGGGATGTGCGTGGTGTAATATTCATCGACTATCTTGAGAAAGGAAATACCATCAACAGTGAATATTATATAGCGTTATTGGAGCATTTGAGGGCCGAAATTGCAAAGAAACGACCGCATATGGCAAAGAAAAAAATTTTGTTTCATCAAGACAACGCACCGTGTCACAAGTCAATCAAAACAATGGCAAAACTACATTAATTGAACTTCGAATTGCTCCCACATCCACCGCATTCGCCAGCGACTACTGGCTGTTCGCACACCTCAAAAAAATGCTCGCCGGTAAGAAATTTCGCACGAATGAGGAGGTTTTCGCTGAAACTGAGGCCTATTTTGAGGCAAAAGATAAATCGTTCTACAAATGTGGTATTGAAATGTTAGAGCGTCGCTGGAATGATTGCGTTGCTCTTGATGGAGATTACGTTGATGAGAATGAAGCTAATTTTGAACCAAAAGAACTGTGTTTTCTTTGTTAGGCCCGGGACTTTTCAGCCCATGTGTTATTACGCGTATTATACCCAGGATAGCCGTCATGTTGAAAGCCAATTTCATTAATATCAAGTCGCTCCCATGCAGTATTAATAATATATCTTTGGACCAATTCGAAATACCTATTGCCATTCAAATTTCCTTCAATAAAAAGGGATCTTCCTTCGGGCGTGTAATACTCCATTTTTTAGAAAATTACTGACCGAACTCGAAACTTAATAACCGTTATAAAACTAGAGAACTGCACCCAAATATCCAGCGACGCCTTATTAAGAAATTAACGAAATGAATCGAACACCGCTTCACTTAAAATGAATTACATATGTCTAACAATTTTCCCTCCTCGCCCCGCAGTAATACTGAATTCATTGAATCAATTCAAAATGAAAAAATCGATGCGAAGATAAGGTTTTCCGGTAGTAGTTAAACAAGGGTAGAGAATACCGATTGCATACCGCGAATTGGAGATGGTATATCGAATTTCTCGACTTTGTTAACTTATAGAAACATTATTTCATCCTTCTTTTATTCATAATGACGGCCATAGTCAGGTCAGAGATGCGCTCATTTCTAATTACACGCACCGTACAGCGTAGCACATCTGATAAAGTATTCTAGAAGATGCGTTAAAACTGTTTTAGAATTTTAGAAACACCTCAAAAATTCCATAATTGCATAAAATTAAAAGGAAATCGCCAATTTTATACTCTTTTTCCAAAAACCAAAACGAATAACAAGAAGAACGTGAATGCATAACTATAGGCAATGAAAGAGACGGTTATCGTCGTAGATTCCATTAATGTTCTTCAGGTATACCAATATAAGATACCTTTCTTCTTAAAATAGACGAAAAAGACCGGCTAAAAATGTTTGCTTCGTATTCGTTTATGCGATATCACGATTGTTCTCTTTTTTTTGAGATGTGAAATATTCACAACAGACAGCTTAAAAAGTTCCTCAAACAAAATAAAGGTATGTAGCGGCACACCTACGTATATAATTTTTTACCTAGGCAATTCCACAAAACGTAACCCTATTCCACAAAACGTTCTTCACCGTGCCTACAGGTATTAGTACTTATATCTGAGAGCGACTTCACTTTACCTCATCGGCTGTCAATCAACGCTTTGGTCCTTTGGCGAAATTGCCTTATCGTGTAACTGTATCCGTTTCCTGCAGCTATATCGAGCAACGGGTTATGGTGGTTCTCCGCGGTACCGATGGTTTGCGTGTTATGATGGTGCAGGATCATTCTCGTCCGCGAACAACTGCATCCTCAAGGTCGCCGAGTAGGTTATGTTCGCCGTAAACGCAAGAGCCCAGGTACAGTCGAAGATGCAATTATGTTGGGACCTATTGTGTATGTATACTCCCTTCTTTGTGTTGTTATTGGTTCCTTTTATCGCTGGAAACAATATCAGTAAAATTGAATGTCATTAGCAGATGTTGACTTGGATCTGTTAAGACATATAATGAAGAAGTATACAGAATTTGGATTGCTGGAAAGTTTTGTGTGTAGATTCTTCTTTTTCTCATATGTGGTTACTGTCGCCAATGTATTGCCTTTACACTTCATTTCTTTGTTGACTCCAATGTCTCTTCTGATTGCAATCTGTTTCCTGAATCTTTTGATAGCATCTAACGGGGTTTTAGGAAACCAAAAAAGAAATACCGCGGCAGCCTACAACAACATATATTGAAGAAGAAACCTTAGAACCTATGAAGTTCTGGGTATTTCGCTCATGGGCATTTTTACTTGAATCCAGTGAAGAATAGTTAACAGGAACTTGCCCACTGTTTAGAACAGGATATCAAACCAATGCATTGCATGACTTGAACGTAAAATTTCCAGACTTAACAAGTTTTCCTTTCTTTTAATTCAAGTTGATCTAAAAATGTGCATATAAATGCCTAAATATGCAATATATGCAATCACTAATTAGCGCTAATTAACTTCAATTACTGTAATACGTCTACATATAGACTTTAATTAAAGATATGCAAAAAATAAAATATATGCACTTTGCATATAATCCGGTCTCCAATTGTCTCTCCTTACTTTACCCCCCTTTAACTTTCGATGCACATCTACTGGCATACTTTAACTCTGGAAGTTTTGAATTTCGCACATTGTTGTCCGTAATATTCTATTATGTTAACTTCAGCGTTCCTTCCTTACAGTGTGATATCTCACCGTTCTATAAACACATTAAAGACGATAACAGCTCTTCACTTGGTTAATTTTTTGTAACTATTTTTTATTTCCCTTTGTATTCGTTTTGTATGTACTTAGTCTATAATTGGATGTAAATCTGCTGGGCAATAAAGCTTATAATTATTATTATACTACGATATATTTGATTATGGTAGAAGAAGATACAAAACATTTCCCCAAACTCCAACAAAAAATTCCACCAACCTCGCATAACCATACAGGTGTACCAAAACGAATTCTAAATATTTATGCGTGAATTCTTCTGCCATAATGGAAAAACACTCGAACGCTTCTTCTGACCCGTTGTTGTTGTACCTAATGATCATCGTTTTTTCGGCTGTATTAATCATCATCGACACTTAGATTACGTAATAAGGCAGTCTCTTAATATTCCGCGAGCATTTAGGACACACTTCGGGTCAATATCCGCCTTTGCCACGGTATGGCGAAATTAGCTGTACTTGACGGTTTGAAATTCCTATTCGCTCGGAAGGTACACGCTATTATTTTAATTGTGCAAACTGAATAGAATCTAGAGAGGAATTAAGGTTAAGACATAGTTGGCACTTCAAAGACCAGATGTTCTGTATGTATCGCGTACATGTGTTTTGTTTAGAACAGGAAATATCGAAATTGAAAGTGGATTTTCGTCGGTGTGCTGTTGAATTGGATTTAATTTCAGGACGTTGTTTTCTTAAGTAAATATTTAGTGGAATAATGAGCATGACCTCATCTAGGAGGAATTATTTTTAATATAATCGTGTGTACATCGACTTTAATGTGGAGATATCCACACTGCTTGAGGAAATACGTTGTGTTATATTGTATTTAATAAATTTCCTTGTTAGCGTTTAAAGTGAGGAAGTTACAACTACCAAGGTTTTTAAAAATATTATCTACGTATTCTTGTTTACATCACAATACATTGCCTTATATTACACTAGTTCTGCATGGTTTTGTTTGTAGGAGGTCAACAGTTACCAATCTTGTTTCTGTAAGTCCAATTATTAACGAGTAACTAGATGTACAGGGCCAGGTTAACGTTGTTTACATTGACCTTTGCTAGACTTTCGATGTAATTGATCATGGATATAGACCTTTGGTGTAAGGTGTACGCCAAGGGTAACAATCGCGGCAACGTTTGTTTATACTCTTTAAGTGACGTAGGTCACTTGCAACATAATCTGGATCTTATTGTGAGTTGGTGTTCTTTTTACAAATTAGAACTAAACTCCAGTAAATGTTTATTTGTTTCGTATACATAGTTGGGAAACCTTGTAAAATATCTTGCGGAGGCGTTGGACAACCGGGTTAAAGTTTGATCGACTCATTACACTAATGAATTGATACTTGATTGGTCGCAGGTTTTACTTGTTCTATTGTGGTTTTGAATCAGCAGGCGGATTAATTACATCGGGTGTGCCGCAAGGTTTCAATTCGGGCCCTTTACTGCTTCTTTAATTGGTGATAGTAAGATTTTCTCTTATATGTATAACCTTACACAACGATTGTCTGAAACTGTGAAAAAGCTTGGAGTTGGTATCTGGTTGTTGCGTCACAAATAGATAAATTTAAATATTTTGAAGTGTAGTGTATTTCCTTCCGTTAGGAAAAAGTCAACCTTTTCCTTTAATTATTTAATAGACACTAGGGAACTAAGTCGTTGCAGTTGGGTTAAAGATCTTGAGGTAACATTTAATGCTAATCTCAGTCGGTAACACGGTTGACAATGGGAGCCCACGTGCTCTCGGAACGCTGCGTTCCGCATAATTAATTAATTTGTGTGAGTGGAGTTTACTGCTATACCTGTGAATTTAATGCTTGACTTGATTTCGATGACGATGTTACAGAAATTGTTTCTTCTGCTACAAAGACGATGGGCTTTATATTGCCTAACACTAGGATGTTTACTAACGCATCTTATAAACGTAAACTTGAGTATGCCGCAGTTGTATGGTCTCCGTACCCTTGCAGAGATTTTCCATATGAAACATTGTTGGACACCTTTTCAATAACATCTTTAGAAGCTAGACGGAGTAATGCCTGCCTCTCATTGTTATACAAATTGCTCAATAACAAAGCTGATTGATTCATGGAGATTTATTCTTGAGCAAGCTAAATCTTTCGATTCCACGACTGTCTGGGATGGGTAATTGTTAGATGTGTATATATATATATATATATTGTAGTGTTGTTGGGGTATTTACATGTGTAATATTTGTATTTTGCAATTTTATTTCTGTACATATCGAATATGTATAATAATATTATAACATTAACCTTATTTGTACTTGTACTGTTGGATAATAAATATTATTATTATTCTAATAATTACGTCAGAAGAGTTGATATTGTTAGAGATCTTGGTATTCTGCTTGCCTTCAGATTAAGATTTGCTACACATGTTAATGGTTGATGCACCTTTGTGTCTGAAACGTTAGGATTTATCTAACACCCTTGCATATTCTTTAATGATTCACCTCAATTTAATAAGAAATAAATTATTAATGTAATGTATAAGATTCCGAATAGATTTCCTCCTTGCTGTAAGCCGTATTCTGCATAAAACGAATTACTTTCTTCTTTGTTTATCTTTGTGATTTGTTCTTTTGTTTTTTAAGCTTTAGGATTTGAGTAGATCTAATTCGATACCTTTTATGCCTAAAGCTTCTAGTTTTTTAATTGCTGTATGTTTTTTCATGTCTATGAATATGGTTACCATTACCTTTTGATTCTTCAATTTTCCCATTATAGGTTAATTAGATCATATTCTGCATTTGTTGTTCCTGAATTTTTTCTGGTTTTGTTGGTGTACTACATTGTTCTTTAATAGATAATGTGATAATCTTGTTCGAGGAATTTTTTCCAGAATTTTGTTTAATGATGGGAGTAAGGAGATGGGGCTGTAATTTAGCGGTTCTTCTTTATTCTTCTTCTTGAAGATGGGAACCATCGAGTCTGAGTCTGAGCATATGCAACTGAAGATTATGATGATTAAAATACCTAACATTGTATAATGAGAGGAGGATTTAACAATAGTTTTTCTAAAATTTATTTGCGTGTCCGAACTAATTTGGACTGTGGTGTATACTAGTTAAAAAGTGTCAGATCTTAGTCAGTAGAAAGAAAATGTTATTAAAACATGAAACATCGATAGTAAACATCGTACGGTAACCCTTATACGTTTGCAATAAACAAAGCTTGTTTTAGCGAAGCAATCAAGCTGTATAATTCCACCCCGTCACCCCTCCTCTCCGCCCGCCCCCCTATATCTTTTAAGCTTTCCTAGCAACATCGCGTCAATTTTTAGCGACTCTCTCGGGTACTAAAACCGTACGTTTTATTTCTTTCGCGTGGGTAGCGAAACTAGCAGTTCAGCGGGAACCCGATCGCGCGCATATTATACCGTATACCTTCCATTTCGCTGTATATGTGCACGTCGTTAGGCCTTTGCCGCACGTCGAAACGTCCGATACGACATTCCGCGAACGTCCAACCCGATCGCGGCGGCGCTGCCGCTAGCCGAGCCGCGGCTTTTTCTCCACACTTATCCGGAATTACCATCTCTATTAGTTTGTTTACACAGCGAGCTAGCCAGGAGGCTATGGTTAGGGGGAACTGCTCGCTGGCAGTGTGCGCGTTCCGTACGCGCACGTATTGTACGTATTTACCACGGATCATCGGTTTATATGGACCTATTTATGAACGTACAGTCGGATAGGAAAATAGCCGACGATATCGGATATTAAAGACGCAGGAGAATACACCCAGCGAAATTTGTATAAAGTTTGTAGTTCCTCCGTAGAAAGATTTAGCAACGGTTTAAGCTGGGAATTAGCTAGAATTAGATTTCTGGAACGCAAGGATCCAAGAAGTCTGGACACTCGAATCTCTGGAAGATGAAAGTGTGAAAAGGTATATGCACATAAACGAACTACTTCCGGAATTGGACCGTGTCATGATGAGAAATATATATAAAGAAATAAGAGTAAGAGGAAAAAGAGATAAAAAGAAAAAAATATAAAGGATGCGGGTACGTGAAATAGAAAGAAAGGTGAAAAGAATAAGAAAAAAAGAGAAAAAAGGAAAAAAAAGAGACAGAGGAAAAAGAAGGAGACCAAAATAGATGTCGACGTTTCGTCTCCGTCGTAGGAGGCTTCTTCAGGAGAATAGGGGAAACCAAAGTGGTACTGTAACTCGATGTATAAACCACGCTAGAGGCGAAACCACTTTGGCAGAAGGTTACTAAGCGGGTACGTTTCCAGAGATCAAGGAAGACAGATGTAGACAAAGAAGGATTGATGATCTTCATCACTGGCTTCGAACAAATGGCCAGAACAAATCTTGTATAACGTATTAAGAAGCTCGAAATTCCATCATCACCCGCAGTACGCCTATCAGGAAACTTAGGCATTATTTTAATTAGCTCATCTTCAGTTGTAGTTAATATCGACAATGCGGGATTATTAGAATTGCCAGAATAGCTTAATGACGAGTAACTCAAAATCTGCGTGCTTAAAAATCTGGCAGCAAACACATTCACAATCCTATCTGGATTATTCATATTTTCATCAGTAGCACGAAAGGAGCCTGGAATTCTAGTAGAGCCTTGTTTGTAGTGTATGAGAATGAGCTTTTAAACTTCTCTACGCTATGAGGTGGAAGAATAAGTAGACCTCTGAATCTTCTGTAAGCTTTCTTAGATGGTACCACTAATCGATACAGCGTTAACATCCTCAGTTACTATTACATAAGTATTGTTCTCCAATTCACAACGTTTCGCCATCATTCACCCTCATTTCATTCCTACCATTCATCAATTCCGGACGTTTCTCTAGCGCACTGTACGCTGAGTGTGTTCGTATACAGACAAGGCGCATCATATGTATTATACATGTTCCAAGTTAACGTAGCCTATGTATACATATAAGCAGAGTCATATATACGCTGTGTATGTAGTAGACAGTGTATGTATCTATCGTTTGTACGTTTCGCTAAACAGTTTCAACAGATTGTGTGCTCGCGACACGTTGCACATACATTCGTATTTACGCGATGCCTGTGCCTGACCTGTACAAGCGGGGTTGTTTTATTTATAACTCTGGGGGAATTTAGTAGCGGCATCGACGGACGCCAGATAGATCCGCTCGGTGTGGATACCGCTTTGGCGTATAATTTCACAATATCAGGAGTCTAACGACCTTACTGCCTACTCTACTGTGCTACTGTCTCTGTACATTTGATAAGACCCAGCGAAAAGTGTTGCTGCATTGACGTTTCTAAACTTGTTCATAGTTCTTACACATGTAGCTGGACTAGTTCGGATTCATTCTATTATAGTACTACCCAACACAATTCTTGTCGACTTTTATATGAGACTTTATTTGCTAATATTGGTGTGCTGAATCCGAAAATCATAGTAATTTTTGCGTGTTACGACAAAATTTAACTCTATCCCATACTGTACTCTTTGAAGAATGACTAATGCAACTGGGTAAGTTGTTACTTAAGAACTGGTGCGATATAAACAAGGTATAACATTTCAACAATTTATTTCAATACAATTTTAGTCACGAGTACAGTACAAATTACCTATTTTAGTAATCATTAAAAAATTACAAGAGTACTTGTAAATACAAAACACTTTCTGTTGGATATTTTGATTTGGTATACTTTTCATTTTTTAATACGAAGGAGTAAAATTAAGAGACGCGTTTACACGGTGGAATTCTTCAAAGTTACTTCTTGGCGGCAGTTTTAAAACTAGCTATGATTTTATATAAATTATGGTTACGTAATTTATCTTTCACAGGTTCCTGTTCTGAGCCAGTTGTTTGGCTTCAATCCATCCCATACTTTTCTTTTCCAATGTTCTATACACTTGCTCCTTCCAGGTGTTTCGGGGTCTACCTATTCTGTTTTTGCCCTCTGTTTTCGCTTCAAATATCCTCTTTGTGATTCGATCTACTTCCATTCTGTGTAGATGTCCAAGCCATCCCAATTGTCCCTCTTCTATGACCACTTCTACTGGTTTGGTACCCAGACTATTAGTGATTGTCGTGTTTCTGATTCTGTCTCTTCTAGTTACTCCTTCTATTCTTCTTAGGAATCTCATTTCCATGGCCGTAACTCTGCTTTTGATGCTATTCGTGGTTATCCATGACTCACTATCATATGTTAATGTTGGTCTGACCACTCTTTTATACACCCCTGTCTTTATTTTTTTTGGTATTTCTTTTTTATCCAGAAACGAATTTCTCAATATGTTATATATTTTTGCGGATTTCCCTATCCTCTCATTTACCTCTTTCTCTATTCTTCCATTGTCTTCAATGATTGTTCCTAAGTAGTTGTAACTTTTAACTTGTTCCAATGCTTTTTCCCCGATTTTGATGCTATGTTTTCTTTCTTCTGCTATTATCATTGTGTTTGTTTTCCTCGTGTTTATCTTCAAGTTTTGCTGTAATGTCTCTTCCGAGTGTGCTATCAGTACCATATCATCTGCAAACATTAGTTCCTGTACGTTAATTGCATTCATTTTCCAGTTTCCTACTTTCATATTTTTTCCTTTTTGTTTAGCTTTTTTAACAGCGTCGTCTATTACTATAGAGAATAACAATGGGCTCAATACGCATCCCTGTTTTAATCCAATTTGCGATTCGAATTCAGCTGATTCTGCATTGGAAGTTCTCACCTTATTCTTATTGCCTTTATACAATGCCTTAATCATCTCTATCATTCCTTTCTCTAAACCTCTCCTTTCCAGGCTCTGCCATACATCTTCTCTTCTTACCCTATCAAAAGCTTTTTTAAGATCTATAAAATATATATGTATTTCCTTTCCTTTCCCTATCAGTTTTTCTAACTTCTGGCCATCTCATCTGTCACATGCGTATTATATTGATCTTTATTGAGGCGAATTAAATGAAGAAGTTCGGATCGAACCATCTTTTCATCGTACTCGTTATTTTTTTGATTTCAACCAAATCTACATATCGAGTTTTCTAGATGTTGGTATGGGAACTGTTTCAATTTTTCGACTGTGATATATAACATTGTCCATAACAATAACAGCATTGTCTGGCTGTACTGTCAATATTTGATGACGATAATCTTTTATTGCCATCAAATACTTTCTCCTCCACCTTTTTATATCATAGCGTTCTATCAAAACACTTTTTCGATCTCTCTTCGAGTATCTGCAATAATAATTATACTTCATCTAACATATCAAGTGTGTAAAACATATATTTGAGTAGCTATACTAATAATTTATTGCATATTAATTAGAACATCGGTACTAACCTGAAATTTATCATTTTCATAAATTTATATATGTATCGTATGTGCATACATACGTATGACTGTCGAGATCGACTTTGTGCACGTAGCAAGATCAAGACGGCCGACTAGCATGCGACTGTACAGAAATGTATGTATGCTACTACGCACCGGCTCCATATTTAGTGAGATCAATGGCCTCTTTATGCAACACAAAATGAGTAATGTGTGGCTGCCGTTTCTGCTGCTGTGGCTACCGCTGCCGTCGCCGTATAGTGGCGATGCTGTTGGGCCGACGATATCGTTGCTATTGTTATTGGGGTTTAACGTAACCTCCTTTTACATACAAAGTATTCTGTAAAGTTTCGGATGTATACAATAATTCTTTTGATCGTTCTAGAAATCAATCGGTTCGTAGGACCGTTAAAAATGCAACTTTAAAATTGAATTAGTTTCAACCCCATTTGTATTACTTATAGAGAAAAGTGTTTTATTGTTTATAGTAAACTACAAAATAAATCAATAATAACTTAATTAAATTAATTAATTAAATATGTGCAATAAGGACCTGTATTGCATGCTTGTTTTATACAAAATAATTCGATTTTAAATTCGTATTATCTTAACTAATACAGAGAATCTGATCAAGCTCTATACGAATGCCTTATTTAGAATCACGTTAAGAACATGGGAGATTAATACGGATAAAACGTTACGGAACACCCTGTATATAGCGTAATGGATAAAAGGGATTGATGTGCGATTTTCTCTTGGAATAATTGCTGGATGTGGCGATTGATTATTGTCGTCTTATCTTGAGACAGTTAAGTAATTCGATACAAAAGTAAATTACATACTATTTAAACTTAAATGTAAATTTAAATACGAGGGCGAGCTGAAATGTTTCCGGAATCGACAAGTTTTTTATTTTTATTTTCCGATGTGGTCTCCTCGAAGATCAATACACTTTTTTCAAACGGTCCTCCAACCTCTTCAAGCCATCGGAAAAGTAGCATGTTTCTAGGTCTGCAAAATAGCCATCTGTAGCAGCGATGACCTCCTTATTTAAGGCAAATCTCTTTCGTCCCAGTGATTTTTTTTAGGTTTGAGAATACAGCATCGAATCGGTCAATGAATCGCTGTAATATTGCCCCATGATCGTCCTTCCCTTCTGCAGATAGTCGATGAGGAATCTCAAAAAAATGCTTTCTTCGGAGCTGATTCTCCCGGAGAAATCCACTCCTTCGACTGTTCCTTGGTCTTCGGGATGTAGTGGTGGATCCAAGTCTTATCCATAGTTACGAAACGCACGAAGAAATCCCTTGGATTGCGTTGGATCCTGGCCAGAAACTCCTCCGAAACGGTCACCCGATTTCGTTTTTGCTCCGGTGTGAGCCGAAAGCTTTTTTATATACAAAATTTCGTCTAGGATGTGGTCGACGCGTTCTTCTGAGATGCACGTTGTCTCTGCTATCTCTTTCAGCTTCACTCGACCATCGGCTAACACGACATCATGAATCTTGTCGACCATTTTAACGTTGCTAGCGGTTTTTGTGCGTTTGCTGCGTGGTTCGCCACTTGTGCTTGTGCGACCACATTTGAACTCGCTCAACCAGAAGCTGATGGTCGAAAATGATGGTGTACATCCGCTATGAACCTCTAGCAATCCAGAAGTGTTACTGTAGTGTTGTTACTGCACGAAATTTGATTTTATCAATTTTTGCGAAACCGTTTAACTTGCTGCACAAAGCACACTCTTAAACAATAACTATTGACAGTGGACGTTTGAAATTTGGACAGTTGCCATAAGAAAGGCTACACTTGCCGACTAATGAATCCACTCCAACTTTCATGCGCCATCTCTTTCCGATTCCGGAAACATTTCAGGTCGCCCTCGTACATCATTGATATAAATACTAAATAGGAGGGGTCCCAAATTTGTTGCTTAAGGAACACCAGAGCTTGGATAAAAATGATGCGATTCATAACCCATGTATGCTGCATGGTGTTTCTTTTGCGTGAGGTAAGATGAAAAAACTAGAGACGCGGAAAATTCAATTGAGTCTAATTTTTGGAGCAGTGTAGAATCACTCATTTTTCTTAGCTGGCGTCTTCTTGCCTCGTTTCGGTTCGACTTTATCCCAAGCAAACGCATCAAACGTTTGATGAAATCAAGTAGGTACTTTGTCCAGTTTGTTAGAGCAAATATATGGCGAGGTTCTGCTTCGAAGGCAATGACGCGCGTTTTTTCTGCAATAAAAGCGAGAATATCAAAACGTATACTTTATACTTTATGCCCCTGTCGTAATTGCGTACGTCCTCTCACGCGTACAGCCAAAGAGAATTCTCGGGAGAGAAATGCGCGTGCTTCCTGGTTAGATTATTGGACAGCAAACAGTCGTAAAATCTAATCCGTACATCATCGACCTCGACCAAGGCGCTTATATACGCTATTACACGTTACATACTTACTATCGTATTAGTCGTTCGTGTAGGTCTATGCATGCATATACTGAGGTTACATATTTGCCTGTACGGCGACTGGTAATTTCGTCTCCTTTCCCAGGTATACGAATGAACGTGTACGTCTACGAGCGTATACGACAGCGACGTTGATAATCATAACAATAAATAGTGTCATAAAATATGCTGTTCAATGTCAAAGTCATCCTTATCGGCCTCCACGTTTATTGCGGTTCGACGCGACTTTTTTTTATCGAAGCTCTGGCATAACGTGTACGTGTGTATGTGTATATATACGCCGATGAATAAATTGCGAAAGATATCGACGATTTACCACCTTCACTTTTATCTTAATTAAGTTGAAATAATACGAGTAATTGAGGGTGATAAAGGATTCCGGTTATTTTAATCAAAATGGGGGTTATTGTTGAGGTAGGATCATCAATAACCAAATTTTTAACGTCTGCATATATTAGAAATACCCAAATAACAATGACAATATTTTCTATCCAACGATGGAACCTATTATAGGTCAAAATGAAGTACAACATATACGAGGGCGACCTGAAATGGTTGAAGTCGATTAATTATTCGGCGAGAACAAGCTTTTTTATGGCAACTGTCAAAATTTCAAACGTCTACGGTCAATAGTTGTTGTTTCAGAGTGTCTTGTGTAGCAAGTCAGTCGCAAAAATGGATAGAATGAAATTTCGTGCAGTAGTAAAGTGGTAAAAAACTTCTAGATGGCTGGGAAAACGGAAATTCGAAATATTTTGCTAGAGCTTCATTGGTGGATGTACTTCACCATTTTCGACCATCAGTTTCTCGGTGAGCGAGATGCTTTGCAATGACAAACCTATTCAAATTCTTCTGTGTTCCTCGATCAGTTGTCTAGGTACCCACCCTCAGCAAACTTTTCGCAAATTCAAACGATCGTGCATGATTTCGTAGGGTACCCCGTGAGAACACCCTATTACAGTTAGTATACTGTTTTTTGTTGACCATCTGCCAGTTCGAATCATCTCCTAGCTCACTGCTATTTTTAGCTTTCCCACAGCAGTTGGTGACTTATTTAATGACGTTCCCTCGTACATTATAAATATGAATATGCCTAAAATAAATAGTCAGACTAATTGAAAAGGATGCAAATTTTGGGGTGCTTTTTGCTATTACTAAATGACAACCGCAGAATTGCTTAAGATTAAGTGGTATTTTAACCTCTTAATTAATTATATTCCAATTGGCATGTATGGCAACATACTAATAAAATCAGTAAAAGTAATATGTATGTGCTTAGAAAAAGGACGTAAATCAAAATATTGACATCGTTTAAGAATACGCGAGATTTGTGGTATTTATTTCGAAAATAGGAATATGTCCGGCTTCTCACTTATATCGTTTGTAAAATTTTGTTTTTAATAACCTGTATATGGATATTATGAAAGTTGAATCATACTTGGAGTCTGGAGATACGTATACAACATGGGTTCGAAGCCATGTTGGGATTTTTTGTATTGAAACTGTTGACAAGTTGACGCGAAAGTCAGTTGTAGTGATGGAGTAATTTACAATCCCACCCTTTCTTGTGAAGAGTGTTTTGCAATTTGCAAGCGGGAGGTGTTGAAAAGAGAATGGGAAGATTTGTGACAAACAATATGCACCAAGAGTACGCTTATATTCGTCCGTGTATCAACATTAAACCGTGGTATTATACGAATGATAACATATCTTGGTATTATCGTACAAAAATTGCCCGTATTAAATTTGGACATAGTCTTTACCCAGCCCATTTATTTAGATTGGGATTGGTGGAATCGGCTGCATGTCACTGTGGCTATGAGACGGCTGATCTGAATCACATTTTCCTTAGTTACGGTTCGCATAGTACTATTGACTCACTCATTAATCTTTTAGTGTCACTAAAGTTCCCTCTGCCTACTTCTACTATTGCATTTTTGCATTCCAACGATTGGGAAGCGTATAATTTAGTTATAGAAATGCTGAAACCATTCAAAATTAGGATCTGAGCTCCAGTGGCAGTAACAACCATACCTATGTTACCTGTGTGGGTTCACCTGTTTTCCGGTGGGCGTTTTCTTGTGAGTGCATACTGTGTTAGTCATCTCGATAGGCCCCGGGATGTGAAATGGGTGTCCCTGTTTTACATCACCGAATTTAGTTTCACTGGAGGTTAATAACATTACTTCTAATTTAAGCTTTAATTTGTTTTTCTTTTATTATTATTATTATTTCCTCCGAGGTGTATGGGCTATGATCGCGTAGACAAATTAAAGAAAGAACCTGTATATGTTCTTTTCCAAAAAATTACAGAATAAAATAGACACCAGGTAAAGCGGTATAAATATGTAAACAGCTAAATTCTAAGAACGAATTAAGAACTTTCTCTTGTCATTAGGGTAGGGGTAGATGTATCGGAAGGAATTCATCATAGTTCAGTATCGTTACAACTATGTCTCGCTTGCAAGGTTCGAGTGATATTAGCGACTTCGCCCGGGGTCGCATCGTTGGCCAGAGTGAACGCGGCGCTTCGCAACGTGAAATACGTAAATTTTCAAATATTCCGTTGTCCACAGTTAACCGTGTGATTACACAATTTAAACGCAAGGAAAAAACAACAGTGGAGCCGAGACCAGGTCGTGCCGGACCTTCTGAAAGAAGTACAAGGGTGCTTGTACGCGAAGTGTTAAGAGAACCGCGAAAAATTACAGCTGAGCTTGCGGCAACTGCACAGAAAAGTCAGCGCACCGTTCTGCGATACCTCCACAGTGTGGGGATGTATAAAAGGGTGGCAAAGAAAAAACTTCTCCTTACGGCGTTTCAAGAACGGCGCCGAATGGCCTGGGCAATCGAAATGCGAACGAAACCCGAAGAGTTTTGGCGGTCTGTCATTTTTTTAGACGAAAGCAGACACTGCCAATTCAGTGATGGTGGTCGTACGTGGGTATGGAGACGTTCGTCACAGCAACTGGACGATAAATTTTTGCATCAGACGGTGAAATACGGCGGTGTGAATATCATGGTGTGGGGCGCGATATGGTATGGTGGAAGATCGCAATTAGTAATCTGCGACGGAAATATAGATGCGGCAAAATATATCCAAATATTAACAGAAGGACTACTATCGATATTCGACAATGCCATTTTATCTAAAGAAGACGCCACTTTTATGGAGGATGGAGCACCCTGCCACAAAGCAAGAACAACAACCACATGGAGAGAGGAACAGGGGATTCGGATTTTACCATGGCCAGGCCAATCACCAGACATGAATCCGATAGAGAATGTTTGGCACATAATCCAGACAAATATGGCGAAACGACCCCGAAAACCCAGCAATAAGGAAGAACTCGTGGCAGCTGTTACAGAAGAGTGGTTAAATATTCCAGAAGACACCATTAATCGTTTAATAGATTCTATGCCACGACGACTCGCAGCACTTCACGCAAGTAAAGGTGGATCGACAAAATATTAGTCTGATTTAAAAATTTTAAAATATTTTGTATACATAATGAGAATAGAATCTTTTTTTTTAATTAGTAGGTGTCTATTTTACTAGTGTATTCAGTGTATTCATAAAAACTTCTTTACATAACTCTTTGAGTTCACGTATTTTTCTATTAACACGTAAAAGGAACACCTTAAAAGATTACCAAGCAGGTCGTTATAACTAATTCACATCTACGTTCAGATTTAAAAGAAAAACCTATGCAAGCACTGGGAACGTATTTCGACAGATAAAAAAATACACGGTTTATTTTCACGCATTCGTTTCGTATTTATTATACGCGATTCTTACGATATCGCGGCTGTCTGGACGTGGGATTAGCGGTCTGCTTGCGCCATCCGCTGTTTACCCAACGTTTTGTCCGGAAAGTTCGTGCAAATGCCATAAAAAACGATTTCCCAGCACGGAGACGTCTTGCGACAACGCCGGGTACAATAACGACAGATTAAGGTACACGTTGGTATCGGCTGGATCTAGAGAACCAAGTCTAGAGGTTACGATAACGATTCGTAATTAACAGGCGGATGGATTTGGAAGGAGACTTTAATTTCGCAACCACGTACGCATATTCCACGCTAAATAGAAAAATTACAGACGTGCAATAATTTATGAGATATAGAAAAATGCATGAAATCGTATTCCAGTAGAAAACAATTGCGTTAACAATGTAGACTTTGTTTTGTTTAAGATAATCGCGGATTATTACTGTGATAATTATAGCGGTGCAGCAATAAAGATGTTTTGAATTTGCTTTACATGCATGACGAAAGCTAAGGTATGTATAGTTGATGGAACACGTAGATTTCTTTTAATAAACAACGTCCTGATTTAACAGTAAATGCGATTAAAAAGTTTTAACCTTAATTGATGACTAAACTGCGGTTCGCATTTTCAAAGGTATCTTTGGCCCGATGGCGTGAAACTTGATTGAACTCGTCCATTTCTAATGGAGATTAGTCGCTACAAAGTTTTGAGGCGTGGCAGAAGATTTAACTTAATATACCGTAATAAGAGGGAAGGTGATTTAATGGCTTTTGCCGACAATCTATAGAAGGTGTATATCCTGGCTGGATAACCTGAAGCAATGGTACAAAGTAGTTCAGTTGAATTGTTTATAACTGCAACATCGAAAGTGAAAATTACCATGATGATACCCAATCTTCTCAAAGGAAACAGCATATAAAGAAACAAACAAATCTTATTTATCATGTGATTAATACCACAAATATAGCTAATCTAATGCCTCTTATGCTATAGATTACTCGTGTAAAATTCTTTCTTCTTTGGTTCCTATTCCTTCTCACTAGTATTAGTTTATACCAATCTCCTGACATTACAGTGGTTGACTTATGACTTGGAGAATTTTATTGCTGCTTCAGTATTGTATTTAGTTGGTAAAGAAGTAATTTTAATTAGGGATTTCAATTTGCTTCACTTATTCGCTTACCCTAACATACAATGGGACTGGTGGCTGAGTACCATGCTGGGCTATTAGTCTCAAGGTACCGGGTTCGAATCCCGGGGATGTTTCTCAGAGTTTAGGTTGTCCGTAGTACCGTCACCCCATGGCGAATGCTGAAGACGAATATCTTAAGACACACCGCAGGCGCAAGCGTAAAAATAACTCATGACCTGCCAATACCCCCTGTAATGAGCTAAAGTTGTTGGGGAATGCAAAGGTGTGGATTATTATTATTATTATTGTAAAAAATCGAAACTCTTACACACAGGTGGTATTAAACAATACAATAACATACGCAATACTGAAAATGAACTTTTAGACATTGTTTGCGAACCTTAACTTTGGTTTCAGTATATCACTAGTTCCTGAAGATTTGTATCACCGGGTAATACCCCTTAGGTAAACAGATTACGTTTCACTTTATGAGAACATAACACTGCAACTAGGCATTCTCAAAGAATTATAATGATATTGATCTAGTCTCGTCCTATATAAGTATATGTTTGCCAATCTAACACATGGGCTGGAAAGTCCCGGGCCTAACAAAGAAAACACGTTTCTTTTGGTTCAAAATTAGCTTTCTTCACCAACGTAATCTCCATCGAGAGCAACGCATTCATTCCAGCGCCGCTCTAACATTTCAATACCATTTTTGTAGAACGAATTATCTTTTGCCTCAAAATAGGCCTCAGTTTCAGCGATAACCTCGTGCGAAATTTCTTACCGGCGAGCATTTTTTTGAGGTCTGCAAACAGCCAGTAGTCGCTGGGAGCCAAATCTGGCGAATACGGTGGATGTGGGAGCAATTCGAAGTTCAATTCATGTAGTTTTGGCATTGTTTTGATTGACTTGTGACACGGTGCGTTGTCTTGATGAAACAACATTTTTTTCTTTGCCATATGCGGTCGTTTCTTTGCAATTTCGGCCTTCAAACGCTCCAATAACGCCATATAATATTCACTGTTGATAGTATTTCCGTTCTCAAGATAGTCGATGAATATTACACCACGCACATCCCAAAATACCGAGGCCATAACCTTTCCAGCCGATTGTTGTGCTTTCGGGCGCTTTGGACGAGGTTCACCAGTTGCTGTCCACTCAGATGACGATCGTTTTGATTCCGGAGTGAAGTGATGGATCCATGTTTCATCCATTGTCACATATCAACGCAAAAATTCCGGTTTGTTACGTTTAAACATGGCCAAACACTGCTCAGAATTATCAACACGTTCTTGTTTTTGGTCAACAGTGAGCAAACGCGGCACCCACTTTGAACAGAGCATTCTCATAGTCAAATGCTCATGCAATATAAAGCCAATACGTTCTTTTGATATCTTTCCGATGTCAGCTAACTCACGCAACTTCACTTTTCGATCATTCAAAACGATTTTGTGGTTATTTTTGATGTTTTCTGGTGTTACCGCCTCATTTGGACGTCCACTGCGTTCTACATCATCGGTATCTCTACGACCACGTTTGAAGTCAGCAAGCCAACGTTTTATTGTTGTTTCTGATGGTGCGGAGTCCCCATAACACTTTTCAAGCCATTGCTTCGCTTGAACGGTATTTTTTCCCATCAAAAAGCAGTGTAAAATTAAAACACGAAATTGTTTTTGATCCATTGTTTTGAAAATAACAAAAGTAGCGTGACTCTTAGCACAATAACTCACAAACTAATGAATAGAATATCATGAAATTTTAACAGCTGTCTTTTGAAGGTTAGTACTAACTGAGAGAAAGGTGACTGCAATAAAACTAGCGTCATCTATGTGTTAGGCCCGGTACTTTTCAGCCCATGTGTTAATTAAAAGCTTAGTCCATTAAATGTAATCTAAAGACCAAAAATTACTATCATCTAAGTGAATTAAAACAAAAAATGTCTTCTATAAGAAAATCGACTAGAATTCCTGAATAAAAAAGGCCTTCGTTTTCATTGAGGGAGAACTATCGTGCTCAATACACTATTGGGGTTATCATTTAGATTTAGAAACAATTATAAAGCTAGATTTCATCTTTTTTTAACAAATCTTGGTAAAAAAAAGTAGGTCGATTCTTGTTAAATTCCTTGAAAATTATAAGATTATAATAAGAAGGTATAAGGAGATGCTCGTTTAGAACCAGACGTAAGAGAACAATTAAAAATTATAATTAATCGGCAGGTACCTGCACCAATAAATGTGTACGTCACGTCAAGGCGTTAATCAGCCAATTTAATCTTGAATTGTCACTTATACTACACGGACGTGACCGTCTACCGGGCAGGAAACCGCAACTTACGCTTGCAGCCATATCGGGGCATCGTTGCGATGATGGTGTTGATGGTAGAAGATGAAAAATAAAAGGCATTTTTCCGCTGGAAAGGCGAAGACAGGACCTGCATCAATATCTTTCACCATGCGACTCTATTTATTGACAGGATAATATTCTTTCGGCACTAAATGCAACGCTACCTCGGATTGGACTGTATCTTTTGTGTTAAAGAAGTCATACAAATACCATGTAATTTTACAGAAACTTGTTAAGTGACATGGTTTAAATATAACAAGGCAATACGTGATATTAAGTTGACCTCAACAGTTTAAGAGGTTCCTTTTGTGTTTTAAATTTTTGAATAATTTTTCACCCAGTACAAGTTCGCTTGCCCGCAGAAGTTTCATGCAAAAACTTTTTATAATGTATACGTCTAACCTAAGTTATTCCCTTGAGGAACTCCAGAGGTTGGCGTGAAGTAACTAGATTCAAATCCCATATATGTGACAAATTCTTCTCAATCGAGAAGATACGATTGAAACAAAGACAAAAGACGAAAATGCAATATTATCCAATAAGCTGTGATCGATTCGATCAAAAGCCTGTGTAATGTTAATAATAATTTTGATCTAAATTTGAAACTTCCAAAACAGGGACAGCTAGTAAATGATTTGTACAGCCGTTTGAAAGCATTTCAGAACAAAATCCGCTTGTGAGAGGCATAGATGCTGTCTGGTAACAGTTACCATTTCACCATATTAAAATACTACTTATGCTCAATATGGGCGCGGCCCGCGAACATATTTGCACACTAAAGTTTGGCCCAAAACATGTCAAAGATTGTCCATACTTGATCTACACTATGGAATAAGTACTAAGCATTGGCAACAAGATTAGTTTGAACAACGAAACTTTAACAAAATTATTGAATAGCGCTATGGGGCGATAATTGGAACAACATATTTTGTACCGTTTTTGAAAACAGATGCCTATTTGGCAATTTGCTTATACAGATGAGAAGTCTTAAGAGCAAGATTGAACAGGTATATATATATGTATATATATATTATACAGATATATATATATATATATATGTATGTTGCACCAGTTTAAAGTAGAAAAGATCGTCAAATCTATTTCGAATTTCTATAGAATTTACGAAAAAATGCGATTTTATTTTCACCAATCTTTCCCAGTTTTCTTCGGTAATATTCCTGGCCAAATTCAACCAGTCACAGAAATTCTAAAATTAATCCAGTAAGCGGAGTTTAAAAGGAGAAAAACTAGGGTATTATGACGAAATGTCTAAATTGTAAAGACGTACTTTTTGTCGTTAAAATGGAATTAAGATCGTACACTAGTTCTACATTTTACAAAATGCTCTAAAACATCATTCCATAACGTGGGGGGTCACGAAAATAGTCTAAAAGATTATTTTACGATGAAAATTATTTATTATAAACATTTTACTTACAATAAGTACACACGTAAATAAAAGAAAAAGGTTAATGTGATGGTTGTATTTATTTTTGATTTAAAATTTTCTCCATACGTGGATCTAGAAACACACAGTGATAAAAGACAATTCCTGTATTTAGCTTTTAGCGCAACTATAGACGAATTAATATTTGAATTGGTGTGCAATTAGATTTCCATATTCTCACTCGACAAGCAGCATGGTCGTAAATCTTAACTGGTAATTTAGCAGTTGCAACAACGTTTTCACTAAACGGATTCAGTACCCATCTCTTCGAGAAATCGTTTTTATCTTTTCCGGGAAATACTCCGTCAACCGAGCTTTTAGCTCTCACAAAAACATCTTCATGCAATCTAAACTTAGATTCACAGGTATAGCAGTAAACTCCACTCACACAAATTAATTAATTATGCGGAACGCAGCGTTTCGAGAGCACGTGGACTCCCATTGTCAACCGTGTTACCGACTGTGTTACCGACAGTCGGTAACACGGTTGACAATGGGAGCCCATGTGCTCTTGAAACGCTGCGGTCAGCATAATTAATTAATTTGTGTGAGTGGAGTTTACTGCTATACCTGTGAATTGTACATCCACACAGTCCTTGCAATCGTGATTTAAACTTAGATGAATGATAGTGTCTTGTCCATTCAATTTTTTTCTCGATGTATTCCGGAGTAAATTAAGAAGGATAACATTATTATTTCCTTGCATTTAATCAACGTCTTTAAATCCCTGAAAAAAAATATCGGTCACGATGGGATTTGAACCCACGACCTCTGCGACAGCGACGCATTATGCTACCAACTGCCATTAATTTAAATGAATTAAGAAGGTTGAAAATAGCTGCTCTAAGATAACAACGCATAAAAAGAAGGAAACTACAGCCATTGTAACTTTTTGATACTCTGATTGGAACTATTTTTTGGGTCAAACTAATATATTTGCTTTTTCACTTGCCCGTATCAAAGGAACTAAATGTTTGGATTAATTATCGATTTCTGTTTTTATATAATTCACTCTCCTGTCGAAGAGGAAAGTACATTTTTCATTTAATCGGTGTTTTCTACTTGTTTGACTACCCAACTATAGAAAATTGTTGATGAGATTATGGAGTCATTCTCTTTCCTTAGCTATTACTAGCAGCTATTGCACCTCCCGCCATTTTTATTAACTGATATTGTATACTTTGATAATACACACATTTAACAAAAAATAAACTTTTGAAGATGTTTAGAGGCTTTTTACTCTGAAACGTAATGCCTGATTCCCTAGGATGTAGGTAATTCGTACCTCATACCGTTGCTAAGTATTTATAGGGGAACTTCAAAATTATATGGAACTATAGAGATTTTACTAGTGAGTGTATTTAGCTAAGGTCTTTTTTTTATATTCTTAACACTCAATTATAATCTTTCGTTTATTAATTTTAGCTTACAAAAACATTCCTTTTGTTAGTTGCACATATGTATATTTCATATTTCCTTTTTTTGTTTCAGGTAACTGAAAACCAGCCTACTTATGTTATATTAAAAGATTCTCCCACTGCATCAGTAACTGTAAGTTCTAAACTACATATATGTATGTTTACGAAAAGCGATATATATATATAATGAACGATAGTAAAGTTTACATCTCCTCTGCAAGTGTTGTTGAAGGGACTCTTTCCTTCGTTTTAAAAACAAGAAAATTATGAATTATAAGTTAATGAAGAATACCCGAAATAGAAATATGTAAAACTTTAAAAAGAAACTTGTACAGATTGAATATCTGTGCTAAAATTCCATAAAGAGAAACTTATAACATCAACCATAATAGAAAATAACGGCGTACACCTAACAGTAACGAGAAAATATCTGGAGTAGGTAAACTAGTAAATATTAAACAATATTTCATATCATTACAATATGTACAAGGTATTTCAATTTGAGATTACCTTTTTGCGATGTATAACAGGACACAACAATTATTCAAAACGTAATTTCTTGTGAGTAAGGTCGACATTTTATTACCAATAAGATGACAACGTTCTTCTCCTTAAAATGATTTAAATATTCGTACTTCACAATATTAAAAGTAACCCAATTTGTAAATCGAACATTGATAAATTATAAGGCTTCGTCATAGATCTAGTCTACGCCTACAATTACAGTAGTTCTTTGGTAGAAAATAAAAATAACAATAACAATAACAATAAAAATAAAAGAATACTACGAGATAGTCCAATCTCTGGAATAGTTAGTAGTAATCAAAAAAAAATAAAAAGACAAAAATAAAGTAAAATACAGTAAAGAAGAAAGTGAAACCCCTTTTCCCTGTATTTAGTTCTTCATTTTCATTTTCTTTCTTATCCTCAGTCTCATTCTCATTTTTATCAAATTAAATTTAATTTTTAATAACTTTTCTCTTGACACTACAAGATTTTGTGCATTCTTCTTGTTGTTCCATATGTGGCAGCTATGACATCATACAATGTACATAGCGTAACAAATTCCTGCATTTTCAACATATCTTTGAGGAACTTCATCACCATGCAGAATAATCCATTGTATGTTTAAATATAATAAATTTTATATTAGTAGGTGGTTTAACATATAATAAAATTTAAATTAATTTCAGCACCACCACTACAGATCTATCACACAATCAACTAATGCCCATTACGAGTTATACCAAGCTTAAATAGCGAGTTTCCAAAAAAAATAACGAAACCTGTTAGCAAATTACACCTGAAAAATATCTACTTTCCAATGTAAATCCTTCTCTGCACAATGCATAACAAACAAGACGTTTCTGCTCCTCCTAAAGAGGACATCGAGAAGAAACCGAGAGTGTTATAGTATATGTATACAGTATTTGGCACAAAACGAACAAAACTCCACGATCGTACGAATACAAAACGTATGTATTTCAAGGTCCCGGCGACCTAGCATCACGTTTTTAGACAAGATTTTAGCACCTACTTGTGAATCACCAAAATTCGGCTTATTCCTTCTGTCAACCTTCTTTTTCTTCTTCTTCTTCTTCTTCTTCGTTCTGCTCTTCCATCTTAAAAACCAAGTACGACGAGAGAGCGTACCGTTGACCCGACAAGCCGCCTCGCTAATATCGACGAATTGCGTATGTTATTGAACCGAAATTAGCATCGTTTTGGCGGAGGAAAGATGTTAGACATTGGCGCAAAATCGCGGGTAACCTTGAAGCTAGGAATAATCTTTGTTTCGGAGAAAAATCTAAGGCGATACGTTCGATGGAATCGGCCAATATTCTCCCGTTGGTCTCGCCGGGACGGCTCTAGAAGATCGCGATGGATTTTATCCAAAGTGTTTTACGTTTTGGGAAACGTCGGTTTGTCCAAACTAGCAAACAATTCTAGGAGAAATTGAAGTTATATTACTGAGAAGAATATATCGGTAAATTCCGTAAAAATTTAGATATGAAAATTACAGAACACGGTATTGGTGTGGTTTCTTATTTTTCCATGTAGTAGGATGTTTCGAGGTCTGCAAAATAGTCCCCTGTAGCGGCATTTGAGGCAAATCTCTTTCCTCCTAGTGATTTTTTCACGTTTAGGAATAGAAAAAAGTCGCTGAGGGCTAGGTTCGGTAACTCGTTCAATTTCGATACGACGATGTGGGGTGAATGATTGTTGTGGTGGATAAACACTTTTTCTGCAGCGAACGATGCCGTTTTTCCTTCAATACTGCATCGAATAGGGTTAATAAATCGCTATCGTATTGCGCCGTGATCGGCCTTCTCTTCTGCAGACAGTCGATGAGGAATCCCAAAAAATAATAGCCATAACTTTTCCGGCTAATGAAACGGTCTTTGGTTGTAAAAGTCCACTTCTTCGACTGTTCCGTGGTCTCCGGTATCTAGTGGTGTCTCACCCACGGTTACGGAACGCGTGAAGAAATCCCTTGGACTGCGTTGGATCCTGACCAGATGCTCCTCCGAAACGGTCACTCGATTTCGTTTTTGCTCCGGTCTAAGCAAACGTGGTACACATCGCGCCGGAAGCTTTTTCATACCCAAAATTTCGTGTAGGATACGACCAACACGTTCTCCTGAGATGCCTGTTGTCTCTGTTATCTCTTTCAGCTTCAATCGGCGATCGATTAACACGATATCATGAATCTTGTCGACCATTTATTTCATCGTTGGTAGCGCTTTTTTTGGGCGTCCTCTGCGTAGTTCGCCACTTATCCTTGTGCGGCCACGTTAGAACTCGCTCACACAGAAACTGATGGTCGAAAATGATGGAGTGCATTTCGCCATGAACCTCTAGCAAAATATTTCGAATTTCCGTGACCGTTCTTCCAGCCACCCAGAAGTGTCTTATCACTGCGCGGAATTCGATTTTATCCATTTTTGCTAGACAAAACACTACTACGATCAAAATCATTAATACCAAACTTAAAGGTATCGTGTTCACGGAAGTACATATGTACATACGTATCAACGTGGCTATTACAACGATTAGAAAATAGCCCGTTTGAATCTATCAATAAAGAAATAGGTAATTGGCTAGAGCGTAATACGTTATTTCCTGTAATTTAGGCGGCACGTGGCGGAATAAAAAAAAATAACCGTCCCAAAGCGAATGAGTGTTCTAAATTGATAACAAATTCGATACATTTCAAGGAACCCAAACAAAATGAGAAAAGGAAAGTTGACCGATATGCATGAACGACTTTTTATAATTAAATTATTCGTAAATGTATTTAAGTACATGTATGTACATACAGCTGTGGCCATATGTATTCTCCACCCCTTTTTTGTGCTTTATTCCGACGAATATATGAGAAATAAAAGAAAATTGATCGATGAAAATGTTTCATTGTGAGTGTATACAGATATATATATATATTGCTTAATATTTGGTAGCTCCTCCCTGGGCTTTTATCACCGCACGAATTCGTCGGGGCATACTGCTCACTAAGTTGTAGCACTGTTCGGGGGTGATTTTATTCCACTCTTCGAATGTTTTTGTTTTTAAGCATTGCTTTGTGGTAGATGAGTATTTAGCTACATTTCGCTTTAAAATGTACCATAAATGCGGCCATTCCAGGACCCGCACGTTATTTTCCTCGAACCAGCGCGTTACTTCGCGAGATTTATGGCACGGTGCATTATCTCGTTGGAAGTAATACTCTGGCTCATCATTATCGAATAATTTTAACGCGCACGGTTCCAGAACTTCTTCCAACATGTCGATGTGCGTCCGACTGTTCATTCGGCCCTCGCAGACGAACAGTTCTCCGACGCCTGTTGCACTCATGGAACCCCAAACCATTATGCTACCATCCGCAAACTTGACAGTCGGGATGATACAGTCTGGATGGAAGGCCTCTCCTCGCCTGCGTCGCACGTATTGAGGCCCAGGTTTACCACAAAACTACCAACAAAAACATGAATACTATTACATTTTGGAACCCATTAAAAAGAATAGAAATACTGTAGATACCAGGAATTGAATACAGAATACCGCAAATACAATAATTATGTATTACTTACCTCGATATTTGACTCATCCGTCCACATAACATTGGCCCAATTGTCAATGGTCCAGTCGCGGCGACCTTTAGCCCACAGCAGTCCCTTTTGCTTTTGTTGCGGAGACAACCGTGGTTTATGTCGAGTTTTGTATCCACCTAAATTTAATTCACAGAGGCGTCTTCTAACCGTGCGAGGAGAAATAGCAACATTATGTAGCCGGAAAAGCTCACTGGAAAGCTGTTTAGACCCTTTTTTTCGGTCTCGCAAAGACGTCCGCTCTAAGACTCGCTCATCTCTGCTAGTTGTCTTCCTTTTTCGACCAGTTTTCGGTTTGTTTGTCAAAGATCCACTCTCTTTGTATCGTTTTATCGTCATTCTAACTGTCGATCGCGCACATTTCACTTGTCGGGCAATAGCAGACACCGACAACCCTTGCTTTTCTAACACCACAATTTGCCCTCGCCTACCTCCGTCAATTCGCGTGTTTTCTGCATTACTTTTTAATGTACACTATCGTGTTACACAGACAAAATCACAGACACAATATCTTCACTCTAACTAGCTCAACCTTACTCTTACAACTTTTAAGAAAGACTGAAGAAATATTCAGAAATTACAATTTTACGTCTATTTTCTAATTTACTCAGAATGGCCTACAATAAACCATTAAACCCTCATTACCAGGTACCTAGTCAAGTCCGTCATCGACCCTGCTTCTTAGAAATACGATAATATTCGTGTAACACGTTCAAAACGAGAGTGGCGAATACATATGGCCACAGCTGTTTTTTTATATAAACAACATATTGCGAAATTATACTTATAATTTTCCGAATTTCTCGTACGACGGAAGGATGGCACGACTAGCAGCATTTACTTATATAATTTCACTCATATCAAGTATGTGTCTACTGTGTGGCCTACTATATAGGCAAACAAATGTGTTACTATGGATATAGAAAAACATCGTGTTAAAGTCACACATGTTGACATCGTCTTTCCTGGGAATAATTAGTTATTTTCTCATATAACTTTAGTTATTCCATTCTGATTATATCCAGTCATAAAGTGTATCAGCTGATACTACAAATAAAATTTGGAAGTTCCGGGCACATATATTGCAAGCTGAAAACTAGTACATCTTAAAGGCTAGCAATCACGTGCGAGTGAGTACGATTTCAAAGATTTCTCACACGTCGAATCTCATTTTGTTTCGCATGTTAATTAGAATATTTAAAGATTAGCTAGACATGGATTGCCTTAGGTTTTCTGTAAAAAAAAAATTGTTAATATATTTATTTTTTTTTCAACCTTACATTTGGTTATTTTAATTACAAAACATTATCATTTAATTTAAAAACAAAAAGAAAAAATTTAAATCAAAGAATCCATTTACAAAAGTTAAAGAGCCTGAGATTTTCTTCTACAATATACATGTAGTTATATATATACATATATATACGTAACATATTTCTTCGGAGCGACTAAGTCCATGGAGGACTCGATGCGGACAGCAAAAAGACGCCTTCGACTTTCGCGAAACCGTTACTAAGGCTTTCGTATGGCTCACGCATAATTCAATTAAAGCCTTAATTCGTGCGAGACGCACCGACCGTACGGATCTTCCAGCGAGACCGGTATCCTTCGCTGGGAGTTATCGAGACCAAGAGCCGGCCGGTCGGAGCGATGATTTTGCGTAGGTAGCCCGTGTTGGACGTGTAGTGTGTCGGGAAAGTAACCG
Organism: Trypoxylus dichotomus; assembly: GCA_023509865.1. Classification (NCBI taxonomy): domain Eukaryota; kingdom Metazoa; phylum Arthropoda; class Insecta; order Coleoptera; family Scarabaeidae; genus Trypoxylus; species Trypoxylus dichotomus. The sequence continues at coordinate 1,692,979 of CM042080.1, forward strand.
GTTCCCTAGTCCATAAATTAAATCGTTTTTCTTTCTTCTTCTTTTTTTTTTCCTATTTGGAGATATCAGGTAAACATACGTACGTATGTACGTACGTCTTTAGCGTAGTGAACGTTACTTTAGACGTGTCGCAATTAAATCGGGAACGAAATTATCTCCATCGGTCAAGTAAATGTTACTTAATTATTTCATATTATCCAATCGAGAGTAATGATAGTCATTCCAATTTTTAAATTGATTACGTTTCGAAATAAATGCCGATGTATAACGCGAGTTCCTTAAATATACGAACTAGGCTACTAGGATGGCCTTACGGTGATGTTTTGCCGTGGGTTTTATCTACTTTGTTGACGGGGAATCCACTAAAACGTCAGCAACTGGTAGACCATGGAAGCGAGTGTACAGTTTTAATCTTGAGTTACATTCTGGCCACATTTTAGCTGTGCAAGGAACTAAAACTGTAAAACTGTAAACACTCCACAGTATCAGTTTCTGGAAAATTTACTCTCGTCTCTATTCATTACCCTGAAAGGGAAAAATGTTAATTTCAAGATTATGCTTGCACAGTATTGATACTTAAATGGCGAAAGCTTTTTAATAATTTTGACCAGTAATCGTGGTTGATATAAACTTTTTCTCTAGTTTCGTTTCATCTCATTTTGAACTTCAATAATTTTAACTTACTCAAGTTTCTTTTTTGCGGAACCTAACTGCTTGAATCCAACCTTTCTTAGATCCAGCCTCAATCAAGCTTCTTTTTCCTTTAGATGTAAAAATATTTAACTCGCATCATCCATTTTAATATCTTATATAACCTACTACGCCGTCAAGGTGATAAACACTTGTTTGCATCATACAGTTTTGATTTTGAATGCACAATATCGTCGTAATTCGTTAGAGCAACTCATAGATTATCCATCATAGGTATGTAGATCAGGAAATACACTAAACTGACCCATATTATCAAAAGTATTAAATTATGGAAAATAATACTATAACCGCATTATAGTACAGATGCAACCAGCTTTAGTGTGATGATGCACCTATAATACAAGTGATCGGCGAACATTCGGTGCAATTTTGCAGGATTACCCGTTACTCCGACGAAGTTTCACTACACAATCGAACTTTTGAACGATGACAACACCACGGCCGAGAATTTCATGGAAGGGATACGATAATATTATAAATTGCGTCATATTAATAGTAGTCGTATATATCGAGTCGCTGCTCCGACGTTATTCTTAATACGTATGATTAGTGTGAAACATATGAACGTTTTAGTTGTAAATCATGGGTTGCATCACACCCCACACGAAGTAATGAGTCAGTCCTGCGTCAGTAACGATAAATTTTCGCGTCTAAGAAGATATAATATCGGTCCATAATACGCGTCCACTACTGTATAATATTAATAAATGAATATAACATCGCATAACCAGTCCTTCCCAGAGAAATCTCCGTTCCAAAAATAAAAGACAAGCACTAATACACTTGTCATGTCGTTCGGACTTCTTTATTTGCAATAATTTGATTAATGACGCGGGAACCTGGTCTCTCCATCCCTACGACGATAAAAGAGGATGCCACAGGTCCCCAAAGGAGAAAAACAATCGCCTCGTCCAAAACGAGAAGATTCTTAACAGAGACAAATGCGGTGTCCAAGAAGTTATTATTGTTTTCGTCCTGTTCGTTTTTAAGATCGTATTTTAAAGAGAGAGAGCGAGATAGATTGTAGTATTATTTTCGCCTAACTAAAATGTTGCATTATAATGGATTCGTCGTTTTTATAAAGATTTCGAATGGAAGAATGTGTAAAGCGAATTCCTTTGATATCTTCACACCGCCTGCTAGAAATCCATCATCGTCCCTAATTTTCGGTCTTTCTCGAAGTGTTTTTTTTTTTAACACTCGCAGATAAGGAGTCGCATAAATCATCTCACAATTGAACCGCGCTACCGCACCACTCCTCCTCGTATCAACAGAAGAATTTTTATGGACTTTGTTTGTGCTATGATCGTATTTATTGTTGCTATTGTAACTAATCGGGCCTGGTTAACATAACAACGCACACTAGCTTCTAATTTAACGAAATTACTATCACTTAACGGTGGGCAGTCATTGCCCTCGTCTTTTATCTATGAAAATAAATATATATCAATATATTTAATGCCAGAATCGTTGTTGACCTGCGACCTCATTTGTAATAATCATCCATTTCAATATAGTCTTCATTTTACGAGCGCTAGAGATATCGCTATTTCTTCTCCTTTAAAAAGAAAAGAACCGATCAAAGTGTTGGGTTCGTTTAATGACGGAAAGCTTAGAGTAGGATTCTGTAATACTGACGTTATCGTTTAAGGTGTTGTATGGAGCTGCCAAGTCGATTAGGGTATCGCAAATTTTAAGTAGTAGTACACTAGGGTGACAGAATAAAATAGACACCTACTAATTAAAAAAAAGATTCTATTCTTGTTATGTATACAAAATATTTTAAAATTTTTAAATTACACTAATATTTTGTCGATCCACCTTTACTTGCGTGATGTGCTGCGAGTCGTCGTGGCATAGAATCTATTAAATGATTAATGGTGTCTTATGGAATATTTAACCACTCTTCTGTAACACCTGCCACGAGTTCTGCCTTATTGCTGGGTTTTCGGGGTCGTTTCGCCATATTTGTCTGGATTATGTGCCAAACATTCTCTATCGGATTCATGTCTGGTGATTGGCCTGGCCATGGTAAAATCCGAATCCCCTCTTCCTCTTTCCACGTGGTTGTTGTTCTTGCTTTGTGGCAGGGTGCTCCATCCTCCATAAAAGTGGCGTCTTCTTTAGATAAAATGGCGTTGTCGAATATCGGTAGTAGTCCTTCTGTTAATATTTGGATATATTTTGCCGCATTTATATTTCCATTGCAGATTACTAATTGCGATCTTCCACCGTACCATATCGCGCCCCACACCATGATGTTCACACCGCCGCATTTCACCGTCTGATGCAAAAATTTGTCGTCCAGTTGCTGTGACGAACGTCTCCATATCCACGTACGACCACGATCACTGAATTGGCAGTATATGCTTTCGTCTGAAAAAATGACAGACCGCCAAAACTCTTTGGGCTTCGTTCGCATTTCGATTGCCCAAGCTATTCGGCGCCGTTTTTGAAACGCCGTAAGAAGAGGTTTTTTCTTTGCCACCCTTTTATACATCCCCACACTGCGGAGGTATCGCAGAACGGTGCGCTGACTTTTCTGTGAAGTTGCCGCAAGCTCAGCTGTACTTTTTCGCGGTTCTCTTAACACTTCGCGCACAAGCACCCTTTTACTGTTTTCAGAAGGTCCGGCACGACCTGATCTCGGCTCCACTGTTGTTTTTTTCCTTGCGTTTAAATTGTGTAATCACACGGTTAACTGTGGACAACGGAATATTAAAAAATTTACTTATTTCACGGTGCGAAGCGTCACGTTCACTCTGACCAACGATGCGACACCGGGTGAAGTCGCTAATATCACTCGAACCTTGTAAGCGAGGCATAGTTGTAACGGTACTAAACTATGACGAATTCCTTCCGATACATCTACCCCTACCCTAATGACAAGAGAAAGTTCTTAATTCGTTCTTAGAATTTAGCTGTTTACATATTTATACCGCTTTACCTGGTGTCTATTTTATTCTGTTACCCTAGTGTACATAAAATATTCTATTCCAAAATGGAATCATATTGGATTATCTGTTTTATTTTTGATGGCTTAAGTTCATGATATCATCGTTATCGAAAAAGTTTCTTTCAAAATAACTATAAAATTTTGAAGTTTAACTATGGGGAAGAGAATACTTATTGGTCCTAATTTTAAATGCAGGATTCAATGAAATTCTCCTTTTCCTAAGACTTGACCTTATTCATTCTACTTTTCTTAATGTTGTTCAGCCTCTTGAGAAGCAGATGTCCAGCTCTTGCACCATCTCTTGGTAGGTCTCTTAGAATTCGGTTCTTTATTCTTTGTTCATTTCGCCCATCGACGTGGTGCCTCCAAAATCGTCATCTTGGCCTCGTAAATCGTATTATGTCTTTAATTTCGAGATTTTCTCTTTGCTTTGGTCCCTCAGATCGACTTCCTTAATAGTCCTCAGTGTCTTCATCTACGCTGCCCTCATGATGTTCTTCGCGTTTGCTGTGTATGCTCGAGTTTTTGCTGCGTATATGAGTACAGGTCTCATGACTTTACTTTCAACGGATGTATATTTATTCTTCCATAGCCCACAGATGGCCAGAAATTGTTGAGGCTTCATTAATCTGGGTTCTAATTTCCAGCTGTAACTTTTTGGAGCTTATTACCGCAACTCCTCTGTTTATTATTCACAGCCAACTTACTTCTAATGGACTCTTTTGCTATGATCATTAATTCTGCCTTCTACATAGATATCTGCATATTAAAACTTTCTGCCTTTGTTTAGAACCGATATAGCAGTCATTGTAGGTCGTCCTCGTTATTTGTCATCTAGATTGCACCGTCAGCATTCCATATCTTTATCAAATCTTGCCCCATCCTATACTATCCAGCAAGTTCTTTTACTTTATTAATTATTTTAACCCTAATGGGGTTGAACAAAAGTGGGCTCATACTATCGCCCTGACGAATTCTTGTTGGTCTGGTAGTAATAATTTGTAATGCCCTGTCTCCATATTCTTCTTCTTATAAGAAAAAAATAATTAATAACTCGAAAATTGCTCACTTTAGAGACAAAATTAATAAGACAAATAGCTTTAAAATAACACAAAAATTCATGTCAATTATAAAAATTAAGGGATCCTATTCGAAATAAAAAAAGTTGATACGTACTTCCGGTTTAATCGGTCATAATATCGTATTTTCTAGTAACTCTAATAATAGCACAACCTTCTTTTGACCTAATTACGCTATACACAGAAATGCTACGATATACCGAATAAGTGAGTCCGAAGGTGCCTAATTAAACCTGATTAAATCCCAATTAATTATTTTATATCTCTCGCGTTATACGGTGTAAAAAAATGTATTAAAAAAAAAACACAAATGTTTTTGTTTTATTTATAGAGACCGTGACGGGATATTGCACAAACATGATTCAAGTGTAATTGCAGACATCTAATTGTTATACGTGGTGTTGGATGTTTACTTTCCCTTGCAATTCGAGACAATTCGTTTTTTTCTGTGATTAAAACGTGATACAGAGTATTTGAACAAGTAACGAACATAGTAGTTCAAAGTATTGATCCATGTTAGAAATATAACAGCTCGAGTCACATTAAGTCTGTTTTCACGACCTTTGGCTTCGAAGAAGATGTTCTAGAGGTAGTCTAGATAAGTGCGTTACGTTCAGATATAACTTTTTCGGATGTGGGAACTATTTGTTTTACATCACTCATGTTCTTACTAACGAGTGATGGATGAAAAGTTTTGCGTTTGACTTTATCATAAAAGCAATCGCAATCAACAGGCTCACATTTTTGATAGTTTAATGACTATCACATTTAGTATACTTCAAGGTTCTATTATAGCTCCTTTACTTTTCCGAATATATATAGTGCTCATTTAAGCAATTATTTAAATGAAAGTCATATTTATGGATCTAGTTAAAGCTTTCAATGACGACGCATCTGCCACAGCAGTATACTCTATTTGGGGTACTCAAGGGTGATGCCATTGCATTGTTCTTTCATTTCTACACAAATGACACTTCTATAGCTGTGACAACTGATAGTAACGTTAAGAAAAGAACAAAAAAGACTACTGCAACATTCGAAGATTTTACTTTTAAATAAAATAAAAATCACCCAATTCCATGACCACAAATAAGGCAAAGGTCCTATCGCTAACGAGGACTCCGAATATTTGGGAGTATACACTGATAATCAACTGAATTGGAAGCCATATATTGCAGACCTAGCATCAAGAATGTCTGGAATTGCTTACAAGCTCCGTAGTTTCTCTCTTAAGTTTGATTGCGATTGGGATATGGAGTTGTCTTCTGAGGCATGTCTGTAGACATATCTATAATATTCGGCTTGTTAAAATATATTTACCTTGCCTAGTCTCTCCAGATATTAAACTATGATATATTTATATCATAGCTCTTGAAACAAAACATTTTAATATCTGTTTCAATGTAATTTTGTCTTATTTAGATTTCACAATCAATGCTTGTTGACATGTTCCATACATCTCTGCATAATGTAGTGAAGAATAAGCTTCTTATTATTACTATTATTATCAATATTATTCATCGTTACATTCCGAGAACTTTCCGACAGGACCTCGTATATCCTTACAGGTGCAATTTATTTAATTAACATGTTGTTTTTTGTTTCTCTATAATTATGCTATATCTCTTAAGAGTTCTTTTGTTAGTTTTTTAGCAATCTATAATTAGTTAATGACATCATACCTTCTTTATTATTGTGTAGGCATCATTTTTGTAAAAATAAATTTAAATTTGAGTAGAGAAAAAAGGCGAGATCTTGAAATTTATTTATTCTTATTTGTAAACAAGCAACCACATTTTTTTATTACTATTGTATTGTAAGGATTCACCCAACCCCAATCGGCCATTTTATTTATTTCTGGGTCCCAAAATTATAGTAGTAGATCGAAATATCACCAACAACACCTGGTAACCTTGATTCGACGTTAATGCAGCATCAGCTAGCAAATTTTTCGCGTTTAAATGTATTCGATACTCTTATAAACGAGCTGTATATGTCACTCAGGACCATTCCTTAGAGTCCAACACGTTATTCTGTTGTTTCTATACACTAATTGGCGTAATTTTCTGTTACGTCAGGCGTAACAGGCAGCACGCCCGGGTTTTTAGCCGAATTAGTCGTTAAATCTTTTTATTGATGCTGGTTTTTTCTTCGCCGTCGAAAAGCGACACGAATATTTAACCGACTGGAATCCACGAGTTAGCGAGAAAAACAAACGAAATCTAAGAAACGCGTGAAGGAACTAAACGCGTACAGTGACGTGCAAGTCCGATGTCGGTACGAACGATTTTTAACTGGATGCATTTGTAGCAAACAAAATTTTCGAATTTGCGAAAATATTGGAAAAACTGTTACATCCACGGGAAGTAACTGGCTGATATGATTTCACGGTCGGTAGAATGATAGGGTTATATTTCTTTTTGGAAATGAAGGTCATACTGTCGTCACTGTTATTACTGAAATTCAAGCTCCAAACAGAATTACCTGGTCGGTCGCTCTTAACAATGGGATGGATTTTATTGATAATTTTTGGAGAAGCTACTGTAAGTGAAGTCATTATAATAATCCCTCATCGAAATACAAAATACCTTTTCTTCTAAACGCAAACACAACAAAAACTTTAATTTGAACGCTTACAAAAACTTATCTATCCGATAGATTTAGCCGAAAATTTTGGCAGATAATATCTTGATTAAAGTCAGCAATATATTCATCCTACATCTTTCCCGATAATCGTTACATTGCATATAAAGTTCAAAGTAAGAAGTTTGAGATTCCCGACATCAGACTTGGAGATCGCTGCACGCATAAACATTTTAATTCCAGATCGTTTTATCATCATTATCGCCTTCTAGATCCCCATATTCGACTGTAATTAACGCGTCTATCGGCTCGATGGGTAATTTTGTAATTGATCGAGTTTTGTAGCTGCGGACTTCGCACGTATCAACTGTCAACACGTCGTCTATTCCGGAGATGATAGTCCAATTTTTTCTACTTGTGTATGTTTGTTTTCGGCCGTACATTGTGCCAAATCGTTATTAAATTGGGAAGGAAGACAATTATATTTGGATTGTCGAGCTAAAGAGCGTTTTAAATTAGATTATACGTCTGGTTTTTTAAGGTCACTGGGATTCGAAGAATTGGCGTGTCATCTTAATTTTGCCCGCGATTCCAATCGAATTTTGCGTTAGCTAATAGGGAGAAAGTCATGTCTGAAATCTTATCTTATTCGTGTGAAATCAAACATAATGGAGACACTGCAATTTCGTGAGTTTCTTCTATGTTTCAAGAGAAAGGAAACATAATACTGTGTCCCTGTTAAGCCCTACAATCTTCGAACAGCAACAGCTCTGATGGTGTTATTATTAGAATCTTCGACGGTACCATGGAATTGAAATATTCTCAAAAGACACAGTTTCATTACTTTTAGTAATCCGTCTCAAAAAGTACTCCCAAATCCCTCACTTTTTCAGTTCTTGCAATAAATATAGAATCAACAGAGTAATTAAAAATGATCGGATTAGAGCGTCTGGTATAAGAGATCACTAAACATTTGCGAATATTTAGAGATATGCCATTCAGAGTACACCAATCATTAATAAGGGTAAGGTAAGTCTGCAACTTAACGCAATCAACTAGCGAATCGATAACATTGTAGATTTTAAGGTCATCAGCGTAAGCTAAAGCCTCACATTGCAATTTATCTAGCAAATCATTCAGAAAAATGTTAAATAAGAGTGGTCCGAGATTAGAACCATGCGGAACTCCAGATAGTATTCGGAAGCGAGTGGACGAATAGCCATTATAAAAGACGTAACCACTCCTTCCAGAGAGGTAAGATGAAATTAATTTCACCAACGCAGTGCAGAAGCCAATAGCTTCCAATTTTGTACAAAGTAACTTGTGATTAATACGGTAAAATGCTTTAGCGAAGTCAGTATAGATGACATCGACCTGTCCTCGGTGGTCCAACACTCCGGATATATACTGGGAAATATTTGCCAAGTTCGTTACTGCGGATCTACCCGACATAAATCCATGTTGATGGATTGACAGAAATGGTTTAACATTAAAAAAATATTATTATATAAAATATGTTCAAATACTTTTGCAAAGTTAGCTAAAATGTTTATAGGTCTGTAATTCGCAGTTAGCCCGATGTAATGGCTTAACACACCGATCTAGCGAACGGGAGTTGTTGGTTCAAATCCTACCGGGACCGTGAAATTTTTAATTATTTAAAAATTAGGCGAAGAACTAATTAATTAAATTTAACGTTCGAGGAACAAGAAAATTTCAATTACCATTCAAAAAACCAACGAAAAATTATTCTGAATAATTTGATAAAGCAAATTTCATCATTTTGAAATAGAAAAAGAAACACCCTGCATAATATCCACTCCCCCCACAGAGCTTTTAAAAACCTACAGCAGCTTGAAAACGTAATCCTCTTACGAAAAACATCACGTACAATATACCTATGGTGTACGGACGCAAAGAGCCTCCCGAGTTTAAATCTAACATTGCACGCATACGTATCAATTTAAGTATACACGTACGGTTCGTCCGTACAAAACTGTTACGCGAATCGGCAAGCGGACCGCAACGTTTAACTACTGTCGACGGACAAAATCTTGCATCAAGGTGACCTTCACAAATGTCAGATAAATTTCACAGTCCATAATAATAGTTAGAAAAGAGGGTCCGTCGTGCCCCCCTCTCCTACAGTACGTATACCGCATGCGGTAACGGTGGAGAGGTTGCCCGTTTCTGCTAGTTTGTGCCGCACGCATCGGCTAGAGTCGGTAGCGATGTTTAAACGGATTTATTGCTACATTGAAATCGGTTACATGTTCGCCATTGTAGGACGCAAATAGTCCATGCGGTCGCGTATAGGGATAGGAAGGATGAATTGTTGCATAGAGCTGAATCGCCGATATATACATATATGTATGTCAATACACTGTCGCTCACTAAAGTTGGGACACTTTGCATTGGGTTTGTAAAGGAGGTTGTATTAACTTGAAAGCGAGAAAATGAAGAACTAAAATGTAACGACACTTAGCAGAGTAATAAACGTGGAAACATTTTACGTAATTGGTTTTGTAATCGTCCGTGATCAACAGTTTATAATTACTAAAAATAAAAATGAATTATCGAACGACTATAATTTAAAACTTTTATGTCACGAACTGGGTATTTATCACAGTACACATAAATACGATCTATAATTTTATCAATCATTAATTGCAGCTCATTCATAGAAATTATAGTTTTATAATAGCAATGTATCAAGCCTGGGACTCTCAGATCAATAGCCAAGTCCGACAGAATTGTCCTTTTGCGGTAATAATCACATCAGAATATCAAAGCTTATTAACAATACATATTATAATTTATTTATTAGAAACTCAAACTGTCGAAATAGAAGAGTGCGCATGACATGGACAGCCACAGGTAAATTAGAATTCGTACTAAAAGATTCTAAAGTACCAATTAATCTAAAAAGAGAAGACTTCCGGCATTCATATATGAAGTAACTATGTCATTAACCCTCAAATCTGCGACTAAGTTAAAGACAATACAAAGGGCTATCGAACGACTTATGCTGGGGGTAAACTGAAGAGATAGAATAACTAACCATGAGGTAAGACAACGAATTGGAGTGGAAGATGTCATGGTGAGACTGGCAAGGAAGGAGTGAAAGGGATAAATCGTGTTCTCAAATGGGGGCCAAAACTACACCAACGAAGCATTGGAAGACCAACTAGGAGATGGGTAGACGACATAGGGAGAAGGCTGGCAAGAACTGGTCACAGGTGGCACAAGTTAGAATTAGATGGAAGAAAAAGAAGAGGGTATATGTTCAGAAATGGTCAACTACTGAGGAAGAAGAAGAAGATTATAATTTGTTAGAAAAACAAAGATTATCAGTCAATCTAATATATTGGCTAGGAACTGTAGTGTTTGGAACTCTGTACTTCTTATATTCACAATAGGTGTCTGGCTTGTTTTTCCTTTTACCTGTGTGTCTTCCTAATTGTTTAGATATAACCTCTTCTGATTTTCTATCTTGAATTTTTCTTGCGTCCTTCAATTTGGTGTCGTTTCTAATTTCATCATTTCTCTTTTCTGTCCTCATCCTACTATAGCTAACACAATCTCTTCAATTAAGATCGAAATTAGATCCCATCGACCAGAAAAATGGACAGAGAAAGGACTAAAACGCTGTCTAATTACCATTCTGTATATTTTTAATGCCAAATTTTCTATTGATGTATATATATCGAAGGAACAATTCAAACACAAAACAAGCAAAAGCTACTTACAAACATGTGAATTAATTAACTCAAAATCTTGAAATTTAGTTGTCAATCGTTAAAATCTTTTAAATATAACGGATAAGTTCGTTAGAGGTTTAAAGAAAAATCGGACAATTAGAAGAAAGAATGGCAAAGCCAAAAACAAAACTGGATGTAGCGCCAAGAAGCACTAGTGTACGGTTTTAATAATAAGAAAACAAAAATATGGTTGAAATGAATGCGTAGGCTTTCACGGCCACAGTCAATAATAAAGGAATAGTTTCCACCACGTAAATGATTTTGGGAGATTTTCCGCTACCAGCGTAGTTGACATGTCGAGTTACCATGACCTTCTTCTAAGGTGGTTTCACCTCTAGTGTGATTTATACGTCGAATTACTGTGTCACTTTAGCTCCCGTGCCTTTCTCCTAAAGAAACCTCTTTTCTTACCTCTCCTTTCCGTTTCGATTTTTCTCTTTGTGGTTTTCCACTTTCCTATCCCCTTTCTCTTCCCCTTCTTTTATTTTCACTTAATAGTGTACTTTGCTTTCACCACAACTACGATCCAGGATAAATATAGCTTAAGTATTTAAATTCCTCGAAATATATCAGTCACGGTAGGATTTGAACCCATGACCTCTACGTTACCGGCGCATTATACTAGCAACTGCGCCACTGGACTGAATATGAATTCAAATCGCTTTTAATATGTAGCTAGATGTCACAATGTCTGTAGATATACTATAATATCTCAACAGACACAAACACAATATTATTAAAGATAAATTCTTGCCAATTAAATTAATACCAATGGTAGTTTTATATTGATATTAATTTAAATACAGCTTAAGTTGTCAATGTCATTTCTGTAATTATTTAATTATTCAAAGCCGCCTGACCAGTTTCCAATGCTTATTTGGGTACTCCAATTATTTTAGAATTTTTACGAGAGCTGATTACTGGCCATCTACTCAATACTCCAACTGTGGGGATCAAGTTAAAAGAATACCAAGAAACAAAAGAGTTAGACAAGGTTGCTGTGTGTCGCCAATATAATATACAGTGAAATCTCCCTTGAATGGACACCAACGGGATCAACTGAAGATGTCCGTTCAGGAGGGGTGTCCGCATAAAAGAAGTATGTAGTAGATACAAAAAAAATCGTGTTTTAACGACAAATGAATATATTAAAGAAACTGGGACATTTAAATCGTATATGTATATAAATGTTTTTAAAATAAATAAGAAACTTTAAACTTAAGAAAAAAAGTTTATTACCTTTAGATATATACATACAAAGTATAATATATGTACATAGATACATAGATGTAGTATGTAAAACAAAACAATGAAATGAATAGTCACTTTAAAGACGCAAAAATTCATATATTATTGGTTGTCTTTTCTTTTTCTTTAAAATGGCGTCTTGAAATCGTATTTCTAATTTAGAAAGAAGCTCGAAAGACTCTGTATCTCCGTGATTTTCCACAAAACTTTTGAACTGCTTGGTCAGGGTAATAGCTTTACCATAATTTGGGATAGCTTCTGTTGGCACTGGAACCTCATCGACATCAGAATCTTCCGAAAGTTCTTGTATTTCAACTGGATATGCAATTTCTTGTTCTGAGTCTGGATCTTCAACATACAAATCTTCATCTACGTTCAAGAAATCATTAAGGTTTTCATTATCCGTCAATTTCAATAAATTCTTATTTTTGAGGATATCTGAAAGTACACTAAGAGGCAAATCATCTTCTAGGTCAGATGTATCAGCCTCAGTTAACTGGTCTTCACTTTGCATATTTACATGATTAAATCCTGCTTTGCGGATTTTGAACTGTCTCTTTGGTAAAAATTTTTAAGCATAAAAGAAACATTTAAATGCAGGTATACCGCCGCAACAGACGGCGCATAAAAAAACGCGTATATCCGGACCACCCCGTACATAATTCTTGTCTTCACGCTAATAATAGGCAAGGCGAACAATACTTTCGACTGCTACATTGTAAATTTTTAAATTACCCACTTCTTCGCGAACGACAGACGGTACTTAACAACAGCGCGACGGTGGCAAACCGTCCGCAAAAGAAAGGAGAGAAAAAAAATGGATACCGTACCCGCAAAAAACATAATTCATTAGCGTCCCTTTTGTTGGTCTACACGTCTTGGAGTAATTTCGTGGGATCTTTCGGGCGAGAAGCACCGTCAAATCGACTCCCAAAAGAGATCCATCACATTCGCAACGTTGTCGGCCATTACTTCTTCTTTTTTTCGGCAGAGGGAGAGCGCTAGATTTAGAACGAAACTCATTCCGATGGTCTCCGTATTATTTCCCTTTTCTTTTCTGTCGTTTCCTTTCGTCTTGTTCGTTTTTCTGGCTTCTCTTACGGCCTCTTGTACCATTATCGTGTCTTGTCGAAGACGAATCGAGTTGGAAAGAGATGAAGGTTTGTCTGACGGGGCCAAACTTGAGCAGTGCTCGAGGTAGAGGCAGATTTTGCAATTGCTACGCCTAAGATGCATCGTCATCGTACACTATTTGGAGCGGGTTGGTACAGTTCGACCAAAAATCTACATTCGCTGATGAGTTTGTAGAAAATTAATCGAAAAATTTGCAGCATATGTTTTCGATGATTTAAATTATGTTATTGTCCGTTCGTGCGAGGGGCTGTAATATGACTTAAACAAATATTGGACTATTTCTTAATTAAAACAAATTTGGTGACTAAATTTCTCTAAAATTCTCTATCATGCATAAAAGGTTTGGATGTTATCGTTGCTTCTCAGCTAACATATAATGGTCATATATTCCCTATCTCTTCATATCAATATTTGCTCATTCATTATTACTGTACTAAATAAACTAAATAAATAACCCTGCCTTATAAGTCACGGACGAATAAATATTTATCTTATAATTATTTTGTTAAAAGTTTTGAAACAAATTTTGCCCATAATAAGAAGTGCCCATACTATTATGAGCAGTAGTGTAAATTAATCCCTTTATAATCTATTTGATCTTGAAATCGGCTGAGCCAGCTCTTGATGTATGTGCAATAAGCCATTATAGACTTGGAAAATTTGTTTCTAATGCTCCTCTTCCTAGGCCTGTGCAGGGTATCGCTGAATTCCGAAAAAGATGTGCATTCGGTCATAAGGAATCCGCCACTGATAAAGTCCATTCCCTAAGTACTTTCATTTGATAAATAGATCTATGAATTAATTTTTCTAAACCATCATAAAAATATTTTTTATCTTTCGCCTCAAAATGGGCCTAAGTTGCCTCCTTTACCTCATTGTCGTCGGAAAATTTTCTTCCACGTAAGTCTTCCTTTAAATTGGGGAACAAATAAAAATCACTAGGTGCCAGGCCTGGACTGTAGGGTGGATGGGCTATTGATTGATTGAACAACACACCCTTGGTCAATTTTCCTCGACGTTTTTCCTTTATGGCCTCCTTTAATTTTTCTAATATCGCTGCGTAATATTCTCCGCTTATGCTCCTACCTTTTTCTTTGTAATCAATCAATAATATCCCTTCACAATCCCAAAAAACGGTAGCCATCGACTTTCCAGCCGATTCTGACACTTTGAATTCCTTTGGCGGTGGTGTCCCCTTTTTATGCCATTGCATGGACTCCTGTTTGGACTCAGGCTCAAAGTGATGAACCCATGTTTCATCTTCGGTAACAATCCGCTCCAAAATCTGTGCAGGTTTGTCTCCACACAGCTCCAAAAATTGTTTGGACGCACAGACGCGCTGTTACTGCATTCTCGGTACCCATCTACCTAGGTGGTCATGTAGGATACGCAAAATGGTGGTATCTGATAGTCCAACTAATGCAGATAATTGTTTTTTCTTCAAACGGGCATCTTGCAGTAGGAATTTTTGCACTTTTTCGACGATGTCTGATGTGGTGGCCTCAACTTGCCGTCCACAGCGGGGGTCGTCTTCAATCGACTCCCGACCGTGTTTAAAAAGACCATGTCACTTATAAATCATTGATTTACTAGGGCACTGTTCCTCATAAACGGTTTTCATTTCATTCAATACGGTTTGAGCGTTTTTTCCTAGCTTTGTAAGGAACTTTAGCATGGTGTTCAATTTCCTCCATAGCTTCAGTTTTCTTCCGGATTGACTTGTTTAGCAGGCAACTATTCGTAAACGACTGACGCTATAGGGCTGCAACTTAATTTATATACTAATGATGAGTCGCCAATCAGAATGACACCTAGCGAGCGCTCCTATCCCCATTCCACGAACTTCTGGATCTCCCCTCGTATATGTATTCGCATAGTGTTTCTTTTTAATATTTCCTGTATTTGGGTTTTACCCGCTGGAAGTAAACCATTATTATTACGGTTCCAGCTAAAATGGAGAGTAGAGAAAGTAAATTTAAAATTAATAACTTGAGCTTATTTGTCGACTTTGCACATAATCGGAGGTTCAATAATTACTATATTATTTACATGCATGCCGAGGCCTTTCAATTTTTGCGGTATACGGGTGCAGTACAATTCAATCAACGCGAGAACTATCATCCTACCGTGCATTCATTCTTGTCGCCTACATAAAACGAACGGGCCGTATTCGAGAATAAAAACAAAAAGAAAAACTTTATATAATATACAACACATAAACAAAACAAAGCAAGCGAAGAAATAAAACACCAGAACCGAGAAACAACTTTTATTTTCCGTGACCGACACCGATTCCACGCCGGCCGATTGTACAGTTAAACCTACTGCACGCATACGTAAACGTTCATGTGTATGACCCGAACCGTATAGCTATTTGCATATGCATCTGTTCGCGCAGCACAAATATTCCGCAACGTTATCGCGGAGGACCCGTGTAGAAAGCAAGTATCGCAGTGCGTTCAATAATACCAACAAAAAGGAGAAAAAAAAAACCGCAAGAAAAAGAATAAAACGGGCGACCGAAATTTCGGAACGCCAAAATAAAATAAAAAGCCTTTCGTAAGCGTATTTAAAAATAAAACTTTGCCATAGGGTTGGTAGCAGTGTTGCGCCAATAACAAGTTTTCCTGGACCGATGAAAGAGAAAGAAACATAGAAAGAGACGGTTTGGCGTGTGTGTGTGTGTGTATCTGTATGTAGTGGTAAATCTTGTTTTTGTTATGGTAAAATGGTCAACCGTTTGCTTGTGTAGATGGTCCAGTTGTTGGTAATTAAATGCATTTAGTTTTGACGTGTTTCAACGGCGTATATAATCTATATGTGTAGCGCATAGCGGATAACGTATGTATGTATGTACACGCGTGAGATTGGAAGTCGGCTTAAGTAAGGTCAGTTCTTTTCAAAGGACAGGAAACGTTTTATATATCATCGGAATTACATGCAACGCAAATAATTTAAATGCACGTAATATCGTTACATTATAGGCGGCGTAAATGTAAGTCCATAGCTTTGGGATCAATAACATAGATTCTCTACTTTTCTATAGATGGTCTATTAATTAACAAAGTTACTGCTTTAGAAAACGATTTACAATATTTTATGTAAATTTTCGAAAAGGCTTCAGAATGCGACCTCACCTTTTTGAAGGCATGAAACATTTGCTGCATATAAAGGCTGTTTTTTATAGAGGTATAAAACTTTAAGTTGGCAATACTTTTTTAACCGGCCGCTACTTTGTCAGCTGTCAAGTGATTTATATTTAGATTGGTTTGGCAATTCAACATAAATAAACTGACACCTGAACGACGCTTCCAAATTGTGCAAATTTATTTTGAAAGTCATGGTTCTGTTCGAAATACGTATCGCGCACTACCTCCATTTTACAGTCAACATGATCGTCCATCAAAGCAATTCGACTAACTACAGAACGTTTTCGCACCACGTTTACTCTAAATGATAATGCGCATCTACAGAGACGTCGTACAGCGCGTACAGAAGAAGTCATTGCTGCTGTAGAGCGTAGCATAGAGGAAGACCCGAATCTATCTATTTTTGAAGATTTTGCGGAAAGATCTTAGTTTGCGTGCTTACAAAATCGAAGTCATGCGAGAATTCAAGCCTCACATGGCAAGGCGTAGATTCAGTGAATGAGCCCAAAATAAGATTGCCGTTGATCCCGATTTTCGTAAGAAAATTTTGTTTAGCGATGAAGCTCACTTCTGTTTGAATGGATACGTCAATAAACAAAACTGTCGTATTTGGAGTGATGGTAATCCTCAAGTGTATGTCGAGACACCGTTACATCCAGAAAAACTGACTGTTTGGCGTGCTTTATGGGCTGGTGGAATCATTGGTCCGTACTTCTTTAAAAACGATGC
This sequence comes from Trypoxylus dichotomus, assembly GCA_023509865.1. Lineage (NCBI taxonomy): Eukaryota > Metazoa > Arthropoda > Insecta > Coleoptera > Scarabaeidae > Trypoxylus > Trypoxylus dichotomus. The sequence goes on from CM042080.1 coordinate 1,710,329, forward strand.
TGGTCAGAACGTTACAGTTAATGGTGTTATAGAGGCATGATTACTGACGTTTTCGTTCATCAATTGAACAACCAGTCATCATGAAGAAGTCATCGAAAATTGGACCTCCAAATTAGACTACGTTCGAGCTAGCCGTGACGGTCATATGCTAGAAGTCATATTTAAATTATAATGCCAGTATAGAGTAAATTTCATGTCAATTTAAAAAATTCTTCGTTGTTTTATTCCATTTCAAACTTCTATACCTCTATAAAAATCACCCTATACAACTTTCGATTGATGTTAAAAAATATCTACCGATTTAACTTTTTCTCTAAGAAACAAATTTACGTACACTTCTAATACAATCAATTACAAATGTATTCAATTAAGATAATAGAAATAAATCAAAATCACACAGTCAAAACTTTCGAACCGAATATTTGGTGTTCTTAATATCTTCAAAAAAACAAATGCAAGAGAAAATGACGTTAAAGAAATTATATTTTATACAGATCGGCGATTGGCTAACGCGACATCGTGAATCTTATCAACCATTTCATCGTTGGTAGCGATTTTTGGTCGTCCACAGCGTGATTTCTCGCTTGTGCTTATGCGGCCACGTTTGAACTCGCTCGCTTCGTCTGACAACAACTATTAACAACCTTGCCGACCAATGAATCCATTTCAACCTTCGTGCGCCATCTATTGTCGATTCCTGAGGCATTTCGGGTCGCCCTCGTACATACGTGTATTTAAAAATTGTACAGAAGAATACTTAACCAAATTACGTGGCCTGCAAAGCAGCAAACTGCCTGTAGGAAATATCAACTCTTGTTGTTTCCCAAAGGGAATGTCATTAGTCAAATACGAAGTAAACCCCTGGAAGTCCTCTAGCAATAATAATGTATTTCAGCACTCCAACAAGCTCTACATCTTCAGCTTTGGTTCTCGAAATAAATCCTACTATTTATTGCAGTAGGTCAAGTATCGGAGCTTTGTAAGTGTATACAAACAAACTTAATTTCCTATTTGTGATAGCTTTAATTTTTTTAATCGATATCTGGTATTTTATATACATCAACTCCATAATTTTCCGAAACAAATTGTGCAGGAACTGCGAGGGTCATCCAATATTTTTCTTCTTCTTCAAAAAGTATTTTACAATAACGCCATTCTCCATAGTGTCCATACCCATCATGGCACGACCATATTCATTCATCATCATCATAGTGGTGGCTCTTTGATTAATACTGACATATCATTATGAAGAACTCTTTATATAGATTATTTAGAACATAGAAACTCCACCCTAATCAACATTAACCCACATCGCGCCTTCGCAGATTTAGATACGTCTCTGAACCGCAGCAGACCAGACCCGCTTGCATACCAGTCTCGGGGTCCCCACTCGGCTAACGTTAAACTCTCGTTAAGCACTCAGATAACGTCAATAAGTCTGTAAAAATCGCGTGTGTGCATGTTAATTGACCGGATACGGCAATAGGGCTCTTTCTTCTTCTTCTTCTAGCAAGCCTCCGACGTTTTAAATGGAAGGAACGCTGGCGCATGCACGATCTCGGCGTTGTTTTGTTGGCTGGAACTGCATAGTTTCGGGCCGAGGTCGCAAGCAGTCTCGTTCTAGCTGTTTTGGCCGTTAGAAATGGTCGGGGAGATTTGGGAAAGCTCGTATGAAGAGAATGTGTTAGGTAGATGTGAAACGGTGTGAATCGTTTAGGAAAATACGAATGTAAGAAGAGCTAATTCGATTGAGACCAGGTCAAATCCTTGTAAATAGAATGAGAAGGCAAAGAAGTTTTACTAGACGTTCTGGGCCCAAAAACGTAAAATGAAAACATTAAAAATATCTACCGCCGTGTAAAACTTAGTCCACTAACTCGCGACTCTACTGTAATTAATTTAGTCTGCTTTTATATTTCCACCAAGTTTAATTAAAATCCGAGCTTAACATCCGGAAGCCTTTGCTTGCGGGTATCTTTTTACAACAATCTTCGATTTCTTGTTTCGATAAGACCTTCGAATCGCTGTGCGTTTGCTAGTTGAATTCGTCAAAGACGAAAATAGAATTTCTTCATCTCAACATCCATTACAGCCTCTACAATGTAAGATGTAGAATTTCAAAGCAAACGAGATCCTACTCGACATCTCATTTGCACATTTTAACCTTATCGTGTCGTGTCATGCCTGTTTTTCCAGTATGTCTCTCACAATATTCTAATTATATGCGAGATACAATGGCGCGCGTAATGGTTCTAGCTCGTCGAAGAGATTAGGTACCCTCATCGTTTCTACGAATTTATCCCTTGCGCATTTATTCCATCCATAATCTCGAAGCAATGGTAATGATTCTTCTTCCATTATTGTTATTATTATTGGAGATTCCTTTTCGCAAATGACCGTCGTCACCATTACCCTATCAACTCGGTTTTCTTTCTCGTAGTTCTTTCTAAGTAACCGGCGACCATTAGGAATGAGGTTTCGCTTTTATAGGCCCGGTTGTTAGAACGCGACGCGCAAGATGGCGCTATTAAACCTGCGTCAAGTAGAACGGCAAGGATAAATAATTTATAACGTCCTTCCCGCTTTTATGTTTCCTGTCGTCCTTTTTTAGCCGTTCGTTTTTTTTTTTCGCCCGCTTTCTATTTGCTTCGGTTGTTTCGGTAAAGGGAATTTTATCTGTGTGCAATTAGCGTTAGCGATGAGGACGGGTTTCTGGCTTCAATTAGGGACGTCACCGCTATGGTAATTCGTGTGTGTGATTCGCTTTTGGTTTAGTAGGCTGTGAAATACTTTGAGCGTTTTCAGTGGGCGCGTAATATGGTGGATGTAAGTGATATAAATACATCAAAATTTTTCATCGTGTTAAGCGCAAATTGGATAATATGTGTGCATGAGATTTAAAAACGTAGGTAAATAACGTGAAGCATTCGAGCATGTTTTAGAACGATATCTTATCGAGTTATATGCATATAAAACTGTTAAGCCGAGGAACGTATAATCGGCCTATTAGTATTTTACCTGCCCTCTCGAAAATACTTGAACGTTACGTGAATGACCAACTGCGTGAATTCGTCGAGAGTACCAACCAAAATTTTGCTTGCTTATCAGTCTGGTTTTCAACGGTATTGTCACATGTTGTGGATGATAAGGCCACCGACAGCGGAAACATCACAGTCTTAATCCTCTTAGACTTTAGTAGAGCGTTTGATACAGTTCACTTAGACATCTTGTGGCGGACTTTAGATTTTATTGGTTGCAATCCATCTGCAGTGACACTTGCACAGTCATACTTGCGAGGTAGGATACAGTAAGTTGTACTAGATAATCGCACTTCCGAAAAGATCAGTATATCCTGCGATTTGCGGCATCTTAGGCCCACTTTTGTTTTCTATCTATACTACTAACCTTCCCAACGCCTTAAAGTACTGTATATATCACTTATATCCGGACGACACCCAACCTTGTTTCTTCTTTAGCCCCTCCTACCTCACCGAAGCTCTGGAATGCATAAATGAAGACCTGCATAATCTAACAGTGTACTGTGACCACCTACAGTTAACACTTAACGCTAACAAAACGCAAGTTATTACTTTTGGTCCAAGAAATCCTAGACTTAGAGTCTTGCGCAATCTGGACATTTATATTGGGGACTGCAAGATTGCTCCCTTGAAGTGTGCAAAGAGCTTGGGTTCGTGTATCGATTCTTCTCTCCGCTTTAATCAGAATACCTCACACATCATAAGGAAGGCCACCATAGCATTAAAATATTTGTTATATGTAGAAGGTCCTTCGATGGGGTGCCATAGAACGCTGCAACAACTGGCGAAAGATTGCAGCGTTACGCTGAGATGGGTGCCAAGCCACTCGGGGATCAAAGGGAACGAAACAGCTGATTTGCTAGCAAAAGATGCCAGTGGACGACCATTCTCAGGTCCTGAACCGACGTGTGGGAGTACCTACGGCAGTATTAAGACCTACGTTAGATCCGAGCTGGACCTTGGAACGGTGTAGACGGTTTAAGACACTGTAAATCTCTCGGGATTGATCCAGGTGAGGGACGACTGCGTAAGGCAGTCCTAATGAGCAGGACCAAACTGAGAGCACCCACAGCAATCTCAACTGGACATTGCGCACTGAATAAACACATGCATCGCATGGGTCTGGTAAACTCTCCTTCATGTAGAAAGTGCTCCTGTGCACCTTCTTGTCGACTGCCCTGCAGTCTGCACCTTGGGAATGCTCAGCTTGACGGACCCAAGTTAGGGCGACAAGATCCATGCTTTGTAAGACTATTGTTTTGTCTAACTTTAATTATGCAGATGGTGTATACACTCACTGCATTAGGGGTTAGGACTGTCAGAGAATGCAGCGTCTTCAGGATGTCTGTGCTCGCTTCGTTTACGGCATGCGCGTGCTTCATAGTGCAATATTCTTTATTAACATTATTAAGCGTGAATGCTTACTGTATTTGTACGATAAGGTACGATTTAGATATCGGACACATTCGCGTGGCGTTCGTCATGGTCATTTTTTGTCTGTCCCTAAGCGCAGATGTGAGATGTACAAACACAGTTTCAGCTATAGTATATCTAAGTTTTTAAATACCTACATCTTACCTTTTATTCCATTAAATATTCCGATCAAGGAAATAAGGAACCACCTATATCATCGCTTACTAACAATTCAGTGTTTTTGTATACCTATACGAACCACGTCTACACAAGCAATCATATCAGTTACCCTTGTATTGTATTGTTTTTTTAGTTTTAATTTTTTTTGTTTTAAATTTATTTTCTTTGGTGTTTTTTTTTTATATTTGGTTAAGGAAGGCTAGAGGTAGAACGCCGTATAGCTTCGTATGTGGAGATAGGCTATTTAGTCTTCTTGACATATAGCTTAATTATTATTGTCTGCTGTTTTGTTTTGTTTCACTATTGCCAATATATTATATTCTATTCTATTGTATTCTATAAGGAAGCCAAAAGATCTTGAGATATTGTGATAACTAAATCTAAAGACTTAGTGTATGATACCTCTGAACAACTATTAACACTTAAAGAAATGCCCCAACACATATACCAGAAATTTATATCCCGATCTATCTAGTAAGTCATGACTGTATATATCAAACAACAGAGAAACATAATTTGAACTCCATATTTCTTCAATTGATATCATGAATCGATTCGACAAGAAACCATTGTGCAAAGAATATTCTATAGTCTATACCATAAAAAGCTTTTGCGAAGTTTGCGCAGACTACATCAACGTGTTTGGATTGATCAATTGTTAGATCTACTTGCCATGAACCCATGCTGATAATTATTTATAATGGTTAACGCTAATATAAATATTACAATATAACATGTGCTCAAACACCTTTGCAAAATTTAACACACAGTTTATACAGGGTGTCTGTGAACGTATAATTATATAGAACATAAATAAAAAAAAATTTTGAATCAATTACGACATGAATATCAGAATGAGAAGAATCTAGGAAATTGTAACATGTGCCGCCTATGGATGCACAATATGTATACCATACACAATACGTCTATCCAACCAAGACTGCATACATTGCAATAACACAGTTATCTATGTTATAAAAACTACAAGATAATACTGTCTACCTTTTAAACGGCATGTTAAGAGTGCAATAGCATGTTTACGTATTAAATATCGTTATCATTCTTTCTCGCGCCTGCGGAGGAATTTTCGCAGAATATTTTGGATTTGAGCCTAACAATATTATATCTTCCCAGTTTTTCATGATTTCTATATTATTTCATGGACACCCTGTAGGTTTACAATCAGGCATGTTAGATCTATCACGGCTTTTAAACATTGATATCTTCATACTTACTTTTCACTTATGAAGTATTAAGAATGTTTTGGTTTTTGGATTATAAATCAACGCTGGCGAACTAGGGAATACTTCACCTTTAATAATAGAAAAACACTTTAAAGAGAAAAGATAGATAAATTCACTGGAAACAATAGGTGTTGTTGACCGAGATACTCTACAAAACTTCCCAATATGCCAAAGACTTATCCCAGGAACCCTTGATATTGTCCACTTACTGCTCTTAGGTTATTTCTTTGGTAATTTTTATATGCAGATAAAATTCACTACAATAGTAATCGAATTTTGTATCCCTCAATTTCCTGATGTGAAACTCCTTCAAACGAACAAGCCTTTCAATGTCTGACGTAAATCATACAGGGTAGTGACAATTTCATTTTATGAATTCTGCATCAATCGCATTGTAGTTTTTCGTGGGAAACTTATAATGCAATATTAGTGTCATTGCAATCAAACAGAAAATTACAATCAACTAATGCGAATTGAGTATGTAAATTAATGACACTTGCAAATTATAATGATTATTGGCAATATTCTTGAGAAATTGGTTATGCTGGATGCCGAATGTAGATTCACACTAATGTTCAGAGCAAAACTTCCAAAGTAAATAGTGCTACACCTCACGTGATAACCAAAATGCGTTGTAATAGCAAATTTATCGGTATCTGTACCTCATAAGCTTCTGAAGACCATTACTATCATAGGCGGAGTATAGCCTTTCGTCAGTAATTTATCATCATAGCGAAATACTTAATATTCGTAAATTAGAGAAGGATTTAGGACACTTTTCACATGTTTTCAAATCTTTAGAAACGAATTCTATTCAGATTAGTTCTTCTGTGCCAATTTTGGTTTCGAAATAGTATTCGGTATGATTAGAAATATCATTTGGGAAGCCTTGAACCAAATCCCAGATGAGCGAAATTCTGATGATTTTTTTTTTTTGTGAAAAATCGAAGTCATCTGAAATATGTTAAATTGCGTATGCATCTGGAAGATATACCCAATGGATACATCGTTTTGCTAATCGGGCGGTCGTGATATCCTACCCAACTTTCAAAAGTTATCCTCTCTCTAAATCTCCTTATCAAACACAAATTCGGCTTTCCATCTCCCTTGCCCATCGTCAATTGTAAAGGTGGGATCTATATTCGCCAAGGATAACTGAAAGATATTCAGCGGCTTCGCGGTAAACAAAACGACATCGATTCGCGCATGCTTGCATAAAGCACATACGTCGAGATGGTATAAAAGGTATGCGCATTTAATTAAGCGTGCCGTATGCGCTTACTTACCGTGTAGCTGGCCACTTACTTCGATTCTATTTTTACGGGGTCGTTCAACTTTCCCGTGTTGGCTTCGCCGTACTATTATCTTATTTTTCATCCGACCGGGCGTTTCTATTTCTGCCGCGCGCATTCGTGAAAAGAAACAATCGCTTCACAGCTGACATCATGACGCTGTACCTTAAGCATCTCCTAGGCATCTCCTCACGACGAGCGGGCGAATAAAAGAACGCGTATATCGGCGATAATCTATTTGTAGGCCGTGCAGATCGGACGATTGATAATCGACGTTGCTATTTATCGAACGACGCATATTTAACAGCGATTGTAATGGAAACGAATGCGTTACGAAACTTCGTATCGCGTTGTTTTTCTTTTTCCGTTCTAAACAAACGGAACAATTGAACTTGCGCCTATGAATATGGTAATAGCGAACTATTCGGAGCTTACCGGAGAAAAAAAAAACGTCGATCTATTGTCTATTGGAAATGTCAGGAAATTAGAACGAGATAACCTAGTAACATAAATTAATAGTGGACGGTGTTAATGTAATGATGTAAACTGTAACTAGATTGTTGTTGAAACTATGTAGGTGGGGAACTACTGTCGGCGTTTCAAAAGATGCTTGAAGTAGAAATTTAACTTAATATAATCAATTCGGAATCAGGAACTTTTAGAATAACAGAAGAATCGAGGCAAGGTGGAAGCCTAGGTCCAGTATTGTTCATTAAGTACAAGGGGAGGTCCTTAAGTTCGTGGAATGGAGGGGATGGAGTGGGGATAGGGACGCTCGCTAGGTGTCATTCTGATTGGCGACTCATCATTAGTATATAAGTTAAGTTGCAGCCCTATAGCGTCAGTCGTTTACGAATAGTTGCCTGCTAAACAAGTCAATCCGGAAGAAAACTGAAACTATGGAGGAAATTGAACACCGTGCTGTGATAAAGTTCCTTACAAAGTAAGAAAAGAACGCTCAAACCATATTGAATTAAATGGAAACCGTTTATGGGGAACAGTGCACCTAGTAAATCAATGATTTATAAGTGGCATGGTCTTTTTAAACACGGTCGGGAGTCGATTTAAGACAACACATCACATCAGACATCGTCGAAAAAGTATCAGATACCACCATTTTGCGTGTCCTACATGATCACCTGGGTATGACAAAAGGCAGTGCAAGATGGGTACCGAGAATGCTCACGCAGCTGCAGAAACAGCAGCGCGTCTGTGCGTCCAAACAATTTTTGGAGCTGTGTGGGGACAAACCTGCACAGATTTTGGAGCGGATTGTTACCGGAGATGAAACATGGGTTCATCACTTTGAGCCCGAGTCCAAACAGGAGTCCATGCAATGGCATACAAAGGGGACACCACCACCAAAGTAATTCAAAGTGTCGGAATCGGCTGGAAAGTTGATGGATACTGTTCTTTGGGATTGTGAGGGGATATTATTAATTGATTACAAAGAAAAAGGTAGGAGCATAACTGAAGAATATTACGCAGCGAAAAATTAAAGGAGGCCATCAAGGAAAAACGTCGAGCAAAATTGATCAAGAGTGTGTTGCTCTTGCAAGACAATGCGCCGGTTCACAAGAGCAAAGTTGCAATGGCTGTTCTGCATAAGCATGGCTTTCAATCAATAGTCCATCCACCCTACAGTCCAGATCTGGCACCTAGTGATTTTTATTCGTTCCCCAATTTAAAAAAAACTTACGTAGAAGAAAGTTTTCCGACGACAATGAGGTAAAGGAGGCAATTTTGGCCCATTTTGAGGCGAGAGATAAAAAAACATTTTTATGATGGTTTAGAAAAATTAATTCATAGATCTGATAAATGTATTGTGCTCAAGGGTGATAATATTGAAAAGGAAAAATAGATTTATTGTTTTATTTTAAACCCTTTCATTTCACGAACTTCTGGACCTCCCCTCGTATATGAAATAATCAAGAAACGTACAAGGAGAAGTAATAAAATATTAGTAGGACATATTAAGTTACGGCGGGTCTCGAAGTATATCTGAAGGAGTGTTCGCTGTGATTCGATTGTGGTAAAAAGTGAAAAAAATTTACAGAAAAAGATACAAAATATAGAACTCAACATTAAGAGCGTGTGGAATGAAGATGAACAAAAATAAAACTAAACTAATGGCAATTGAGGAATAACAAATGAGAAAAGAACGAAATTATACTACGTTATGTATACTAAATTTATAAACAAGCAAGGAGTCTCTCGGTCTCTAAGTCTATATACCGACCAATATTAACGTTTAACGGCGAATCGTTGATACTAAACCAAAAACAAAGAAGTAAAGTATAAGCTATGGAAATGAAGTATCTGGGATGTGTTAGAAGGGGTCACAAAATGCGATAGAATAAAAGACATCGACATAGGGGAAGATGTAGAAATTCATTCAGTTCTAGAATTTATTGAGCAGGGACAATTGGAATGGTGGGGGCATCTGCAAATAATGGATAATGAGAGAAAACCTAGAAGAATGTGGAAACCAAATATTGCGATAAATACGAGAAAAGGAAGGCCAGAGCAGACTTGGGACAATGTCATAGCGAAAGTAGGGGATTCCACTAGCGAAGTGGAGGAACTTTGTAAAGCTCTAGAGAAATCATTTATATTGAGTTCCCGAAATAGTCCAAACCGTTCAGCACAAGTTCCTGTGTTCGAGAATTCAGACGTGGCATTAACTGAAATAAAGTTACCTCTATTTGGTAAATTGTCGGAATTTTTATAACTTATACAATAGCAATCAAATCCGTACGGATGTGTTCTGAAAAGAACAATTCCTCTGCAAAATCGAGGAAAGAGGAAAAGTTAAATTAAAATGGAACACAAAGAAGAAATAAGACTAAGGGCCGGTTTATTCACATTCTGATAGAGTGGCAGATAACCGCTAACAAGATAAATTTATCAGGTAGCAGATATCTCACTTTGGTATATTGACCAAATGAGAGGTAACAAACCAGGACTGTCTAATGTTTTTAGACGGTTAGTATAGGAATGGATAAAAGTGAAATATAGATTTACGTCCGTTGTAGTGAGAAAGACAAACACATAATTACAGTCTCGATTTGAACATAACCTAATATCCTGGTACTGTTCGTCAAATGGCAAATTGTATTAGAAAATGTCATAATAAAAAACAATAGAATAATTGGATATCGAAAAGTTTAACTTTCCAAAAAATTACCGATAGAAAAACTTAAAGAAGAAATTCATATTAAATTTGTGATGCTTGCTGATGTAACATATCTACCAGATCTTTTAAAAAGGCAATTAATAATTGCTGAAAAGGAATCTCAAGTCAAAGATTTAGATGATGATTGCAAGGACTGTGTGGGTGTACAATTCACAGGTATAGCAGTGAACTGTATGTACATACAGTTTTTACTTTCAGTCGGTAACACGGTTGACAATGGGAGCCCACGTGCTCTCGAAACGCTGCGTTCCGCATAATTAATTAATTTGTGTGAGTGGAGTTTACTGCTATACATGTGCAAAGATTTAGAAATTAAGATTAAGGGACGACAGTTGAATTTAACTTCATTTTAGGTAATTCTTTCGTGGTGTAGACAAAGCTTTATATATTCATTCAGTTGTTGTGATCAGTCTACTATCTCAACTTTACCTTTCTCGAATATCTCAGATTATTAATTGTAAGTTTGATATGTTCGATTTTTTCCTAAATTTATTCTCGCTGGTTACAAAAAATAACGCGTAAAAAAGCAATCCCTTCACAGCAGAACCTGCTGCTACTAGGCGATAGTAGAAGAAATGAGCGATATTGAAGACCCATGTCCATAATCAGCCATTTGTATTGTATCATTTTAACAAAAGAGGGTAGTAGATTGGACCATATGAATTGGTGTCTCGTTTTTAGTATAATGTCTATTGTCATATATCGAATTAGTGTGGATTATTTGTGACACATCCTGTATATACCGAAAACCCAGTGAGCAATTAAAGCGCTTTTCTAATTTCAATAAGTTCAGACAAGTAGATTATTGTCTTTGATAAATGCGTTTAAACTAGATAGTATAAAAATTATCCTGATACTTTATAGTTTTTTAAACAAGTATTGCAATAAATATGCGTTTTATTAATGGAAACAAATCATCAAATTATTAATTTATATTCCGATCGGATCCGATGCAATCGACCATTATATTAATAACGTACTACTAATAACATCTACATTTTAGTCGACAAAATATACCGACACAGTTTAACGGAAATAAATATCTCATTTAATACTAGCAGACAAAACCCCCGTACAACTATCGATTACCAGTAATAAAATCTCAAACGAGCAGTAAAATTGAATACTAAATATATGCGTATATGCGTCGGTATAAATGTTGGATTATTAATAATAATCGGATTCATTAAACTGAAACATTGTCATGAACGAAATTCCAAACAGTTATACGAGGTTAACTGTACTTTGGTTTCTATAGAATGTACGTACGTATATGGCGAGCATTTTTGGGCTAGCATTGGTCAGTTCCCAATTTGCTAATCGTAGAAAATGGTAAACGTGCTGTTTGTTTTATATTTGCATATATACAAGGTCGGCCAAAAGTATTTAATCAATAACTTTTGCCATAACTGGATATATATGTGGTCTTTATCTTCAAGGTGAGCTATTTATGGTTTACATTCTAAAATCTTTCTTTTCATATATATTTTAACTTTTTTTTTTTTGATGACGGATGTTTGGAAGAAAAGGCATTGAAAATTAAATTATAATACTTTTAGATTTGAACTTTCGATCTTGTAATGTTTACTTGACAAGGAAAGGTTTCCGGGTGTCAAAATCAGATGTTAAATCAAAGTAGAGTTTGTTGAAACTTGTAAATAAAAGCTTTTGGTTCGTTTCCTTGATTTCATTCTTAAATGGAAACGGATAGAATAAAAATTTGAATGCAAGTATTGTACCTTATCGGAAGTTCTTTCAGGATACATGAAGGAGGTATATGACACATGGGCTGAAAAGTCCCGGGCCTAACAAAGAAAACACGGTTTTTCTGGTTCAAAATTAGTTTTATTCATCAACGTAATCTCCATCAATAGCAACGCAATCATTCCAGCGCCGCTCTAACATTCCAATACCACATTTCTAGAACGATTTATCTTCTGCCTCAAAATAGGCCTCGGTTTCAGCGATAACCTCTTCATTCGTGCGAAATTTCTCACCGGCGAGCATTTTTTTGAGGTCTGCGAACAGCCAGTAGTCGCTGGGAGCCAAATCTGGCGAATACGGTGGATGTGGGAGCAATTCTAAGTTCAATTCATGTAGTTTTGCCATTGTTTTGATTGACTTGTGACACGGTGCGTTGTCTTGATGAAACAATTTTTTTTTCTTTGCCTTATGCGGTCGTTTCTTTGCAATTTCGGCCTTCAAACGCTCCAATAACGCTATATAATATTCACTGTTGATGGTATTTCCTTTCTCAAGATAGTCGATGAATATTACACCACGCACATCCCAAAATACTGAGCCCACAACCTTTCCAGCCTATTGTTGTGCTTTCGGGCGCTTTGGACAAGGTTCACCAGTTGCTGTCCACTCAGATGACGATCGTTTCGATTCCGGAGTGAAGTGATGGATTCATGTTTCATCCATTGTCACATATCGACGCAAAAATTCCGGTTTGTTACGTTTAAACATGTCCAAACACTGCTCAGAATCATCAACACGTTCTTGTTTTTGGTCAACAGTGAGCAAACGCGACACCCACTTTGAACAGAGCTTGCTCATAGTCAAATGCCCATGCAATATAAAGCCAATACGTTCTTTTGATATCTTCACGATGTCAGCTAACTCACGCAACTTCACTTTTCGATCATTCAAAACGATTTTGTGGATTTTTTTGATGTTTTCTGGTGTTACCGCCTCATTTGGACGTCCACTGCGTTCTGCATCATCGGTGTCTCTACCACCACGTTTGAAGTCAGCAAACCAACGTTTTATTGTTGTTTCTGATGGAGCGGAGTCCCCGTACCACTTTTCAAGCCACTGCTTCGCTTGAACGGTATTTTTTTCCCATCAAGAAGCAGTGTAAAATTAAAACACGAAATTGTTTTTAATCCATTGTTTTGAAAATAACAAAAGTAGCGTAACTCTTAGCACAATAACTCACAAACTAATGAATAGAATATCATGAAATTTTAACAGCTGTCTTTTGACGGTTAGTACTAACTGAGAGAAAAATGACTGCAATAAAACTAGCGTCATCTATGTGTCAGGCCCGGGACTTTTCAGCCCATGTGTTAGAGGGTGTTTTATTTAAGCCGCTTTATGTTAGAGCTGATTATAAGAATGTGAAAAAAAATAATGCATTTTCGGTTATACATGATATTCCAAAGATGTAGAACAAGTCATACCTTATGCTGCCTACACCAAAGCCATCTATATCTTATCATTAATTAGCAAAATTGTTATCGTCTTTATGTTAAGTTATTATGCCTTAATATATGAAGTAAGAAGATATAACTTTATAATTTTTACAGAAAGTGATTTTTCCGATAAATAGTTTTGTAATATAAAAATACTTTGTTCTGATAGACTTATGGTTAAGGAGAAACGGGGATTTTGTTCCAAAGTACATTGTTTCGGGAATCTGTAAAAACAGCAGTGAAATCTTTGTTGAAACTGCTCATATATGAATTTAACTTGCTTGTGGTTACGATTCCGTGTACTTTTGGTAATAATCTTTACGAAGAAGCTGCAATTAGACTTTTGCCTTAGCATAGTGGTTGCATAAAATGTCAAGCTAATAAATAATATAGTCTAATCATGAGGTAACACATCTGTAAAAAGAAATTTTCATTTAATTTAATCAATTAAAAACAAACATCGTTATTAGTTTATGAGCAAACAAACTACGGTGGCGAAAATGTCACGAAATAACCGCAAGCTTTAGATAATAACACATTTATAAAAATACATGGAAGCCAGCATCGTTTCAAACGTCAACGCCGCACGATTCAATTACATGCGAACAATTCACCGCCATCTAGATTATCCGTAGTTATAATGCGACGTATAACTGTGAAGTACCGGGCGCAGAAACTGTGTACTGAATGGAACGTCAGAATCTCTCGGATTGTCGGAATCTCACGTTGATGTGCGGAGCGAAATTACACAAAAAGAAGGAAATTTCAATCAAACGGACATGCGATTGCTACGCGTATTATATCCTCATTGTGACGGTCTTACTCGTTATGCCTTGAGTGCATTGAATGTGCGGTCATTATTGGCGCGATCTTTCTTCGTCTACTTGGTTTTCTTTTCTTGTCGTTGCTCTTATTTGTTTGTTATTATTACAGTAGCTTTGCTTTTCTCGATATGGTATGTATAGTTTTTTTTATACTGTACGTGAGATTACAGAGTTGCCCACTGACTATTTTATAAGCGGTATTACATATGTAACACATGGGCTGAAAAGTCCCGAGCCTAACAAAGAAAACACGTTTTTTTTTGGTTCAAAATTAGCTTTATTCATCAAAGTAATCTCCATCAAGAGCAACGCAATCATACCAGCGCCGCTCTAACATTTCAATACCACTTTTCTAGAACGATTTATCTTCTGCCTCAAAATAGGCCTCAGTTCCAGTGATAACCTCTTCATTCGTGCGAAATTTCTTACCGGCGAGCATTTTTTGGAGGTCTGCGAACAGCCAGTAGTCGCTGGGAGCCAAATCTGGCGAATATGGTGGATGTGGGAGCAATTCGAAGTTCAATTCATGTAGTTTTGCCATTGTTTTGATTGACTTGTGACACGGTGCGTTGTCTTGATGAAACAACATTTTTTCTTTGCCATATGCGGTCGTTTCTTTGCAATTTCGGCCTTCAAACGCTCCAATAATGCTCTATAATATTCACTGTCGATGGTATTTCCTTTCTCAAGATAGTCGATGAATATTACACCACGCACATCCCAAAATGCCGAGGCCATAACCTTTCCAGCCGATTGTGGTGCTTTCGGGCGCTTTGGACGAGGTTCACCAGTTGCTGTCCACTCAGATGACGATCGTTTTGATTCCGGAGTGAAGTGATGGATCCATTGTCACATATCGACGCAAAAATTCCGGTTTGTTACGTTTAAACATGCCCAAACACTGCTCAGAATCATCAACACGTTCTTGTTTTTGGTCAACAGTGAGCAAACGCGGCACCCACTTTGAACAGAGCTTTCTCATAGTCAAATGCTCATGCAATATAAAGCCAATACGTTCTTTTGATATCTTTACGATGTCAGCTAACTCACACAACTTCACTTTTCGATCATTCAAAACGATTTTGTGGATTTTTTTGATGTTTTCTGGTGTTACCGCCTCATTTGGACGTCCACTGCGTTCTGCATCATCGGTGTCTCTACGACCACGTTTGAAGTCAGCTAAGCAACGTCTTATTGTTATTTCTGATAGAGCGGAGTCCCCATAACACTTTTCAAGCCATTGCTTCGCTTGAACGGTATTTTTTTCCATCAAGAAGCAGTGTAAGATTAAAACACGAAATTGTTTTTGATCCATTGTTTTGAAAATAACAAAAGTAGCGTGACTCTTAGCACAATAACTCACAAACTAATGAATAGAATATCATTAAATTTTGAGAGCTGTCTTTTGAAGGTTAGTACTAACTGAGAGAAAGGTGACTTCAATAAAACTAGTGTCATCTATGTGTTAGGCCCGAAACTTTTCAACCCATGCGTTAATTGCAAGTATTAGTTAGTTTTATTGGAGTTAAAATAATGAATGTTTTGCCAGGATTGCTCAGACATTTGTCATAGCGGAAAACCAATTTTTCTCCCTCCTCATAGAAAGATGTCGCCACTGAAAACAGCCACTGCAGAACACTATTTTTCCGTCGTTATCGTTGTTAAAGCGCCTCTCTCAAAAATGACGCTCTCCAAGTTTAAGAATAACCAATCACGCAATGGGAACATGTAGGAGAATGGGAGCATGCGTTGTCATGAAGCAACGCAATACCTTGATTGAGCCTTCCTCGTTGAAGATTCACCAATTTCACAGTGTCGTTCTGCACAGACGGTTCCACTTCAAGAAAGGAACTCCACAAGCAGAATGCTCGATCTGTCCCAGAACACAGTGCACATGATATTTCGTGCTGACAACGTTGGGAATTGTAAGTGCATTCCATTAACCGTTGTCTTGATACTGGAGTAACATCACAAACTAAAGTTTCATCACAAGTCCCAATACTGTTTAAGAATCCATCACCCTCAAAGCATTGTCAAGTCGCTTCGTTTCGTGAACATCCGTAAGCATTTCGGAATCCAACGGGAACACATTTTCCGATAATTTAAGTGATTTGTGAGAACCTCATGCAAACCGGAATTTCGCCATTAACTTTTTCAATCAAGCCATCATTGAAAACAGAAGACTGCTCACTCTGAGCTTTGTCATGAACATTGGTACATCCATCATAGAATTATCTAACCAACTTTCTCACCATTCTATCTGTCATTACATTTTCACCATAAATCTCTACAAGTTGATGGTGAATTTCGGCTGACTTAATTATTCCTTGCGTTCAAATGCCGTATTAGAGGACGCGCTGCATAGTCGGTGGGCTTAAGAATTGTGTTAAACATTTTGAACGACCACTAGCAAATGTAAACACAACACAATCCGACTGTAATGGCGTCAGCGGAAAGACTGTGGAGCTGAGAGATAGTGACAATAGCGCTGCGGTGGTGGTAAAGCGAAACGGTATTCATTTTGCGAACAAACCTCGTAAATTGCCTGTACAGCATTCCTATATAGTATAGTATCAATGGCCTTGCTAAAATCTAGCAATACGAGCGCAGTGAGTGGGCTTTGATCCGTTGCCTGCAATACATCGTCTACTCTATTCGCCAAAGCTGTAGCACAACCGAATCCAGGGCGAAAGCCAGATTGATGGGTACTTCAGAGGTATAGCAGTAAACTCCACTCCATACAGAAAATCCACATGCTCTGTTAAGCTTGATAGTTCTGGTTTATCGAAACGATAATGTCCTTTGAACCTAGTTTCGATTCTCCTTTTTGTTTGTCCAATATAAACTTTCTCACAATCATTGTATGCGATTTGGTAAATTCCAGACCTTTTCATCAGCTCCGGTTTATCTTTGGGATTGCCTAAGAGATTCTTTAAGTTGTTTTTTGATGTAAAAGACACGTTCATATTACTTAACCCTTTTACTGTTGGAGGGAAAGGAAGTGTTATAAATTTCTTATTACCGGTGTTTGTTCATATCAAGGTCGTGGAATTTCTGATGTGTTATTTGTATTGGATCTTCCTTAAGATACGGTCAACATGCGTAGAACAGAAACCATTGTACCTTGCTACATCGTTGATGTATTTTAATTCTTTGTCGTACCTGCTCTTGTTTAGCGGAAATCTGACGAGTCTATTGACCAGAAAACTAATCGCAGACTTTTCTTGTTCGCAATGGCGCGAATCAGCTGTAATGAATCTGTTGGAATTAGTTTCTTTTCTGTAGTTCTTAGTTTTGTGTGGAGTGGAGTTAGGTTGAAGGTGTTGGCATTAAAGAAGAAAACTTTGAAATTTATATCCCATAAATCGTACATCAAAAGTTAAGAGATATGATACAGGTCGGTAATGAAAGCTTCCCTTAACGTACACCTGAAATTACTACAACTATCGTAAAAACGGCGTCAAAATCCTGACCTCCGTCAAAATACGCAACACTGCGTCCAGACCGCAGACGCAACCGTTTTAACGATGCGACAATCGTACGCTTCCACGTCTACCGTCGCTTTCCTTTTCCCCCATCCCGACGTACGTACAGCTGTAGCGCGCCCGCAGGTTTCCTAGTATTCGAAATATGCAAGAGGCGGTCGTCATCCGATCGAGGAAAGCCAGGCCGTTCTCTCTCGCCTAGCGGCGAAGCCTAACCCCTCGTCCGCCGCGCGACCGCGAAGTGCATCACGTACGATCAACGCGACCTATCTCAACACGACGGCGATTCCGGATGCACGGCACATACGCGGTGCAACCAACGTTCACGGACGTTCGGCGTGTGCGTGTGTGTGCGTGCGTGTGCGCGCGCGAGCGCGTGTGTGAACGTCCGAACCGGCGTGCGACTAACTAGTTGAGGCAGCCCGAAGAAAGGGTTAACAAACCGCCATTGTCATCGAATAACCCGAGAGATCACCTTCGATATTGCGCGCGGAATGGTAGGGTAGCGCGTGCCTTGTAGCGTAAGTGCGAGGAGGTATAAAATAAATAAACGTACACGCAGAAGGCGCATCGCTAACCCGCGAACGTTAAAAATGCTCGCGCTTAGAGACAAGACGTTTAGTTAGTCGTAAAAATGCGATGGGGCTTTCCAGACTGTTTGCGTACGGATATTGTAGAAGTTTTGCGGTCGTAAATGGATGCGTATAAAATCCTAAACATGAATATCAAGGCTAAATAGAAAATGAATAAATAGCACTGGCAGGAGGTATTTATCTAACAGAAAAATATGTTTATACAATTTTCAATCATCAGTTAATTTCCTTTTATAAGATTTCCTTGCGTAAGGTTTACCGGTATAGTCTCGTTGCAGATTCCAACAGTAATCTTCCTTGGTACCTTTCCTACATCACCTCACTAACATCAGCTAAGTCTTCGGGAAAACGATGTAAGGGCCTGTGAAGGTAATGAGTCTTGATGCTCAAGTTACATCCGAACGTGTGAAAGTTAGAATACATATGTTCTACTAATTCGACGTGATTTGCTGCTTTATGATTTCCAAGGAAAGTTTTAACCGCTTCAACAAAAGAGCACCAGGCATTAGACTTACGTTCGTCCATTGATTCCGTGAACTGGCGGCTATTTAAAAGTTGCCTTATCTGAGGACCATAAAAAGTTCCCGCCTTCAGTTTTTCTGTGCTACGCTTTGGAAGGTTTTGTTTCAAATACCGAAAACGCATTTCGTGGTGAAGCCTTCATAAATGGCTTCATAAGTCCCAATTTGATACGCAATCGTGGAAAGATGATTTTGTTTCTGTCAACCAACGGCTCGTTAAGAACGTTGTGTTCTCCTTGAACCAAAATATTTCTTAAAGGCCAGTTTTTGGCAATCCAATGCGGGGCCTTAGCTCTGTTGTTCCAAGAAACAAGGATATTTTGTGTAACGACTTAGTTGCCCGATGAGATATTTTATAATAATTTTAATAATAATAATAATATTGCCCAACAGAAAATAATTCCATTTACAGGACAATGCGAGAATAATGTAACCTAGCATATATATGTAGTAACAATATACACCGCAGTAATAAATCAAAACTAATCAAAAAAGATACAACTGAATCATAAACATAAAAATAGCTCGGTGACACCAGAATGCAAGAACAAAATAGGACGACAATGTAGATCCATGTAGACACTTCAACAAAAAGGATCGTCAAGTAATTCATTGGCATTTCTAATCATATGCGTAATGGATGCTTTAAGCAGAACATTAGATTTGTATGACGGGACCTTAAAATTAGGGAAGGACCTGGTATCGTACTGAGGTACCACAAAATTAATTTTGGAGAGAAGGGATGGAGCGTCAATAGCGTGATTAATCAGTTTAAGTAGAAATTGGCTGCTAAATTCCTTCCTACGATCCGTTAACGATACAAAGCCGTGTCTCGTCAGCAGACCAGCATAATCAACTTCGCGTCCAGGGTAAGTGCCATTAATTTTGAAGGACAGGTATTTCAAAAATCGCACTCTTTCAAGTAGTACTTGCAGATGGAGATAATGAGGATACCAAATTATGGAGGCATACTCCAAACCAGTACGGACAAGCGAATAGTATAATGCTTTTAGCGAGGCGGGATTATTGAATGATCTGCAGGATCGTATGAGAAATCCTAAGGATTTCATCGCAGAATTTCGTACGGACAATATGTGGTCTGCAAACGACAAATTTGAATCAAACAGCACGCCCAGGTCCATCACAGACGAGTGCCTAGGAACAGTAGCCTGACTCACAGCATAATGAAAATTGTAGAGTCTACGACATCTAGAGTAGCTTACAACAGCACGCTTATCCAGATTCAAATGAATTCCATTTTGTGTACACCATCTAACAATGGTATCTAGACTGTTCTGGAGAAACAGACAATCTGCCGGGGAGGTTATGGTATTGTAGATCTTAATATCGTCCGCGTAAGCCAGTACATTGCAGTCCAGTATCATATCACCTACTGATGCTCTTCATACTTGATATTTTTCGGGACCAATGATATTGTCTTGTATTCCTCTTTGATAGCGGTGGTAGGTCCAATAGATATAGAACCATGTTTATTACCATTATGTAAAGGAACACATTTTAAACTTCGAGATGAACTGTCTATAAAAACATGTATTCATGTGTATTCATTTAACCCCATTTTTTTTAAAGACGCCTCTTATATTATTACAAAACACTTTGTTTTCTGTGGAGAAACACAGCACCAGATCATTTTCTCTGGTACGATAAAATGTAATATTACTACCTGGACACGGTAAGTTCTTTTCCTATAATCTAGAAGCAAGCAATTCAGGCGACTCCTTTGAGAGATTCAGATCTCGAACAAGATCACTTGGGGACTCACTGATGGTCGTTGAAAATCATTATCGTCTTCACTTTTCTCGAACTGCACCACGTCCGACGAAATATCTGAGTCATCCTCCGAAAGCATACGTAAGTTATTAAACGTTGCAATAGGAAGGAAGAGGTTTCCATGTTAGGGTATACCCGTTTACGCCGGTTATTGCGATTAAAGCCTTTAATGTTGACACAACAAAAATAGCAGTCATCATGATGGTTTCTAAGCTCCAGCCATACCATAGCTACTCCAAACTTTAAGCTCTTTCTCTTTCCGTTTCTCCACGGTCGCAAATGTTCTACGCATGTTTTGCATACAAAATGTGGTGCCCAAGATGTATCCTGGTCTCCTAAATGGACGCCAATATACGTCAAACATATATGGGTTTTTCACTTTCCTTAAAATTGTATTCACCACAATTGCAACAAATTCATTATTATCATTCGAATTCCAAATATTCATGCAACAACGTAAAGCGAATATTTAATATACACTGACACAGTTAACACACGAAAACACAATAATGGGCTATGGGAGAAGAGACTGCCAAATCAAAATACACAGCAGAAATTACAATACCGGGATCGTCAGATTACGCGAATTTTTGTAGGTTTCTTTACAAGGGCCATCAACATGGCCTCTTGATGAACTAAAACCGTTTAAACTTACATACACTGGTCCCAATGCACAATGAGATATTTAAGGTGGGGATGAAAGCTCGTAAAATATAGACAGACATTTCCACAAATCATTCTGCAGTCCGTAATGCAGGTACCCTAATAGAGCTCCTGTTACGTTACAATTCTATTTACCTACCAAAGCTGGTAGTAGATAGGTTTTTAAGTTCTCTTTTGCACTGGGAGGAATGCTAATGACACAATAGAACAGTGAATTTTTGCGTCATTCTACATCAACGACACAATCAGACTAAAAAAATAGTAAATAATTACATTAATTCGTTTTAATATTGATAGTAACCGAGCCGTACGCTACCTAGTATTAAGAAACCGCTCAGTTTATATTTTCTACTGCAGTTCAGAAAAGAATCTAAACTAGTTTCATTCCTTTTAAATCTTTTCCCTATATGTTTGTCGGGTATTTTATCAATCTACGGCAAACATTTAATATTATCGCGTTAAATATGATGACAATAAACCAAGATAAAGTAAAGGAACATGGATTAGTAGACAAGAGACTAAAAATAAATAAAGAAAAAAACAGACACAATTTAAATACAAATATTACGTATAACTCGTATCATATCTACGTACCGCAATATACAGCAATATTTGATGTCTGTTGACAGATACATGTGCAAACATGTACTTCTTTGTTGACGTTTTTTTATTTGCTCAAGACACGTAGTTTCGCGAAATTATTAGCTGTAGCTAGCTGTAGAAAAGGCGAAATCGTCTATACAGATAAGACGGAAGTTCTATGGTCTCTTCTTTTTATACAATCCACTTAATCTAAGTAACTAAAAAAATTACACTAACTATACGTTGATAGAATATGCAGGTAGTAAGCGACTGAACCTGTGTATTCGTAATTGGAATAAATATGAAAATTGCCTTTAAGTTGATGAATATACATGTAACTAAGAAGGAGAGGTTCCCAGGTGTCAAATTCAGATTTCAATGAAACTTGGAACGTAAGTAAAGTATCTAATGTGATGATGGCATTAGCATGATTATGTTAAAATCGTGTGTCCCTTATCTTGCACATAGTGTGCAGAATGTGTCCACTGCAAGCGGCGACAGTAACTTTCATACTATTCGCAAGAGTCCTCTTTATATTTGTTTCCTACATGTCCTGCTGAACTCATAACCTTTATTAAATCGTTAAGGAGTTCCAGGTCGTCGGGGATTGATGGTATTCCCACCTATTTTTTTTTAAATATCTTCAGAGTGTTATATAGAACCACTTTGTCATATCATTAACCTTTCTTTTCAAAACGGTATCTTCCCTAACAGCTTGAAGCACGCAAATGTAATACCTCTTTACAAGAGGAGTGACGCTGACGATCTGGATAGTTACAGGCCAATAAATTTACTTACAGCCTTTTCAAAAATTTTTGAAAAGGTTGTATTTGACCGACTGTATAATCTTTTTAATAAGTATAATTTGATTGGTTGTCATCAGCATGGATTCCTTAGGGGTAGAGATATCGAAACCGCCGTTATCGATCTCATGAATTTTATTATTGCAGCTTTGGAGCGTAAGAACTTTGGAGCGTGTTTATTCAAATCCCATTTATGTTTGCAAGGACGTACCTCAAGGCAATATCTTGGGGCCACTACTTTTTGTTATCTAACACATGGGCCGAAAAGTCCCGGGCCTAACACATCGATGACGCTAGTTTTATTGCAGTCACCTTTCTCTCAGTTAGTACTAACCTTCAAAAGACAGCTGTTAAAATTTCATGATATTCTATTCATTAGTTTGTGAGTTATTGTGCTACTTTTGTTATTTTCAAAACAATGGGTTAAAAACAATTTCGTGTTTTAATTTTACACTGCTTCTTGATGGAAAAAAATACCGTTCAAGCGAAGCAATGGCTTGAAAAGTGTTATGGGGACTCCGCTCCATCAGAAACAACAATAAGACGTTGGTTTGCTGACTTCAAACGTGGTCGTAGAGACACCGATGATGCAGAACGCAGTGAACGTGCAAATGAGGCGGTAACACCAGAAAACATCAAAAAAATCCACAGAATCGTTTCGAATGATCGAAAAGTGAAGTTGCGTGAGTTAGCTGACATCGTAAAGATATCAAAAGAACGTATTGGCTTTATATTGCGTGAGCATTTGATTATGAGAAAGACCTGCTGAAAGTGGGTGCCGCGTTTGCTCACTGTTGACCAAAAACAAGAACGTGTTGATGATTCTGAGCAGTGTTTGGCCATGTTTAAACGTAACAAACCGTAATTTTTGCGTCGATATGTGGCAATGGATGAAACATAGGTCCATCACTCCACTCCGGAATCAAAACGATCGTCATCTGAGTGGACAGCAACTGGTGAACCTCGTCCAAAGCGCCGGAAAGCACAACAATCGGCTGGAAAGGTTATGGCCTCGGTATTTTCGGATGCGCGTGGTGTAATATTCATCGATTATCTTGAGAAAGGAAATACCATCAACAGTGAATATTATAGAGCGTTATTGGAGCGTT
The DNA here is from genome assembly GCA_023509865.1 of Trypoxylus dichotomus. Classification (NCBI taxonomy): domain Eukaryota; kingdom Metazoa; phylum Arthropoda; class Insecta; order Coleoptera; family Scarabaeidae; genus Trypoxylus; species Trypoxylus dichotomus. Next base: position 1,734,263 of record CM042080.1, read on the forward strand.
TGAAGGCCGAAATTGCAAAGAAACGACCGCATATGGTAAAGAAAAAAATTTTGTTTCATCAAGACAACGCACCGTGTCACAAGTCAATCAAAACAATGGCAAAACTACATGAATTGAACTTCGAATTGCTCCCACATTCGCAAGTTTCATTAAATTCTGAATTTCTTCGGCAAATTTTATGAATGTAACAGCTGCTTTCCTTTTTTTGTTTTATAGCCTTGTTATAGCATCCATCTTCATTTTAAACTTTAACGTTATATACACGATGTTTAACGTAATACATAATTAATTAAATTATAACCCATGTCCGTAACAATTTATCACTTACTTTGTACAGACAGCAATTGAATCTCTTTACCGATATAAAAGCACGGTCAATAATTGAATTGCTTTCGTATGAAATTAAACCGCAAATTAACAAGGAACGATAAACAGCTTCAAGTAGGCTATAGAGACAAAGGAGTAGCATTTAATTAACGAATGAGGAAAAAAAATCGTCCCAGTCGCTAGCCGGTAGTGCATGTACGTATGTACATAAGCGAAAACAACACTGATTTTGCCCGATATATTCATACGTGCGTACGTCGAATGAAGGTGATCCGCTTGCACGCATGAAGGATGCACTCGTTATGGAAAAATTCGCCGCATTTAAAAGAAAATGAGGTAATTCGCGGGTACTTCTGTACTAGTTAATCGGACAATGTGTAGTCGGCGAACCGTTAAAATTATTTTTTATGAGTTTAGCCTTCGCTCGAGACAGTTCCTTTTATGTTTCGAATGTTTGATACGAAGAACGTTTCGCGTTTGTTGATAGGTGTAACTGGATTGAATTTCCTAAATAAATACTGTCTTAAGGATATACATTGTTATTCAAAAGTTTAGGGTGGCGATATTTGTGATTAAAACTAAAAGGTTATCCTAATACACAATGTCTATACAATTACACCTATACCATAAATCATATTATTCTAATTCATAAACTCGATAACTTTGGCTCCATTCCATCTCTGTTGTAAGTAATTTCCATCATTACAGTATGAGAATCTATCTGGTGTACTTCAAGGCTCTAACCTTGGACCATTACTGTTCTTATTACATATAGTACTTATTTACTCGCAAATTTATCTTGTCCAGCGTAGGCTTATGCTGATGATTTAAAAATTTATTCCGTTGTCGCTGGTGCGATAGCTCTATTCTTTTGCAGCACGATTTAGGTGCAGTAGCTGATTGGTGCGGGCGTAACTGTTGTTACAAGTTGAATCTTAGCATATGTTCTAAGGTAATATACATCTTTTATATATTCATACCAACTACAGTTGATACTTTCTGTGATCTTGCAATTCTCTTCGACCCTCAACTTACAAAGAGAAAAACAGAAAAGTGAAGAATTCACATGTGTCGTCCACATCTTTCCGTGTCGATTTATTTCAACGTACCAGAATTGTCGTCTTGTTCCACTGTGCTGTTTTATTTACCTACAGCCAGGATCAATATTTTGATGTGCCCGCCTATCTGCATTATGTGCCAATGTGAAAATAAGTATCTTGAGTTAGAATGGTTATGTTCTTGATGTAGTTGCGTTGTAGATTATGTGTTTATATGTATTTTCTTATGTCAGCCTACATTAACACATGGGCTGAAAAGTCCCGGGCCTAACAAAGAAATTCAATTTCAATACCACTTTTGTAGAACGATTTATCTTTTGCCTCAAAATAGGCCTCGGTTTCAGCGATAACCTCTTCATTCGTGCGAAATTTCTTACCGGCGAGCATTATTTTGAGGTCTGCGAACAGCCAGTAGTCGCTGGGAGCCAAATCTGGTGAATACGGTGGATGTGGGAGCAATTCGAAGTTCATTTCATGTAGTTTTGCCATTGTTTTGATTGACTTGTGACACGGTGCGTTGTCTTGATGAAACAACATTTTTTTCTTCGCCATATGCGGTCGTTTCTTTGCAATTTCGGCCTTCAAACGCTCCAATAACGCTATATAATATTCACTGTTGATGGTATTTCCTTTCTCAAGATAGTCGATGAATATTACACCACGCACATCCCAAAATACCGAGGCCATAACCTTTCCAGCCGATTGTTGTGCTTTCGGGTGCTTTGGACCAGGTTCACCAGTTGCTGTCCACTTAGATGACGATCGTTTTAATTCCGGAGTGAAGTGATGGATACATGTTTCATCCATTGTCACATATCGACGCGAAAATTCCGGTTTGTTACGTTTAAACATGGCCAAACACTGCTCAGAATCATCAACACGTTCTCGTTTTTGGTCAGCTGTGAGCAAACGCGGCACCGACTTTGAACAGAGCTTTCTAATAGTCAACGATGTCAGCTAGCTCACGCAATTTCACTTTTCGATCATTCAAAACGATTTTGTGGTTTTTTTGATGTTTTCTGGTGTTACGTCCTCTGGATAAAAAAGAAATACAAAAAAAAATAGAGACAGAGGTGTATAAAAGAGTGGTCAGACCAACATTAACATATGGTAGTGAGTCATGGATAACCGCGAATAGAATCAAAAGCGGAGTTACGGCCATGGAAATGAGATTCCTAAGAAGAATAGAAGGAATAACTAGACGAGACAGAATCAGAAACACGACCATCACTAATAGTCTGCATATTAAACCAGTGGAAGTGGTCATAGAAGAGAAGCAACTACGATGGCGTGGACATCTACACAGAATGGAAGAAGATCGAATCACAAAGAGGATATTTGAAGCCAAAACAGAGGGCAAAAACAGAATAGGTAGACCCCGAAACACCTGGAAGGAGCAGGTGTATAGAACATTGGAAAAGAGAAGTATGGGATGGATTGAAGACAAACAACTGGTTCAGAACAGGAATCTGTGGAAGATAAAAATAAGAAATAAATAGTCCGACACCGCAAGGTATAAAGGACATAGGATTAAAAAATCCTATCGTCCTAGAAGAATGTTGGCAAGGTATAGATAATGACGTAATCACTTAAGATTAAAGGGTACCTCATAAATTATTAGGTTTCTTTGTTAATTTAGGCAGCACGTTTTGAATGATAGTGTCCCAGTATAGAGGATTCATGTTAAGTTTGGCATTGTTGCTATAATTATGACCAATACTGTACATCTTACACTGAAAATTTGGTTGAAAGCATGGAAAAATTTTGTCAAACTATTCTTTTAAAGATATAAATACATATTCTTTTCCAGTAAAATTTGTTTCAATTTGGGCCCTGCGTTTCTTGTTGTACAGACTGTACAAGTTATCCAGGTTGTGATATGTCCTTCTTGATCTGGAACAAAGTTTGTATCTAGAGATACGATACTTCCTAACAGAGTCAAATCATAAAGATGGCGTATTCTTGCGGTAATCTTCGAATTCCCGAAGCACCAAATTCCACTTAGAAAATCGATAGTCACACGCTACACACTTCATTTCCTCGATAAACAACAAAATCATTACCCTCATTTCACTATTTACATCTCTAGCCTCGCATAGCGTAAACTATTCGGTCGCTACATGGATCGACACGGAGTTGGGCATTGATTAATGGCTCCGTTTCCCAAAACTTCCTTTTCTATTTAGTTTCGTATCGCTGTCCGATGTTTGTTTTCATAGGTATCGTGTTCTGCTTTCATTTTCGATCGGTTCCTCCATTTTTTTTTGTTACTTTTTCGTTTGCAATCGCTGTTCTGTCTAGGTTAACGTGATTGACGTGCGGTTTGCCGTACATACGGGACGTTCTGTCAAAACAGCCTGCGGGAACCATCGTTTGGACGCGGCATTGTTGACTCGCGTTAATCGGAGCGGAAGATAACGTAACCTGCATCTTCTCAAGCCGCGTCCGATAGATGGATGGTTTTGATGCGGCGTATCTGCCGGCGATTGTCGAAATATTTTGGTTTTCACTGTGAAAGACGTTTATATAACGATCGGATAAATAAACTGAGTGTTTTTAAAAGTGGATTTTAGCGGGGGTGGAAGAGGAGGTTGAAAAGAATGATTGTTTGCCAATTTCGAAAGAAGAAGATTATATTGATTTTATTGAATCTAATTCATCTAATTTAAATGTTACATATGTGCTATGACTTTGTTTCCTCTATGGATAGCGATATTTTCTTAAAGTATTGGAAGATTGTGGAAAATTCGTTTCATACTTCCATACAATTTTCTAATTTAACAAAAGTTGGGAATTATCTACAATGGCAAGTCCCGAACATCATATCTACGAGCAATATTGGTAGTAGCTCTATCATGGTTTGGGGGGGCATCTCTTTAGCAGACCGTACAGAATTAGTATCAGTAAACAGACATGTTACAAGATCACGTAGTACCGTACGCACCAATAATAGGCAACGAATTCTTTGTAAAGCATGACACCATATAGCGATAATCTGTTACCGAATTAGCTGACGCAATTTACACGAAATAAGAGAAATAAATTTATGAAGGTAGAAATAATGGCAATTAAAATTTTCCAAGTTCTGCTAGCGCAAGTATATCGCCGATGTTAAGGCGTCTTCTTATGGTCAGATCGCTCAGGAGAAGATGGGCTTTATAAATCGTATCGAGAATGTGTGGGATTATCTTGACAGAATGATACTGACCCAACGTGTTGCCCCAGTAGAGCTGGAGGGTTTAAAAGATGCCTTCCGTGAGGTGTGGGAGAATTTAGACCAAGCGTACCCATGCCTAATCGAATGCGAGTGTTAATAGGAATCAATGATGGCAAATATCGAGTGTTAAACTACTACCCCGTATATTTTTTCAAAAATATAATTTGCTTTATCATACCTGCTTAATAAAAATTTGAGGTATGAGTTTCTGCTATAATGATAACAATTGTTTCTTCGAATATATTTAAAAAGTCATAAAATCATTGTTATGGTACAAAAATGAATATACGATATTTTTCTGTGGGGTGTATATTGGTTAATGGACTGGGTTACAAATATGAAGAAGTTGAATTTTACAAGTGAATAATACACAGGTATAGCAGTAAACTCCACTCACACAAATTAATTAATTATGCGGAACGCAGCGTTTCGAGCACGTGGGCTCCATTGTCAACCGTGTTACCGACAATGGGAGCCCACGTGCTCTCGAAACGCTGCGTTTCGCATAATTAATTAATTTGTGTGAGTGGAGTTTACTGCTATACCTGTGAATTGTACATCCACATAGTCCTTGCAATCGTCACAAGTGAATAAATCTATGCAAAAACGTTTTAACGTCATCGAACTTATTTCAAAAGAAAAATATCTTCCATCGGTGTTGTCTTATTACCATTTTTCGAACTTCTTGTGGGAAATTGATTTTGAAACTTGCAGTGTAGTCATGGTGAATTACAATCTATTCGAAACAAATGGTTTCAGCTGAGGAGTAGTGCGGCCTACTTGGTGTTTATATCGACTTTCCTATTTTATGTTTAATGGTATAGATTTTATCGATTTGTTCAACTTCTCCTATCATTTAGGAACAACTCGCATTAGGGTTGACTATACCTAAACTTAGTTTTTGAAGTAAAACTCGTTTTTCTCATATAAAACACTGTGCATATTATTTTTTAGCTTATCAAAGTGGCTTACCATCACCACAGTTTTGTAAATCATTATTCTTTAAAATATTATAACTTTACTTAGAATATTACACTATTTTACATAGCACTAAAGTGCATTGTATTACACAATCTCTGGAAACTGCAATTTTTCCTCTATAAACTATTTGGGGTTAGCAACATTTAGTTATCAGTTACGGTGATTTGTGTGAATATTTATTGAACGTCGGTCTTTCGAACTTTCAGTCGTTTGATTATTTCATCCGTGAAAAGTTTCCTAATGACAACTGAAGACAAGATATCTTTAATTTTCACCGTCAGATCCCTATTTACACTCCTGAGGCCTGAGCCTAAGAAAAAAAAAACACCTTCCTATGAATGAAGATGCCCTTGAATTAATCTTGCCCCAGCAAATGTTTGGGTAAATTATTAGTAGGTATAACTATTATTATAAGTATTACATCATATATTACATGTATATACACATTATTAATGTAAGAATAACTCCTTTTGACAACTGTTTTATAGTAAACTATGCAGGATATACTCATATTTCGAGTACATTATTATTAATAATGTACTCGAAATATGTAATGAATAAATCGTATATTAAATTAATTAATCTCTTTAATTTCGCATCATTTTAACGTATTTCTTTATCCTGAATCGAATCAGACCAACTACAGTTCGATAGGGCTATCCGTTTTCTAGGTTTTGATTTTTTTCCGCTTCCCGTGGGGGCGGCATAAGCAACTAAATTAAAACACAATTTGAACAATTCATTAACTAGAAATGCCTACACAATGTCTTTCTATACTGGACTCAATTGACTGGGTTACAAAGATGAAGAAGTATACAGTTTTGCACGTGAAAACTATGTTATCAATATCGTTTTAGACGTGCAAACCCAGTACTAAGAGATATTACAACCAAACAGGTTCTTATCATTCGAGAGCTGTTGCGAATTTCAATACGTTACTAAATAAATCGATTATAGGAAAACAATAAAGAATGCGAGAAATTACATCCGTTAACTTCGACTCTTCAACTACTTTCTATACGTAAACCTATTATGATGACGTAGACTGCGGCCACGGAGGAACTGGACCATGCAAAATGCGTGCGAATGCAGGCCATCGGGCACCAATCGGGCTGAACACGGCGGTTAATATCACCGTTCGCAATTCACCAGAGAAAAATAGCGAACCATCTGACTCGGTCATACGATACCTTTGAAACGCAATCTACCCGAGAAACCAACGAAAGTAAACAGAAACAACACGAGAGGTTTAGTTGATTGGAATTGAAAGAATATTATTCTCCAATGAAAATATTTTGTTTGGATTGCCCAAAACGTATATCGGCCGAACAGGTATGGGTTTTGAAAAAAGAATACATGGGCACTGCATTTGCTATGTACATAAGAATAAAGATTCCAATTACGCACGCCATTTACTGGAAAATAACCGTAATTTCAATAATAATCTGGAAATTTTACATTCCGAAAGTAAATGTTTAAACTTACTCGAATCCCTAGACTTAAATAAACTTAATAACAGGCACCCCTGTTTTCATGGATTATTCATGTATTGCTGTGTATTGCTGCTACCGTGAAGCATGGTGGAGGTTCTATCATCATTTGGGGCTGTTTTGCTGGCGCCTAGTGTAGGGGACATTGTGAAAATTGACGGTATATTAAAAAATGAAGGCGACCGCGAAATTTTGGAGAACCACGCAATACCTTCCGGAATTCGACTTTTGTGTCAAAATTTTATCTTCCAGCGAGATAATGACCCGAAACATTCCTCTAAATTATGTAAGGACTATTTACGCCATTTAGAAGAGGAAGGAACTCTCAAAATTATGGAATGGCCTCCCCAGAGCCCCGACTTGAATCCAATCGAGTTACTATGGGAAGAACTAGATCGGGAAGTACGGAAATCGGCTCAGACATCAGCTACTGACGTGTGGAACAAATTCCAATCGAGTTGGACCTCAGTAACACAAGAAACTCTGGCAAAACTTATTGCGAGAATGCCTCGATTGTGTGCTGCAATTATTAAATCAAGAGGAGGTCACGTAGATGAAAGCAAAATTTAAATTAAACGTTTTAATTTCCACATTTATTGTACATAAAAAATAAATATTATTAACATTTTTGCTAAGTTTTTATACATTTTTGCTGTCAGTGAGAGTGTCTAAACACTTTTGAGCGGTAGTGTATGTACTTAAAACAGTTCTCTCGCAAACCTAGAGTTTTAACATACTGCTTCATAGGACCCAATTTCGGCAAACAAGATATGCCGTAATAAAAGAACGTGACGTGATAGGAAACATGGGTTTCATATTTGGGATTACCTGTATTAGATAAAAACAAGTGTAAGATCTTAGTCAGCATAATACATTGAGACAAAAATTACTCTATCAACTGCGTCATCTTTTAAAAAATCAGCTACCAGTAAAAGAATAACACTTTTTCTTCGTAGGTAGCTCGAAACCATGCCTTGTGCGTATCGGTTAGTAGTAGATTACAACGCGCGGCATCGTCGAATTTCGCCAGAGCGACCGCATCCAGTGCGAGACAATAATACGTGCGTTCACTTACGGTTTCGAAATTGGCTTCCGTTTATTTATAACCTATAAATGTCCGCTAACGCTAACGACTGTTTAATTTGCCTTGGCGTAGCTGAGTCGTAGCGATCGCGAACCGAACGTACGCCTATGTCTCACGTTGTGTGTATGTTACGGTGTATTTTCGGATCGGTTTTATTACGGGAATCGTTAAACTCGTCCGTTGTATTGTCCCGTAGATAAGTTCCCATGTATGTTGTATTAGATTGTAAGTCGGGGAGGTGTCTTTCTGGGAAAATGTTAACACGTACTGACAATTTGTATATACTATCAGCGTCGAAAGTGAGACAACAGCAACCGTGTTATTTCGTTTCTTAAAATTATTAAAAGAAAATTCTGCACATCGATTTTTTATTCCGAAAACTGAAAAGTTTATTCATTAAGAATAAAATAAATACAAAAAAAAATACGTCGAAATGCTTTTTTTACTATTTTTTTATAGACATGAACAAAGGAACTTCATATTTTAAAAGTCACTAAATAAGTAAACATTTTTAAATTTTTAATATATAACTACTATCTAGTTGCCTTTCTTACACGTTCTAGCGTATGTAGTATAGATTGAACCAGCTTAGAACACAAAGAACACAACTTCACAATGTTGTGAAGGCTAGATTTGCGGTTAGTTCAAAATTGGCAAAGTCATTACAACCATTTGCCGAAGGAGAATTTATCAAGAGAATTTTATTAGAAATTTGCAATGTTTTGTGTCCTGAAAAGAAAAATGAATTTGAAAAAATTCCTCCTATGGTCGGCTTACGTAAAGGTTTCGTCGGAATTTTATATGAAAAAGCAACTGAATTAAATGTGCAACAACGTGATTTGATAGTCCTTCATTGCATTATCCACCAACAGAACTTGCGTTCTAAATCCATTCCGCTCCAGAATGTTATGAATGTGGTAATAAAAACCATCAATTTTATTCGATCCCGAGAGCTTAATTATCGTGAGTTCAAGGCGTTTTTGGATGAAATATCAGCCGTATATGAGGGTGTAACATATTATTGTGAAATCAAATGGCTAAGCAAAGGGAAAATGCTGAACCGGTCTTACAAGCTTAGAAATGAGATTTTATACACATAAAAGATAAACCACTATCTGAATTGAGTGACCCAAAATGGATATGTGACTTAGGATTTCTGGCCGACGTTACAGGCCATTTGAATAATTTAAATTTGAAACTTCAAAAACAAGGACAGTTAGTAAATAATTTGTACAGCCGTTTGAAAGCGTTTCAGAACAAAATCCGCTTGTGGGAGGCACAGATGCTGTCTGGTAACAGTTACTATTTCACCACGCTCTCTGCGCATGAAAGTAATGCTTATGCTCGATATGCTCTCAATATGCTGAAGAATTCAAGTTACTGCCGGAGCAATTTTCGAACGGATTTAGCGATTTTAAAAACGTGGAAGACAGTTTTGAATTTATTTGCTAATCCAACAAAAAGTAATGTACAAAAGTGCTCCAAAAATAATTTTATAGAACCGCTACCTCCACCAAAATTGCACCGTAAATTTCTCAACAATTAAAGGTGTCTAGGAATATTTCAATTCGTTACGCTTAGTATTTAAATGACCAGCAATTGATTCCACCAACTATCTAACAATAATATCAAGCAATTTCCAATCATGCAAAGCACTTTTTTCCCTTTAAACCTAATCAAAACTAATATACATACGATAGCAATTGGAATCAAGTGAAAACCTTGCACTCTTCTAATCGTTCCAGCCTCTAACTTATTAATATACTACTTTCATAGTAAAATAATAACAGCCAGCGCAAATTGTGTGAGTATTATTATTATTTTGTTATTGTTTATTACAAATTCAACGCTACGGCGTGTGTAACGACAATACAATAATAGAATGGCATGAACGTCGCCGTTAATGATTCAGTAAATAGATACTTTAACACAATTGACGGTGATGTATGGCGTGCGTGTCGTTATGCAATTTCAATAAACAATCACGAGCGCGTTGAAGCTGATGCGATCGCTAATGCGTCTTTATTTGCGGTGTAAATTGACGGAAAGAAATTACTAAAAATGCAGAAATTGTAGGTATTGTTGTCGTAAAAGGTTCCTTGTGGGAATTGTTTATTTCTTTGAAAATAAGTGCGTTGTATAGTGATTGTGAGTCTATTGATTAGATATGTAGAGATAATTAAGATTTTAGTTTATTATACAATTTATATTAATATAAAATTATTATTCACAGGTATAACAGTAAACTCCACTCACACAAATTTATTAATTATGCGGAACGCAGCGTTTCGAGAGCACGTGGGCTCTCATTGTCAACCGTTTTACCGACTGAAAGTAAAAACTGTATCACACATGCAAATTATTTTCTACGCAGGCTCTAAAATTTCTAAAACATATGACTATTTACAATCTACTCGGTGGACTAATGCCTTTTTCGGGAAAGGATGGACCGAAAGCGAACCGTATCTTTAACAGGGCCTATGGTAATAAATCAATCAAACTCGAGTGTGCAATTGGGGGTGGTTCTCTGTTCAATAAGTTTCCGTTCTTTTTCATATATACCGTTTCGTACGCGTCTAATTCTCTATACGAGTTCACGTTTTTAAGTAGTGTCAGATTTTTTAAATCAATCTTATGTCCGGATTTTACCATATGCTCTGCTACGCTTGATAGTTCTGGTTTGTCGAAACGATAGTGTCTAATATGTTCTTTGAACCTCGTTTCGATACTCCTTTTTGTTTGTCCAATATAAACTTTCCCACAATCATTGCATGCGATTTGGTATATTCCAGACCTTTTTATCATCTCCGGTTTATCTTTGGGGTTCCCTAAGAGATTCTTTAAGTTGTTTTTTGACACAAAAGACACGTTCATATTTAGTTGTCGGAAAATTTTACTTAACCCTTTTACTGTTGGGTGAGAAGGAAGTGTTATAAATTTCTTATTACCGGTGTTTGTTGATGTCAAGGTCGTGAGATTTCTGATGTGTTGTTTGTATTGGACCTTCCTTAAAATACGGTCGAGATCCATAGAAGAGAAACCATTGTACCTCGCTACATCTTTGGTATATTTTAATTGTTTGTCGTACATGCTCTTGTTTAGCGGAAATCTGACGAGTCTATTGACCAGAAAACTAATCGCGGACATTTCTTGTTGTTTGCAATGGTGCGAATCAACCATGATGAATCTGTTGGAATTAGTTTCCTTTCTGTAGATGTCTATTTCTAATTTATTATTGTGCTTATGACTAGAGTATCTAGAAACGGAAGGCGAAAACTTGATCATGGTAAATTTTGAGTTCAGTTCTGCTAGAAAATCTTGTATGTTTCCTTTGTTGGTATCAAACACCGCGAAAATATCATCTACGTGCCTAAGCCAAATTCTCGGGAAATATTTGGTTTCTTTTTTCAGGTTCGTTTCAAATTTACTCATGAAAAGGTTCGCAATAAAAGGAGATAAAGGATTACCCATCGCCGTGCCTTCCACCTGTTGGAACCATTTTCCGCCTATTTGAAAACAATGTGACATGCATAATTTTGTTAACCTTTTATATTCCGCGGTTTTCACATCATCTACGTTATTTAATTTCAAAAATTCAACCAAATACTCCATCGTTTCTGGAATTGGTACGCTTGGGAAAAGTGAACAAACGTCGAATGATACAAGGATTTCCCCATCTTTTAATTCTGTCTTTTCAATTTTATTTACAAAATCTACGGAGTTCTCTACACATAGGTTATCTACTTTATGGGGCAAGTTCTTATATTCATTCACTAGCCATTTGGACAATTTGTATGTTGGAGAATCAATGCCGGATACTATAGCTCTCATGGAATTACCTGGTTTGTGAATTTTTGGAAGACAATAAATTTTTGGAATGGTGGAGTTTGAACTTGTTATTTTGAATTTCAGGTTATTATTGTTTAAGTTGGGACAGTCCTTAATAGTATCTTTAGTGATTCTAATCATTGACGGTAGGGGGTTTTTCTTTAATTGTCTGTACGGTCCTGACGCGATTATAATAATCCGGTTTGTCCAGAATGACTATTTTATTTCCTTTATCTGCTTTAAGGTAAAAACAATTTTTATTTCTCAGACTTTTAATAATTCCTAAATTCCTCCTATCTCGGCCGCAATATTTATCATTTTCTAAATTCCTGGAAATCTGAATTTTGCACGCGTTTCTAACGAAGTCTTTTGTAGCTACATCTAAGTTTCTAATGTTTGTTTCTATTGAGGCGATTGAATCCTGAACGGGCGATTTCGGTCCGCGAATGCTATATTTTAATCCTTTATTTGGGAGTTCACTGCCATACCTGTGAATTGTACATCCACACAGTCCTTGCAATCGTCATAAAATTATTAATTTATAAACGTAATGAAAATAGAAATATTTTGCATACTAGCATTTCCTCAATGCGACGTTTGCTCCATCTTTTGGGATTTAAATTTAAAAAAGATGATAACCGCAAAGTTCTCATGGAGAGGAGTGATATTTCAGCATTACGATTTTCTTTCCTAATGAAGTACAAAGAAATGTTAAGACCACCGTTAAAAAGGGATATCGCATACGATATACGGACGATTTTCCATTCTAGGTGCTTTGGCATATTGTAAAGTTCTACGATTTTCCGGGCTTTCGTATGTATGTGAAACACGTTGTAAAATTTGTGACTTGAATCGGTTAATTTTACAGATTGTGGCTTTATATGTATCCATATTTTTTTGTTAATTGTGTTACCCCCCCGCACCTTTTTTAATCTCGTCGATAATTTTCACTATGTCACTTCATTTTATTTTATTTGATTTCACGAGGGGCAAGAAAGCCAACGCTTACAGGAATCCAATACATAGATCGGGGAACTACCGGTGGCGGCGCTGAAAACGCTTACGTAAACATTATTTTGATCGATTCAATTACCGTACCCTAAACTGCTTACATTATCGAATTCCACGTGGTACAAAGTTGTTTACATTAGCGGGCGTTCCATTCGATCCTATAGTAACAATTTTCTGTTTACATGACAGCGACGTTTCCACTACCGGGTATTTACATGAGCTAGCGTTAACTGTATAACCAAGAAAATGTATTAAAACTGATAATAACCTCATAAAATTTGATAATTGTTGGTGTATCTGAATTCGTTTCAGATGTTGTATACATCATTACCAATTATGGCGTAACTACAAAATTTCATGGTTTTCAGTGTAGAAGTTTATAATACAATACTTCACGTTGCACATTTGACCAGTGTTGTTTACTGTTAACATGTCTTTTACACACCAAAATACTGTACGCTAAAATATTGATATTGCAAACAGTACATTTAATAACAGTGCCAGTGTATTCTAATCTCGAAAATCCATTAAGGAATCAATTCTCTGTCAATTCGCCGTCATCAATCTAGTTTGGCATTTATACGCTTATGAATCCCGACTTCTGGTATGTCTGACCGCTTTCGAAATATATTATCGCAGCTAAAGAGTGCGTACTTATTCGTGCAGGGTTAATAATAAGTATTGTGTGAGTATCTTTCTTTGTTAAAAGTAGGCCAAAAATTTGATATCAAAATCATCAAGATGGATTACACCGGGAACTGTTGACCGTTGCTTCGAGTAAACCTCAAACACAAAAACTATCGGCCCATGGTGTCCTACACCAATCGCTTCAAATTATAAAAGCAACGCGTATGCGTTTAAACTTTAGGACGCACGGCATCTGCGCAACGAGAAAGAAATCACCTCCGGGAATAGCCCGACAGCCGTAGGTATGTATGTATGTACACCATCTCGCTAACACAAAGTGTACACGCACTTCGTAACGCGCGCAGAACGGAAGAACATGCGTTCGTCGTGAAAGAAGACGGCCAGAAGGACCTACGAACGGTGCGGGCCGATTGGCCGAGCGCAAGTTATAGACATCATCACCGTCATTACCATCAACATCATAACATAACAGAGGGCAATGGCATCCGTACCGGCGCTGACGAAGCCGGCCTCTCTCGTTAGAAAACGGATCGCTTAGGAAATTTTACATGCATCTGTGTCAGTGACCGCATTTTCTTCGATGTATGTATGTACGTACGTTCGATTTATAACGCTTTTATGCCGCGTGCAGTGCCTTGCGGTTAGATTGGCCCCGATGCGATGGCGTGAAACGCTTTTTTCCTTTTTTTTTGAAGTAATTACTACCAAAATTGGCAAAAGATTTCGCAATGACAGATAATTTTCCTGCAATCTAATCATCAAAATCTTCAGTTGCATACGCGTCTTCGATTTTTCGAAATTTCGCCCATCTCAGATTTGGTTCAAAGCTCATCGAATGCTATCTCCAATGACACAGAATACCATTCCAGAACCAAAATTTATAGAAGAGGACTACTCTAGAGGGTATTCGTTTCTAAAGATTTGAAAACGTGCGAAAAGCATAATGACTATTGGTAAATCCTCCTCTAATTTTGAAATATTACCAATCCATAATCAGAACTAATGTTGGCAACCGTTAAAATTCTTACGCCCAAGATTTGTTTTGGGTGAAATTCCCAGTTTGTTAAAATAAATGGTCTCAGTAGGATAAGAAAATAAAGATACGGAACATTCACTCCATTATTATGTGCAAAAAATCCACAAACACCTACCAGATACGTATATTCAAGACGTACTCATTCAAGCATTCATCGAAAAGAACGTTGGAAGAACAACATCCACCTCTAACGTTAGAAATTGAACATTGCCGAAAGCATCGTACCCGAAGATAAACAAAATCAAACCTCTACCGCTTATAAATACGTCTCCGAACTCTCGATATCTGTTTGTGTAACTACGACTCGCGGTTTATAAACAGAATCGCCGAATTGTGGCCCACTTTTTCGAAAAAATTCGGCTCGGGTTCATCGAACTCCATGCCCAAACGTTTCCCCCGCGACGATTCGCACTCGCCGTGTTGGGTTAGTCGTAGTGTGCGTAGAATAACATCGCTGTCGTCACATACATATCGTATCGGATCTGCACATTTCGGAGGAGCCGCATTCGGCTTTTCTCTCGATTTTCGTATCTTTCGCTTGGGCGTTCTAGTTTCTCCCCATCGCAAATCGATATCGCGTGCGAAACTGTGGCACTCTATAAGAGAATACGTCATAATAGATACAGAGGGAACATATTTGTTTATTTGAAATTATGCCTAGCTCTTAATATACAGGTGGCGCAGGGGAACGGCGAATTTTGAACGTTACAGTTGTCAGCACTGTAGAGCCGGCAGTTGTTCGTAACGTCGCACAATTGTTGTGAACGCATTGCCATTTAGGAATCATGGATCGTTGGACTGGTGCGGAACATGCAGTAGCTGTGAGAGCGTTTTATAAAATTGGTTATTAGGGCGACTGCCGCGCAGAGAATATTTCGACAGCATTACCAGCTTGGACGTCATGGACGTGTCCCATCTGCGCATGCGATTACAACGTGGGTGCGTAATTTTGAAGAAACAGGATCTGTCTTGAAAAAGAATGCTCCAGGTGGCATTCGAACGGTACGTACCCCAGAGAACATTGCGGCTGTTAGAGCTGCAATCGAGAGAAGTCCTCGCCGCTCCGTTCGACAGCATGCATCTACGCTAGGGATTAAGCGACGAAGCTTACAAAGAATACTGCACGAATTACATTTCCATCCCTATAAATTGCATATTGTGCAACAATTACATGAACGAGACCCAGCGTCACGTATGGAGTTTAGTAGGCAGATATTGGCTAAAATTAACGAGGACGCAAATTTCGTTGGTAACATATGGATATCAGACGAAGCCCATTTCCACATGAACGGTTTCGTAAACAAACAGAATTCTCGTTATTGGGCCCAGGACAATCCTTGTGAGTTACACCAGCGACCACTACATAGCGACAAGGTCACAATATGGTGTGCTGTATCATGTCATGGTGTTATCGGCCCTTATTTTTTTGCACGTGAGGATGGTAGTGCAGCGACAGTAACATCCGCTCGATATGTTGAAATGCTTCAAACATTCTTTACACCGAGACTGTACGAGCTTAATATTAACATGGGAAAAATGTGGTTTTAGCAGGACGGTGCCACGTCACACACTGCTCGACAGTCGATGGCAGCAGTTCGTCAATTGTTTGGAAGACGCATTATTTCACGTAACGGTGACATTGAATGGCCGGCCAGATCCCCTGATCTTAGTGTGGGGGTATCTTAAAGGCAAGGTGTACCGTACACGACCTGCAACAATCCATGAACTGAAGGAGAACATTAACAAGAAATCACTGCCATTCCCCAAGATTTTCTACACCGCGCATTTCAGAGTTTTCGTAACAGGCTGTTAGAGTGTGAACGGCGAATTTGCACTTTTGGACATTTTGATTGTAGAAACATAAATTTCTACAATCTAGCTTTCCCCAAGCTAGACAAAATAAACAAATTCAATCTGTCTAGATATTTTACTTTCATTAGAAGTGATATCCGGTCAATAAATAATAAACGTCTAGAAACCGATAGGATCGTCCAATATGTGGCCATTGAATACTACATACGAACAATATGCTTACTTTGTAGAGAATTATATTATTAAAGAAAATTTATTAGACAACAAGTCGACATATACGGGATCGCATAACAACCACAAGCTAACGATTTCCATTTAATAGCAGCTGCGACACCTCTAGCAAACCTATAACGACTTCGCAACGACTTTATTATTGTCTTAAATCTTTCACGTTATAATGACATGGACAGGTAACCCATAGCAACATAAAATTGAAATTCGAAGTAGCTACAATATTTGTCTTGCTCGTCTTTGTTACAAGCAATGAATATTAAGGTTTCTCACATTTTTGTTAGACCTCCTGGTGGATTGGATTTTGGAACGTTAAGCGAGATCGTTTCAATTTCCTTTGAGAATAGAAAATAAAACATCTTGTCCTAGCATACCAACATCTAGAATATCGAGTGATGCTGATTCCAAATTTTGCGCTTCTGATGTCTTAAGAAAGATCTAGGAAGCTAAGGAAGCTATATTACAAGCAACACGTTACAATTCCAATGTACACCGAAAAGTTAAACAAATTACTGAGAGATATACACGTAGGGACTTCACCAGACTAGCCAAAGACGAAGGAAATACGATAAT
The DNA here is from genome assembly GCA_023509865.1 of Trypoxylus dichotomus. Classification (NCBI taxonomy): domain Eukaryota; kingdom Metazoa; phylum Arthropoda; class Insecta; order Coleoptera; family Scarabaeidae; genus Trypoxylus; species Trypoxylus dichotomus. The sequence goes on from CM042080.1 coordinate 1,751,559, forward strand.
TGACGCAGCTGAATTGAAGGATGCATGGAAAACGTATATTGAACAAATGTCTTACGACACAAGACCCGAATCATCTGAAGTAGTTGATGATACAGGACCGTATATCCTCGTTGAAAATCGCCAGGACTCAACAACACAAATACTGAATTCTTGAAGCTTTTGAATGATGACGGTGTAAGATGTTCAATAGACTCTATACATCCGGAAAAATTCCCCACGATTGGCTTAAATAAGAATTTATCACCTTGCCGAAAAAAACCAGGAGCTTAAAAATGTGAAGAATTTAGAATAGGTTTGATGAGTTACTTTCTAAAGTGGAGAACAAATTACATCCCCGCAATTCGCATTCAGAAATGCGGTGGGTACAAGAGAGGCTATGTACAGCATATTTCAGCGGTACAGGAGGGTAAACTGTGGAGTAAGATACCAAAAAGGTAACCCAAATAAACCAAAAGAGAAGAATAATATAAACATAATGAAAAATGAGAACAGATTTCATGTATTACAGAATATTCTACAGGAAAAAGTAATGGGAAAAAGGGGTGTTAGTAGAAGACAAATTTCTTGATTGAAAAATCTCAGAAGCTAAACAGCAAACAATGTTCAAATAGCATGCACGGTAGCCAGCATTCGAAACTGATAAGAACTATTAGAAGAAGATATCTCAAGTACTGATAGTCGTAGAGTCTATCATAGGGAATATGGAGTCAAAGAAAAACTCTAATTTTATAATTGAATCCTAATGAATCCTAATGAATTCGACCTCTAAAGGATTCTGAATTATGTCTACAGTTAAGGTAACAAATGGACTAATCAATTTATTGCATCAATTCACTTTGAACTGTATGATTTAAATAAATACTTCCCGAATAGAATATTCGCTGACTTCTATATCAGACTTTTTTTATTTGTTAAAAAAGAAATTTTGTTAAAAGCGATATTTCAATTATTTAATATTATTTAGATTAGAATTTGAAACAAAAATTTAAATAAAAGGACCCTCTTAGCAAATTAAGAGCCTGAAATTTTCCACCACAAAAAATTATTGGATTTCAGTTTTGTATCTATTATATGAGACTGCAATTGTTATTGCTGCGATTGGTGACCGAAATCTTTACGGTAGGGCAAGAAAAAAGCATTCTTACTCGATAATCTTAATTTCCAATGGTATAAATAACAAATGAAACGTGCAAATTTTCTTTAGGCAACAGCTCAATCTTCCGAACAATCTACAAAAGGATAAACTTTCTGTCTTGTAACGTTATACGTACGTATATGTATATATGCACACACAGAACGACACTATTTGTAAACATTAGACGCCGTGCTAGTGTTCCGTAACCTATGTGTGCCTAAAAATACGCGTACCGGTTTACACAACCTCTTTTCCCTTGTGTACAGCGCCGTGCCATCGTATATCGCCGGGGAAAAAAAACCCAACGATTTCCTACGTCGTATCTACGAATGCACTGGTATTAGTGGACTATATCAGCTTGGATGAAAAATGGATCCATTGAATTTATGTAATTTCTGATGATGATTGGTCTTTCTTCATTTCATTGTTAATCTACTGTGAACAAATATTATAGGAAATAGTTGTATGATTATTGGATTCAGGAATCTCATTTGATTTTATGCAGGCGAGTCTAATGGACCCGAAACAAAATTACTTTCGTCAGTTATCGAAAGAGTGCAATGAACTCGTGTGGCTTTTACTGTATAAATGAAGGGATTAAGTTTTATTGTTTGTAGCGGTTCGCCCATAAATATATATATATACTTCTCTCTCTGGCAGCTATGTAAACTTTACAGTAATACTAAATACATTGTTGGACCATCTATATACAATATTATTTTGACCTGCTGGTCTGGGCGACCCCGAAATATATCTAGGTAGCTCGTATTGCTCTAATTCGAGGGTCCAGTACACTAACGGGTGTACAAATTAAATTCACGCACTTACAACACTAAGCCAAACAAACTGCAAACGCAACGGTAGTAAGCTGAAAGACCAGAGTCCAAAGACTCAGGTAGAGAATAATGTAGCGAAAGCATTAAGAATCGTTATTGGATCACTGTATTCGTTAGTGGCATCGAAAACTTTACCAGGAATTCTGGTAGCACCCAGCCTAGGACGAGCGAGTTACCAACAAGAACGTGGATTTTTTGTAAGACTAAACTAATGTCCGTCATAATAAATTTACGTAATCTCCGAAACTCCATTCTATAATAATTTTTTTGTGTCGTTTTCCATCTTTTTGTGATAATAGGCTTTCAGTCTTAGGTTTCTTTTTATTGCAGTTGGGAACCAAGGGGGGCAGCGTTTCTTCTAACTAGAACCAAGTATAGGGGTGGTGATTATCTTCAACTAAGTTAGCGAGAAAATCAAATAAAATTTCTAATTCAGAATCAAATTTAGACAAAACTAAATCTAAAACTCTATTACTTGAATTCAAAATGCGATTGAATTGGCGGAGGTTTAGAGACTCAACTAAAGATAGGAATGGGCTTAATTTGCAATAAGAAATGCCAGATTCAGATATGTAATTGCGTAAATTAAAATCACCAGTAACCAGAATAAGTTTATCCGAGATAAAGGTTTCGAGTAAATCAAAGAAATGTTCAAAGGATTCATGATCCATATCGGGAGTAGTATAAATTAATATTAAATAATAATAATAACCAGTTTCAAAGACAATTTTAGTTATTAGTATGTCAGTTGAGGGTGCTGATGTTTTAAATATGGGGGTGTCAACGATGTAATAAATAACATCATTTGAAAACGTTATCAAAACCCCACCTCGTACTTTCTGACAGAGTAAAATGGAGAAGGAAATTCATTGTTAAATATAGGAGTACAAAGCCAAGTCTCATTAAAAAGGAGGATGTGATGCGATGAAGAAAAGCTGTTAGCTAATAACGCATGAGTTTTGCCATGGATACCGGGAACATTTTAATAGTATAGATGGAATTGTGAACATCTGCTGCGTCCATTTAGTTTAAACTGGATATAATTCGAGGGATACCATGTACAATATTTAGTCTTTAGTTCTTTTTCTTCATTTCTTTTACGTCCTATAAACTCAGCTTTAAGAGTTCTGTACAACTTCTACTCAAATAGCACACGATCCCGTCAAATCGAAAATTTGACAGAATCAGAATTTATCAGAATCTTTTAGAAATTTAGATTTACCCAGTATTTTAGATACAGTTTCCGGAGACGAAAGACTTACCTTCAATGGTCTTTTGGAGTCTACTGGTTTTGAAGTCGGATACTGTAATTTTCAAATAGTGTCCGGACCAGTGTTTCGCTCATTTGCTAGGCTGTTCATCCCTTAAAGCATTTTTCATGTCTGGGATACCAAAAATATGATACCGATGTATATGATGTGTATTTTTCCACATCACACATCACTTGGTTATGAGTATGTAGATTCTTTATCTCGTACAAAGATCTTCGAACATAAACGATCCTTGTGTTTAGAGAATAAGTTAAGATCCTTCAAGTATCTAGAAAATGAGTTCTGGAACGATGTTAACAGCTCGAATGATGTAGAAACAAAATATAGCTATTTTTTTTTGGTTATTTTAGAATATTATTGCAATGTATCATTTCCCAGGAAATATATAAACGTGAAACTACAATAATACTATAATGCTTTCATCAAATACAACTAAAAAAGACTTGGGATATAATCAATAATCATACAAACAAAACCAAAAATCTACATAGTATTTACACAACTGCAATAATTGTAACCACACACGTTGATTATTCCTAAAAAATCTACTCAACAGATTTTTGCTTTACAAAAAAAAGCTTAGTTGATTTTGTAAGGACAAAATAGTACGCTGCTATAAAGAATATAATCGTGAATTGTTTGAAAATTTTTTTACCCTGGAAAGAACATTTTTAACTTAACTAAATAATATTCTATCAGACTATCAGTCTAGGGGTCTCCTGCTCCATCTTTCAAGCAGAAGTAATTGCCATCCAGCCACAAATGCCCAATAAAGAACACAATTCCAATTTAAATCTTCCTATCGAGTCAAAGGGCCCCGAACAGAACAACCTTAATTTAATATAATTTCTGGTATATAAACATAACATTAACGCTGTCCTTTTTTACTCTCTCAACGGACAGAATCAAGTCTACAAACCGTACAACGTACTGGTCCTCACACTTTCTCCATCGCTTTGGAATGTAATCGCTAAGCGCAAGAGAACACCGGAAAAAAAAACCATGAAGATGATGGCAGTGGCGATGACCGCGATGCTATATAGAAGCAGATCGACCATCTACATGCGCAGGCCTATAAAGAAAATATATACAGGTTCCCAAAACGGCTAGATTGATTTATGGGTATAGACAGGAAGGAATTAGGAACCGAACTAGTTGGTATTGGAAAGAGATCCGTCTACGTTGTACGTCTTCAGCTTAAAGCTATTATCAAATAAGCAAGCTCTAAACGGCAGCGAAACGGCAAGAGAATGCATTTGCGGATCGGTGTCAAGGCCATGCGTTTTAGAACACCACAACACACCAACGTTAACTTGCATCGTTGTTATGCTGCGCCGCTCTACGTTGTGTTGTGGGAAAAAGTTCGTTGAACCCAGTTGGAGTGTTTATAGTGCGGTTGTCTGCTTTATACAGTCTAGTAATGGTCGTAGAGATGCTGCTTGCTTAATTATTTCACCATTATGTTTAGTTATTGAAATTGTTGGAGTGCTTATGAACTTACTACATGAAGTTAGGATCAAAGGACTGTCATATACTCATTTCAAATGTCCTTTGAAGCTTATAATCTAATACCAAACAAATTAATGTTATTTTGAAAGTACGAGCGTTGCTATTTATGTAACCGGAATTAGCAACAATGGTGTTGCTAGGCGCCATCTGACGTATACATCGTAAAGTTTGGATTCCGCATAATTTTACACTGGTATCTTTCCTGATGTATGGAAAATGGTGCGAGTTATTCCCATTTACAAAAAAGTGATATTCCTTTGCTGGATAACTATCGACCTATCTTAATTATTAACAACTTTACTAAAGTCTTCCTTATCCGAGCATCAGCACGGGTTTACAAACAAACGCTGTACTGTATCTAATCTTGCTGTTATTATGCAATTCTTATCGGAGTAGTTAGATGATGGCGAGCAAGCTGACGTCGTATACACAGGCTTTTGATGAAACTTAACGCTGTTGCTTTTTCTCCGTTATTGCAATCCCTTTTTAGATCCTACCTCTCTAATAGAATACAATTTCTCAACTACAAAGGCCATCGTTCAAGTCATTTTTCTCCTATATCTGGATTACCGCAGGGTAGTAATTTAGGTCCACTACTCTTTCTAATCTTTATAAATGATCTGTCTCCAATTCTCGATTGCGGCAAAGAAATTTTAGGGACATTATCTCAACAACGGTTTCATTATACGCAAGACATAGCACATCTCGTTAATACATTGTACAATAACGCTGTATTTCTGTTATGTGAGTAGAGTATGCTTCCTTGATCTAATCACCGTTTTATAAAACTCCGATTCACTAGAAAAAGTTCGAAGACGTTTTCTAAAATATTTGTACTCTAAGCAACATGGCGTAACATATCTAGAACGGGGATTCGATCATATCACCTTATTAAATCTCTTTGAACTTCAATCTCTTGGGCAGCGACGCATAGTAACCGATATAAAATTTCTGCATAATCCGGTGAATAATGGTATTGATGTACATATGTAATACCGCTTATAAATAGTGTATACTGTTTTTCAATATTTAATGCTTAGTAATACTCTCATTTATTCATTTAATTTACTTTCAATATTGTAAGAGCACTGTGTTGTGTTAGGTGCTAAATTATGTCTTTATATTTCCTGTCCTGCAATTGGATATATGTATGTAAATCAATTGTCGGCCAGAATAAATATATTAATTAGTACAACCGAAAGAATTTCTCCTTAAACCTGTATTTAGGTTCAAATTACGTTTCTTTCATTTGTACGGGTGTATTTCAGTACATATATCGCCAGCTATTGCAACCAAATCTATATGTAATCCCAAAGTAATTAATATCACATAACTTTAGGTAGAAAATGTTGAAATAATAAAATTCTCACAATTACCGCGTGTACTAAATTAAGATTCTATTCAACTTCAATTCATCATGTTATTATTCCATTTAACTCTCATTTCGAATTGCATTCTAGACTCTGCAAGTATTAATTACATTAAGATTATCACCAGACATGTACATAAAACTTTTCATTTACAAGAATAATCAGATAGTTTTAAGGTTGTTCAATAATTCACACAGAGACTATTCATAATCAGTTTAGCGATTTTATAGTGAGTTCTACTGCAGTTCAAGTCATGTACATTCTTTAATACAGGGTGGTGCAGGGGAACGGGAAATTTTGAAATAACGTAATTTTCACGAATAAATTCATAAAACTAATAATTTATTAACGAAAGTGCATGTATGCAGCATGCCATTTATATCTTTACAATCAAAATGTCCAAAAGTGTCTCTTTACTTTTTAAAGATGACATTGGAAAGATGTCCCCCATTCGGCGTTCACACTCTAACAGCCTGTTACGAAAACTCTGGAATGCGCGGTGTAGCAAATCTTGGGGAATGGCAGCGATTTCTTGTTGAATGTTCTCCTTCAGTTTATGGATTGTTGCTGGTCGTGTACGGTACACCGAACTGCTGCGATCGAATGTCGAGCAGTGTGTGACGTGGCTCCGTCCTGCTGAAACCACATGTTTTCCATGTTAAGATTAAGCTCGTACAGTCTCGGTGTAAAGAATGTTTGAAGCATTTCAACATATCGAGCGGATGTTACTGTCGCTGCACTACCATCCTCACGTGCAAAAGAATAAGGGCCGATAACACCATGACATGATATAGCACACCATATTGTGACCTCGTCGCTATGTAGTGGTCGCTGGTGTAACTAACAAGGATTGCCCTGGGCCCAATAACGAAAATTCTGTTTGTTTACGAAACCGTTCATGTGGAAATGGGTTTCGTCTGATATCCATATGTTACCAACGAAATTCGCGTCCTCGTTAATTTTAGCCAATATCCACCTACTAAACTCCATACGTGACGCTGGGTGTCGTTCATGTAATTGTTGCACAATCTGCAACTTATAGGGATGGAAATGTAATTCGTGCAGTATTCTTTGTAAGCTTCGTCGCTTAATCCCTAGCGTAGATGCATGCTGTCGAACGGAGCGGCGAGGACTTCTCTCGATTGCAGCTCTAACAGCCTCAATGTTCTCTGGGGTACGTACCGTTCGAATGCCACCTGGAGCTTTCGTTTTCAAGACAGATCCTGTTTCTATAAAATTACACACCCACGTTGTAATCGCATGCGCAGATGGGACATGTCCATGACGTCCAAGCTGGTAATGCTGTCGAAATATTCTCTGCGCGGCAGTCGCGCTATCACCACTTTTATAAAACGCTCTCACAGCTACTGCACGTTCCGCACCAGTCCAACTATCCGTGATTACTAAATGGCAATGCGTTCACAACAATTGTGCGACGTTACGAACAACAGCCGGCTCTACAGTGCTGACAACTGCAACGTTCAAAATTTCCCGTTCCCCTGCGCCGTTTATACAAGTTGCAAAAACATACAGTCTATTTACGTTCGATGATTCTTTTTGTCTGGCGTATTTGTCTTTCCTGAAGCGTAGCCTGAAGACGGCAGTAGACGAACTACCGAAACGTCGGACTATATAAGTTCAACGAACGATGAAATAGTTCAAACAACAATTCTAGTTATTATAGGAATCCATTGTCAACAGTATCAGGTTAAGAGTTCGAAATCATATGTTCTTCGTTATTAAGTATTAATTAAATACGTTTAAATCAAAACCTAATTAGTGTTTTATTAGTACTATTACATCATTAGCAATCGCAGTTAATAGAAGGGATTCGCAAGAAGAAGAAAGAACAAACAACCGTACATCGACAACATCGTGGTTTCATCGTCTTCCTGACCCGTATTTCAACGTCGTATTCGCAAAACTTCCTTCGTTCACGATTGCCACACTTCCCGAGATCTACACTCGACTCGTACGGACACCGTTCCAGTCAACCGGATAAGATATATGTATATCGTAGCTTATTCGCGACTTACCAACGCTCTCTCTCTCTCTCTTCGTCGCTCCCATCTTCCTATTTCTTCGCCTAGGTCCGCAAAACGCTCGCTCGGTCCACGTCCGAGACTCTATGATCTACGATATGGGCGTTATAAGGCAATAACTGCGTTCCGTACACAAAGCGATACGCCGTACGCCCACATCGACCGTTCGCGGTGAGAGTAGATTGCGCCGGGTCGGCACATTGCGGGCCGTATAACTGCGAATTAAGAGATAATGACGTCCTAGATGGGCTGGGATACAGTTAGAATGGTGTCAGTGGGATCGTAAGGCGATTTTCTTCAATATCTTACGCTCGGTACCGCTAAGATGAACCGATCGGTTAGGTCGAGTGAGAGACAATAGCTCCGAGTTCAAGATTCCGTTCTGGAATTGAGGCTTTAGTGTTGACGAAAAGAAGTTGTTTGTAAAAGGAGGCGGTTTAATCCCGCTTCCCCAATGTAAATTCTTTTGTTTCTCATTCCCTCGAAGATTTATTTTTGAGTTAGAGGGAGTAAATTAGTAGTAGAATACTTAGCAATGCGAATACTAATCGAAGAGCAACGGAGCATGCACTTTAGAAGGAATGGATGATATGTTCTGCGATGGAAAAAGTTCATAATGATGATAGCTTTCCCAAAAACATTCTATTCATGGATAAAAGTTCATTTCCTTTAGTTGGCCTCTATAACACTTCAACTATTATGTACTGGTCTAAACCATGGGTCTCCAAACTTTTCAGCCTCAAGGCCATATTGATTGGCTCCAGTAAGTTCGAAGCGCGAAACCCTACCGACCAGTATCCATGCGTAGTACTGTTTTAATTTGACTTGTCATTCTTGTGTGTGATTTACTAGTATGGAAAAAGAAGCGAAAAGTGTACATTGAATATAGAACATTTAAAGATCAATGGAGCCTTCAATACTTCGTGATTTATTTGCAATCAAACCATAGCCGTTTTCAAAGTATATAACATTAAACGTCATTATGAAACGGAACATGTTCAGAATTTCTCGAAATATATAGGAAGTTTGCGGACAGAAAAAATTGTTTTGAAGCGCGGATTAAAATCGCAGCAATCTTTGTTTACGAAAATCAATGCTGTACAAGAGACTGCAACTCTTGCCAGTTTTTGTGTGGTTCTTGAAATCGAAAAACGTGGAAAACCATTCATCGGTGGGGAAATGTTCCTTGCAGTACCCCGAAAAGTTAGTTTATCAGCAATCATCGTGGTTCGGAGGGCACAAGACAGTGCAGAAAATATTTCAACTGCTTGACAAAAACGGACGTCTTGAGTGGTTTTCCCTGACTTTGGATGAGTTGACGGATGTGTTAAAGATACTGCTCAGGTATTGATCTTTATGCGAGGAGTAGATAATAGCTATGAAGTGTATGAAGAACTTCTTGATATTGATAGCATTCATAGCACGACTACTAAACTTAAAGTTTATTACAACGGATGGAGGCAAGTTGACAATTACTGCTATCGTTGCAAGAAAGAAAGAAGCGTAGATGTTATCATTATACACACATATACAGTGAAATCTCTCTTGAACGGACATCAACGGGACCAACTGAAGATGTCCGTTCAGGAGGGGTGTCCGCATAAAAGAAATATGTAGTAGATACAACAAAAATCGTGTTTTAACGAAAAATGAATATATTAAAGAAACTGGGACATTCAAATCGTATATGTATATAAATGTTTTTAAAATAAATAAGAAACTTGAGAAAAAAAAGTTTATTTCCTTTAGATATACACATACAAAGTAAAATATATGTACATAGATACATAGATGTAGTATGTAATACAAAACAATGAAATGAATAGTCACTTTAAGGACGCAAAAATTCATATATTGTTGTTTGTCTTCTCTTTTTCTTTAAAATGGCGTCTTGAAATCGTATTTCTAATTTAGAAAGAAGCTCCAAAGACTCTGTATCTCCGTGATTTTCGACAAGACTTTTGAGCTGCTTGGTCAGGGTAATAGATTTACCATAATTTGGGATAGCTTCTGTTGACACTGGAACCTCATCGACATCAGAAACTTCCGAAAGTTCTTGTATTTCAACTGGATTTGCAATTTCTTGTTCTGAATCTGGATCTTCAACATACAAATCTTCATCTACGTTCAATAATCATTGTTTTCATTATCCGTCAATTTCAATAAATTCTTATTTTTGACGATACCTAAAAGTACACTAAGAGGCAAATCATCTTCTAGGTCAGATGTATGAGCCTCAGTTAACTGGTCTTCACTTCGCATATTTACATGATTAAATCCTGCTTTGCGGAAGCAATTTTGAACTGTGTCTTTGGTTATTTGTTCCCAAGCGGATTTTGCCAAATAAACTGCATCCAGTGGTGTAATTTTCTTTATTAACTCAAAAGCTGTATCAGCAGTTTCAATGTTTACTAGCAGATGTTGGAGTATTAGACTTCGGTAATAAGTTTTAAAATTTGTTATAATCCCCTAATGGTCAAGTGGTTGACAAGCTGATGTACAATTAGGGGGTAAAAATAATAATTTTATATTATTTAAGCGAACGTCTTTCGGATGAGATCCCGCATTGTCTAAAAATAACAAAATGTTTTTTTTTTCTTTAGCCATTTTCCAATCTAGGTCTTGCAACCGCTCTTACAGGCAGGTTATTTATATTAATGTTTTTAAAAGCTCTGGGTTTAGCAGCCCTACCAATAACTAGGAGTTTTTCTTTTTCACCCGCCATATTTGCACAATGCAAAATTGTAAACCTCTCTTTGGGATACTTACCCCCAACACATTTTTCCTTCTTTAATATGAGCGTTTTGTCGGGTAGAGCCATAAAATACAGGCCTGTCTCATCGGCGTTATAGATATCTCTACAATGAACGTGTCGCCCACTGTGTCTTTTCCGCATAGACATCAGACTAATATTGCTGAAGTCCCGGGCCTAACAGAGAAAACACGGTTTTTTTGGTTCAAAATTAGCTTTATTCATCAATGTAATCTCCATCAAGAGCAACGCAATCATTCAAGGGCCGCTCTAACATTTCAATACCACTTTTGTAGAACGATTTATCTTTTGCCTCAAAATAGGCCACAGTTTCAGCGATAACCTCTTCATTCGTGCGAAATTTCTTACCGGCGAGCAGTTTTTTGAGATCTGCGAGCAGCTAGTAGTCGCTGGGAGCCAAATCTGGCGAATACGGTGGATGTGGGAGCAATTCGAAGTTCAATTCATGTAGTTTTGCCATTGTTTTGATTGACTTGTGACACGGTGCGTTGTCTTGGTGAAACAAACTTTTTTTCTTTGCCATATGCGGTCGTTTCCTTACAATTTCGGCCTTCAAACGCTCCAATAACGCTATATAATATTCACTGTTGATGGTATTTCCTTTCTCAAGATAGTCGATGAATATTACACCACGCACATCCCAAAATACCGAGGCCATAACCTTTCCAGCCGATTGTTGTGCTTTCGGGCGCTTTGGACGAGGTTCACCAGTTGCTATCCATTCAGATGACGATCGTTTTGATTCCGGAGTGAAATGATTGATCCATGTTTCATCCATTGTCGCATATCGACGCAAAAATTCCGGTTTGTTACGTTTAAACATGGCCAAACACTGCTCAGAATCATCAACACGTTCTTGTTTTTGGTCAACAGTGAGCAAACGCGGCACCCACTTTGAACAGAGCTTTCTCATAGTCAAATGCTCATGCAATATAAAGCCAATACGTTCTTTTGATATCTTTACGATGTCAGCTAACTCACGCAACTTCACTTCTCGATCATTCAAAACGATTTTGTGGATTTTTTTGATGTTTTCTGATGTTACCGCCTCATTTGGACGTCCACTGCGTTCGGCATCATCGGTCTCTCTACGACCACGTTTGAAGTCCGCAAACCAACGTTTTATTGTTGTTTCTGATGGAGCGGAGTCCCCATAACACTTTTCAAGCCATTGCTTCGCTTGAACGGTATTTTTTCCCATCACGAAGCAGTGTAAAATTAAAACACGAAATTGTTTTTGATCCATTGTTTTGAAAATAACAAAAGTAGCGTGACTCTTAGCACAATAACTCACAAACTAATGAATAGAATATCATGAAATTTTAACAGCTGTCTTTTGAAGGTTAGTACTAACTGAGAGAAAGGTGACTGCAATAAAACTAGCGTCACCTATGTGTTAGACCCGGGACTTTTCAGCCCGTGTGTTATTCTTTTTACTTTAAAACTGACATTTGGAGGACACTTTGTACTGTCCAAATCCGTTTAATTTTCTTACATTCTTTCACTGTTAAAAAGAAATGAAAGATTTATCTAAATCCGTTCCACTTTTTTACTTCCTACGTTAAAAAGAACCGTTCCATTTCGCGTTGAAAACGAAGCTTTCCCATTCAACATGCACATACTTAAATACCTACATATGTAGATATCTTTTCTTTTTCTCCTTCCGAACGTAATGCAACTACTATTCACAATTAGCGTTGACCTCTACGCCGGCTCGTGAGAAGAGGACATTGTCCAAGGTCGACTTCGGGTATTCACTTCCCTAAGCTGCACGCATCGGGAAAAAAAAACGCACTCCCAATCCGATAGATGTGTAGAAAGCGTTACCGCCACCGGAGGCTAACCGTAAGGCATCGATCGCGGAAGAGCAGTCATTTCTTGCTCCTCTTTTTTTCGGGTTTAGTTTCTTCATCGTCTCGTAGATGTTCTAGAATTTTTTCTTCCGTCTCTATCGGCCGCTTCTACGGCATGGCAAGCGTACGCATCGGGAATTCGAGTATCGAATTACTTTCTAATAACAGCTCTTTCGGCGCATAAGACGTTAGGCGTAAGAGAGACGCGATGAAGAGAGAAAGATTGTCTTTCTTCTAGAGATCGTCGCTTTTAGGTTGTTCGAACTTGGTTGGTGGATCTTTTAGTTTCAAAGTAAATGCGTTTTTCAACGGTTAGAATTGAATTGTTTATACCGAAAACGATGAAACTTTGTAGTTACGTCATAGTTGGCTATGACGCATGCAGTGTCTGAAACAAATTCAGATGGACCAATCATGTTTGCAATGAATTGTGGCGAAAACAACAATTGTCAAATTTTATGAGGTTATTGTCATCTTCAACATGTTTCCTATAATAAAAAAAAATTATTAAATAATAAATACCAATAACATGAAACATCAAAATCAAAAAAAAAATAACAAATTAAGGCAAATCTAAGTTGTAACTATTAAAGATTCTTGCCGAGTGTACCAATGGAACTCGCCACAGCACGTTAATCCTAGCTGTAGGGATCCGTAGCAGGTGATGCGACCTCGATTCCAGGTTTGGCACAATAAGGCCAACTCCAAGCAACAAACTAGGAGAGTCAATTCTCCCGGTGAGAATGTTTTGCATAAATAAAGCACTAATACGATTTCTTCTTTCAACAAGCGCTACAAAGTCGTGCCTCTGAATGAGCTCGTCGTAGGGCATACATCGCGTAGGATATCGTCCATCGTTCTTATACGATAGATATTTCAAAAATTTACGCTGAATCCGCTCAAAGATACCAAGCCACGAATGCATATTCGATCTTGGAAACCACGTAAGCAAAGAAAAGAGTCTTTATTGCATCAAGGCTAGTACAATCCTTGCAACTGCGAAAAATAAATCCTAATAATTTAGAAGCGGCTGTCGCGACATCTGAGACATGGTTAGAGAAGATAAACTTTTCATCATATGCCACACCTAAATCTTTAGTAGAAGATTGTCGAGCAATATTAATATTGCTAGTACAATACAGAGCATCGATTCTACACACCCTTTTTGTAAAAGACATGAAGAAACACTTATCTGTGCAGACACCGGGTATGAATCATCCAAATTACGCAGCAGAAAGTTAACATCATTGAACGAGTTAACGGCGTGGTAGATGTTAATATCATCTGCATAGGCTAATTAAGGGCAGTTAATGGACTTTAAAAGAGTGTCGATATATATATTAAAGAGGAGAGGGCCAAGGTTCAATCCTTGAGGTACTCCAGAGGTGGAGTAAAAAGTTCGAGATTTAAATCCATTAAAATAAACTTAATTAAGTCTGTTTCGAAGATATGATCGAATTAATCTTAGTAAATTCCTGCTGATACCGAAAAAACTCAACAACTTATGAGGATCAATCAGGTCAGAAGCACGAGAAAAATCAATATATATATATCAACTATTATTTAAGAAATCTGTGCCAAATTAGTTACAGTGGACCTATTTGCCAAAAAAACATGCTGAGATTCAGAGAGATATTATTTAATACCATAAGAAAGACGTTTATAAATTACGACTTCAAAACCCTTCGCAAAAGAAGCAATTATAGCCGCAGGACTATAATTGCCAATATTGGAACTATTGCCCCTATTTAAGATTGGCGAAATTCTGGCTACTTTCCATATATCAGGAAACGTATACGTGTCTAGAGCTAGATTAATGATTATGCATAGAGGAGTGGCAAAGATAGTAGCACAATCCTTCACAAGAAAGCAAGTTAATAGTGAATCAAATAGTTTCTTTAATAGTGATCCAAACTTGATTTAAAATAATGTGTTCTGCAAAGATACAAAATCGTCTGCATGGTAGCAATTTTCTAATGAATAGAAGTGAAATAAGATCGAACCGAGTGAAGGTTGCTGCGGTAAACCGTATCCTATCAACTATATTTTTAGCTACATATAGGCTCAGGCACTCCACGTTTGATAGAATATCCAGATTAATAGAATCACATGCCTTCCCAAATATACAAAAAGAAGCACACTCTGTATATCGATTTCGGGAGAAGCTATCCTAAATCTGAGATACCAGGTACGTAAGCGCGACTATACATGTCACACTTTTTCGGAAAACAAACTCTTGATCCAGAAGTATATGCACATAAGGTTAGAATACCTTATCTACATCTACATCGATACTGTAAAGAATGGGAAATATCTTAAACAAAGTATACCCAATACTTTGTACAGTATTGTACATTTATAATTCTAGTTGCCTAATATTTGAGGTTAAAAATATCGATTCTGCAGAATAGATTTCATCTTGTAAAGACTTCGAAAATAGTCTCTGCGATTCTTAATACAGTCGCTAGACTATCCAAAAGTGAGGATACGAATATTTTGACTTCTAAATAACTTCTATCTTCGGATCTGGAAGCTGATACCTTTTTGCATTGCCTCCATCGGTCAGGTATTACCACTAAACTATTGAGTAGTAGATTGATTAGGCTTTGTTTTATGATATTATTACTCGATACTGCACTAAATTTTCCACCTGTCCTTCTTGCTATTTATTTTAAATAAGAGTTTCCTTCGTCGGTAGCTACAACGGTTTAAGATAATCCCTTATATAGAACAACCTGTTCGAAGTTACATTCTACCCAATAAGCATCCTTTTACAATCTTCTGATACGCTGATCAACGAATCGGTATCCTGTTCGATCCGCAGGCCAAAAAAAGATCGTCCGAATCGGAATTCGCCACAGGTCAAAATCACCTAGTAATCTCGTTCAACAAATCGGTTCGATGGCTAAAAAAAAAAAACGGCGTGACGTGGTTTACAGAATGAAAAGCACAGCGGTCAATGTAATAGAGTATCCTAATAGAACCGCTAGTTACTGAGCTAACGGTTACTAGCGTTTGTGCTAGTAGTAATCGTAGTAGAAATGTTCTTTTTTGCGACCAGGATTCATTCAGTATCTTGTAGATACTTCCGTTTGTAATCGAGTGTAGTTTTGGAATCGCTGTTGCGCGATATAATTGTTATTTTCGCGGAATAAAAAAAATTACATGAGAGTTACCTAAGATTAATATTTTTAGTGCACTTCTTTCTGGTGAAAAATGGTGTGCCTTATTGTACTCCTTTTTATTGTAGGTTTCTATTATTGAATTCTGTGCTCTTGTGTTTCATGTCATGTTTTATAGAATACATCAAATGCTCTAATGACGATTGCAAGAACTGTGTGGATGTAGCGCAGCGTTACCGACAGTCGGTAACACGGTTGACAATGGGAGCCCACGTGCTCTCGAAACGCTGCGTTCCGCATAATTAATTAATTTGTGTGAGTGGAGTTTACTGCTATACCTGTGAATCAAATGCTCTATTAGGTGATGGTCTGAAAAATTGTGTTGGCTAGTCTAGAGGAAAGAGCTCATTTTTATCTTGTTCATAAGTGGTTTGGTATACAAATACATTCAGGATGACCGACTAAACTTCAACCAACGTAATTAAATTCGTCAAAAAATATCAATCACGGTAGGATTTGAACACACGACCTCTGCGATACTGGCGCATTGTGCTACCGTTACACCACGAGACCGAATGTGAGTTCAAATCGCTTTTGGTAATGGTAACACAATGCGCCGGTAACGCAAAGGTCGTGTGTTCAAATCCTACCGTGGCTGATATTTTTTCAGTAATTTAATTACGTTGCAAGGAAATTTTATCATTACTAATTACCAACGGTGGTTTAATAATAATATTAGCTTAGGAGAGGAATGCATTTTGCAAGAATATTTTTAATTTCACGCCACACTTGATTAAATCAGAAACAAGGAAGCTTCAAACGGAAGACCCTATACACATAAGGGATTTCTTACATAAGACAAGGTAAATGTTATATATCACGCGTTTTGTTTTTTTTTTAATTTTTTGAAGATTCCGAAAAGTATAATTTGTTTAAAATATTGCTTTTCAAATTTGAGATACTTATTGACAACATGAGGATTTACTTCTATACTGAGTGTTTTAAAAGTCCAATACAAACACGGATATATTTAACATTAAAAAATTTTAAATACCAAGCCCCTTAGCCCTATTTTTGGCCACACCTACATATTCGACTTGAAAAAGTATAAATACAACATTGATTTATGTAACTTTCTGTTTAATTTTAAGATAATCCTTAGTTCGTTTTTGTATTTTGTTTTACTATATTAATACAGAAATACTTAGATAATTGCTAAAGCTAATAACACCTAATTAGAGTAGATTGTAAAATTGCGACAATGATTTTTAATGAAAAAGTCCAATAAATACGGAGCCTAATCAAAACATTAACTTTTCAATCACACAACTCTTATTGCTAAAGCTTTTATACCGGCCCCAATTTTCGCATTTCAAAGTCAATCCACATATAAAACTCGAACCAGCCAAAAAAGGAAAAATATCTACGTCCTATTGGGAAATCAAAGCTTCGATTATTTGCTCTTTTCGCATGTAGAAAGTTCGGCCTCGTCTAGAAATTGCCGGGAAAATATACTGTTACTCTTTTTTATTTAAAAATAACCCAGACATATTGACAAACTGTTGTGTTTATTCCAGTCGTTGTTTTCTCGTTTGAAGAATTAGCTGCAGATTATTTGGTTTTATATATATGTACATATACTGCCGTTCATAAGAGACTTTAGATTTATAATTGAAGCGGATACCAACTAACAAGTTAATTGTAATTACATATAAAGTATTAGTACCTCTACCTTCGTGAGACGTTATCAAACTCAGTGACCTCGGTTATACACCCAAGGGCGCAGTTATTATATCGAGAGGACACGCATTATTTGTCATTATACTGTATAAATATCTTGGAACAAAGTGTTACGCAGACCTGTAGATGCTACATGAGGTTTAGCAAAAAATACGTTCGCTAATTATGTAACCCAAAAGAACTGTAAATTACACTGGCTAACAATGTCTCCTGACCAAGATCTGACACTTGTTTTTAACTAATATAGATGTGCTAATGCAAAATCTGAAACCAATTTTCCTTATCACATCATGTTTCTTTTTTCTACGGCATTTCTTGTTAACTAAATGCAGTATATTCTTAACTGTTCGAATAATTATGAGAATATTATAAGTGAACCTTTAGTAGATAGAGAAAAAGTAATTTTTCCACCTCTTCACATCAAAGAAAATCCTCTGATGCTTTCTTAAATTTTGTGACGGTCAACAAGCTATCAATTTATATTATATACTAGTGTGCATGACTGAAGACAAAAGCAGTTTTCTTGCATTGTGTCAAAGTAATGATTTATCTTCGTCTTTCTCATTCCATTGCATTATCCATCAATAAGTTTTGTGTTCAAAAGTTCTAAACTTGGAGGAGGTCATGAAGATCGCAATAGAAATTGTGAATCTCATCCGTGGGCGAAGTTTGCAACGGCGGCTCTTCAAATTGCAGTTGGAACATGCTGCATCTGTTGAACATACCGATTTAATTTCTCACACGGACGTAAGATGGTTGAGTCGCGGAAAATTCTTAGAAAGATAACAAGAATTATTGCCTGAAATTATTGCTTTTCTGTACGAAAGAGGTGACAACGCTTAGATACTTAAAAGCGAAACATGGCTGATTACAATTTAGTATTTCCGACGGACGTCACAGTGCATTTAAACACAATTAGTTTGGAGCTGCATTGTAAAGAAAAACTATTACCAACGTTACTCGAGAATTCACAAATATTTTGAGTGAATTCGAAAGACGTTTTGATGAGTAATTCGAGAAGTATCACAACTTTCATGAGTTATCCTTTTCCCTGTAAAAACATTGAGAAACCTACTCCTGAAATAGCAAAGTCAGTTTAATCTGTACTCGTCTTCTGTTGAAAATAAGGTAGTGCAAATTATCTCAGATATACATCTCGAAGCCGTAGCATCTAATACAAAATTCTAGTCTTTTATATGTGAAGGTAAATATCCGAATCTAAGGCAAATTGTCCTTCAGTTGACAGCAACGTTTGGGTCAAGTTATTTGTGCGAGTCTCCGTTTTCTGAAGTGAAAATAATTAAGTCAACACATCGCAATCGACTAACTGACGAACATATCACATCATGCTTGCACTTAGCACTACAGTAATTACTGCTGAAGACATGCGCTGAAGACACGCAGTGCCATGCACCGACATCTGAGCATTCCTGGTCTAAAGTGTTGAGGAAAATAAAGATTCACGTAAATAATCATAAAACAACCTATGAACTTGGAATATAGTTTTGACTGGTTATTGAAGAGTAAACAACACGTTCCAAATCTATTAACAAGTCCCGTGCGTCAGTTTTTATGATAGTAAAGTGTGCAGATGTATTTGTACGGATATTTCAGTAAACTTCACACCGTATAAATCAATTATTTTATCCAAATAACACATGGGCTGAAAAGTCCCGGGCCTAACACATAGATGACGCTAGTTTTATTGCAGTCACCTTTCTTTCCGTTAGTACTAACTTTCAAAAGACAGCTGTTAAAATTTCATGATATTCATTAGTTTGTGAGTTATTGTGCTAAGAGTCAATTCACAGGTATAGCAGTAAACTCCACTCACACAAATTAATTAATTATGCGGAGCGCAGCGTTTCGAGAGCACGTGGGCTCCCATTGTCAACCGTGTTACCGACTGGTAAATGTTAAAAGGACCATCTGGTCCTTCCCAAAATATTTGACAATAATTTGATCTCGTATTGACTTTGTTTTTCTGTTTTTGTTGCAGGTAAGGCTCCTATCAACAATATATATGACGCACAAACAACATTCAAATGCTGGGCAGTAATAGTAAGTAACCACAATTAACTCCCTTTACTCAAATACATTTCCACGACAAATTAAGAAAGAAAAACACGTATCCGTATCTGTAAACGAGACTTCGTAACGTCGCAACTTGTTTTCGCAAAACTATACATTTTTTTATCAACAAATAACTTATCTTTGTCTAGCAAATCTGTGTACTTACACCATCTAGACAAACAACGCTGATAACTCTGAATAGTCTAATATTGCTCCTTTTTTTTTTTGTAACCGTAGTGCATTTGTAAAAAAGTCATGACAGTGATTACAATCGATATTAATAATCCTATTGTTCGTGGCGTGAAGCGATGTAGTATAACCATGTGCTCATTATTTATCGGGTAAGTCTCCAAATTATTTAAAATTCTCTAAATATATGCGTACTTGCACTGTACCTTGAGTCTCGGGTCGGTAACCTTTTCCTTTTATAATTGTCTGTTCTTTCACTGCATTCTAGTAATTTCATTTCGTCATATTCGGTTGTTTTTCCTTTTCCTTTTTAAACGTAGTCGTACCTCCTATTAGGAATGTAAAATTATTTAATAGCCTAGTACGTGTAACAGTCAAAATAAATTTGAAATTCAAACGTGGTGTAATTTAAGATAATTTCTTTAATGGCAAGGCATTGCTGGTGATTTTCCGTAGTTCTGAACGCATTGGATGTTTTAAAATTCACGTTATCGTCGCTACTTACACATTCCTTTTTTACTTTTGCATATACTTTGCAGTAGTAATTTTTTTAATTGTCTAGGTTTCTTATGATGTGCATTAAAATAATAAATCAACAATTTTAATTCAATTTTCATTTAGTAATGTTTTCTGAAAATCAAAATTTGATGACCCCCCTAGGTAAAGTTAATTTCTTGAAAAATTGTCCTAAAAATTAGATTATCATGTTAGAAAAGCAACATCAAGCTTCTCTTGTTGAAAGCTATTTTAGAATTAGATGAATTGCGATGTAAGTCCGCGCAGCATTAGAAATAGTGGGAAGCTTTGTAATTGCTAACGGATCAAACTACATATTTATCACTTAATAAATTAATAAATCAAAGCTTGGTGTATAGCAGCCATAGCAATACCAGATGCATGATTAGGATCATTATCCCGATCTCTTTAATAGCATCTCGCAATTTTAAAAATCAATTACGCGAAGTAGGCCGCTGTAATGCTCTGTCCCTCTTTGCAAATAGTCAATCAAGATGATTCCTTGAGCATAGATAGCAAAACCTTCCCAGCAGATGGCACGTCCTTAAATTTGCGCGATGGAGAAGAACCGTGATGCTTCCACTCTAAACTTTGCACTTTGGTCTCGGGATCGGTAGACCCATGACTCATCCATGGTCACATGCCGACCAAGAAAGTTCTCTTTGTTTGCTTGGTACCTTTCCAACAAATCAACACTCGATTTCTAATATCAAGCAATATTGGAGTAACATGCTATACCTTCTGGGGATCATCTAATATCGCAAGGTAACGATCCCAAACACTCTTCCTCATTGGTCAAAGGACGGATTAGTTCGCACTATGGTCTAGCCACCACGAAGCCTCGAACATGTTTGGGATTATCTTGACCGTAAAAAGATTGAAAAGGCGCGAGAGACTTTAAGTGAGCTGTGGAACATATTGCAACAAGAGTTGTATCGGAGTAGTATTGCGGACGATAACATCAGAATACTGCATGATATTCTCCAGATTCGAGACGCGATCAAAAATAAAGGAAGCCAGGTAGTAAGTTCTTAAGATATTCAGTACACTATTTACTGATATAAATATTAGTTTTATCGGGCCATATATTTACGATAACACATTTTCTCTCAAATTTCCTTTCTATAAAATTTATCAAAATGCCTCTTTCTTTTGTACAGCAGCGTATATACGTGTATAAGCGGCAAAATGTTACCGAGATCGAGGTGGGTGTTTTCAAAAGAACGGAGTACAGTGAACTTCCGGTCTAGTTACTGGGCCGTTTGAAAAATGTGAAAACCGCATCGTAAACATCGACCCGTCACGCCGCTGAAACCGTGCGGTTGTTACTGGCGACTATCTAGACGCGTTTCTCCAGATGATACGTTCCAGATAAAGAATGACATGCAAATTATCTACGGTCTGAGACGATAGCAGGAAATTGCCTGTTTAGGAATAGGATTTTTTTTACTCGTTACACGTAGAAAGCAGATTATATTTTGCTGACGGAGGCGTTCTGCGAGATTGTAATAGGTTTCTCGTATTATTCTTAGTTGTATTGACTTATATAGACTGCTTAGAGAGAGCTTTCTAATGACATCGAACCTTACGGTTACCGAAATTGGAGTTCCAAGAAATCGATAATTCTTCCCTTGCACGAGAGTTCATCTGAGTTTGCACACAATATCAGATCTCAATTATAATCGTGCCTATCTTAGGTAAAATTTTTGGTAACCTCTTCAACACATTTCAGTATGGATTTACATTTCATATATTTCAAGGTTTAAATTGTGCCTTGACAAGCTGCTATTTTCTAGATTTTAAAATAATAGTCTGAAATAGATGTCTTATACAGGGCACTGTAGAGCCCGCAGTTGTTCGTAAGGTCACACAATTGTTGTGAACGCATTACCATTTAATAATCATGGATCGTTGGACTGGTGCGGAACGTGCAGTAGCTGTGAGACCTTTTTATAAAAATGGTGATAATGCGACTGCCGCGCAGAGCATATTTCGACAGCATTACCAGCTTGAATGTCATGGACGTGTCCCATCTGCGCATGCGATTACAACGTGGGTGCGTAATTTTGAAGAAACAGGATCTGTCTAGAAAAAGAAAGCTCCAGGTGGCATTCGAACGGTACGTACCCCAGAGAACATTGAGGCTGTTAGAGCTGCAATCGAGAGAAGTCCTCGCCGCTCCGTTCGACAGCATGCATCTACGCGACGAAGCTTACAAAGAATACTGCACGAATTACATTTCCATCCCTATAAGTTGCAGATTGTGCAACAATTACATGAACGACACCCAGCGTCACGTATGGAGTTTAGTAGGTGGATATTAGCTAAAATTAACGAGGACGCGAATTTCGTTGGTAACATATGGATATCAGACGAAACCCATTTCCACCTGAACGGTTTCGTAAACAAACAGAATTTTTGTTATTGACCCCAGGACAATCCTTGTTAGTTACACCAGCGACCACTACATAGCGACAGGGTCACAATATGGTGCGCTGTATCACGTCCTGGTGTTATCGGCCCTTATTCTTTTGCGCGTGAGGATGGTAGTGCAGCGACAGTAACATCCGCTCGATATGTTGAAATGCTTCAAAGATTCTTTACACCGAGACTGTACGAGCTTAATATTAACATGGGAAATATGTGGTTTCAGCAGGCCGGTGCCACGTCACACACTGCTCGACATTCGATGGCAGCAGTTCGTCAATTGTTTGGAAGACGCATTATTTCACGTAACGGTGACATTGAATGGCCTGCGAGATCCCCTTCCTGTGGGGGTATCTTAAAGGCAAGGTGTACCGTACACGACCTGCAACAATCCATGAACTGAAGGAGAACATTCAACAAGAAATCACTGCCATTCCCCAAGATTTGCTACACCGCGCATTCCGGAGTTTTCATAACAGGCTGTTAGAGTGTGAACGCCGAATGGGAAAACATCTTTCCGATGTCATCTTTAAAAAGTAAAGAGACACTTTTGGACATTTTGATTGTAAAAACAAAAATGGCATGCTGCATACATGCACTTTCGTTAATAAATTACTAGTTTTATGAATTTATTCGTGGAAATGACCTTATTTCTAAATCGGAAAATACGGAAATCGGCTCCGGCATCACCTACTGACGTGTGGAACAAATTGCAATCGAGTTGGACCTCGATAACACAAGAAACTCTGGCAAAACTTATTGCAATAATGCCTCGATTGTGTGCTGCAATTATTAAGTCAAGAGGAGGTCACATAGATGAAAGCAAAATTTAAATTAAACGTTTTAATTTTCACATTTATTTAAGATATTTGTATTCATCTACGTGTATCTGTACATAAAAAATAAATGTTATTAACATTTTTGCTGAGTTTTTATACA
The DNA here is from genome assembly GCA_023509865.1 of Trypoxylus dichotomus. Lineage (NCBI taxonomy): Eukaryota > Metazoa > Arthropoda > Insecta > Coleoptera > Scarabaeidae > Trypoxylus > Trypoxylus dichotomus. Next base: position 1,775,354 of record CM042080.1, read on the forward strand.
TTTTTGCTGTCAGTGAGAGTGCCTAAACACTTTTGAGCGGTAGTGTATATATACATATTGGTCTTTCTTTCAAATATATTTATGAATAAATATAATTACTTCTAAATTATTCTTAAACATGCATAATGGACTGTACCCACACGTCTTTATCAAATTATAAAAGCAAGTATCGTCCCAAAATAATACACGCACTTTTCTCAAAATTCTTGTACGTCAAATGGATGGCAGGCCTGGCAGCCCCTATTTGTAATTAATTTCATTGCATCATGAGCGTTTGCTGTGTAGTCTATCGACCAAGTAAACAAGTTCGGTAAAGTGGTAGTGCCTCTGGAACCAACAGGTGATTAAATGTCGAAGTTGTCCCTCCAACGAGAAACTTGTTATTTCCCATATTAGGTTAAGTTATTACAAGTTCTTTGAAGCAATAAAGTAGTTAAATACTTAATATTCAAAAATCAAAGGAGGATTTAGCAATTGTCATTACACTTTTCACATGTTTTCAAATCTTTAGAAACGAATGCCGTCCAGTTTAGTTCTCCTGTGTCACTTTTTAGTATTAAAATCGTATCGGTTTGGGAATGACGATAAAGAGACGGATGATGCATATGAAAAGGCAGATGGGGTGAGTGAAGATGACGACCCTCCGATTGAAATAAAAAATATAGTGAGTGACGCGTAAGTTTAGGAATTTTTAATCAAGCGTTAGATTGGACTGAAGAAAAAGACATGTTATATTCCGATATTTTAGTGCCCCGTAAAAAACGGGCAATGGCATTAGAAAATATCAAGCGTAAATTTACCCAAAGAAAAATAGGACATTATTTTCCAAAATAATACGAAATTTATTTTTTAATAGACATACATATTTTCTTTCGTGCAATTCCTTTATAAATAAAATAAGGCTCGCTGATGGAAACTTTCAGTAACGTGAACAGTGCTCGGCCGCAGCATCTACTGTATTTTAGATTTCATCATTATTACTGTATATTTATTTACGATAAATTTGGTACAAATTACGAAGACGTAAAGTAACTAGGCACCAGTAATACAGAGCTTTATTTCTCCAGCATCTCACGTTTAAAGTACGTAGACCCATTTCAGCAATTCGAATCGTCGGGAAACTCTGTTCAACGAGCTTGCCGGTCCGTTCGGCTTACGGCGGGGACAAGGGAAGCCCACCAGAGAAAGTCTGTGAGTGTTCCGCGAGGCCGTTGACACCAGCGCCCGGCCAGGACCGGCTCTGGCACGCCGTGTGGGATACTACGCGTTCGTGAATATGTAGGACACACATACAGATGCGTATGTATGCAAAGGCAAGCACTGTAGAGAGATAACTCTACTCTCCGATGCGAGAGTGAAGTAGTAACCGTTTTGTAGATGCACGTATTATGGAGTAATACGGATGAAATGGATAAACATTCAAAATCAGAAGGATTTCATACTGTACTATTAATTCTGATCATCAGATATTATAGATTGAAAAAGAATAAAAGATATATCAAATACCATTTAGTTCAAATAAAGAAAAACAGCATTCGATAAAGAGGTATTTAGTATACTACACTCAGCGAAATTTCTATAGTTCTGTATAATTTTGTAGTTCCCCTATAAACATTTAGCAACGGTATGAGTTGGAAATTACATTTGTGAACGTAAAAAGATAGCAGAAGCATTATTTTGTTAATATCGCAACTGTTAGATATGTAGGCGAGGTATCTACCCTGTAAACGTATAAACACAAGTGGAATTTTTATAATTCCACGGAGTTAGACAACTATTCTAGGAAATCGAACACTACTTTTCAGTGTAAAAAAGCCTCTAAACATCTTTAAACGTTTATTTTCTTGTTAAATGTATATATTAATCGAAAGTGTACATATCAGTTAAATTATTATAAGGAGATAGGGTTTTCAAATCGAGCCATAGCTAAAAATTAGGACGATCCCATAATCTCATCAATAATAGTATAAAGTTGGGCAAATCTTACGGCAAGAATCGCGCTAAATAAAACGTAATTTAAATTTATCAGCAACAAACCGACGTGTGCAACAAATTTTATCCGCCAATAAACGTTTTCGATGGCAAAAAAAAAGGTTTCAAACTCACCTTTAAAAGAGACACGTAAACAGGCAAGATTGAAAGTTGCGCAAGTACCATATGAAATGGATTCGTGAGTGAAACAACGTCATATTTTCTGCCGAGAAGATATTTAACTTGTACGAGCCTGAAGGTTTCGAATGTTATTGGCACGATTTGCACAAGAACACTGAAATTGGATGAGCCGAAATGTTGGTGGAGGTAGTGTAATGGTTTGGGCGGCTTTTACGTACAATAATTGCATGAATTCTAATTCTTATATAGAACTTCTGGAAATGGTTCTAATAGAGTTTTCTAATTACCGGCGCAAGACTGGTTATTTCAGTAAAACGATGCAGCTATCCATAATTCCAGTGGTTTCAACAACTCCGTCGATTTGAATCCGATCGAAAATCTGGGTGTATACCCGTAACAAACAATAGGATAGCGTCAAATAACTAAAATCTACGAAAACGAGGTGTTAGAATGATATTGCTATTTTAACATAGCACATAGTACATTGATAGACAATATGATAAGAGCTGGATGTTTGTGAAGTTATTTTGGATAGAGGATCTAACACTCATAGTCAGCGTAGAAAGAATTATAATTTTTTATGTATTTATTTTATTTATTAATATTATCTTAATAACAATCGATTACTTCCAACAAATATACAGCAAGTTACAGGAAGTATACTTACATAACAGCAATATGAATCGAAATAAGCTAGATGTAGACCTAAAGATTACGTAAATACAATTCATTTGTAACGCTACTAATGAACTTGAATTCGATAAAATGATATAAACAGAAAAGGAAATATATTGATAACAAAGCAAGAAATTACCTGCGGAAACAAGCTGACATGGCCACAAGAATTGAATTAAAGCTATCGGCTTTAATATCGCAGAGGTCCGCTATTTGATTAAAATTTGAAGACATCGAGGAAATGGGACACCCCATTAAAACGTCTGTCCTGTTAGTGTCGCGGTAAAAAGTGAGAGATGATCTGATGTTCGCCTTACGTACAAGAAAATTACACTAAGATAGTAGCCATAGACAATGAATTTGATTATGCAACAGAGAAAACAAGAACTTAACTAAAGACATGATTCTCCTTACATAAAGCACTGTGAAATTAAATTATATATCTCGATCGGTATAAGATCCTTGCAGCAAGAAATATAAAGACTTCAGGAATCTCCGTTGAACCGACTTTACGTATTCCAATCGGGGCCGAATGAGAAAAAAACTAAAGCAGACAATACTTTCATGTTACGGAAATCCTTGCAGTTGCGATAAGTGAATCCGTAAGTTTTATAGCTTTTGGAAATAATTTCCGAAATATGGCCAGAAGAAGACAAAGAAGAATCGAAAAGCATCCCCAAACCTTTAACCAATGAAGCGATTACCAACACGGTCTCCCCAATAGTATATGGAGAAGATACAGGTTGTTTGCGTTCGATAAATCTTACATATAAGCATTTAGAGGCGTTTAGGAATAACCTATTTACTCTGAACCAGTCTGAGATGCTGCAGATATCCCTCTCAGTAGGAGTGTCAATGGTAGAGAGTGCTTTAACATCGTCAGCATATATAAGGATCCCACCTTTCACACTATCAACGATATCATTAATGAATAGAATAAATATTAGGGGCCCGAGATTCGAACCCTGAACTATATCTGATGTAGCAACAGCTGAAATTGCCTATTGGTAGCGTAAGATTCAAACAATGAGCACAGGGATTGGAGAAGTCCAAATGAAGGATAACATTGTGATCAATCTGGTCATAAGCTTTTTGGCAATCCAAATAGATTGTATCCACTTGACCTTTACCATCTAACGCTTCGGATACATACTGTGTGAATCAGGCAAGGTTCGTAATTGTAGAACGCTACTTCATAAACCTATGTTGATCAACAGATATCATTCCACGAACCTGAGGATATAACGGTGTAAACAAGACGTGTTCACATGTTTTAAAAAAATTGCAAGGCAAGGAAATCGGTCGGTAATTCTCTAATATCAAACGAATCGTCCTTCTTCAATACGCAACAGAAAGTTACCAAATTGACGGGAATAAGAGGTTGAAAATCCGATATAATGGTTTTGCAGAGATATAAGCGTAGTCCCTCACAATAAAGCCTGAAACACCATCTGAAGTTTATGTGAATAAATTCTTGGATCGTTTAAGAGCTTGTTCAATTTCTTTTAGTGTTATAGCAGTAAATGTTATGGTGCAGCTTGAGATATCATTGAATGTAGGCAAAAATGGGTGTTGATGGATTGTAGAAATACTCTGTATATAATATAATAATTAATAAATAAATAAATGCATAATTTGCCGAAGATAATAAGAAATTCAAAGTGTCAGAATCGGCTGGAGAGTTGATGGCTACTGTTGGAGCATAACCGGAGAATATTACGCAGCGATATTAGAAAAATTAAAAGAGGCTATCAAGGAAAAACGTCGAGGATAATTGACTAAGGGTGTGTTGCTCTTGCAAGACAATGCGCCGATTCACAAGAGCAAAGTTGCAATGGCTGATCTGCACAAGCATGGCTTTCAATCAATAATCCATCCACCCTACAGTCCAGACCGGGCACCTAGTGATTTTTATTTGTTCCCCAATTTAAAAAAAGACACGTGGAAGAAAGTTTTTTGACGACAATGAGGTAAAGGAGGTAATCTTGGCCCATTTTGAGGCGAAAGATAAAAAATATTTTTATGATGGTTTAGAAAAATTAATTCATAGATCTAATAAATGTATTGTGCTTAAGGGAAAAGATTTATTGTTTTATTTTATTTAAAACCCTTTCAATCCACAAACTTCTGGACCTCCCATCGTACGTACTCTAATCTCATTAACACATTCAAGCTATAATACGTATCTTAAAGATTATTTGTATAATATTGACGAGATAAAACCAATTCATCGTTATAATGCGGTACTTTCCATACAATTCGTCTTATTCCCATCCTTGTCTTTGCATGCGCAAAGAAAAAGAGCTTTCCTTCTGTAAAACCGCAGCACTACAAAAGAACACCGTCGACATGAATCATCTGCTTTGATTACTCTAACCGACAATAGTTTATGATCGACGATGAAAAGCCCTTATAATGGGCTCGTGTGAGTATATTTAAGCTATTATCTAGTTGGCGTGTTATTAGGGCATTCCGCTGCTTATTTGTTATTTATGCGTTTTTCATTTATTACACCTCCAGCTTATTGAGTCCGTATTAAACCGGGTTTTTCGTTTCTTTCTTCCAGACCGTCCTTCTCCGTTTCTCCGCATCTTCTACCTCTTCCTGTCGGACGTTCGTCGTTTGTTTTTTATTTTGCGAAAGGATAATGGGTAGCTTCACGTAATCGTTTCTAAATGATTATTTTACGACCGACATTAGAAGGCCGTTATGGTCGGGGGGTAATTGTAAACTAGATCCGTCGTACAGGTTACATTGTGCCTACAAATTTATGAGCTCGTTTTCGCTAGCGAAATGAGACCTTTTTATCCCCATCTGGTTTCTTCTGCAGCTTTTTTGTTTTTGTTTTTTTCGCTTTATTCTTTTTTAATACATCATGGCATGGTTGTTTACCGATTATGAATTATGAATATAGTTTAATGGGTTGTTGATTATATAATCGCATAATAAATAGTGTCTTTTGGAAAGAGTTAACAGCTTCAGCGTTTTCCTTAATGTTGTCCTCCTCTAATATAAAGAATATCGGATATTGTAAACCTTTTACTGATATAGAAACTAGACACCGATGATGCAGAACGCAGTGGACGTCCAAAAGAGGCGGTAACACCAGAAAACATCAAAAAAATCCACAAAATCGCTTTGAATGATCGAAAAGTGAAGTTGCGTGAGTTAGCTGACATCGGAAAGATATCAAAAGAAAGCATTGGCTTTATATTGCATGAGCATTTGACTATGAGAAAGCTCTGTTCACAGTGGGTGCCGCGTTTACTCACTGTTGACCGAAAACAAGAACGTGTTGATGATTCTGAGCAGTGTTTGGCCACGTTTAAACGTAACAAACCGGAATTTTTGCGTCGATATGTGACAATGGATGAGACGTGGATCCATCATTTCACTCCGGAATCAAAACGATCGTCATCTGAGTGGACAGCAACTACTGAACCTCGTCCAAAGCGCCCGAAAGCACAACAATCGGCTGGAAAGGTTATGGCCTCGGTATTTTGGTATGTGCGTGGTGTAATATTCATCGACTATCTTGAGAAAGGAAACACCATCAAGAGTGAATATTATATAGCGTTATTGGAGCGTTTGAAGGCCGAAATTGCAAAGAAACGAGCGCAGATGGCAAAGAAATAAATTTTGTTTCACCAAGACAACGCACCGTGTCACAAGTCAATCAAAACAATGGCAAAACTACATGAATTGAACTTCGAATTGCTCCCACATCCACCGTATTCGCCAGATTTGGCTCCCAGCGACTACTGGCTGTTCGCAGACCTCACAAAAATGCTCGCCGGTTAGAAATTTCGCACAAATGAAAAGGTTATCGCTGAAACTGAGGCCTATTTTGAGGCAAAAGATAAATCGTTCTACAAAAGTGGTATTGAAATGTTAGAGCGGCGCTGGAATGGTTGCGTTGCTCTTGATGGAGATTACGTTGATGAATAAAGCTAATTTTGAACCAAAAAAAACGTGTTCTCTCTGTTAGGCCCGGGACTTTTCAGCCCATATGTTAAGCACCAAGAAAGTTCATTTTTGGTTTCAGTTTCTCTTTGTCTTTGGAAGTGACGTGCACAAATTTAATTTGTTACTTTTCTTTTTCACAACGCTGTATACTCTCGACATTATACGAGGCAAACCATATCACTTTTTGTGCACGTAACAGACTGCATCGGCAATGACGTAATATATTAGAACTATATTTGTTTGTTTTAATATTCGAAGACTGTTGGCCATCGCGGGCCCTTTCATAAACATTAAACCTACACCAAGTCGATACACGAACATCCAGTCAGTTGTACTTTCCTCCTCGATTCGAAGTCATCGAAATGTAAGTACATCAAAGAATTTTAGATTATAGCGTGATAACTTACGTAATAATAAATTTAATCAATAAAAAAAGACCTGGAACTTATTGAAAGGCTCGGTCAAAGTCTCGGCAAAGAGAGAGACAAGCTTCAGTGCTGGAGAATTAGATGGAGGGCTGAAGCGCGCAGCACAGAGTATCCGAGTACCCGTATAAAAGCACGCTTGTTCAGTATTATTCGAATTTTTTGCAATCGGTTACAAACGATACAGCGAACAATTAATATTTGTTGCGGTTGTTTGTTTTATTCTAAGTAATGTGCCGTTCACTTTACTAGACCAATAGGCATTTGTCTCCTTCCGGAACAAGTATTCGGATTATACACTATCAAGTTGAACATCGTTAAGAAACTTTACGCAATCTGTTCATGACTATGTTGAAAAAAGAGTTAAAGCAGAATTGAAAAATATCACAGGTTCCGATTTCTTTTTCTCTTATCATCAGTTTACCAAATGTAACGCAGTACGGTGTCAATAACACATGAGCTGAAAACTCCCGGGCCTAACACATAGATGACGCTAGTTTTATTGGAGTCACCTTTCTCTCAGTTAGTACTAACCTTCAAAAGACAGCTGTTAAAATTTCATGATATTCTATTCATTAGTTTGTGAGTTATTGTGCTAAGAGTCACGCTACTTTTGTTATTTTCAAAACAATGGATCAAAAACAATTTCGTGTTTTAATTTTACACTGCTTCTTGATGGGACAAAATACCGTTCAAGCGAAGCAATGGCTTGAAAAGTGTTATGGGGACTCCGCTACATCAGAAACAACAATAAAACGATGGTTTGCTGACTTCAAACGTGGTCGTAGAGACACCGATGATGCAGAACGCAGAGGACGTCCAAATGAGGCGGTAACACCAGAAAACATAAAAAAAAATCCACAAAATCGCTTTGAATGATCGAAAAGTGAAGTTGCGTGAGTTAGCTGACATCGTAAAGATATCAAAAGAATGCATTGGCTTTATATTGCATGAGCATTTGACTATGAGAAAGCTCTGTTCAAAGTGGGTGCCGCGTTTGCTCACTGTTGACCAAAAATAAGAACGTGTTGATGATTCTGAGCAGTGTTTGGCCATGTTTAAACGTAACAAACCGGAATTTTTGCGTCGATATGTGACAATGGATGAAACATGGATCCATCACTTCACTCCGGAATCAAAACGATCGTCAACTGAGTGGACAGCAACTGGTGAACCTCGTCCAAAGCGCCCGAAAGCACAACAATCGGCTGGAAAGGTTATGGCCTCGGTATTTTGGGATGTGCGTGGTGTAATATTCATCGACTATCTTGAGAAAGGAAATACCATCAACAGTGAATATTATATAACGTTATTGGAGCTTTTGAAGGCCGAAATTGCAAAGAAACGACCGCAGATGGCAAAGAAAAAGAATTTCATCAAGACAACGCACCGTGTCACAAGTCAATCAAAACAATGGCAAAACTACATGAATTGAACTTCGAATTGCTCCCGCATCCACCGTATTCGCCAGATTTGGCTCCCAGCAGACCTCAAAAAAATGCTCGCCGGTAAGAAATTTCGCACGAATGAAAAGGTTATCGCTGAAACTGAGGCCTATTTTGAGGCGAAAGATAAACCGTTCTACAAAAGTGGTATTGAAATGTTAGAGCGGCGCTGGAATGAATGCGTTGCTCTTGATGGAGATTACGTTGATAAATGAAGCTAATTTTGAACCAAAAAAACCGTGTTTTCTTTGTTAGGCCCGGGACGTTTCAGCCCATGTGTTATGTTTGCAAATGAGACCTGGATGGTTCTAACTAGAGATCGGATTATATGCAAAGTGCATATATTTGATTTTATTTATTATATTTTACGTCTATTTGTAGATATCTTACACTGATTAAAGTTATTTAACGCTAATTAACTTTAATCCGGTCTCTAGTTATAACAAAGAACTCGAACACCGAAGAAAAGAAAACTATATTTGGAAAACAATGTTTTTATCATAAATAATACAAATTGCATTGTAGTTGTATTCTTGTTTGCTATTCACAACCCGTCATTGCCTGAGGATTTATAAAAAAAGAAGAAGAAAAACAAGAAATTCTTTCATTTTTATCGATAATCTTTTTTTTTCTTCTTTTAAACTCAACCATCGGCTGGACCGATAGATATGAAAATAACGTTTTTGCCGAAGTAAATACGGGTCAGACGAGGATGCCAGAGCGTTGTTATAGCAGCTACACAGTCTACATAAGCCTACCGCTCTGTTCGAGGTTCGTTGAACCGCCGCTCTTTCTATACGAGCGCTATGCGGTTGCCAAACTTAGACGAGAGAGCAGCGCAACATAAATAAATAATGCGTACCATTTTAATGCCTTCGATCGGGAGAGGAACGTGCTTAATGGTTATTTCGGTTTTTTTCCTCTCTTTTTTGAATTTCCTCTCTCTATTCATCTCGTCGCCCGTTTACTACCGTTTCTTTCCTACGCTACGGCGTTCACGATTTCCCTTTCTTTACGATGCTGACGTCTTTAAGTGAGTAACGAAGGAAAGGTAGCCATATATAAGTAAATAAACACCGAGTATCGGAGTCTTGAACGTGATGTTGACGGGCGCTGGATAATACGACGATGAATAGGCACTGTGTTTTGGGAATTGTAAAAAAATATAAATAAGGAAGTGTTTTGCTGTTTTCATGATTCTACTGATTGGTTGGTTCATGTACCAACCTTTTCTATATTTCTTCACTTCTTTGAACGTATCTAAGTCGTGAAGTAACGTCGTTATGCTGTAGATTTCTTTATTGGATTTAGATCTTCTCAACGTCAATGATGCGTTTTTCGTTTCTCAAAATTATGAAATGAAAATATTTTGCACAACTTTTATTAAAAAAACTGAAAGGCTAATTATTTTTTTTTTAATCCTATGTCCTTTATACCTTGCGGTGTCGGACTATTTATTTCATATTTTTATCTTCCACAGGTTCCTGTTCTGAGCCAGTTGTTTGGCTTCAATCCATCCCATACTTCTCTTTTCCAATGTTCTATACACCTGCTCCTTCCAGGTGTTTCGGGGTCTACCTATTCTGTTTTTGCCCTCTGTTTTGGCTTCAAATATCCTCTTTGTGATTCGATCTTCTTCCATTCTGTGTAGATGTCCAAGCCATCCCAGTTGTCTCTCTTCTATGACTTCTACTGGTTTGATACCCAGACTATTAGTGATTGTCGTGTTTCTGATTCTGTCTCTTCTAGTTACTCCTTCTATTCTTCTTAGGAATCTCATTTCCATGGCCGTAACTCTGCTTTTGATTCTATTCGTGGTTATCCATGACTCACCGTTCTGCGATACCTCCACAGTGTGGGGATGTATAGAAGGGTTGCAAAGAAAAAACCTCTCCTTACGACGTTCCAAAAACGGCGCCGAATGGCTAGGGCAATCAAAATGCGAACGAAGCCCGAAGAGTTTTGGCGGTCTGTCATTTTTTCAGACGAAAGCAGATACTGTCAATTCAGTGATAGTGGTCGTACGTGGGTATGGAGACGTTCGTCACAGCAACTGGATGACAAATTTTTGCATCAGACGGTGAAATACGGCGGTGTGAACATCATGGTGTGGGGCGCGATATGGTATGGTGGAAGATCGCAATTAGTAATCTGCGACGGAAATATAAATGCGGCAAAATATATCCAAAATTTACTACCGATATTCGACAACGCCATTTTATCTAAAGAAGACACCACTTTTATGGAGGATGGAGCACCCTGCCATTAAGCAAGAACAACAACCACATGGAAAGAGGAACAGGGGATTCGGATTCTACCGTGGCCAGGTCAATCAGCAGACATGAATCCGATAGAGAATGTTTGGCACATAATCCAGACAAATATGGCTAAACGACGCCGAAAACCCAGCAATAAGGAAGAACTCGTGACAGCTGTTACAGAAGCGTGGTTAAACATTACAGAAGACACCATTAATCATTTAATAGATTCTATGCCACGACGACTCGCAGCACTTCACGCAAGTAAAGGTGGATCGACAAAATATTAGTCCAATTTAAAAATTTTAAAATATTTTGTATATATAAACGAGAATAGAATCTTTTTTTTAATTAGTAGGTGTCTATTTTATTCTGTCACCCTAGTGTATATTGTAAGCTGTAATATGACGATTTCCTGGTAAAATTTACTTTCTATCATGCAGCAAAAAGTAGACAATCATAGATGTAATGGAGAACATGGGCACACGAAGGGATGTGCAATAAAGAATCGAGACCTCGATTGAAAATTATTCAAGCACATTTTCGAATTCGAAATGCCTAATTTCGTAGCTCTAACGAGCAAAAAATATCGAACTTCCGTTACGAATCCCTTCACGACCAATCACAAACGTTCTTAGTTACACCGTCGCCATTGTATTTAGAACATCACCTTTGGTCGATGTTAATTCGAAGCCACGGAGACATTTACATGCTTCCACCGTTCCCGGGCATAAGGTCGCCCGAAATAATATCGTCTCGTTTTGTTTTGACGCTCACCTTGCTTCCTCTTGACTCATCGACACGTTACGTATGTACATACGCGCACACGATGTGCGATGATTTTCCCATTTTCTAAACACCGACACGTACGATGTACGTAGAAAAAATATGCATCCAATTTAGAGTTCTTTGCCCTCTCTCTCCGCCGTCGGCCGCATCTCCGATACACGCATACGTAAAATTACTCTCCATGGTCGTTATAATCATCGGCCACGCGGTATTACGAAACGTGTGTAGATATTGAAGACGGTCGACATTAGCTTCGAGCGTTAATAGTAGGCCGAGGAACTATTGAAGAAGTGGGATTTCGGGCCCCACTAAGGCAGCGTATTGTATAATTTCCTTTAATTGTTGCTGTCGATTTTAATCTTTTACCGTCACGAGAATGAATATCGTTTGTTTCTCTTTTTTCTAATCCGGATAAAACTTTTGGAAATGCCCAGAATGAGGTAGTATACGAGGGCGACCTGTAATATTTCCGGAATCGACAACAAAAACACGGTATTGGTGTGTTTTTTTATTTTTCGATGTAGTCTCCTCGAAGATCAAATACACTTTTTCGAACGGTGCCCCAGTCTCTTCGAGCCGTCGGAAAAGTAGGATATTTCGAGGTCTAACTCGTAGCGCAACTCATTCAATTCGGATACGACGATGTGGGACGAACGAGCCGGTGCATTGTCGTGGTGGAAAAGCGCTCCTTCAATACTGCATCGAATCCGGTCAATAAACCGTCGGAAAAGTTCACTGCTTCGGCTGTTCCTTCCACGGTTACGAAACGCATGAAGAAGTCTCTTGGATTGTTTTGGATCCTGGCCAGACGCACCTCCGAAACGGTCACCCGATTTCGTTTTTGCTTCGGTGCGAGCAAACGCGGTACCCATCGCGCCGAAAGCCTTTTCTTTTTCCCTCTTTGGACGTCTACTGCGTGGTTCGTCGCACGTGCTTGTGCGGCCACGTTTGAACTTTCTCAGCCAGAATCTGATGGTCGAAAATGATACAGTAAATCCGCCATGAACCTCTAGCAAAATATTTCGAATTTCCGTGGCCGTTTTCCCATCCATCCAGATTGATTTTTTCCATTTTTGCGAAACCGCCTGGCTTGCTACACAAAACACACTCTTAAACAACAACTGTTGAGAGTGGACGTCTGCAGTTTTGTCAGTTGCCGTTAAAAAAGGTTGCTCTTGCCAAACAATGAATCCACTTTAGCCTTCATGCGCCATCTCTTGCTGATTCCGGAAACATTTCGGGTCACCCTCGTACACAATTGAATATTTATTTGATAATAAAGAATATTTGAATAAGAGCGCAAGCGATTTCAAGGTTGAATAAAACATAGCTTTCTGCAGCAAAGTATTAAAATGTTAATAAACGAACTACTTCCGGAATTGGACCGTGTCATGATGAGATATATATAAAAAAGGAATAAGAGTAATAGGAGAAAGAAAAGTAAGAAGAAAAAGAGATAAAAAGTAAAAGAAAAATGATAAAGGATGGGGAGTCGTGAAATAGAAAGAAATGTGAAAAGAATAAGAGAAAGAAATAGAGACAGAAGGGGTGGGGGAAAAATGCTCGCCGGTAAGAAATTTCGCACGAATGAAGAGGTTATCGCTGAAACTGAGGCCTATTTTGAGGCAAAAGATAAATCGTTCTACAAAAGTGGTATTGAAATGATAGAGCGGCGCTGGAATGATTGCGTTGCTCTTGATGGAGATTACGTTGATGAATAAAGCTAGTTTTGAACCAAAAAAACCGTGTTTTCTTTGTTAGGCCCGAGACTTTTCAGCCCATGTGTTAATTGAGTTATTTGGGAATTTGGAATTTTGTGTATGTCACGACTGTTCATTTTAATGCCTTCATTTCAGTTTGAATGACATGATCAAATCGCCTAATGTCGTAGTTTAATTCAATTTCAATTGGCTTGTTGTCTTCGTTACATACTACTGACAATATACGAATAGCCGATTCCAATCACGCGCTTCATTGAGGCATCCTCTATTATTATTATTATCTTCTGAAAAAAAAAAACAACGCGACAGTAACTGATTAAATTCCATCATCAACCGAGGAAATAACTCAGGTCCCACTACACGCGTAACATACGCAAACGTCTCGTGTTGTGTCCCACCTATCTAGGCGCCGGTTGGTTTCCTACGCAAAATCTCGTCACGGCGACAATTCTTAACGTCTTGCGTTAGTGTCTGCGGATAGTTGAGCGCGTGGTTGCGTAAAATACCTACGCAGTTTCTGCTGCAAGGGGACAAGGAACCGTGTACGGTAGACAACAGAAAAATCTACGAGAAGCTTAGTTCGAGTACGAGATATATTTATGAATAAATTAAATATTCAAAATATGAACGGTATCATCGGTTAACATTGTAATAGGTACCATGAGTATAAAGTATGCCAAGTATTAACTCTATAGATATCATAATAGCATTGCATAACGTTTGCTGTAGTGTAGGAACTTGCTGCATCGCAAAACCGTTGGGAATTTCACATACACTAGGGTTACAGAATAAAATAGACACCAGATAAAGCGGTATAAATATGTAAACAGCTAAATTCTAAGAACGAATTAAGAACTTTCTCCTGTCATTAGGGTAGGGGTAGATGTATCGGAAGGAATTCGTCATAGTTTAGTATCGTTACAACTATGCCTCGCTTACAAGGTTCGAGTGATATTGGCGACTTCACCCGGGATCGCATCGTTGGCCAGAGTGAACGCGGCGCTTCGCAACGTGAAATAAATAAATTCTTAAATATTCCGTTGTCCCCACAGTTAACCGTGTGATTACACAATTTAAACGCAAGAAAAAAACAACGGTGAAGCCGAGACCAGGACCTGCCGGACCTTCTGAAAGAAGTAAAAGGATGCTTGTGCGCGAAGTGTTAAGAGAACCGCGAAAAAGTACGGCTGAGCTTGCGGCAACTTCACAAAAAAGTCAGCGCACCGTTCTGCGATACCTCCACAGTATGGGGATGTATAAAAGGGTGGCAAAGAAAAACCTCTCCTTACGGCGTTTCAAAAACGGCGCCGCATTCAAGCCATTGCTTGGGCAATCGAAATGCGAACGAAGCCCGAAGAGTTTTGGCGGTCTGTCATTTTTTCAGACGAAAGCAGATACTGCCAATTCAGTGATAGTGGTCGTACGTGGGTATGGAGACGGTGAAATATGGCGCTGTGAACATTATGGTGTGGGCCGCGATATGGCATGGTGGAAGATCGCAATTAGTAATCTGCGACGGATATATAAATGCGGCAAAATATATCCAAATATTAACAGAAGGACTACTACCGATATTCGACAACGCCATTTTATCTAAAGAAGACCCTGCCACAAAGCAAGAACAACAACCACATGGAAAGAGGAACAGGGGATTCGGATTTTACCATGGCCAGGTCAATCAGCAGACATGAATCCGATAGAGAATGTTTGGCACATAGTCCAGACAAATATGGCGAAACGACCCCGAAAACCCAGCAATAAGGAAGAATTCGTGGCAGCTGTTACAGAAGAGTGGTTAAATATTCCAGAAGACACCATTAATCATTTAATAGATTCTATGCCACGACGACTTGCAGCACTTCACGCAAGTAAAGGTGGATCGACAAAATATTATTATGATCGTTGATATGGTTCATGGTTATGTTGTCAAATTGTTGACAATTTTATTTAATTCAGTGTAATATTTTATCATATAAAAATACTAAATTTCTGCTAAATATCCCTTATTAAATTATATTACCACAAATTTTCAAATATTCCTCCATTGACTTCCAAACAGTAGCTTAAACTGTGATAAAAATTAGTAACAACAGAATTTATTGTAACGGCTGTAATTGGAATAATATAACTTTTTTTCTTTCAGTGTGTATATACTTTTCGTAGTTTGACATAGCAACGTAAAGAACTCTAACAAACTATTATAGCGAAACACAAATCAATTATATTTGAACAATAATAAGCCTCTTACTTGAAAGGTCTAGGAATACGAGTACGTTAGCTCTGTGGTAAGGTAAAAGAACCACCCTTGAAGACCTACCACAGCCGCGGATGATTTTCCTTCTTCTATATATTAATTTTGAACTTTTCCAATATTCTTTTAAGCGGAGTATATTGCTTTTGTCGTCTGGATACAATAAATTTAAAAACGAAGGAATCTACTTATACACGCTAAAATTTTTTTACTTATTTTCCACGTTCAAGATCTTATTTACGATCTCATGTTCTTCGGCAATCCTTAATATTTAAAATTTCAGCTGTCGTCGACTTAATCGAACCGAAAAAAAAAACCGAATACGATTCCCCCGTTCTTTCCCCTCCATAGAACAATAAAAAACCGAACGCGCGATGCATACGATGACGCTGTTCAGCTGCACAACGTTCACCCTACTGCCACTTCCCTTGTCCCCGTAACAACGTTCCGCGACCAATTCCGGCTGGCGCTCGGGAATAAAACGGGCAACCTCTTAGGGTCGCAGTTTAGAGTTCAACGCTAGGGGAACAATGCACTTCGGTGGACGGAACACATGTACCAGTTGGTTGGGCACCCCGCCGCTACCATTGGCCAACGTCTATTTGAATTCGGAATGTGCAATATTTCAGCTAATAAAGGGTTCGTCGACTTGACTGAGAAGAGTTCGTCGAACTCGGAAGCCTAATTGATTGGGTTACGATTTGGGATCGTATTTTATACTGCGATATATGTATAACGATGTATGTGTTCGAGTTCGTGGTCAATAGCCTTTGGCTATACGGCGGAGGGGATTGGGTATTGTTTTAGAGGAAATTTGTAGGTTTGCTGTTCGAAGGAAGAGCGAAGAGCTTCAAGGATTAGTATAGAATTTCGTCTTTTAGCAAATAGAAATATCTTTTTTGGAAGGATTATGTCATTTGATACTAATGCGTGTCAAGGATTATAGTGGTGATTCCGACAAAAATGCTTGCACTAGAAATAATACAAAGATACGTATTTTCAAAGAATTTTTGAAGACGTATAACCCTTCAAAGTTTCTAATCAAGAAAATTGCCTATTTCTTTAGCAACGTTGTAATGACTGCAACAAGGACATTGTATAATAGTGACAGAAAAAGAAGTTAAAACTAGTGAACTTCGACAACACTGTCTCCAGTTTATTAATACAAAGAAAGAAGTGTTTGTTCAACTTTTCACATGTGTTAAAACTTCTTTTGTCCATAAAAAAGGTACAAACCGAAGTCTTCATTAGGACAATTTCAATAGAATAGGGGCCTAGGTCCGGCGAATATGAAGGATGAGAGATTAATTCGCAGCGCAACTCATTCAACTTGGACAGGACGATGAGGGATGAATGAACTGTCATGGTGGAAAAGTATTTTCTCCGCTGCAAACGTGACCGTTTCTCCTTCAATACTGCATCGAATCGGGTTAATATATCGCTGGAGTATTGCAACGTAATCGTCCTTTCCTTCTGCACATAGTCTACGAGGATCACACCGTGGGAATACCAAAAAATGATCGTCAGGACCTTTCTGGCCGATGGAACGGTCTTTGCTTTCTTCGATTCGCCGGGAAAAGTCCATTGCTTCGACTGTTGCTTGGTCTCCGGTATGTAGTGGTGGATCCAAGTCTCATCCACAGTTACGAAATGCATGAAAAAATCTCTTGGATTGCGTTGGATCTTTGGCAGATGCTTCTCCGAAACGGTCAGCCGATTTCGTTATTGCTCGGGTGTTAACAAACGCGGTACCCATTTAATTAAATTCTTGACGATCTTTAGGCCAAATTAGAAGGTACAAACGATATGTACCTATATAAAAAAACAATCAAAATGTGTATGAGTTAAAACGGTTAGGTGATGAAATAGTTAAAAAGTAAAATACATAAAACGAAGATAGTGGGGACCCACTGTATATTTTCTGAAATATAACTCTTGAAGAATTTTGTTTGCGTCTTCATTGAAGCATTTTCGTTAAAAATCCAAAATGTGGAATTTAAATACTCGCCGTAAAGTAATAGAAAAATTTGCGTTGTATATACGAAGGTTGCTGGTTTAAACAAGTTTTATATTTTATTTTTTCAACAAAAATTCGTTTTAACCTGTCTTCAAATATGAGAATGACCTTAGAATGCTTGGAATTTAAATAGATATCTACGTAGGAGAAAAACTAATCGGGAAAGGAAAGGCAACACATATATGTTTTATAGATCTTAAAAAAAATTTTGATAGGGTAAGAAGAGAAGATGTACGGCAGAGCTTGGAAAGGAGAGGTTTAGAGAAAAGAATGATAGAGATGATTAAGGCATTGTATAAAAGCAATAAGAATAAGGTGAGAACCCCCAATACAGAATCAGCTGAATTCGAATCGCAAATTGGATTAAAACAGGGATGCGTATTCAGCCCATTGTTATTCTCTATATTAATAGACGACGTTGTTAAGAAATCTAAACAAAAAGGAAAAAATATGAAAGTAGGAAACTGGAAAATGAAGCACACTCGGAAGAGACATTACAGCAAAACTTGAAGATATACCAAGAAGAACTAACAAAGATAAACATGGAGATAAACACGAGAAAAACAAACACAATGATAATAGCAGCAGAAGAAAGAAAACATAGCATCAAAATCGGGGAAAAAGCATTGGAACAAGTTAAAAGTTACAACTACTTAGGAACAATCATTGAAGACAATGGGAGAATAGAGAAAGAGGTAAATGAGAGGATAGGGAAATCCGCAAAAATATATAACATATTGAGAAATTCGTTTCTGGATAAAAAAGAAATACCAAAAAAAATAAAGACAGAGGTGTATAAAAGAGTGGTCAGACCAACATTAACATGTGGTAGTGAGTCATGGATAACCACGAATAGAATCAAAAGCAGAGTTACGGTCATGGAAATGAGATTCCTAAGAAGAATAGAAGGAGTAACTAGAAGAAACAGAATCAGAAACACGACAATTACTAATAGTCTGGGTATCAAAACAGTAGAAGTGGTCATAGAAGAGAGACAACTGGGATGGCTTGGATATCCACACAGAATGTGAGAAGATCAAATCACAAAGAGGATATTTGAAGCCAAAACAGAGGGCAAAAATAGAATAGGTAGAGCCCGAAACACCTGGAAGGAGCAGGTGTATAGAACATTGGAAAAGAGAAGTATGGGATGGATTGAAGCCAAACAACTGGCTCAGAACAGGAACCTGTGGAAGATAAAAATAAGAAATAAATAGTCCGACACCGTAAGGTATAAAGGACAAAAAAATCTACGTAGTTTATGAAAAACTTCGTCATTAAAAAATATTCCATGAAATTTCTTTTGTTTGCTATCTAACTCAATTAGTGCATTTAATACTGCAACATGTCATCGTCGAAATTGCCCAAGAAACCTCCAACAACACGTAGTACATTCACCAGGAAGAAAAAAAAAAGAGGGAAAGACCATCCACAAATTACTCACTCTTCAACCGAATCTTTTTTTCGCCGCGCGAATTAACGACGAGCGAAACCTACTCAGTCTAAACGAGATTGACCTAAGTACGTACCACCAATTAAACTTAAAAGTTCCTAGTTCCACTTCTCCGTCTCCACGAACGCAGAAGCAATTACTCAACGCTTGCTTGATATTATTTGAGCCAATTAACGTAATGAAATTGTACGAGATATCTCGTCAGCGCCTTTTATTTTTATTTATTTGGGGCAGGTAATGCCAATTTCGGTAGTTTGTACGTACGAGGACGTTGACCAGCCGAAAGATGGGCAACGACCATTAAATTGATGAGAGTGTTCGATACGCGACCGATTGTTCGCGACAAATATATACTTCCTCGTTGGGTGTAATTAATTTTTGTTCATCTGGGAGTAGGAAAAGGAGGTTAGAGCTAATTAGCGACAACGTTTGTTTCGTTTCAGCTCGACGCTTTTGCAATGTGGAATATTTGGGTTATTGTAACGATGTCCTGATCAAATGATGGGATAGGTTTTTTTCAATATACATAGTTTAATAATATTTGATGTCTTTATTTAATTTAGTAATTTTTATTACATTTTGATGTATAAGTTGGAGAAGTGGAGTTACGTTGGGCGGCATGAACATAACAAAAATTGAGCCAACATTGCTTCTTAATTGTTCCTCTGGAGGATGACTTGGTGCGTTATCCAAAATTAACACCGTCTTTATTGGAAGATTTTGCTTTCTTAAGAAATCCTTCACCTACACATTGAATATGTATCATTCAATTACATTACTTATTACTACAGTTTTATTGCCATACCTAAGGAACAAAGTGCTTGTGGAACCACCCCAGAAATATGCCTACTCTTGTTTTTCTCCACCACCAACAACTGCGTTCAATACAACATTTCAGTTAAATAGATATTTAGAATGTAGACTGCAGTTCATATTAATTGTAGGCAAGTAAGTACACCACCGCTCAGGCACCCCTGTTTTCATGGATTATTCATATAGTATCTTGTTTACCAAAAAAACATTATAATAAAATGAAATACGTATTTAAAATGTAGTTCAGTAAGATAAACACCCATTATATCGCATAAGGTTTACTATCATTTACCTGCACTTGGTCGGATTACCATAAACTGTTTATGGCGGTGCAATTACAATAACAATCCCTCTGAATTTACTGGATAAATTTAGTCATCTGTTAGATTGTAGGTAATAATGTTCAAATTACCTTCCTAGAAGATTATAATTAAATCTGTAACCTATGGTCAGTTGCAGTGTGGTATTAACTCTATTCACCTCGTGAGCGAAATATTGTGTGACAATTTTTTAAAATGCCTCCGCGAAGAGAACTTAGTACGGAAACACGTGCGCTTATAATAGCTTACCATAAAAGTGGCATAAGTAATCGACAAATTGCCAAAAAAATTAAAATACACCAATCGGGAAACTGGCAGTTTTCTTAATAAAAGACGGAGTGGAAGACCAAAAGCGACAACATCTGCAGATGATCGCAGATTAGTGGTTACCAGCAAATTAAATAGACGCAAAACAGCCCCGGAAATCACCGCAGAATTAAATGTTGGTCGCCAAAAGCTAGTCAGTGTTTCTACAGTCAAACATCGCCTACAGATAGCCGGGTTCTATGGACGTATTGCGATGAAAAAGCCTTTACTACGCAAACAAAACAAGCAAAAGCGACTTAAATGGGCTCGTGAACACCAACACTGGACCATAGAAGTGTGGAACAACGTTCTATGGACGGATGAGTCCAAATTTGAGCTGTTCGGAACCCGAAGACGCATATTCGTAAGAAGATCTGTGGGTGAACGTGCCAGAGAAGAGTGTATTGCTGCTACCGTGAAGCATGGTGGAGGTTCTATCATCATTTGGGGCTGTTTTGCCGGCACTAGTGTAGGGGACATTGCGAAAATTGACGATATATTAAAAAAAGAAGGCTACCGCGGAATTATGGAGAACCACGCAATTCCTTCCGGAATTCTGCTTTCGGGTCAAAATTTTATCTTCTAGCAAGATAATGACCCAAAACATTCCTCTAAATTATGTAAAGACTATTTACGCCATTTAGAAGAGGAAGGAACTCTCGAAATTATGGAATGGCCTCCCCAGAGCTCCGACTTGAATCCAATCGAGTTACTATGGGAAGAACTAGATCGGGAAGTACGGAAATCGGCTCCGACATCAGCTACTGACGTGTGGAACAAATTGCAATCGAGTTGGACCTCAATAATACAAGAAACTCTGGCAAAACTTATTGCGAGAATGCCTCGATTGTGTGCTGCAATTATTAAATCAAGAGGAGGTCACATAGATGAAAGCAAAATTTAAATTAAACGTTTTAATTTTCACATTTAATTAATATATTTTTATTCATGTACGTGTATCTGTACATAAAAAATAAATATTATTAACATTTTTGCTGAGTTTTTATACATGTTTGCTGTCAGTGAGAGTACCTAAACACTTTTGTGCGGTAGTGTATGTATACAAACAAAAATCACATTGGTTCCTATTTGGGTTAATGGCCAACACAGGTTTCACTGAACTTTTCACTTCCCGGTACTAGATTTTCACTGAAACCACTCTAACGTGGTCATCAGGACCAGGGGTAGTTTCAATTATTCTTCTTAACCCCATCGGTATGGAAGGAGGTTATCTTCTTTTAATAACACAAGCTGGTCGACTCTCACATTTATTTCTTTAGTTCCCCTTTTGTTTCAGTTTGCGAAGTTGCTAGGTATTTCTAGCGCCAATCCTTCGAAAAGTGGCGAAACATTTCCTGAACCAGCTGGTTTCTTGGTAATCGATTTATTGGCATTTCCTTGTAGTGCTGATTAAGATTTTTTATAAAGGGTTATCGTATTAGAAAGTGACAAGGAATCAATGGGGAGAAACCGTTTTCATCTTATAATAACGGAGACAATGGACGGGTGTTCAGGATGCTTTCAATTTGAATTATTAGTGTATTGTTTGCATCAAGAGTCAATGGGTCATTTTGGTAACTTTTAACATCCGCAAGCAATTGTGGTAATTCTCCCAGCTGA
Organism: Trypoxylus dichotomus; assembly: GCA_023509865.1. Taxonomy (NCBI): domain Eukaryota; kingdom Metazoa; phylum Arthropoda; class Insecta; order Coleoptera; family Scarabaeidae; genus Trypoxylus; species Trypoxylus dichotomus. The sequence continues at coordinate 1,797,525 of CM042080.1, forward strand.
TTTTTTTGACTTCAATAAAATCCGTGGCATTAATTGTCACGCATAAAACGTCTTATAATCAACTGCTACTAAGTAAATGTTGTTTCAGAATTAATCTGCAAAAACTTTCGGAGTTCCTATTGAAGCAAATCCCCTAAAGAAAAATCCACCATCCTTTTCTATCACAATCAAAATCCACGCGATACCCAATCGGTCTTAACAGCGCTTAAAAAAAACCTACGACGTATTTTCCTCTAACGTCCATATTCTTTCTCGCACATACGTTTATTGTTAGCGACTAATTTGGTCCAATTGAACAAATGACACCCATTATCAATTTACAGCAATCGAACTGTAAAATTTGCTAAATTAATCGCGTCATCTGCATTTTCTGCGACGTTGTGTTCGCCTCTATTGCATCACTGCGTAGCTTCGGTTAGTTATCTGGCGGTTTAGCGTCTTATACTTATTGTTCTTTCGAAAATACTTGCATTTGCATATACAGGGTGTCTATGAAATAAAATAAAAGAGTATAAAAAAATGAAAGATCTAATGTTATTAAATTTAAATCCAAAATATTTTGCGAAAATTCCTTTGCAGACATGAGAGAAAATGAGGAAGAATACTTAAAATACGAATTTCTTTATTACTCACAGCCAAAATATTCGTATGTTAGCATGTTATTGAACTCATAGCATGCCGATTGAAAGGTAGACAGTGTTATTCTTTGTAATTTTTATAACATTGACAGCTGTGTTATTGCAGTGTATGCAGCTTGCGTTTATGTATAAAATATAGTGTCTTCATTAAAGGTATATCCTATAATCCTATAGGTTTCAATACATGCTGTACAAATATGATGCTTAAAGGTAAGGTTGGAATCGTAACAGCACACTCAGTTCTAAATTCAGTTTTTAGATTCAATACATTATGTGAAATAGAAGGAGTACTGATAACTAGATAATATTTTTCAGTATCTAATTTCAACCCCAGGTCGTTTACACCACTCAGGCAATTTAGATCGCAATAAAGTTTCAAAATATCACTACCAGTAGAGATTCCTAAATAGGCTTTCTCCAGGAAAGAATATTTAACGGCGTTAAACCATATTTATCATGTCATCAGCATGGCTTTCTTGTAGGGAGGTCAACAGTTACGAATCTTTTGGAGATCACACAATTTATTAGTAAATCGCTTGATCAGCGACAGTAAGTAGATGTTATATATACAGATTTGTAGTAAGGCTTTAGATACAGTTGACCACTGTATCGTTGATTCATAGACTAAGTGCTATGGGCTTTTTTAACAGCACCATGCAGTTTATAAAGTTTTACCATAGTAACAGATCTTGCTATGTTCACTACCATAGCTTTACGTCAAACTCATTGGAGTTCCACGGGGGTCACATTTGAGACCTTTATTCTTTAACACTTAGGCAATTATAGCTAGACACTCGTCGGTGAGAGACCTTGGCGTGCTGTTTTTATCAAAACTTATCTTTTGCGGAACACATCAACTACGGCAGGAATTATGCTTACAAGTCGTTGGGATTCCTCATACGATCGTCGCCTTTGGCAAGTTGACAATTTTCGTTGCTTTATACTATGCACATTTCAAGTCGTCCTCGTGATTGCAAAATCAATATGGCACAGGTCACCGAAATTGCGGACGACATTATTACAAATCTATGACAAACTTAGCAACGACTATTGCTAGATAGAATTCCCATACATTTACGATGACGTAATCCAACCTCTTTCTCTTAAAAACAGGACACGAGAGGAGCTTTTTCCAACGCTTATCTGGTCAACATATTTCGACCTAATTTTTTCGTCAAGTAAAAACTACAATCACACGCGGAAACGAAAAGAAACGCTTCCAACTGCTCCATCTAGAACAGGCATGGTCTCCTACGATACATTGGCGATTTTTTTCCCGCTCCATCTAGCACGCTAACGCTTTCCAAACCGGCGACCGTTAGGCGACCTGTTAAAAGGTGACAAACCGCGCGAGATCGTCCACGCATATATTTATATCAAACATCTGCGTATATCTAGCATAATGAGGTAGGTAACTGTCTATAATAATGAAGAACGGAGAGACAACGCGAACGATCATCCTAATACCCGCCTATTAGCAATAATAGGTGGTAATTTCTGAGCTGATGTAAGCTGGTAACACTCCCTGTTGAACGTAAGAATATGGGTCAGGTTTCTCTTTTAGTTCTTACGGTGTTATTTTCTTAGATGGAGTAAGGTAGAGGTAGATGCAGATAACACTACCCAACACAATTCTATATCAGATTTGTTTTTTTTTTTTACTGATTTGGGTGTACTAAATCCGAAAATCATAATCATTAACCGCTAATGCGTTTAATTTGTTACGTAAGAACTGATAAGATATAAAGAAGGTATAAAATTCTAATAGTTCATTTATTTACTTAAATACAACATTTGTCACGAGTCCACTGCAAGTACCAATAGAGCTCGCTTATAAGGGACTCGTATATAACGTACTTTCGGATACAGCGTGCACTTTCCCTTTTTGTCCTTTTCCCGACTTCTCCGTGGTCCTGACAAAGTCTTATTTGAAATGATATATTTTTGTGCTTACGTACATATTTGTTACGTGCTTCTGTTAACAATTAAGTACAAAAATGTTGTTAAAGAAGAGAATTGAAGAGAATGTTTTTCATGACGTACTTGATTGTTTAGTAACGTACTTATTATATAAATCTGGTACAAAGCAGCAGCATGCAGTACGTGTTAAATACCGGGGAATCCTCTCTTCTTCTTCTTCTTCTTCTTCTTCTTCTTCTTCTTCTCGATGGAACAGTAGAAATTCACACACCACCATCGCATAAGTTGTAGTATAATGTAATCAAAGAAATTAAAAGTGGTAAAAATCAATCTGATAGTTGTCGCCAAATGTCTTAAAAAACAACAGAGTTTACCATTATGAAAAATAAAGATAAAATTCTCGCATTAGAACGAATAAGTAAAAAGGTCAAGCGATTACGTAAACCGGTTCGGTGAAGAGTTGATGAAGCTTTACTACGATGGTTTGAGTATCAACGATCCAATAATATACCAATTAGCGGTCCTATTCTTCAAAGCAGAAGAATTTGCGAAATTATTCAACGTATTTAAGTGCACAGCATGTTGATTGCGCCGTCTTGAAAAATGTCATAACATAAATGCGAGTTACATTCACGGTGAAAGTGCAAATGTAAATTTGGATTTGATTTTATGAAAAACTATCACATAAGTCTTTAATGCTGACGAAACGGGTTTGTTCTACAAACTTACACCTAATCGTACACTAAAATTTAGGGGTAAAAAATGCGGTGTAGGTAGACAATCGAAGCAGAGAGTTGGTGTGCGCTAATACGGCGGGATATGAGAAACGTAAACTTTTCATAATTGGAGTTCGAAAGCTCAAGATGTTACAAACACATTAAAAAGCTACCTTGTACTTATATCGCTAATCCTCGGGCATGGATGACGAAATAAGAACTTGGGATGAAGACCTAACAAAATAGATAAGAAAAGTTTTATTATTGGCCGACAACTGTCCAGCTCACCCCCGTATAAGTGATCTTACAAATATTCGTCTGGAGCTTCTACCACCGAATACCACCTCCATGATGCAGCCACTGGACCAAGGAATTATTTATACCTTAAAATTGTATTATCGACGCCTGTTAGTAATGAAACACATTACGAATTTGGATACTGGAACTTCTAATGAAGTAAATTTGCTAGAAGCGTAATTTCGTCAAAATTCGTCCATCTTGGATTTGGTTCAAGCCTGACCGAATGACATTTCCAATCATGCAGACTACGATTCTAAAGCTAAAATTGGCACAAGAGAACTAATATGTCGGAGCCGATTCCCGATCTAGTTCTTCCCATAGTAACTCCTTCCTAGGTTCCTTCCTCTTCTAAATGGCGTAAATAGTCTTTACATAATTTCGAGGAATGTTTTGGGTCATTATCTTGCTGGAAGATAAAATTTTGACCCAAAAGTCGAATTCCGGAAGGTATTGCGTGGTTCTCTAAAATTTCGCGGTAGCTTTCTTTTTTTAATATACCATCAATTTTCACAATGTCCCCTACACTAGTGCCAGCAAAACAGCCCCAAATGATGATAGAACCTCCACCGTGCTTCACGGTAGCAGCAATACACTCTTCTCTGGCACGTTCACCCATAGATCTTCTTACGAATATGCATCTTCGGGTTCCGAACAGCTCAAATTTGGACTCATCCATCCACAGGACGTTGTTCCACTCTTCTATGGTCCAGTGTCGGTGTTCACGACCCATTTTAGGCCGCTTTTGCTTGTTTTGTTTGCGTAATAATGGCTTTTTCATCGCAATACGTCCTTGGAGCCCGGCTTTCTGTAGGCGACGTTTGACTGTAGAAGCACTGACTAGTTTTTGGCGACCAACATTTAATTTTGCAGTGATTTCCGGGACTATTTTGCGTCTATTTAACTTGCTGCTAACCACTATTCTGCGATCATCTGCAGATGTTGTCGCTTTTGGCCTTCCACTCCGTCTTTTATTAAGAAAACTGCCAGTTTCCCGATATTTTTTTACGTTATAGTCAACCGTAGCGTGGTGTATTTTCATTTTTTTGGCAATTTGTCGATTACTTATGCCACTTTTATGGTAAGCTATTATTTCCGTACTAATTTCTCTTCGCGGAGGCATTTTAAAAAATTCTCACACGATATTTCGCTCACGACGTGAATAGAGTAAATACCACACTGCAACTGACCATAGGTTACAGATTTCACTATAATCTTCTAGGAAGGTAATTTAAACATGATTACCTACAATCTAACAGATGACTAAATTTACCCAGTAAATTCAGCGGGATTGTTATTGTAATTGCACCGCAATAAACAGTTTATGGTAATCCGACCAAGTGCAGGTAAATGATAGTAAACCTTATGCGATATAATGGGTATTTATCTTACTGAACTACATTTTAAATACGTATTTCATTTTATTATAACATTTTTTTTGGTAAACATAATACTATATGAATAATCCATGAAAACAGGGGTGCCTAAACAATTTTGAGCGGTAGTGTATATGTATAAATGGTATTACAAGTTAATTGCTTTTAGATAGATTTAAAGAAATGGAGAAAAGCTTCTTAGAACATTTCATATTTACCTTAAGAAACAGGAATACTTCTAAATCATATTGTAGAAATATTTAGAATCTATTAGAAACGTGACTTTCGCAACTTTTCAAACATTTCCTCGTTGTCGTAAGTACCTGACATAAATAAACATTCCCAGGGGTTATATATGTAGGTCTGACACTTGAAAGAAGCAGAATACTGAGGGCTTGTATGTTCAATTCGCAGTAGAATAAAGTTGTATTAGTCTAGATTGTGTTTCTTAGAAAACCCTCGAGTTACGATTTACAATTTAATTCATATTACAACTACAAAAACGCATTCCACGGAATTTTACAGGTACATTCTTAAATTTTTAGCAATTACTTTTTGCTGTGTGAACCTCCCTTATTTGTCTTCATAGTGACATTGTTCTTCGCAGTAACCTAGAGCTTTTAAAAGTGCTTTACCAACTTTTTCCTTTTGGCTGGAAACGAAGCGAGGTGCTGTAAGTTCTTGTAACCGTCTCCTTACATCACAGCGACTCAGTGGCGGTAATATCCGTTAAAATTTCTCCGTCGTGTCGGGTTCGTAACGTCACTCTCGCATCATAACAAAGCGACTTTAACCTTTCCGTAAACTGGCACGATTTTAATGGCGTTACAGGCGACCGAGTTGTGCACGTGCTGTATAGATTGATATCTGCGGGCAACTTTCACCGATATATTTTTTTTTGCGTCGTCAAGAGAACATATTTATACCTAAATACAAGCTGCGAAAATGCATATTGTAAAAATACGTCGTTGTAATTCGGTAATTTTGTAAGCGACTTAAAATTGTAGAATTGTAACATTTTTGGTAATAAAATGAAAGGACAAAATTTTGCCTTGTGTGTTAACATTTATGTAAAATTAAGTAGCATGTAGTGAAGATCTTCATGTAAAACAACTAACAATGATACGAACTACGAGAGCGACCTGAAATATTGTCGGAATCGGCAAGAGATGACCCAGGAAGTTTGAAATGTATCCATCGGTCGGCAAGGGTAACCTTTTTTATGGCAACTATTACGTCAAATTCTTATTAGAAGCCTCTCTTAATCTCAAGAGGCGTCTTATGAAAAGCCTTCGTTATAGTAATTGGGCACATCTTTCTTGATCAAGAATAATCAATATTATACAAAAAAAAAGAATATTGAAATAAACGGCCTTACGCAGATTATCCCAGATTATACAATAATAACGAAATCAGACCGAACTTCAGATGTCAGACACTCACTCATGTAAATATCCGGTAGTGAAAACGTGGCGCTCATGTAAACAGAAAATTGTTACTATAGGTTCAAATGGAACGCCCGGTAATGTAAACAAGCTTCCACCACGTACAATTCGATAACGTAAACAGTTTAGAGTACCGGTTATTTCCCCGGTTTACGTACGTAATCGAATCGATCAAAAGAATGTTTACGTAAACGTTTTTAACGCCGGCACCGGTTGTTAAAAAAAATATTTTCTATTTTGTGATATTATATGTACAGTAGAACCCGGTTATAACGACAGTTACGGGACTGCGAATTTTTTGACGCTATAACAAGGTGACGCTATAGGCGGAGTTTTTACAAGTTCCATGTTTACATACAAGAATTGGTGGGAAACAATATTACGGGTGGTAAACAGATACATATGTGAATTTAATTTTTAAATGTATTATGGCACTTAGGGCTTCTTCGTTTGTCGGTACATGTTCTGCTTCGTCGTTTGCCATTGTCTCAGAGGTTATACTACGCCAAGCCTTCTCTAAAAGCTCCAACTCGTCGAGAAGTGAAACTGCACATGGTGCGTTCTTGTGCATACCCGTAATAATTTTCTGCAGAAGAAATTTTCTGTAAAAACATTTTAAGCTTCCTACTACGCCTTGGTGCATTGGTTGAAGGATGCTAGTGCAATTTGGGGTCAGAAACACCAAATTAATATTTTTTAAGTGGGCTAATGATGGATGTGCTGGGCAGTTATCGACTAAAAGCAAGTTCTTTATCTCATTTTCGAATTTCATTTTCAAAGATTTCTGAAGTCATCCATGCTCTTTTGTTTGCGCAGTAATTTGTTGAGACTGTTTTTATATTTTTGAAGCAGGTTTTTTGACTTTCCTATGACAAGAATTTTACGTTTTTCCGTACCGGTCACATTAGCACACACAAATGCAGTTAACTCTTCTTTGGCTAGTTTACCGCCTACACATTTTCGCCTTTAAACCTCAGAGTCTTATCTGAAAGAAGTTTATAAAAAATTCCCGTTTCGTCGCCATTGTAAATTTCATTGTCTTCATAATCTTGTCTTAATTTAAGCCACACTTCATTTAGCCACGTCTCTGCTTCTGTCATATTAACACTTTTCGCTTCACCGCTCACTTTTCCGAACGTTATTGAATGTCTCCGTTTGAAACGCTCCAGCCACCCATTGCTGCACTTAAAATTTGTGTCTTTATCTTTAGCCGTTACTAAAGTTACTAGCGATATCTCAAGCGATTTAGGGAACTTACAACTTTATTATGTAATGGAACACCCTGTATCTAGTTCGATTTTGTCCGTGCATAAAACGCAAACATACTTAAACATTTCGAAACGCGTACAGGCAATATAAAAAAAGACTCCGTTAGTAATAAAGCCTGTTCCTTACGAAATAAAAATAAGATAATTTATACAAGTTTACAGCGTGCTGCGCGCAACAAACATACGCCGTTCCAATTTAGCCCGGCCATTGTCCCAAACCCAACACATGTCGGACATCAATCACTTAATTACGTCCCTCCGTCCTTTCTGTAAACGAGAGAAACGTTCGTTTCGTTTATAGAACGGCACTTAACCTAATCAAAATCGTTCCACGTTCGGCGTTAATTAAATTCCCCGAAAAAATCCCCGTCATCTTCCGCGAATATTGAATCATTCCGGGAGATTCTCGACCGTAAATCGGTCATCCCCTTCGTTCTAGCGAAGTCCCGCGGTGAACCTGACTTCCCGGGTCATCGTCTCGCGACTGCGGTTTTTTATTCGGCCAGACGGATGCCAAAAAGTCCCATGCGGACGACGCCGTGTTTAGAAAGTCCGCATCCGAGACGCCTTGCGCGTGAAAAACATCCTACTCGCGGTGTTTTACGTTGTCGATCTCACGCGTCGAAAAAATGAGGTTATAAAGAAAGGTGTGATGTGAGGTTATTAAGCGATTTTGTTACTGTTTTCGATGCGGTGTATTTTTGGGGAAGTTGGAGAAAGTTGAATCTTTACGGGTGTTGAAGGCTCGTTATGTAAAGGCAATCAATTCGATTTGTTTCTGCCGTATTTAATAATAATAATGTTTTATTGCCCAACAGATAAAGTAACTATCCAAGTACAAGGCAAATGTAATAATAAATAAATGTATACAGGTAAAACTACTTACCTAGGGGTAAATACAAAACTAACCAATAAAAAAAGGGCTGAGCAAATCTCTATATACATACTATAACTATCCACATCCACACCCAAAGTTTTAAAAAGACACGGCAACGTTAGTTCTAGAAGCCTGATAATAAAATACATTTCTTTGCCTGAATCCCAAACTAGGAACCATAAAATTAACTTGATTCAATAATTCAGAGACATCAAGGCCATTGTTAACTAAATTAAATAAGAATTTGCACTCAGCTTGTTTTCTACGTAGTTCTAAGGAATCAATGTCAAACATCTCCAGTAGAGTAATGTGATTAACACATGGCCTAACAAAGAAAACACGTTTTTTTTGGTTCAAAATTAGCTTTATTCATCAACGTAATCTCCATCATGAGCAACGCAATCATTCCAGCGCCGCTCTAACATTTCAATACCACTATTGTAGAACGATTTATCTTTTGCCTCAAAATAGGCCTCAGTTTCAGCGATAACCTCTTCATTCGTGCGAAATTTCTTACCGGCGAGCATTTTTTTGAGGTCTGCGAACAGCCAGTAGTCACTGGGAGGCAAATCTGGCGAATACGGTGGATGTGGGAGCAATTCGAAGTTCAATTCATGTAGTTTTGCCATTGTTTTGATTGACTTGTGACGCGGTGCGTTGTCTTGATGAAACAATTTTTTTTTCTTTGCTATATGCGGTCGTTTCTTTGCAATTTCGGCCTTCAAACGCTCCAATAACGCTATATAATATTCACTGTTGATGGTATTTCCTTTCTCAAGATAGTCGATGAATATTACATCACGTACTTCCCAATATACCGAGGCCATAACTTTTCCAGCCGATTGTTCTGCTTTCGGACGCTTTGGACGAGGTTCACCAGTTGCTGTCTACTCAGATGACGATCGTTTCGATTCCGGAGTGAAGTAGTGGATCCATGTTTCATCCATTGTCACATATCGACGCAAAAATTCCGGTTTGTTACGTTTAAACATGGCCAAATACTGCTCAGAATCATCAACACGTTCTTGTTTTTGGTCAACAGTGAGCAAACGCGGCACCCACTTTGAACAGAGCTTTCTCATAGTCAAATGCTCATGCAATATAAAGCCAATACGTTCTTTTGATATCTTTACGATGTCAGCTAACTCACGCAACTTCACTTTTCGATCATTCAAAACGATTTTATGGATTTTTTTGATGTTTTCTGGTGTTACCGCCTCATTTGGACGTCCACTGCGTTCTGCATTATCGGTGTCTCTACGACCACGTTTGAAGTCAGCAAACCAACGTTTTATTGTTGTTTCTGATGGAGCGGAGTCCCCATAACACTTTTCAAGCCATTGCTTCGCTTGAACGGTATTTTTTCCCATCACGAAGCAGTGTAAAATGAAAACACGAAATTGTTTTTGATCCATTGTTTTGAAAATAACAAAAGTAGCGTGACTCTTAGCACAATAACACACAAACTAATGAATAGAATATCATGAAATTTTAACAGCTGTCTTTCGAAGGTTAGTACTAACTGAGAGAAAGGTGACTGCAATAAAACTAGCGTCATCTATGTGTTAGGTCCGGGACTTTTCAGCCCATGTGTTAAATTCATGTATCGGATAAGTATTAAATTTTTTAAGGTATAAGGACTTTAAGTACCTTCTCTGAACCTGTTTCAGAAGATGTATCGGTTAGATGTATGTAGGTGACCAAACCAATGTATTTCTTTCATTCTTTTTTTTTTGAAGGTTCGTGCTAAATGTTAAATGACTATGTATTTTGAAATCGTACAAGTAATTTTGGATTTCATATTCTGGAGTTTTTGATTTAGTGTTCTAAAGTACGTCAAATCTTTATCTCTTTTATCAAGCAGACACCTTCCTTCCAGCGACGTGGATCCCCACCAAAATAAAAACAAACCCCCTGGGACTCTAGATAGACCCAAATAACTTACTACCAACTGTATAGTGCGAAAATAAACACAAAGTACTCTATTAAAAATTAAGTTATACATCACTTCAATTGAGTATTACATCTCGAGCCAACAAAATTTGCATTACATTTGCACAACGTCCTGTTTAACATACTTTTTTTTTTCATATGTTTCTTGATTAATAGCGCTTTATTTATCTTAACAAATTTTCGGGAAAATTCGCTCGCGTTTAATTGATGACGCTCATCTGTAACAAGTGGGTACTACGCTGGCGAAAAAAGCGAACGCCGAAAATACATTTCCGGTTATCTAGCGCTTCCAAAGCGTCTTGCGGGCAGCGCCCTATTAACTAAATAAGCCTGTGTGCGTACGAAAATTATGAATGCCGCGCCTGTCGTGTTTAAGCATAACTTTTGCCAAATTTCGGGGATACTGGAACACATCGAAGCAATTTATCTGTCCATAGCTCGTTAAACACGGCTACCGCGCTAGAATATACATATACGCGCGCTTAGATAATTATGAACTAATAATTCGGACAGGTTTACAACGCGTACAGTATGTACGCGATGCGTAACAATTTATTTCGTGGAAAATATGTTTGTGGAAAAAATGGATGCCTCCTGCGTGTGAAGAATATACATGGTTCGTTTGAAAATTGTCAGGAAATTTTTATTGGTTTCAATTGTAGAAATTATTTCATTTTTTTGACACCCTATGTGCTGTTAATTTTTTTATTTTAGAGCTTCGGTAAAAATTTTACTAAGAAAAAATATGCATCTTATAATTCCCTATCACTTCTAGAAGTTTCTCGTATATGTTAGGATACACCCTGTAGATGGATATACAGGATGGTCGGAAAGTACATAAAAATATTTTGTACACGTACAGTATACACGAGAAGAAACAATAACCTCTTAAAAAGAAATAGATTATTTATATTTTAGTCAATTATTGAAGAAACTTTTCGAAAAGCAGCAGGCAATGAAAGCGAATTGGACTCTCTTAATAGTGCGAAAATTATCCCTTTTATTTCTGTGTTTTATTATATGCAAACAGCAACTATATCCATGGATATTTTAATCGTTATACACTTATATTTTTCTTTCGAAGAATATTTTAGATGTTAAAACCATTATTCAGTCACCTACACGTTTTATATGAACTGCCTCGCGTTACTACCAGCAATTTAAAGTAAAATAGCGTGTCGATATTAACGTATAAATGAAAACATGACATGGTTACGATTTCCATATTATTTGATTGTCGTGTTCTCCACTAGCGTGTTATACCTTCGTTACATTACGTAGCTGTGTATGGATATTTTAAGAGCCGTGGAATATGGTCTGGTGTAATTCAATTAACGTCACTATCGAAAATTTACATTAACGCTCTCAATTTTTGTTGTTGCTTTTTTTCCTTTTCAAAAGAATCATATCAGTTAGAAGACAGCACCATGAACGTACATTATTTACAGAGTTTATTACCCTTAGCAAGGTAATTATTGACAATAGGTATATTAAACGCAGCATTTTCCGTATATGTATATTCGTGACTTACAGAAATTAAAAAACCAACACCGGAGGATACGTCAAGTAGAATGTCCTGCACGATTACGAGGAACCCCCAAACAAACAATTCCATGAACGTGTCATTCAACAAAAAAAAGAACAATACCCGTTTAATTTTAACACCTCGGGCGTATGCATTGCAGCTACAATAATAATAGCATAATCGTTATGGCACGGACATTATAATAAACCTTTTTGATATATGTTTTTATTGAACTCGCCGCCTGACACAGCGACTTGCATATGTATCGCGCCGAAAATATCAACACGCCGACCGAATGCATGTCGACGTACCTGAGCTAAAAATAGCACCTGTCACTTCGATGTATTTTATTAGGTGTACACTTATTATACACTACCTTGCCAATGCAAGTTGCATTGTAGTACACCCCAAATGTATTCAAAATGTTGAGTAGATAAACAAAATGTTATACATATTTGCTAACTTTTAACATTAAGTATTACATTTATATTTAAAGATTTTCTGGCACCTTTGATTCCAGATGATCCCAAGTGCAGCACAGTATTAAAATTCGTTCTTCTCAGTAACTATATTTTAGGGTCATTCTTCAGCTGTACAATCAGTAAAATTGCAATGCTCCACCGTATAAACTAATTGAAACTTTATTCTTCGATATACAATTTAAAGTTTCAAAATGTTAGCATATTGCTTTCTATTTCCATAAGCAGCATAAAAGCAAAAACTCATAAATGGTCCTTAAACCATCACAATAAACAATGAAAGAAATCTGAATTAGCTGAAAAATACTTTGGGCAAGCACCACCTATCGTGCGTTTAATTCATAGTAATGTTATACATACCGCCACGAAGATGGTGAGTAAAGTATTAGAAGTCTGTAGTTAGTGTCTGTAACCAATTCCTTTAGCACCGTAATTCTCATTGTTTTTGTAAGGGAAATTTCTTTTTATTATTACTTATAAATTGATATAAAAAAGTGCTCTATACCCCTTTTAAATCGGTCTTTTTTAAACTTTCCTGTGTTTCCCCAACTTGAAGAACAAAAAATGACGCCAAATTCTTTTAGAATAGGAAACTTTTGTAATCACTTTTACATCATTCCAAGATCAAACTTTGAAAATAGAGCAGATATCAGGTAGTAAGCGGCGGCAATCGATTCCACAGGCTCGATTCTATTATGAAATATATAATCTGAGCGTAAATAGAGCGTAGGAAAATAAATGATATAAAAAAGTGCTTTACACTCCTTCAAATTGAGCTTTTCTAAACTTATATATATCTTCGCAACTCGAAAAACAAAATGGTAAAACCATTGCATATCTTATAGATTACAATTCAAAAGGAAAACTTCATATTTTCTTATAATTCGTAATTTTTCTATCCGTTTTTGCATCATACCAAGGTCAAACTTCGAAAAATGTGACATATCGTTTGTTAGATGACGACAATCGATTCCAAAGGTTCGATTCTATCTAGAAACACATAATTTGAGTATAAGTAGGGAGTTGAGAAATAAATGATATAAAAGAGTGCTTTAATGTCCTTTAAATTGATCTTTTCTAAACTTTCTCATATCTCCAATTCGAAGAACAAAATGGTGAAACCATGGCGTATTTTATAGATTACAACTTAAAGGGAAAACTTCGCATTTTCTTAAAATCCGAAATTTTTTTATCCGTCTTTGCACCACACCAAAGACAAACTTCGAAAAATGGGATGGATATCGTGTATCAGATGATGGCAATCGATTCCAAACGTTCGATTCTATTTCGAAACACTTAATTTGAGCGTAAGTAGAGTGTAAGAAAATAAATGATATAAATAGTGCCTTCAATTCGACCTTTTCAAAACTTTCCTATATCTTTTTGTAATCTATGGAACGGTTGGTAATTCCAAACAAATCAAAGACGTAAATAATGAAACGGCAGCAAAAATTAATCGCATCTATATGCATGCCAAACCGCGATGTGAATGTCCCTATATCCTGACAGTATTTAACAAATACGTAATTCATTCATTTATATGAGTTGGTATGTGTATGTGTGTGCGTGTAAGACGTTTTATCGTCGATCTCCTGGGAGGGAGAACGATGCTGAACAAGAAGGATTAGAAGAAAGAGCCGAATACTTATGCATAAATATATACACATTCACATACGAGATGGAGAAAAGGGAGGTCAACGAACCCATCAAGCATCGGTTTATTTTTAAAGCGATATTGTTATCTGATGCATTAATTGGACCATATGTATGTCATTCGATACGATTACAATACAAGAGCCAGCCAGTCGGTTAAAAAAAAAGAGTTAGTTCTTTTGTTTCTTTTACGTTTTCTCCTGTTAGCGATCGGTTTCTTTTTTTGTTTATTTACTTATTTTGTTCTCTGTCGCATTGGGATTATCTCCAAAAGCGTTAGAGAATCGAAAAAAAATTACAAGTTAACTTAGAATAGAATTAGGTACGATCTGTAACACAAGACCGTAACAAATCTACAATAAAAACAAAGAGGATCTGTAATGAGCAAACAGTGTTCCTTTTTACGCCTTCTAAAGAACTTAGCGGTGACAAAGGCCCATTCTTTTATGCATCCCTAAAAGGGCCAAAAAGAATGGTTGGAGAATGATAATGCAATAATACTGTTTCATGTTCTTTGACGTTGGCACCAAAATTTTGATTGTTATTCTCATTAGAGTCGCATTTGGGTTCAGATTTTAAAGCAGTAAGCCTAAATTTGGTCCTGATATAACCTCTTTGAACGACGTATTAATGAAGAATTGCATCATTGTAACAGCAGGAAAAAGCTAATTTATTTAAATACATCAGGAAGCGCTGGACTCAAAGAATAGATGACATTTTTTTACAAAAACGTGTTCCTTTTAACACCTAGATGTTTTAGATGCTACTCAGTTAAAAGCCGAAGTACTACTCCGTCCTATTATAAGCTATACACACACAGCCAACGGATCGTCTAGCCAGTTTTGACGTTAAGACTTTATTCACACAGGTACCGATCGCAGAGACCTTGGGCATATTAGAGAGCAAGTACCAATTGCCAAAACATACAACCAAACGGATAACAATCAAAAATATTTATCACCAAATATCGCTTACATTTTCATGGAGAATTTAGAAAGAGAGGCGATAATACCCTACAAGGACAAAGCTAAATTGTGGCTGCGTTACGTTGATGGTTTGGACACGTGGCAGGAGAAAACTTGACAGCTCTCTGCACCACTTGAATGCCACACATCCGAAAATCCAATTCAGAATGGACATAGAAGAACAAAGGAAGCTACCATTTCTCTACTTGTTGGTGGTCAAGAAGGAAAGCGGAATACTGTTTACCAGAAACTTACACACACGAGTAGATACTTAAAATCAGAAGCACGCCATCATCTAGCACAACTGAATTCCGTCGTGAAAATATAAATAGAGAGAGAGAGAGAGAAAAATTCAAAATAACTAACAAAGTTATTTGTGGTATGAGTGTGAATAGGTGTTGTCAAAATGAGTAAACACTTTTACAAAGAATTCAACAAATACGAGGGTGAATCTCTATGCTGTATCCCTAACCCCCTTAACCTTAAAACTACAATGGCATTATATATTTTTTATTTTTCAACTTAGTCTCTCATTACATTGGTAAAGATTTTGTCGGACCTCTGCAAATCATCTCTCTACAGCTTGCATCACTTCATAGTTACTGGAAAATTTTGCCCCACGTAAGATTTCTCTTAATTTGGGGAACAGCCTGTAATCACTAGGGGCCAGATCCGGCGAATATCGCGAGTGCTCCACTAATTCAAAGCCTGCTTGGTGTATAGCAGCCATAGCAATACCAGATATATGGCTGGGAGCAGACCCCTGTAATGTTCCGTCCCTTTTGCAAATAGTTAGTCAGGATGATTCCTTGAGCATCCCAGAACAAAAATACAAGACCTCTCCAGCGGACGGCACGATATTAAATTTGAGTGATGTTTCTAGTCTTGATCGCAGGATCATGGTTGTGCACGTATGACTCATCCATGGTCACATACCGACTAAGAAGGTTCTCTTTGTTTGCTCGGTACCTCTCCAAAAGACGCTTACAAATCAATACCCGATATGATAAGCCAATATCTTCCACAATGTCCCTGATACGTACCGGCTGGTCTTGCAGTACAATATCCTGTACCTTTTTAATGTTTTTGTCTATTGTTATCGTTATGGGAGAACCATCGGCATGTCGGTTTTCGCAGGATGTTCTTCCACATTTAAAATCTCGACACCAACATTTGATTATACCATACAAAAACTGCAGACTCACCAATAGTTACCATAATGTCTTTATGAATTTGAGTTGGCATCATGCCCTTTTTCTAGAATCCATTTTTATGAACAATCACGACACACAATTCAAGAATTAGCCAGCACAACAACACCTTGAGATACAAACTTGATGTTATGTAGATATGATCTACACATGCGAGTGAACTAAATGTCAAAACACTAATCAAACAACCAATTACAAGGGCATGCTTCCACATATCCAGCATTTTCAAGAGTAACAGCAACAAAAGTACCAGCGAGCGGCCCTAAATTTAATATGTAATGCAAAATCACCACAATTATCATTTTACTAACGTTGATAAATGCATAATTCCCCAGACCTTACGTCATTTATCCATCATCGTAAATTCTCGTCGTATTTACAGCGTTCCAACATATCCAAAACGCCGAAGTAATCACTCACGTCCATAGATATTATGACTCGACGTTCGTAGAAAACCCCAAGCCTAATCTCGTTGCGCCGTACCCGTCACGCTAGGCAGTGGAACAAGAGAGGCGCCATATTAACATTACTGACTGACTGAGATGTTTCTGCACGCACACACGCGTGTAATATATCGTTCGCCGCGCCGCGTTAAAGTAGGCTGCGCGTACGTGCATCGTTTCGCCGTTCGTGTACGTCGTGTGTGTGTATGCATTCGTATGTCAACGACCTTTCGCGAAAGTTGCACGTCGAGCGCACCGATCGCAGTTACCCGTGACATTTGTGCGGCTGCGGCGCAGCCTCCGCCAAAACCGTGCTGTTCTCGACACGGAGGAGGAAAAGGAGAGACGTAGAAAAAAAAATGGGTTCAGGAAACGGACGATTTGCATTTCGCTAGTCTTCGCTCTAATGCATCGAAAATTTCAGAGCGAAAAATTCGTCCTGAAAATTCGAAATTGCAGCACGATCCTGGCAAATGAAACGAAATATATCTAGGACAGGAGACTAATCTGACAACGGCTTAAATTCTAATAATGGCTACCAGTTTCCTCAGTATTTTGAACGTGGTACGTCTTAGGTACGTTTGCAATCTTGTAGGAAATAGTGAAAGAAGTTATACAATTCGTCTAATCCACCAGACCAAACAAGTAGAATATCATAAATATAACGTTTATAGAACTTAATACTGGGTGTCCCAAAAGTATTTTTCAATTTGTTTTTTTCACTGCGCAAACACAATGTGGAGAGTGGGGTAGGAGTGGAGGGGGTACACCAATCGCTAGCCTCGTCCTTGGAAATTTAGTCGCTATGGAGCATT
Source organism: Trypoxylus dichotomus (assembly GCA_023509865.1). NCBI lineage: Eukaryota > Metazoa > Arthropoda > Insecta > Coleoptera > Scarabaeidae > Trypoxylus > Trypoxylus dichotomus. The sequence continues at coordinate 1,815,106 of CM042080.1, forward strand.
TTGAATTCAACGAATCCAAAACAGAAGCATGAGGGGTCACTTCACTCGCCAAAAGTTACTGTTTGAGCTGCAATGCCAAGAGTTTGTAAATTCCGAGCGATATGTGAAGATGATTAACAACTTCTCGACGCCAGCCTTGCAAGAGTTTAATGGTTTTAATCAGAATACTTGATCCCAACAAGACGAAGCAACATCGCACACGTTTAACGCGTCCTTACCAGTTATTCGTGAAGATTTCCCTGGATGCTATCAAAGAAGAAGAATAAAGAAGACGATTACCATTAGAGAGCCGACCACCAAGACTGTACGGACTGCCAATGATACACAAGCCTGGCAACCCTCTCAGACCGATCGTTAGTACATGCGGCTCACCTACCTACGAATTAGCCAAATATGTGGCAAAAACAACTAGGTCAATACTCCGGGAATACCAAAAGCTTTGTGAAGAACTCCGGACATTTCATCGATATACTACAACACGACATAACAAAGATTTACCGGTATGTTTCGACGTCGAATCAGTCTTCACCAATGTACCAGTGGAAGAAACACTAGGGATCGTAGAAATGTTTTTCGGGATTTGTCGTGTATTTATAGTTTTACTTGACGAGACTCTCTAGAAACCTTCTGAAGAAGCTGACAGCATGATCAACGAGCCGTCAAGTAAAACTGTAAACACACAACAAAACCCGAAAAACATTTCTACTATGAACGACGGTCGTGAAAGCCTACACTCAACTATTAACACTAGAAATCATCAAGCAACAACTAATACCCAATACCCAAAGGACTACAGCCGGATCTGATTAATTTGGCAAGAGTTTGCGTTACTTCGACCAACCAACCGTGGATATGCACTGAGTAGTTACAGAAGATTTCATAAATTCCCCAAGCCTGTATTTTAATAAAAAAAATAAACGTTTATTTATTAAACCTGGCAGAAAAATATTTTATTATATTCCTTTTATTTTGAAAAGGACACCTTGTATTATTTAAGAACTTATTTCACTCATTGGACACGACGTGTTTAGATTCAATCTCATGCGTAAAAATATCAGCTAACAAAGGGGATAAAAGGGTTCCATAGCCAAATCAGAAAGCACGTTACACGTTAAATTATTAAAATTAATGAAACTTTGTTCCAAACAAACTTTTATTAGCTGTAGGATTTTAGTAATTTCGTGATAAGAGAAGTTTAGATTCTTGGTCTCGTTTCGTCCCCTTTACAATTTTAACGTATTGTTATGAGTATTGTATGCATATGTATAATTTTATAATCCTTTTCTGGAGTGATAAATTTCGGAATTTTGAAGATGTGGAGATTATCTACATGAAATCGGTTACTATTATTTAAATAAATTTTGAGACTCTGTGAAATTAGTCCCTTTTTTCATTTTTCTACATATCAGAATAAACTCACAACAGGTCAACAACCTTTCGTGAAACAAAACATACTTACACTTACACTACCGTCCGTAAGTTTGAAAGCCAAGTGAAATTCTTTTAATAATAATAGAACTGATAGGCATATCGTGAAATCGTTAATCTCTATTATAAATTATTGTATGCAAATATAAAATTGTTACATATAATCCGTAAAGTCCAAGCATTTTGATACAAATTTCACCCGAATACATTTTATTCCTCGTTTCCAATAATACTACTATTCTTTGATGGGGATGGGGTAAGATACCTGGCGTCTTGTTGGTGAGTCGCTTGTGTTCCAGCAATACAATGAACCCAAACATACGGCTCGAATTTGCAAAAGCCTCTTAGAGAAGGAAGCAGCGAGAAATGAACCAAAAGTTTAGAATAGTGTTGTCCAGCCATCACCTTTCCTGCCGATAGAATAACTTTGGTCTTCTTTAGAGCCATTGCTTCGATTGCTGTTTACTTTCGGGTGTGTAGTGGTGGAACCACGTTTCATCGCAAGTCACAATTTGGCGCAAAAAATCTATTGGATTTTGCCGAAACCGTTCCAAAATGGCTGGAGAACATTTCGCGCGTTTGAGTTTTGGCGGTGGTGTGAGGAAACGCGGCACCCATCTGGTACACCGCTTAGACGTGTCTAATTTAACATTTAAAATATGCACCACTCGTTCTCTGGAGATGCTTGTGGCCTTAGGAGTATCTTTTAATGTTGATCGGCGATCAACTACCACAAATTTCACAACTTTTTGCACACTTTCTGCAGAAGAAGCTGTTTTTGGGCATCCAGAACGGGGATCTTTAAATTCCTTTACCCATTTGCAAAGAACGAGCATCTTCGCCTAACACATTTACAGCATGAATTTTTTTGGAGAAAAATACTTTTCCATATATATTTAATTACTGTGCGAACTTCAATATTATCCATTTTCAAAAAGCGCCAAGAGAGCTCTGCTTTGAGCGAATATACACAACAAACTGCGTAACAGATTGACATGAAGTTTAACACGTATGTCATTGAAACATCAAGATATATAATAGCGTTAAATATCGCTTTCACACAGCGCCATCTCATAGTTACTTACCGAATTTTTCAACTTACTCTCGTAATTCGTTTTTTTTTGAAAAGTAATTAAAACTTTCATTGAAGGCAATTCCAGACCTACATAAAATGTAAGATTATTCTTCAGGTTTACTGCTGTACTTGTACATGAAAAATATTCCGAGGAACAGTGGTACCAATCCCGCAACTTAACTAAATTTAATTAACATTCGATAAATTGTATTTCCTATCCGCAAGTATCACATTCTAACACTAATCCGATTAAATACGATATGCGCATAAACCGCTTCCCGTTTTCGACAAGCTCGCCGTTGTTTACGTCGAAATCTAACCAAAAAACCGTGTAACACGAGAGTCTGCGGTCCTCCAAACAATCCGTACAAAACGCAACGAATACACAGGTCAACAACCGGCGGACTAGGTCGGACCTGCGCGTCGGCGACTAGCACAAGCCGGCTTCTAAAAACAGGACTTCCACAACGTACGAGCAACACACGCATCAGTTACCATAACCGCTACAACAACCGTGGATGATGAATACGAGGCTCTTACGCGAAAAAGTGTAGCAGATGAATCGCGCGAATTATTGTCGACGTTATTATTTTGGCCTTTCTGAGCGAAATATCGCAAGATTCTCGTATTATGCTACACTTACGTATACGAATCGGCGAATCGTTCGAGAAAGAGAAGATGCACATCAATATCGTCAAGTAAAATTAATGTAGGATGAGGTGACACATCTAAAAGAATGTCTAGAAAACAACACCAAGATAAGAACGCTGTAAATACATGAATACCATGAGAAAAGCTGTATTTACAGTGTTCTTATCTTAGGATGAGGTGAGGTTGGAATGGTGAAATCAATCATACAAGATGGTGTCGTTCTGGAATGGTTCCTTTAACATCTTGCATACGCTGTCGTAAGAATTGGTATTTGCAGAACACCACTACGTTCTTACATTATGTACTGGGGATATCTGTTCTGGCTGGTAGTGATCGTGTGAAAATCTGTTTTCTTTCCAAAAATTGTATATGATGTTCTTATTATGGCATTTGGAACATATGCATGTCTGTTTATTAACTAACACTAAGGAATTTTCGTAATTTTTGTGGAGATACCTAGTCCCACAAATATCTAGAAACAAATACCGTCTAGATTAGTCCTCTTGTGCCAATTGTGATTTTAGAATCGTATTCTGTCTGATTGGAGATAGCATTCGACGAGCCTTGAAGCAAATCGAAGATGGGCGAAATTTCAAAGGGTCAAATATGTCAAAATACGTATGCAACTGAAGATCGGGGCAACGTTTAATCGACGAAAATTTTGTATTCATGCAGGACAACGATCCCAAACACTCAGCAATGATATGTAAAAATGTCTTAAATAAAGAAGAAATAATGACCTAGCCGCCGCAAAGCCCCGATCTAAACTGCGTTCGAGCTGTTATGGGAAGAATTGGACAGGAGGGTCCGAAAAGTATACCCTACCTTTTACAAGAGGAATGGACTAATATGCCAAATAGAGTAGTTGAAAAACTACTGGAGCGGATGCTTCCAATTGTGAAAGCTGTTCTTGACGCAAAAGGAAGTTTCTTTGATAAGTTTTTGTTTATTTTTCATTAGAACTACAGTGGAACTCCCCCAACTCGAACCACCTAAATCCCCAAATAAAATTCGAGTTAGAGAAAATTTGAGTTACAGAAAATTCATAATTTACTTTTCATTATATGTATATATTTATAAAGCATAATATGTAATAACAATATTATATAAAATAAATAAAAAAATGATTTAAAAACAAACTGAAAATACAAACTATATACATTACGATATATATATGTACTATACGTATATGTATGAAATTAAACAAAAATTGTCCTATATACATGGATATTAAATGTGTACTTGTACATGGGAACATAAAACAATTGCATAATTAAATTGTTTTTTTAAAGAAATCCGTTATCAACTGTTGCTCGGATGTGTTCATACGATTTTTTAATTTTATTAATGAACATATATGTCTTATCGGATGTTTGTTCATGAGACATAAAATAATTCTTTAGTGTCTCGAATTCTTGTAAAACTTGTTTGTGTGATGGTTGCTTCACAATTTCTTCATCGCTTTCTTCGGAGGTTTCTTCATCTGTAATGCTTGATACACTCCTTAGAATGTCTTCGTCTGTCGGATAGTCAGTAGTTAAGAGGTTACTATCAATCTCAAGATAAGTGTCAAGAGATACATTCTCGACATTTAGCAACTCAACATAGTTTTCAAAATCTTGCCTTACTTCAACAGAAAATTCTTTATCTTCTGAATTTTGCAGTTGTTCTTTTAGTTGAGCAAGGGGAATTTCGTCTTCGTCCTCGTCTTCGTTACCAAAACCAGCCTTTTTAAAACAGTTTTGAATGGTTTTTTGTTTAACATCCACATGCCATGTCATGGCAACCTCTCTCACACAGTCGAGAAGTGATATGCTAGGAGAACCGTTATTCCCTAATGCATATAAAGTTTTTTTAAGGATTCTTACCTTCTTTTTTATTCCACTTTTCTTAATATTTCCAATTTCTGTTGCACTGTTAAATTTTTAAGTTTTCGTTGCTGGGGCATGTTGATGACAAACACTAACGAATACGACTGAATATATAGCGCAACTCGCAGATGAATAAGAATGATAAAACCGGTTGTCATTGGTACTTCCCCGAATTCCTTCGATAGATATTACGTTATATCCGCTAACAGATGGCGTATCACGTACCTTTAGTGAAAATTTCGAGTTACAGAGATTCTACGTCTTAAATTTGCTTAAATTTTTTTCGAGTTAGGGATAAATTCGAGTTAAGGACAGTTATTTAAAACCCTTTCATTCAACGAACTTTTGGACCTCCCCTCGTATTACTATTATTACTACGACCACATCAATAAAAAAATGAGCGAAAATCCTACGATATAACACTCCGCAACGCCAATGAGAACTAAGAGCTAAGGATTTTCGTATTGCGTCCGTTGGGCATATATGTACGTATATACATACGTACGTATATAGTATCTAAGCGAAGTAAATACGTACATCCGTTAAGGTGTGCGATAGAGGGCGTTCATCGTGTAGGACGCTGGAACCGTGGAGCCACAGAATACAACGGAATGTTTCTTTTGGTCTAACTAACCCAGTGACCTGGCGACCAAGACGTCAAAGGTCAATGAACCGCGTACGTTTTGGGCAGTCGTGCAGACGATTTTTGTCGGCAGATTCTTCGCAGATTCGGTGGTTTCGAAGCGTTTACGTTTTTTCTTTGATGAATTTTGAAAAAGAATAAATATAATAACGGGGAATTTCTCAAATCTGACGTTCTATTTTAATCTCGGCTGAAATTGTAAGATGAAAGATATATACGTGTTATTATCTAACACGTATCTATGTATTATGTAAGTCTTTCTAAAAAGGTACATATTTTATATTTATATATTTTTTTTTGTAAATCAAGCAAAGTACACAATCGATTTCTAGTTGTGATATTAGAGCTTGATCTGTTGAAATAGATTTTGTACTGAACATTTTCAGCGTCTGAATCAAATTCTTCTTCGTTTTGTTCTGCGTTGTTCAACACGACGTCTTTATTCCAGTTTTCCACGTCGGTTTCCCCATACGCAACCTAAAATAGATATTGTTATTTAGTTACATACCTATGTTTCTGTATTTTACGATTCTCCTCGCATTTGGTGCAATATCTTGCAAAAGATTTTGAAACAATTCTGCCTGCATGTTTCATCGCCGAGTAATCTGAATTCTCTCAGTGGGATATTCCTCTTCGACGTCTTCTTTTGTAGGCATAATATTGTACAGCATCCCCCAAAACTGTAATTTTGTAACGAAGCGCGCTAATGTTCGTATGTATCTTTTGGTAGCAGTTGTGTTAATCTTATTCTTATTTGCATTCAGATCCAAACGTTGTATGAGAAGGGTTACATTAGGTGGTGGTATATATATTACACTAATCAAACCGTCATCCTACTTTAACTCTTCTTCCGGTCGATGACTCGCGGTGTTGTCTAACAATAATAAAACTTTATTAGGTAAATTATTACACCGTTGAATTGTCCCGTACCTGAGGAAAAAGAAACGTTAACAAAATCTCAATGGATCTAAAGGAATGCCTAGAGAAAATAACACCAACGACAAAATTGCTGTAAAAAAGTACAGCTTTTTTCTCATGGTATTGGTAAAATTCATTCACGAGAAAGACATGTGGAGAGACATGAAACGCCAACACACATCATCAGCATGCTTTCGCGCAGTTTTATGTACAACACATGTAATTCCGTCTCTGCTTCTATCACCATATCTAACCCTACAATAAAAGTGAATATTTCTGGCGCTAACCAGTGCCAGAAGAATGAAACACTTGTCTGCAAAGTCAGCAAACAGAAGCGGGTACAGTACTTTGTACGCTGCCCTCTCGTGGTAGCAATCCATCTTTTCGCTGTGTGACGATGTTTGTATAAATTTTACACTTACTTCGGGAATAAATTCATCGTGGAAAGCCTTTAAATGTTGTCATTCACACGGTATTTAGTAATTTGACACGAGACATTTTTATACATATACTAAAGGTGCTTTATATGTAAAATTTTTCGTAGTGCATCATCCAACACATTTTGTATTTCACTACTTCACTATTATCTTACTGCTCTTTCATCAATTATTTTAGATCCCGTTATTGTTCTTATTGACTTTCTATTGGAACTGTTTAAATTATGTTAGTTACTGCTGGTCTTAAGATTTTACAAATAATAATTTACTTCTCTACTACTATAATTCTGAATACAAAAAAAATCATACAAAAAAAGTAATAACGAAAGCATTATGCACTTAATTACTTAATATTGAGGCTGTAATTTACCAAGGACTATAAATTACAACTCCTGCATTCTAGTACCATTTCACAGTTCGAAATTTATTTATGGAAACTTTTCCGAATGCATGGCATGCACTAAACTATTCGATGACGAAATCAAGATCCTTAATAGGTTAATAACATCTCTATGTGCGTATCGGGTGTGTAGCCGGTCGACCAGATCGTCTGCTCGTTGGAATTCCTATTTTAAAAGGTTCACACATCGATCGCGATTGCGGGGCGTGCGGCAGACGTTGGCGCGTACACAACTTTCGACTGTCACACATCGATGTTTGCTTGTTTATGTAAATATACGTTCAAAATACAAGTAAAACAGTATACAGACACAGACGCTTTATTGTTTGACATTATCAAAGTGGGTCTAGATATTGTCGGCTCGGGTTTTGTGTATGAGCAACTGACACTAACCGGTTATTATTATTATTGTGCAGGAGTATATCTACGAATTCGACAAGGGTACTAATTATTGTCTGTAATACGTAACTTAATATGCATCCTTCTCCATAAGTGCGTACACTACAGCTCATATTAGTTCGGATACTTAAATAGATTTGGAGAATTAAAAGATACTTTAATTAAATGAAATCAAAATATAAAATTCGTTCTGTATTATTATTAGAATACTTTTTTTTTGTATCCTATGTCCTTTATACCTTGCGGTGTCGGACTATTTATTTCTTATTTTTATCTTCCACAGGTTCCTGTTCTGAGCCAGTTGTTTGGCTTCAATCAATCCCATACTTCTCCTTTCCAATGTTCTATACACCTGCTCCTTCCAGGTGTTTCGGGGTGTACCTATTCTGTTTTTGCCCTCTGTTTTGGCTTCAAATATCAACTTTGTGATTGGATCTTCTTCCATTCTGTGTAGATGCCCAAGCCATCCCAGTTGTCTCTCTTCTATGATTATTTCTATTGGCTTTATATGTAGACTATTAGTGATTATCGTGTTTCTGATTCTGTCTCTTCTAGTTACTCCTTCTATTCTTCTTAGGAATCTCATTTCCATAGCCGTAACTCTGCTTTTGATTCTATTCGTGATTATCCATGACTCACTACCATATGTTAATGTTGGTCTGACCACTCTTTTATACACCTCTGTCTTTATTTATTTTGGTATTTCTTTTTTATCCAGAAACGAATTTCTCAATACGTTATATATTTTTGCGGATTTCCCTATCCTCTCATTTACCTCTTTCTCTATTCTCCCATTGTCTTCAATGATTGTTCCTAAGTAGTTGTAACTTTTAACTTGTTCCAATGCTTTTTCCCCGATTTTGATGCTATGTTTTCTTTTTTCTGCTGCTATTATCATTGTGTTTGTTTTCCTAGTGTTTATCTCCATGTTTATCTTTATTAGTTCTTCTTGGTATATCTTCAAGTTTTGCTGTAATGTCTCTTCCGAGTGTGCTATCAGTACCATATCATCTGCAAACATTAGTTCCTGCACGTTAATTGCATTCATTTTCCAGTTTCCTACTTTCATATTTTTTCCTTTTTGTTTAGCTTTTTTAACAGCGTCGTCTATTAATACAGAGAATAACAATGGGCTCAATACGCATCCCTGTTTTAATCCAATTTGCGATTCGAATTCAGCTGATTCTGCATTGGAAGTTCTCACCTTATTCTAATTGCTTTTATACAATGCCTTAATCATCTCTATCATTCCTTTCTCTAAACCTCTCATTTCCAGGCTCTGCCATACAGCTTTCTTGTGCCGTCTTCAGTATGATGTTTTTGAATCTTATCCATTTGTCCTCTATCCCTATTTCGTTTTTAGTCTCTTGTGCAAACAGTTGATTTGACTTATATTGGTATTTCTCTCGAATTTCTTCCTCTTTCAATTTGTAGCTTTTTATTTTTTGCTTAATTATTTTTTTCCTTTTGTCTTCTTTATTAGAATATTTATTAGATATAATAGTAAATGTAAATACAACTCTGACAATATATTAACTTAAAATTTTCGCGCTTTTTGGCAAGGTTTTGCCTTTACTTGGTATAGCGGTATCATTAATCTGGTATTTGTAGTGCATAGTAGTGTGAGTGTTATTATAGGAAAACTAAATACACTTATTGATATTCAGAGAAACATAATTATCCTTACACCAAGTATTAATCAATAGAAGAAGGTCTTGTAAATATTTACCACTATAAAAGCTATTACTTGTATTAAATATTCTTACATCATCAGCGTATGTTGAGACATGATAAGTAAATACGGATAGCAAGTAGTTTATGTACAAATTGAAGAGAAGCGGTCCAATATTTGAACCTTGAGGAACGCTTGATGTTGCTGTGAATGGCCCACAGGAATAACTATTGTAGTAGTAAACATGTAAACTGTATTCCAGTGAGGTAACACTCAATCAACCATAAGAAACCTATACCACAACCAAACTCATCCATTCTTTGTTGTAGTAAGGGGTGATTAATACAGTCAAATACTTTAGAGAAATCGGCATACATCCATCATACGTCCATCTGGGTTCGGTTATCAAGTGCTTCGCTAAGATATTGGCTAATGCACGTTAAGTTAGTGATCATTAACTTGCTTATGGCAGGCCTATAATTAGCAACATTAGGTCGATCTCCTGTTTTAAATACGGAGAGAAATTATACTAATTTTCCAAACCTTCGGAAAAGTTAACATACTTATCGCTAGGTTGAAGATAATTAATAGAGGATGGGAGAAAGCAGGTACAAAAAAGTCCAGTAACCTATCATCTCCAGTTGTCATATTTGGTTTAAATTATTATGCTTAAAAGAAGAATTGAAAGATACACATCGCACACTTGGTTTATACACGGTCGTGAAGACATTGGTCAAGGCATTCACAATTTCTTTTAGCCGATTACTCTTTTACTTATACCATTCATGTTACATGCTTCCAGGGATGGTGATAGAAATCTTATTGTTGTTAATGAAGTGCCAGAATAACTTAAGATCTCGTTCGTTGAGCTCATCCATTTATATTCATCAAGATAACGTGTTCTTTTTGTTCTTTTCCACTCTTTGATGTAAAATTCTTTCAATTTAGTATATTACATCCTTCCGCCTCGAAAATAATCCAATTAAAGGGATTATGAATTCTTTCTAAAATTGCCATAATTTGCGTAAAGTATAACAGTTACTTAAAGATTTTATAAATCGAAATTCTTTCAAGTATTTGCTTCTAATGTATTATAACCTTCATAAATTACTTATTTGTATCTAAACACAACGTTACTGTTTCCAAGAAAAACTTACGAAAGCTTATTGACTGTCCGAATCAATATGAACTGTAGTGTACATCTCTTTGTGTGTCGAAGGTAAGTTATTCAAGGTTTCTAGTTGATTGAATTGGATGACACCCGTTTTCATTGATAAATGAAATTTTTCCTGCAATAATGGTACCCTTATTCGATAAAAAGGAGCACATTAAACTATTGGGCAAATTAGAAACCTCTACCGTTTTTTGACATGTTCACCCTTTTCGCTAAAAAATAAATATACAGAGCGTAATAATAATAATAACAATAATAATAATAATAATACTAAAAGTACATGCATAAATGAAACAAGAGTCGGCACAAGTGCGATTTTTGTTATCAAACACACTTCGTCGCGGTATTAAATAAAGATAGTTAGATCAACCAGCGATCGTTGCTTATGTCATCAAACAGCGACATGCGTCTCAAGATCCATTTGATGAATAGTACACTAGGGTAACAGAATAAAATAGACGCCTACTAATTAAAAAAAAGATTCTATCCGCGTTACATATACAAAATATTTTAAAATTTTTAAATTAGACTAATATTTTGTCGATTCACCTTTACTTGCGTGAAGTGCTGCGAGTCGTCGTGGCATAGAATCTATTAAATGATTAATGGTGTCTTCTGGAATATTTAACCACTCCTATGTAACAGCTGCCACGAGTTCTTCCTTATTGCTGGGTTTTCGGGGTCGTTTCGCCATATTTGTCTGGATTATGTGCCAAACATTCTCTATCGGATTCATGTCTGGTGATTGGCCTGGCCATGGTAAAATCCGCATCCCCTGTTCCTCTTTCCATGTGGTTGTTGTTCTTACTTTGTGGCAGCGTGCTCCATCCTCCATCAAAGTGGCGTCTTCTTTAGATAAAATGGCGTTGTCGAATATCGGTAGTAGTCCTTCTGTTAATATTTGGATATATTTTGCCGCATTTATATTTCCGTCGCAGATTACTAATTGCGATCTTCCACCATACCATATCGCGACCCACACCATGATGTTCACACCGCCGTATTTCACCGTCTGATGCAAAAATTTGTCGTCCAGTTGCTGTGACGAACGTCTCCATATCCACGTACGACCACTATCACTGAATTGGCAGTATCTGCTTTCGTCTGAAAAAATGACAGACCGCCAAAACTCTTCGGGCTTCGTTCGCATTTCGATTGCCCCAGCCATTCGGCGCCGTTTTTGAAACGTCGTAAGGAGAGGTTTTCTCTTTGCCATCCCCACACTGTGGAGGTATCGCAGAACGGTGCGCTGAAAGAGGTAGCGCACGAAGCTTGGGGCAACCTTTTTTTATGGCAACTGTCAAAATTTCAAACGTCTACTGTCAATAGATGTTGTTTAAGAGAATGTTTTGTGTAGCGAGTGAAGCGGTTTCGCAAAAATGATTAAAATCGAATTTCGTGCAGTGATAAAACACTTTTGGATGGCTGGAAAAACGTCTACGAAAATTCTAAATATTTTGCTAGAGGTTCATGGCGGATGTGCTCCATCATTTTCGACCATCAGCTCCTGGGTGAGCGAGATCAAATGTGATCCTCATCGACTATCTGCAGAGGAGAAGGACGATCACGGGGCAATACTACTGTACGACTTTCTTGTCGATTCCAGAAACATTTCAAGTCACCCTCGTACATATACGAACCATTTTTTTACTTTTGTGTTATTTATGTGTATATTCAAATCCATAGGTAACCGTATTAATTGGGGGTTATTAATTATTTGGCGAGAAAAAGATAAATAAAGAAAAACATGCTCTCTCATTGAAACAACTAGTAATCCTTCGGATTAATAATGTAGGAGTATACTGACGTTATACAACATATACCTTATTTGAACATGCTTCTGTACAAGTATCGATCTCTAACAATGTCCAGAGATATATTGTAATATCCGGACACACACAATACCTTCAAATACCAAATATATAGTCAATTAAATTGATATATCCAATTACCATCGGCCTCAAATGATACATTTCAATTATCTTCCTTAATGCAAACGTTTACATTAATTACTTCGAGAAAATAAACGTTAGATCAAGGTATTAAATTCGCTCCCAATGGCGTAGGTCCTTATTTAGCAGACTCTCTACTGAAACATACTATATGCAAGAGCACTTTGTCAATTTTGCACAGTGAAACATTAAAAGATCATAAAACTAAACGCATGCCTCTTATTTAATCGCATATGCATATAGGAACTATAATTGCCTAGCTATAGGGAATCGTATATGAACCAGTTCCCTTTCTATAACGTTGGTAATAATAACGCGTTATATCGGAGGCGAGATATTGGAGCGGTTTCCACTGGCTCTGTCACTTGATACACGGCAGTAATGAGAACACGTATGAACAGTATGGTCGTTAATGACGATAGACGCCGTAATAAAATACGATTCTCTTGAATTCTCCACTCCACAGCAGCTGTATTTTCTTTTCTAATGCAAATTTTATAGACTTACCATCAAGGACAATATTAAATTAAGAAATGGAAGCAAATATTTTAGCTTGCATGGGAGATATTGTTTTAGGAGTCAATAAACTCATTTTGGTTTCAATTCAAAGTATATAAGGAATTCAAATCAAACTCGAAATCTAATTGGTTTAATTTGATAGCAACACGATTCATGGCAACATGTTTTCGTAAAAGTAATTTATGAATAAGGATGGGTTCAACCCTTTTAGCAGTTACCTTGTTTCGGTACAACAATATTCCGAGTAAAGAACACCCTACATCAAAAACTCTTCCGTAAATGATGAGAAACCTGGTGAAAAATTAACAATTTCTGCTATTTCTAGTGGTTATAGACTTTAGAACTTTCCACGTAAAAAAGACTATTTATCATAAATTTATAGAAAAACTTAGCTCTCAAGACCTATTTATATCCATGTTTTTTGCTATTAAAATATAATACCATGTATGTATAATTATAATATTCACATTTCTAACACAGTTCGTCTTTGTTCACTTTATACACATGCGAAATATTAAATTGTAAAGTCCAATTTATAAAGATTCGTCCTTAAATTTCAAATCATTTCTCAACACTCTGTATAAGTTATCAAGGGTATGAACTTAAATAGTCATTAGTAACAACGTTTTCTTTTAAGAAATATCATGTGCTTATAATGTTCTAACACCCTGTATTAATCGTAAAACTTCTTAATTTTTGTAACATCCTGTATTAATACAAAATCCCTGTACACGGTTAAACGTTCATTACTAATAATTAATATTGTCATAATTTTTTAAATTGTATGTATAGTCACTGCGTCATAGCATTCGTAACACCCTGTATAAATCGTGAGGCCACTACATGTGCAAATGTTCAGTTAAAATTCTGATTATTTTTAAAACTCATGCGTTCTTAATTTATGTAATTATTTAACTACGACACCCTGTATAAATTGTCGAGCCTTTTATATATGTAATTGTTTAGTCGTAATTATTAAAATTTTCACTGCTTGTGAAAATAGTTTTCGTAACACCTCGTATAGAGTTGTAAAACCCTGTAGATAATCATTAGTATGCATTCAAATTTTCACTATGTTCAAAAAATCCCATTTTTCCTTAATTACGTAATACTCTGTATGACTTCTAAACCCCAGTTTGTGTTCAAATTTTATTATCAAGGTCGGTAATGGTTCAAATTTTCAATATATTCAAAATCTGCACGTGTCTTCGTTCTCGTGATTTCGTAACACCCTGTATTTCTTAAATAAATAATATTCATCAAAAGTAATTAAAATTTTATTATTAAAAAATGTCGCCTAAGCGTTTAATTTTATAACACCCTGTGTAAGTTGTAAACTCTTAAATCCTTAGAGTTGGTAGCGTTCTCACACAAATCTAGTTTATTTAAAAAACTTTCAAAATAACTCAAGAAATGTACTGCCCAATTAGGATTGATCGATAGAAACAGAATTCTTAATGAATAGTTTCGAAAGAAATCATCATCGTCACCATTATAATACAAGAAATGTATATCTATAACAAACGGAATTCAATGGAGGAGTCCGACAGCTGAGTAGACGAAATACGCCAAACGCTAGTTCGTTTTACTTTCTTCTTTTCCGAGAATGATTCGTGGAATGCCAAGCGTCTATAGTTCAACAGACGTCTTACAACAAGCTTTCACATTTCACAACGTGCTCCACACAGCTTCATCCACATAATATGTATATGTACATACGTGGTACATCGTTTAGTATGATGCAAAGCATAATTTTTCTTTTTAAATGTCCCACGAGTTATTCTAAATTTACAAGTGCACAAAAGGTGGTGTGCACCACTTCTAAAGACTATTAGACTCGTCGGTAGGTACTGTCCTCACTCCATCGCAATCTAATAAAGAATATTCGATCACATCTCTTATTAGAAAAGGGTGTTGTGTTCTTAAGCGAGCCCACGTACGCGGTTGCTATTACAGCACAAGTCACGCAGCATCTGGACACGATCCATCACACAATTATACACACGCACGAAGAAGTCAAAGAACCGCGAGAGTATTCAGGCTGGAACGACTGTAAATCATCGCCCTACACACGGGCTCTAAATATAAGCTACTATCGCGTTTGTATTAATAAAAATACGTCGTATACGTAGAACTAATTTTTAGTAGTAAGAGGATCGAGAAAGTATCCAATCCATCGAGATTACTTCTATATTACGAACGCACTTTATAAATTAGGACGTGTATATATCGGTTGATGTTCTATTACGAATGCCGCAAGCTGGCGGAGAATAGATTGGTGTTGATATTAGATTGTGAAGTAACCTAAATTGGTTGCAGATGTGTTTGAAGCATATAAAATTGGAATGTATGTACATACGAGTAACGTATGAGTCTGTCGGTTGAAATAAAGATCTACAATTAAGGTTGTCATTGCTATTAATTCTTTTAGTAGAAAGTTCTTCCTATTGATGATGGATAGAGTAGTCAAAAGAATAAAAGCACAAACCGAACAAGCACAGCACAATAATAACATATGTATTTAAGCTATCAAATATCCTATTATTATATTTCACTTTTTGAGTTCTACTATTTAAATATGAATCAAACCAGCCCTTAATTTTGTCACAAATACCGTACATTCTCAACGTCGTTATTAGTAGTTTTCTATCAATAGTTTCAAAAGCCCTACGCTAGTCCAAAAACACAGCTATTACAACATTTCCATTATCCATTTATTGCAATCACGTGTGACATGTCCACTGTAACAGTTTCACATGAATGACCTTTTCTAAATCCTTATTGATTATGATGAATCATATTGTTTTGATCTCAAAAATCATATAATTGGTCTTTTACGTACCGTTCTAAAACTTCTTCGTAATTTGGTATAATACTAATAGGCCTGAATTCCTCACATACTTTGGTTCCTGTCACTTGGGGGATTGGAAGAACGTACGATGTTTTCCAGTTTTCCGGATATGTACCTGTATCAAGTGAAACATTCACTATGTCAAGAATTCTATTTGCAGACATCTGAGCAGCATTCTTAATAATTTTGGTCGTTAGTCCATCATTAGTGACGTGTCCTGCATTTTTCAACGTGTTAATTATAACTTTGATGCCATTCAAAGTTACATTGTGAAATTTTGAAAATTTATTATAGTTTCTTTCATGTATGCATATAGGTTTCGTAACTGTTATCTTGTTGATGTATTTGGATAAAACAAGGGCTGTTTTACATAAAGCAGTCCTTATCTCGTTCCCAAGAACGTAGAAATGTTATTAATGTATAAATCCAAGCACGATCCACCTCTATAGTTTCCCATATTCTCTCTGAATCTCGGCAAAAACTGTAGAGATTCAAAAGAAAGTAATAACAATAAATGCGCTATTTTACGCGAAACCTACTGTCCGTAATTTCTTTGACCTTGGCGCTGGGTTAAAGTCGCATTCGCGCCGAAATTTTTGGCACACTCCGGCGATCGGTATCGGATGAGATATAGGCAGCGGCTCTATGGAAGAGGCAGACTGGATGACGGACGAGCTGGGCCCGGCCGTCAAAAATACGCAAGTCGGTCGGTCGCCTACTCGGCCGGTTGTTAGTCCGTACGTATGGACGAAACACACCTGAAGGTCATCCACATCACCGTTTTAGAATTCGCTACTAGTCTACCGGTTCACGTTTTGGCGTACAATCACGCGCTCACCTAACCGAAAATGCTACTGACAGGGAAAGGTTCCGGGATGTCAAATTCAGATCTTGAAACTTGGTGATACACCCCCTCGAAAATTCACAGATTCTCTGTCTTCTTGATTTCTTTCAGAAATTTAAACGCAAATATTGTATTTTATTGTAGTCTTTCAAGACACGTGAATGTGGTCTATATAGGGTGTTGCATTTAAGCGTCACCTTCTTTTGCTAGAGCTGATTATAGCAATGTGAAAAAGTAATTAATGCAAGGTGTTCATGTTTAACATTCATTATTGATTTAAAAGCATTTTCAGTTATACAGAGTGTTCTAAAGGTGATATTAACATAGGAACTTATATCTCATGCTATGCACGTACTACATATAACATACAACCATCAGAAAAGGGCAACAGTTACTCTATATAATCCCACTTCATACAGTTTATGTAGTTCAATTTGCTTCGCATTGATTAAATTAAATTAATTAATTGACATAACTGTATTCGTCAATTAGTATGGTATCAGATAAAGTATAACTGAATATAAGTAAAACCCGACAAAATTGACACGTTGCAGTGTGTGGCTGTTTGTTATCGTAAATATTCAAAAATATCACATGTCTTTAAAACGAAATATTTGCAAACCACATAGTTCAGGTATTATTATCTTTTAATACCAATTTTAAGGATATACATATTTTGATATTGGCGGTATTTGTTCGATTCTAGATATTTTGATAATATACCACAAAATTGGTTTTTTGTTAAGATATAGAAGAACTAATATATAATGGAGATAATGTTGTGGTTTTATAATGTAACAGTTATGTACCTACTCGATGAATTCAGAAGCAAGCAGAAATCGTATATAACGGCGCTGTTACAAGTGCATCTAACACTGTCCTATAGTATATAATATAATAATATCTGGCAAACCTATTTCTCCACTATTGATAATACTAAAATAACCTGATGGTAAGTTTAGGCCCCAAGTACAACAAACCCTATATCGACCTGCAAAGGGTGTTAGCCAAGCCTCATCTTCAGGTAAAATAACCACTAATTTATTTAATAATTGGTTTCTTTATATTTATCAAGCATTTGGCCAAGAAGTCTTATACTTTTAGAATAATGAACAGGTCACTGTCCAAAGTCTTTCAAGAAAAAGAGGTCGCATCCAACAAAGATGTTCAAATACTGATATTACTAAAAATTTCGAATATGTAAAGGATTTAATCGACAATTTTCTGACCTGGTTCTTATCTCAAATTATAATGTTAATCTCCATTTGCGAAATAATGTCATAAAATTGTAACCATTAATCCACACTCAATTGTCGTCCGCTAAATATATCAATGTGTTTCCATACGCCTGGTACAAGTCCGGTTATATAGAATCGACCTGGACCATTCGAACATCCCATGTGATGCTTTTGCATTCATTCGTTGTTCTTGGTGCGAAAACATTTTATGCTTTAAGCATTTTTTGACGACTTTCATTACTATACCAAATCATAAGTACGTGAACATTAGGGTATGTAATTTTACTAATTAATGATGGTTTTGGTGTAAGTAGCGTAAGGTGGAACACCCTGTATAATTTAAAATGCTTCAAAATCAATAAAGAATGTTAAAGATTAACAACTTGCGTTAATCTCTTCTCCATATTACAATAATCAGCTCTAACATAAGAGGGTGGCGCTTAAATGAAACACCCTGTATATACAACATTCGTGTGACCGATAAGGTACAACATTTGCATTTAAAGTTTTGTTCTAGCTATTTCCGTTGAAGGATTAAATCAAGAAAATTGAAAATCTGTGAATTTTCGAAGCGGTGTTTCACCCCCTCACAGTGAATTTCAGCACAAACAAAAAAAAAATTTTCAAATCTCAAGATGCTCTACTTGCCTACTAAGTTTCACTAAAATCTTGACACCCAGGGACCTTGGTTATTTGTAATTGAGTTTATAGTAGTAAGTATGAAATATAACACGAGAAATAACATCCCTTAACTGCAAAACCTTCGTTCTATTGCACCTGCTTCAAAATTCCTTGGAGTTAAAAAAATATACTCTTTTTTTCATTTCAATTTATTTCCTTACGCGAAATCCATTCAGCACTCTCATGAATGAAGCTAAATATCGTCTAGATATTTACAGCAAAGAAAATTATACCATCTTCGAAAGTAATCAGGAAAAAAAACAGCTATAAATAACAATTTAATATCCGATGATCTTAATCCGAAAAAAAAATACAATAAATCTAATCCAATTCATAATTCAGAGATTATACGTTTTGGTAACATCCCACGGGCTTCAAATCGTCTGTATTTCCACTCACTGGTGTACACTAGCAAAAAAAAAAATGCTAGAGTATCTTGACCTAATATAAAATTCAATGGCAAAAAAACTGACGATGTGGAAAACGCGGCAGTATTCATGAGCGTGTTTTTTTTTCTAACGTCAAACCGCCTACGCACAGCTACGTCTATCTGTTTTCCTCTTCTAACGCGTTGTTTTGCCATTGCAATAAGTAATAACGTGGAGAGATATCGTTTAACTTATTTAATAGGTGAATAGTTGGATATGAGTCGTAGGGTGTAAATTACACTACCTTATCCAGGGTTAATACATTAACATTTTCCAAGAAATGTTAAAATATACACACATAGTATGTTGGAGAAATAACGCAACTTATATAATCTGAAAGCTATATATCTCCTGTATAAAACGATACCGCAAGCATTAAAATCGATCAAGTTACAGTGCTTAAATTGACAATACTGTTTATCGGTTCATTACAAACACATGATGGTAGACTGAGCTAACATTAAATCTCGCTTCAAGCTCGGTAAAAGTTTTACAGAAACATTTGAATTAATGAAAAAAATTGGAGAGGTATAAGCGATTCCAGGATGATCGTGATGCTTTCGAAGATGATCCAAAACCAGGCTGTCAAAGAAACAAAAATCACGAGAAGCTCGTAGAAAAGGTGCGTCAAATTATCGCATACGATGCGAATTCGACTGTGTGATAGCATAGAAATTATATACGGCCAAATTCACGGAATTTTGACGAAAGATTTGAACAAACGGAAAGTCTGCAATGGATTTGTTGCTCATGCTTTAACTGAGGGCCAAAAAATTCCTCGCGTTGAACATTGCAAGGAACTTCCAAACGAATCTCACGTTTCTAGCATCGATTGTAGCTTCAAGTATGATCCTCCTGTACTACCTGGAGGTTCCCAGGCTCTTCAAAATCGGCAATATTGCGTTTCCAGATATTTTTTTTTTTTCATATCTGATAATACAACTACGGTTCTTCAGTCTTCCTGGAAGGATTATTACAACTCTGATATATACGAGGAAGGGCCCGTTGGGCAAGACGATGACTATTTTAAAGCACAAGCACAAGTGGCGAACCACGCAGTTGACGCATAAAATCAAATGGCTATTTTGCAGACTCCGCAACAGCCTACTTTTCCGACGCCTTGGAGAGACTAAATCGAAAAATAAAAATAAAAAACCACACCAATACCGTGTTCTTCTTGTCGATTCCGGAAACATTTCAGATCGCCCTCGTATCTCCTACATTCTTAAAGTGAATAGACTATAGATACAATCTTCAAGTCGCATAGCAAAATCATCTTCCCCTTGCTTCATCGAAAGAATTCATCTCTTTAAAACCTCGCATTATCCTGCAGTACCAACAAGAATAAACAACCATCACAATGACGAACTATGAAAGTATTTTTTAACACGAATCATTCCCAAACAAAACATCGATCCCCTGACGCTGCAAAACTTCATGCTGCAGGTTGGTGTCGGATTGTACTTTTTTTCCTCTTTCGGCTATACACAGACCTCGCTAATTGATCTACAGTAAAAAATAGTGTGACTGGTTTCGAATGTGAACTTGTAGATTAGAAGGCGAGAGCTGTATAAACGAATGCTTCTTTCGTCAATTAGAGGCAGGGGCGGATGTATGGACGAGGTTAGTCGATAAGCTTGTTTTGATCGATTTTCCAATCGGGATTAATTCAAATTTCGTGTTGTATTATAATAGAGCGTTGATTTATTAATAAATATCCTGTGTTCGAAGGCAAAAAAAAGGACCGTATATAATAAAGCCGGTATGGTTATAAAACTTATTCTTAATTAATCCATTATGCAAATTATGCACGTTTTTTCTTCACTTTGTTTGGGTAACTTGTCATTGAAGATGTCTGAATTAGATACAGGAGAGGTATTGACAGATTTCGACACATATTAAACTTGCAATACCGGATAGTTTTGACTGTGTTTCTTTTTGGAATCATTTTTTTCTTACATGTATACCAATATAATTTGTACACCAGGTGTATGCACAAGTCTTTTCCGGTATCTTGCTAAAAAGAAACACGTAATTTTCCAGCGAAATTAATTTCTCTTTATTTAACACATTAACCATCAGCTTCGACACATTTCGCCCATCTTTGAGGTATGTAATTTATGGGGCAAACCATTCGTCGAGCCATTTTCCAACTTCCTCGAAATTGCTGAAGTGTTGCTCTGCGAGTGCGTGCGCCATTGATGCGAAGGGGTGATAGTCAGATGGCGCCAGATCTGGCGAGTACGGCAGGTGGGGAAGTATGTCCCATACAAACGATTTCATGGTTTCTTTCACTAGTTTTGCTGAGTGAGAATCCGCATTGTCGTGTAACAAAGTCACTTTGCCATGTTTTCTGGTTAATTCCGGTCGTCTTTCGATTAATGCGTGGTTTTATAATTGTTGGCTTTGGCGTTGTGTCTTAACGGTTTCGCCGGACTTCAAGAATTCATAATACACAATACCGCTCTGGTCCCACCAGACGGAAGCGATTTGGCCTTTGTATTAAAGACCCACAATTTTTTCCGCTTGGGATTTTCAAAATAAATTTTTCGTCACCCGTCACAATTCGATACAAAACTGATTTCCTTCTGCGACGTTGAAGCAGCATTTCACAGATAACTTTGCGATTTTCTATTTGACGTTCATTCAAATCGTACGGAATCCATTTACTGAATTTATTAATCTTTCCCATTCCTCGCAAACGTCTGCAGATTGTTTCTTGTGACGCATGTAAGTAATGCTTCTGCTAATCGCCGTTAAGTTTGAGTCGGGTCATCATCGAATAATTCCTGCAATTGCTCGTCTTCGCATTTTTGTAGTCTACCAAAGCGCGTTCACCATATGTTTCTATCAGCACACGACTTTCAATAGCCTTTTTCTTTCAGGCACAGAACTCGGCACGATCACTGAATGATAAACAGAAGACGCTAGTTTTTGGCGGATTCAACTTGTGTGTATTTGTAGTTTAAATATCAGATGAACAAAATGACGTGTGTGCTAAATTAATGCACTGCGTGTTTTTCGCAAAAGAAATAATAGCAGAAATCAGAAAAAAATTCCGTGTGGGTTAGCATGCTTCATCGGCGAATAGGGGTCGCGGGTTCGAGTCCTACCGAAGTCGTCAAATTTCTCATTCGGCAATTAATCTAAAATATAATATGTTGGTAAAAACCATTGAAGATTTATAATAGCATACCTCATGAATTTGAAGGTTTTTTCTTAAAAAGAGGATGCAAAAACGTACACAAGTAGGATCTGCGAAAACTAAAACTTCCATTAATAAAAGATCAAGAAAAGACCCGCTTAAATAATGAAATTAAATCGATGAGGGGACTTTAGCACATTTTACAATTTGGACCCCCAATAATCCACTGTGTTCTGTGTACTTTGCAACCTATGGTAACGTATTCGTAACGGGTCACGGTTTCGTGTGATATAGTTATGGATGTGCCCGTTGGTACTACAATGCTCTCTGTTCTTATGGACGTATATTCATTATGTAATTGTATCAAATGCTCATGAAAAATTTGTATGTAATACATCAACTTGACCACAAAATATCTGTCATATATTGAGCAACAACTGTAGTAGTAAACTACGTCAAGAAACTGTATATCTTCCAGTAAAGAAAGCCATGCTGACGCTCAGAAAGTACAGAAGTCACACTATGAGGTACGCTGGAATAGAGAACATGTTCATGCACTTTTGTTAAATTATATGTACACAAAAATAGATTGATTATTTTTATCATTGGCTTCGCCAGAACAAATTTGATGTCATGAATTAGGAAGATCGGAATTCCATAATTATCAGCATCATTACCAGCAATAAATCATCAGGAAATTTAGCCACCTATTGAAAAAGGTAACGCTATTGCACTAACAAATATACATATTTTCCCATTTATAAGCTTTAGTATATGTCCACTGTAGTATAGAAATTTTCCCATTTAAGGTGTCCAAGATTGTACTAATCTATTATACGGGATGTTACAAGTCCATACTAGGTAATGCGAATTAATACTGCAGCACCTGAACTTCTAAACGTGAATAAAATTTCGTTAATACATCGCCTAGCTAGTACCTACCATTCGCCTTATAACAGAAACGCGTGACCGAATGATTAGCCGTGCTTCTCGTGAAGCGCGCCAGCCTTAATGCGATAGGCGTTGGGCAACCGCGGAGATTCTCGACACCGTAACGCCGCTGGCGAACGATGGTGCGATAGATATGTAAATTCCGATTGTAAAACTGCATTTTTTTATTGCGCTTTGTTAATTGTCTGTCCGTACGGACTGTAACTAATTGTAAGTGAGTGAATATACGTATTATGTATGGAGGTGTTTGTTTCTAGTGTTCGTTGAGATATTGTTTGAGGATGTTATTATATGATAAGCAGAAAGGCACGTCGTTTCACCGAGCATAGCATGAGGATTGTTATAAAAATAACCGTCGAAACGAATGGATGACGTAAACACGGTATTTTATTTTTTTTTTTTCGTTTTATTCATTAAACGTTGTTTATTATTATTATGGCGGTTTATAAACAGCCAATTTTACCATCAACCGCATCCCAAACTTCAAGAACCATCTTCCCCCAGTCCCCTCTGCGTAGTTTTTTTAATTCTTTTTTCCCAACTCGTTCTTGGTCTTTCTTCTTTCCTTCTGTTAGTAAGCTTCCATTTTCAACCCTTTTGTGGTAGTCTATCCTGGTCCATTCTCCTCATGCGACCGTGCCACAATGGTTGTTTTTGTACTACCTCATTTGTCTTGAACATTGAGCCTTGTACTAAATCCAAGTTGTTTTCGACAAAATTCCAAAAACTGAAATATGTCAAAATACGTATTCAACTGAAGATTTTGATGATTGGATTGTAGGAAAATTATCCATCATGGCGAAATACTTAATATTCTAAAATTAGAGGAGCAAGACTCACTTTTCACATATTTTCAAATCTTTAGAAACGAATAACAACTCACGCCGACTATGAGCGTATAAAATTGCTGAGCAAGCGATATAGCACACTGATAGCTTCAGAAATCGTCGCCGAAATGAATCGCAACCGTGCAAGAAAAATTTGTGTTACTACAGGGAAAAGATTGAAAGCTGCAAATCGTCACGGCCGCATTGCAACAAAAAAAAACCTACATCGACGGGGATGCAGGCAAAAACGACTACAGTGGGCAGAAACACATACAAATTGGACAGTGGGTGATTGGAAAAGGGTGTTATGGATCACAAGGGTTTGTCTCTCCGTCTGGCGTGCCGCTGGACTCCAGATTAGGACTACTATTGTTTCTATTATTTATTAATGCTCTCTTGGTTAGGTTTTTCGATTCGATTTTAACTTATTCCGATGATATGAATCTCGTTTTATTTTGCATGTATTGAAGTCTTGCTGATGCTTAATTTAAAAATAATAATAATCTAATGTGGTTGCAGTTAACTAATTTTAACAATTCTGGTCTAAAAATAATATTTACGGGAGGCCATTCCATAACTTTAAGAGTTCCTTCCTCTTCTAAATGGCGTAAATAGTCTTTACATAATTCAGAGGAATGTTTTGGGTCATTATCTTGCTGGAAGATAAAATTTTGACCCAAAAGTCGAATTCCGGAAGGTATTACGCGGTAGTAGTTTTCTTTTTTTAATATACCGCCAATTTTCACAACAGCCCCAAATGATGATAGAACCTCCACCGTGCTTCACGGTAGCAGCAATACACTCTTCTCTGGCACGTTCACCCACAGATCTTCTTACGAATATGCGTCTTCGGGTTCCGAACAGCTCAAATTTGGACTCATCCGTCTATAGGACGTTGTTCCACTCTTCTATGGTCCAGTGTTATTGTTCACGAGCCGATTCAAGTAGCTTTTGCTTGTTTTGTTTGCGTAGTAATGGCTTTTTCATCGCAATACGTCCATGGAGCCCGGCTTTCTGTAGGCGACGTTTGACTGTAGAAACACTGACTAGTTTTTGGCGGCCACCATTTGATTCTGCGGTGATTTCCGGGGCTGTTTTGCGTCTATTTAACTTGCTGGTAACCACGATTCTGCGATCATCTGCAGATGTTGTCGCTTTTGGCTTTCCACTCCGTCTTTTATTAAGAAAACTGCCAGTTTCCCGATATTTTTTTACGTTATAGTCAACCGTAGCGTGGTGTATTTTCATTTTTTTGGCAATTTGTCGATTACTTATGCCACTTTTGTGGTAAGCTAATTTCTCTTCGCGGAGGCATTTTAAAAAATTGTCACACGATATTTCGCTCACGACGTGAATAGAGTAAATACCACCCTGCAACTGACCATAGGTTACAGATTTCACTATAATCTTCTAGGAAGGTAATTTAAACATTATTACCTACAATCTAACAGATGACTAAATTTACCCAGTAAATTCAGAGGGATTGTTATTGTAATCGCACCGCAATAAACAGTTTATGATAATCCGACCAAGTGCAGGTAAATGATAGTAAACCTTATGCGATATATTGGGTGTTGATCTTACTGAACTACATTTTAAATACGTATTTCATTTTATTATAATATTTTTTTGGTAAACATAATACTATATGAATAATCCATGAAAACAGGGGTGCCTAAACACTTTTGAGCGATAGTGTATATAAACCACGTTTTGTGCGTATGAGTATATGCGATTGTGAAATTTGATACCAATTTATTTTCCTTTCTTGGTGGCTAACTTCTTTTCCCCGATAAGTTTGAGTCCTGTTTTTTTTTATTCAATGATTAATTTAAATTTGTTTATTTCAGCCATTAAATACGCCAATCAATTTAACTACAGCGCGCAATAATAATATGCTGTATAAATCTTAGTCTTAACAAACAATAGCAGTTTGCATATGCCAAGGAATACTAAAAGCTTATGAAATTTAAACTAATTAAATTACATAATGTTCAACTGTTAATCTTCCAGTGTTACTGATTAAATTACCGAAACCAGAAAGTGTAATGAAATCCCATACAAGAACAGAACCGCTCCCCATTTCTAGTCCTAACTTGAACACACCAAGGGTGGTCGATATCTTTTACTTTCAATTTGTATAATTTACTGAAATATTTGTACCACCTTTCAAAAAATTAAAACTGTTCTTTCTAAAAAGAATCAACTTAGCCCTGTATATAAGTATAAGAAGCAAAGTTTTAAAATCCTAAATAAATACTCTAGAAACATACACTTAAGGTGTCCTGTAGTGTACAACATCTAGTACAGGTCACAGGTTAGCGGTCAAGATACATATATCGTATTCAACTCCATAAATTTAGGCTTTTGTGTTGAATGAAAGGATGAGAAATAGAACTCCGGATTAAATTTTTGTTTCGTAGTTTTATTTCTTCGTGAAGTAGGTGCCGCAAGAGCTTGAAATGCACTTCGAATTAACCTTTTCGGATTTGTAAGCTTCGGGGGAATCTACCAAACGAGCATAGACGATGTTAGAATGGAGCGATGCAAATGCTAAAGTCGCTAAGATATTACGTTTATCGTCGTTTTCTACTGCTGAAATATCAGACATGCAGTCAGTCTCGAATAAAAGTTATATGGGTATGTCGTGAGCTGGATATTTTATGCTAGTTTTCAGGTTATGTTAGATGCTTACGTAATTTTCAACGATTATGAAGCTTTGTGCTTTTTGTGAATGAGAGATTACTTATTCCAAATTATTTTAAGTGTCTCTTTTACCACAACGCGATTGATCTAGTACGTTTCTATGATTAATGTGGATTAATAAATTAAATAAAATTAAAATAAATTTAATTTTAGAATTGTTACCCACTCCCTGGTAGTATTAAATTCTTTGTATAAAACCTCAAACAGAAAGGTTTTATTTGAGCATCTTTAAGTATTTCTGGCCAGTGATTATATGTTCAACGATTATAAGCAATGCCAACACATACACTAGGGTGACAGAATAAAATAGACACCAGGTAAAGCGGTATAAATATGTAAACAGCTAAATTCTAAGAACGAATTAAGAACTTTCTCTTGTCATTAGGGTAGGGGTAGATGTATCGGAAGGAATTCGTCATAGTTTAGTATCGTTACAACTATGCCTCGCTTACAAGGTTCGAGTGATATTAGCGACTTCACCCGGGGTCGCATCGTTGGCCAGAGTGAACGCGGCCCTTCGCAACGTGAAATAAGTCAATTTTTAAATATTCCGTGGTCCACAGTTAACCGTGTGATTACACAATTTAAACGCAAGGAAAAAACAACAGTGGAGCCTAGACTAGGTCGTGTCGGTCCTTCTGAAAGAAGTAAAAGGGTGCTTGTGCGCGAAGTGTTAAGAGAACCGCGAAAAAGTACAGCTGAGCTTGCGGCAACTTCACAGAAAAGTCAGCGCACCGTTCTGCGATACCTCCACAGTGCGGGGATGTATAAAAGGGTGGCAAAGAAAAAACCTCACCGTACGGCGTTTCAAAAACAGCGCCGAATGGCTTGGGCAATCGAAATGCGAACGAAGCCCGAAGAGTTTTGGCGGTCTGTCATTTTTTCAGACGTCAGTCTCGGAGGAATTTGAACCCACGACCTCTACGTTACCCGCGTATTGTGGTACCATTACACCACGAGACTACTTGGTTAGTTTAAATGTAGTTATTAAATTCCTCTAAAATTCTCCAACTAAAGGTTTGGGTGTTGCCATTAATTCACAATTAACATTTAATGAGAATGTAGGATATATTTTTGCCAAATATTATAAGCTCTTGGGATTCCCTATTCGTTCACATCGATATTTGCTCATTCATACAGTGCCTCTGGGTTTATCCCGTTACTGTATTAAATAAATAACCCTGCCTTTAGTTAGTATAACCGCCACTGCATGCGCTGACGGTTCTTACGTACGTTCCGGACCTATATATACGCTGTACGCGGTGGGCGACTTGTGACCCTTCGTGACCTTTCGGTGCAACGCACTTCTTCCACTTACCGCGCCGTATACACGGTTTCCCTTCCCGGCGCCCCGCGCCATCCCTCTTTCTGGCGCTCTCTTTCCAGCGCGCGCGTTTCATCATCGTCCTGTTAACGCCGTCGAATCGCCCGACGTGTCGGGAGGGCTCTCCGATCCTTGGCGGCGGCGGGCGGCGGCGACGTGCGGCGGGATGGTACGTACGGGTTGCACGGGCGACCGAGCAGATCGGAGCGATCTAGATCCGTGTTAACGGGAGGAGGAGGCGGCGATAATGCAGCGCTGACTCCCGTTAAGCCGGACCGCGGACGTACGTATCTGTTTGATGCATCCGTACAGGGTGTATTTGAAATACGGAACGGGAAGTGTTGGTGTATGTTATAGTGGGGATTAATTTCATTATTTCGTTAAGGCCTTTAAGAATAATAATAATAATAATTCATGCCTTCGCATCCCCTAACAGTCTTTTGCCAATTACATGAGGCATTGGCCGTGAATTATTATTACACCTGCGCCTGTGGAGAGTTTTAAACCACAGAAAAATCTCAACCCTGAGAAACAACCCCGGGGTTCGAATACGGGACCTCTGGACTGATAACAAAGCGCACTAGGCAATGAAGCACCAGCCCTTAGAAGAATGACGAAATGTATTGATATTCTACACTGGATATCAAAGTTTCACGAACATGGAAATATTCCAAACAAGAACTCTAACACCTGCCTTAATTTTCTACAGGAGACGTCCGCATCAGTTTTCCATTTTAAAGATTCGTCACCAGCGAGATTCAGTATTTTAACGCAAAAATATTTCAACAATTGCTGCAAAACATTTAGATAATACGAGGGTGGATCTCTATGCTATGCCACCGATTCCCTTATAGTAAAACTACAGTGGCATTATATTTTTAATTTTTCTACACTGCTGCCGACTACCTCTCTACAGCTTACATCACTTCATACTTACTGGAAAACTTTACATGGTGCCTTAACTTTCCTCGGTGTAGTAGTATATCGTGTACCTTTTCAATGTTTTTGTCTGTTGTTGCCATTATTGGAGGACCACCGGCATGTTGGTTTTGACAGGATGTTCTCCCGCATTTAAAATCTTGACATCAGCGTTTGACTATATCATAAGAAACTGCACTCACCAATAGCTTCCATAATGTCTTTATGAGTTTGAGTTGGCGCCATGCCCTTTTTCTGGCGGTATTTTATTACGGCTCTCTGTTCTACAGAATCCATTTTTATGAACAATCACGACACACAATTCAAGAATTAGCCACAGCACAACAACACTTTGAGAATACAAACTTGATATTATGTAGATATGATCTACAGATGTCAATTAATTAAATACCAAAAACATCAATCACAGAACCGATTAGAAGTAGGTGAGGGGTATGTCATGAAAATCCGCTGTCGTACCAAATTAACGTGGACATGTAAATACTACTCGAGACTTTTACATCTTAACTTCTCCAATCAACAAATTCTTGAAATCATACAGTTACTAAAAATTTCCTTGGAAGAAAGCTTTTCTAAGTTCACTAACGAAAGATATAACATGCCTTCAGGGTTAGCTGTGGGATCACCTCTATCACCTCTTTTAGCCGATATTTTTATTCATGAGTTCGAGTCTGAACATACTCTGTCCAACAATAACTTTTCAAATAATATTAAGTCTTACAAACGTTATGTTGATGGCAATTTAGACTTTGTTGAGTTTGACTGTATTTTTTAAATTTCCCGCATGAACATCGTCCTTATCTGCAAACTGCCTAACAGGGTAATAGTCGAAGAGCAACCGTACTAAACGTACACATTCATTAAAGTCTATTACAAACGCAGGTATTTTAATAATCAATCGCATCAGACATAGTAGTATAAAGTTTACATTGGAGGTTCAAAATAGTAAAAGTATTCATTTTTCAGATATTAGGATTACTATTACAGATAATAACTTTGCTTTCAATATTTTTCGAAAACGATCCCATACAGGCAGAGGTCGCCCTCGTACATGCCTAGCTATGGGGATTGTGATGCGAAATACGTAGGTAGGACGTTTAGATCTTTTGAGATGACCGGTTTCTCTCATTTCACACGACATTTCCTACAAAGAAATCACTCTAACTTTAAAATTCTCCACTTCGCTAACAATCCATTATTTCTAAAATACACCCCGTATATCGCGGAGCAGCGATGCATAAAAAATCGATAAACACGCGAGATGTTTTACTCCACGCTACAATAGACAATATGAGTGATACTGGACGTTTATAAATAAAAACGAAACGCGGATCCTAGGGGATGAGAGAGCGGAAGATCCCTTCTTCCCCTCTCTAATTCTCCCTCGATTGGGTGACTCTGATCAAAAGAATTGGAACGGAATGCTAGGGAGGCGTGCGGGGACTAGGAAAGTGCAGGGGTTAACGGATGAATTTTATTGGTGAAGGTATCGGCATATTTCGGATTTTATTCGCTTATATGCAGAGAAGAGTGGAATTTCGATAGAAATGAGAGTTTAACAGCTATTACGACATGGTCGATTGTCAATTACAAGTAAGATCGTTTATTTTGAGTTTCGTTTGTGTTATATGTCTATTTACAATTGGTTTCGATCGTATAATTAGCGCACCGCATACTCTGAAAACTACGAAACTTTGTAGTTACGTCATAGTTATGACACATGCTTAAATTGCCACGATTTACGTTATATACTTTTATCTCGCTTATCTTCACTTTATCGATAAAATTATGATGTAACTACAAACTTTCATGATTTCATATGTATGTCTACAAACTACACAGTTTCTATTAAAGACCATTCAACATAATATTAGCCAGCACCCTAATTATTAATATTTAATTAAATTAATTCAATTATAGTGTTCATGCTAATAAACCAACAGCAAAAAATTATCCAAAATTGAGCATCGGGAAAAACCGCGAATAATTTTCAAATATTAATAACCTCTATTTATTTTTGAAATAAAAAAAAAGGTTCTTGAACAGAAGTGAATATTTAACGTCTTCGGGATTCTGAATTTATCAGCGATATTTGTGAGACCTTACGAGTATACCCACCTATCGTCAGATTGAGCAAGTCTTTGTTGCTTTTTAATATTTTCAGAAGTTTAAAATTCTCCAAAACTCGCTGGATTGCCGATATTTAAGGACCAGACAGCCATGCTGATGAAAATCTGATGCGAATGAGTTGGCTAAATCGTTGAGGGGTGGTGAAATTGAACTCCTCAAATAATATCTACCTTGAACTCAATTTTTCCAACAGGGACTGCTTTGTCATTGGATATCCCTTAGTAGAATACACGTGGTCATTGTTCAAAGACCCAGAGCTTTTACACTAATACCATTGTACGCATAAGTTATTTTTACTGTGTTTTGGGTAAAAAGAGACACGTAATTTTCAAGGGAAATTGTCTTTTTTTATTCGAAATATTGGCCATCGGTTTCTAGATATTTCACCCATATTCCAGGTAATTTATGGATACCATATCCGAGAAACTGCTTGTCTTTTGCGGTAAACCATTCGTCGAGCCATCTACCGAGTGTATTGATTTCCCCCATTGCTCGTAAACTTGTGCTGATTGTTTCTTGTGTTGAGTTTGAATTACGTCATCATCCAATTGCCCGTCTTCGCATTTCTGTGGTCCATCAAAGCGCTCACATTGAAATCACCACTTTTAAATTGCAGAAACCATGTTTTACAAGTTCTAATCGATGAACTGCGTTCACCATATGTTTCTACCAGCAAACGATGACTTTCAACAGCCTCTCGATTAAATAAGAAAAGTAATGCGTGCCGCAAATGTTGTCTATCAAGCGCAAAACTCGATATGATCACTGAACGATATAACGAAGATGCTAGTTTTTGACGGACTCAACTTCGTTTGTGGTTTAAATGCCAGACGAACAAAATGGCGACGTATGTGTCAAATTAATACGCTGCGTACATTTCACTGGCGCCATTTCTGATTCTGAGATTTTCCCTCCTTTATATAATGTTGTCCGTGGTGACAGGAAGTTCGATAGCATCGGTGGAAGTAGGAGGAGCGGTGCTTTCATTACGTTAACTCAACACGAAACGTTGTTAGGTTAGACACAACTCAACTTCTGTTCTTACGAATTCGTTTCTACTTTTGGCGTTCCTCAAGCTCCAGACTTAGGCCCTTTGCTTTTCCTAATTTTTATTAATGTTCTTAACAATCTTAGCTGCCACGTGCTTGCGTTTGGTTGCTGTAATTTGGTGCTTATTCTAGTTTTTTTCTTTCTTATTTACGGTTAGGCTCAATTGAGTTTTAAGGAGGGAATTCTTCATGTGTTTTGGTTTACCTTTTCATATATAGTCATAGATTTACTTGTATATTGCAAATATTGTTAGTTCCCATTATTACTTATTAAAATATAGCAAAAAGGAAAGAAAACCGGTTTCGTGCACACATGCACATCATCAGGCCAAGACACCCCAGAAAAGGACTACGGAATTAAAACAGATGCAAAAAAACAACATTAAAAGCATCACTGCATCAGACAAAACCTTTAAAAAAGTACGAATTAAAGTTGTAAAAGGACACAGGACAAATTAAAATGCCAAAAGGTGGCAAGTCCTTTTTTTATTGACTAGAATTTTCTTCCCTTAAGTAGCAGAACAACAAATGTTGACGTAGATAAAATTTTCGGTACCTTTAAAGCAGACTATTTACAGAGAAAAAATTATCTCTAGCATACATCTTCCTTCTTTATCGAACCAATTTGCCAAACATTTTTTGCGCTTTGCAGTTAATATTTTAGTGATTTATAGTAACTTTTAAAATAAACAATGTAATACGTTTGATATACGGGTTCTTTTAAAATAAATTCCTTTGTATAATCATACATTTTTCCGTATATCTCAATAATTTAGGAACGAAAAAGTGTCTATTTATACGAGTTAGATTAAATCAATTAGGATCATTTACAGTTTCGTATTGTAAGTTACGACTCCGCTAGAAAATTTCCACTCATATTGTAGGATTCCAATAAGATACGCTGTATTAATAACACCATCATTAATCTATTTATAGTTCGCTACTAAATATTTCTTCTTAAAAAATACGCGTATGTAGTGTCCGAAAGTTAGGAACTACGTTACTCGATACAAAATAGATTCTCCGCTCGAGCAATATAATTGGAATTTTGCTGTCCTGGGCAATTCAATTAATAATATTAAAGTAATTCCTTTTTAAGCTTAAATTTTGCTTATCTTCGTATACAATCAAATCCGCATTGTAATATTTATTCCACGCATACGGTATATTATAAAGTCTACACTGATTCATCTCCCAAACCGCATATAATTAATTTTTTGTCTACTTTAAATACTTGAATGAACCGTGAATCATATAAATTATTCATGAACCAACACGTATAATATACAATACTCAGAAACAATTTTATATTTAATTCATCCCTACCAAGAAATTACTAATGTCCTAACATATATTACATACATATTTCACGCAGAAGTATCGGCTGGAAACTTGTGTACACCGTAAGACTTCTTAACCCGGAATCTTTACGGTGTTATAGCTTTTAATAATTGCTGTTGAGTGAATATGGTATCTCGACGTGTACATGTTAAGGACTCCCAAAAGTTTCAAAAGAAACTTCCGTCTTTTACTAACCATTTCTACAACTACAATGCTGCTGATACGATAGTGTAATCATTTTAATGATTTTTTTCGGTAAAATATAAACAATTCACTTTCATACCTTCCAATATTATCAAATAAATTTCACATTACTACAGCCTTTCAATATAGGTGGCAGCATTGTTAACAACCCATTGCCAACAATGTGGAAGTCGTAGTATGCATTTAGCAGCCCCTATTCTGTTGATGATTCTGATGGAGCAATCTATTGCTTGCATAATCACGGAAACAATCCGGAATTGAATCTCGCGAAGTGCTTCCTTCATCTTTGGAATTAAATTACTGTCACCTGGGCTTAAATCCAGTAAATATGGAGGATGCAAAAGTATTTCCCAGCCCCAGCGATTATACAGATCAAGTACACTCTCACGTCCTTCATTGAAAACTTTAACCCACCTCACCACTGTTCGGTATGATAACTCTGTTTCCTCACACGTTTCAGTGAGGTCTTCACGTTATTGTCTTGCTGTATGACCACACAACGCAGAACACAACAGTTTAGATCAGTAACCCTAAAAGGCTATCTTTTTCTTGCTATATCGCATGCGCCTTGATTTGAAAGAAAGACTCCATTTATTGTAAGATAGGTAAGGCATAGACTAATAGGAATTTGCAGTGAGAATAATTCATTCCATATCTATTCGTGTCTATAGCAGTGTTGCCACTATTAAAGTTCTAGCCCTCCAAATTCATCCAATTTCATTCAAAGTGATCTGTGTTATTTTTGGCACGTCATCTCTTTAAGCTATTGCTACCGTAATTACGTTGGAACCTCGCTTTGGGAAAAGGAAACTGTACAGACCTTAGAAGAAGTATTTAAGATGCTAGCCAAAATTGCAGCAGTTTCTGTAGCGTATAGCTTTTATGCATGTTTAAATTCTTGTGTTTTGATGCCCACATTTCCACATTATAAATTATTTAAAATATATTTATTAGACTCTTTTCTTAAAACAAAATATACAGCGTTTTAAGGATGCAATATAATATTAATTGTGTACCATTGGAAAATTTATTCCGATATACTGGGTGTTTTAGAAGAAAAGGTGGTACAGTAAAATTTAGTTCTTTTTTAATGGAATATTTTGTATATGTTTACATTATTAAAAAGCTCCAACTACAATCCATTTACTATTTATTTATTAATATAAAAGTAATCTGTTTTCGATTTTGTTAGAAAACTGAAAAATCATATATCCCAAAAAAAATATTCCCACGTCCAAACACTTTGAAATTTAGCAATAAAATTGGCTGTGTGGATCAGTCGAGATTCAGTGAAAATGTGAGTAAATTGTTCTTGTCACCAGATATACAGGATGGTTATAATTAAGAAAGCATTAACATTACCAAGTACAAAATTATTTTTCAAGATTTTTTTAAATGGAACACCCTGTATATTATGACTAGAATTATAAAAATTGTACGTCGTGTGGTTTCCGAGTTGCAATTGATTTTGTTAGAAAATTCCAAAATCATATATCCCAAAGAAAATATTTCCACATCCAAACACTTTGAAATTTTGCAATAAAATTTGCTGTGTGGGGTGGTCGAGATGTAAATTGTTCTTGTCAGCGAATGCACAGGGTGGTTATTATTAAGAAAGCATTAATATTACCAAGTACAAAATTATTTTTCAAGATTTTTTTAAATGGAACACCCTGTATATTATGATCAGAATTAAGAAATAGTATATTTTACTTAATAATATAATATACTTTCTAGAGATATTACATCCCTGAAATATCAAAGTGCTATCAAGCATAGAGTCCGAAACGAAATATTATTACACCCTGTATAGTACGATATCAAATGTAAATAACCATGAAATAACTATTACAGGTGATTATTGCGATTCAATACAACAATACTATTGTATAATAGAAATTCTACAACTTAAGATGTCTAAGAGTGTACATAAACGTATAAATTTTGTTTTAAATAGGTTGTGTGCCATTTCTCGCTGTTGTAATCCTACTTCTTCTCGGTACTTGCGATTAGTCAATAGCGCGTAGATCGGGAAATTTTCCATCCCTATCGAGATACAGCGTAAGTGCTATTTGCGGAAAACCCTCGCCTTTAACGAATTCTAACCATTCCTTGAAATTCCTCCATCCTAGTCAAGGCTATTAATTTAAGAGAAGGTCAAAAAGACACCATACATTATTGGATTGAACTCATATCCTCCTTGATAAACGTATACGCATATCTTTAGGTATTTTAAGGATTTCCTCTTAAAGCGTTTATAACTAGTTTTCGTTTTAATTATTGGCGTTACTTTGATTAGGAAATCGATTTGATCAACTCGCTTTGGTTTGAATGTCAAGGATATATAGGTCGTAGATTCTTTCATTTTTTTGTATCATTAAAGAAATAAAGAGTTAATGAAGGCTAAAAGCTAAAATTGTTGGTAAGTAGTTTACTACATGAGAATTTTTCTTGAATAAACGTTAATATAGAAGACTGGTGACTTTGTGATTTTCTATTTGACGTTCATTCAAATAGTGTGGGACTTGAAATGAATACGTAGGCTTCCACGGCTAGAGTTAGTAAATAATAAACGAACTACTTCCGGAATTGGACCGTGTCATGATGAGATAATATAGAAATAAAAAAAGGTACGAGGAGAAAGAAATAAAAGGAAAAAGAGATAAAAAGAAGAAGAATGAAAAAGGAGGGGATGCGTGAAATGGGAAGAAAGGTGAAAAAAGGTAAGAGAAGGAAAAAGAGACAGAAGAGGGGGAGGGGGAGGGGGGGGGGGTAGAGAACGAGAGAAAAAAAAGGAAGAAGAAACGGGAACAAAAGAAAGATGGGATCTCGACGTTTCGCCTCCGTCGTAGGAGGCTTCTTCAGGAGAAATAGGGGAAACCAAAGTGGCACGGTAACTCGACGTATAAACCACGAGAAGGTTACGGTGACTAAACCGCAAAAAACTTATGCGTACACCTGGTAAAAGAAATAACAATAGTAGAAAAATTTTCCGTATGGGTTAGCGTGCCTGTTCGACAAACAGGAATCGCGGGTTCGAGTCCTACCGAAATTGTAAAATTTCTCAGTCGCCAATTAATCTATATGTTATTCAAAATCAATGGAGTCTTGAATATATAATTTATTTATATCCTCTTTGCTTTGAAAGTAATTAAAGAACATTCATAAAATAAAAACGCCGAGAAAAAAAGCTGGTTGATTACTATTGATCAGTGTGATACTGCTGATATACTAGAACACCCAAGAAAGATGGCCGCAAACACAACAGAAACAAAAGTGATTAAGAAATTTCGAAATTAAAGCTTAAGAATTTTGTGTGTTCCTAACCCTAAATTTGATCGAAGGGATAATTCTTACTAGTGATTTCATATGTACTGTTGCTAACACCATTTCCCTGATGAATTGTCGTTATACTGAATTATACCACTTTCAAAAAACCACAAAGACGAATGATTAATGTGTATTAGAAAGATTAGAGGTCCAAGTATCGAACCCTGAAGCACTCCAGGTTTAATCAAGGACTCCGGCGAAGCAGAATACATAAAATAAATGTCTAGAGAATAGACTACGGTCATTAAGTAAATTTGCAAAAAAATGCAGCTAATAACGAAAAGAGAAGAAAATACAAACATAGTAGGGAATTATCCCCAAAATAACCACGACCGCAGCAACAATGAAACGTTCCACAATAAATCC
This sequence comes from Trypoxylus dichotomus, assembly GCA_023509865.1. Lineage (NCBI taxonomy): Eukaryota > Metazoa > Arthropoda > Insecta > Coleoptera > Scarabaeidae > Trypoxylus > Trypoxylus dichotomus. The sequence continues at coordinate 1,852,599 of CM042080.1, forward strand.
TCGTTAGGCAAGACTCAATTACGGAACCTAGACGCGGCTATGCATCGTTTAAAAAGCAATTACCGGCATTTTTCCCCGTTCTAGCTCGAAACCTCATCGGAAAGGTTCCCATTAGAAACTCTTAAAAAAAAGCGAAATAAGCGCACCGTAAATCACACGGTAGAGACGTTATTAATCCGGCTGGTATTTCTCAAAATGCGCTCGTATTCTCGAAGGAACGGGACGAAGATTAAGTAGGGTGATCTCGCCGGTTCGTACAAGCTGAAAGGGCCGTAGCGAACAATAGAAATATACAATTTACGGTGGTTGCATCGTGAATAGTCATTTTGCGGCTAGAAAGAGTTACCTTTTGCTTTGGCCGAGAGAAAATGAAACAAAAGATCGGGGTTAAAACAGTGGATTGCCAAAACTGGTGGTAATGACCTTTTCAGTGTTGGTGTGTGCAGTACTTAACAGTGAATTTAATTTCTTTTTCTGAATATCTTTTATTAAACTTAAAGAAACGAGAACAACGCAGGTCCGGAGAATATTCCTTATTGATTGTTATTAAATTGCTAAAATTTTCCGCCCTAAATTGGTGTTTTTAAAAGTGTTGGTAACATCTTCAACCTCGATACGATAAACTGCATAGCATATGTTTTTTATAACGTATATTCCTCAGATACATTTTCATTCTTCTAGTGTTCCTCAAGGATCTAACCTGGGTCCTTTGCTTTTGAATATACTACTAGAGCAATCGTCTCCTATATGCAGATGATGTTTAAATATACTCAATCAATGACTATATAGCTTTTGTGTAGTCAATTATTGCCACAATTTTAAAATTACTTATTTATAAATATGTATAAAGTTCAGCAAATAATACAAACACATCTTAACACTGCTCTTAAGACAGATTAACCAAACATCGATATATATTTTGGCAAACTCGTATTAAACTAGAAAAACTATATTGAGCATCAATATGATAATCTTAATAAAATAAAATAAACATACAGGTAGATATGGAATATACTTTACAAGTAATGTGTGTATAAATATAACACCCTTAGGAACTTTAGGATCCAAGTTTTTACAGAATAAAATCAAAGAGTCAAGATCTGATAGCACGAGGCCCAGTAACCACCCATTATCCCAGGACCAATCAATCTTATTATGTACTAAACAAAATAAATATGTTAAGAAAGAAATCGTTCTCCTGGTAGAAAGAGAAACAGAATTAAATATCTGCAGCAATATGTTCATAGCCTCCATCTGAATAAGATCCCTCCGACAGAAACTAGAGGAGCTTTAGGAATCGTCGTTGCACCGCCTCAATAGAGTTTATGTGTGGGGATCGAATGTGAGAAAAGAATAATGAAGATAGAGCGGAAGTCTCTAGAATTACGATAACACATGTGCTGAAAAGTCCCGGGCCTAACACATAGATGACGCTAGTTTTAGTGCAGTCACCTTTCTCTCAGTTAGTACTAACCTTCAAAAGACAGCTGTTAAAATTTCATGATACTCTATTCATTAGTTTGTGAGTTATTGTGCTAAGATTTACGCTACTTTTGTTATTTTCAAAACAATGGATCAAAAACAATTTCGTGTTTTAATTTTACACTGATGGCTTGAAAAGTGTAATGGGGACTCCGCTCCATCAGAAATAACAATAAAACGTTGGTTTGCCGACTTCAAACATGATCGTAGAGACAGCGATGATGCAGAACGCAGTGGACGTCCAAATGAGGCGGTAACACCAGAAAACATCAAAAAAATCCACAAAATCGTTTTGAATGATCGAAAAGTGAAGTTGCGTGAGTTAGCTGACATCGTAAAGATATCAAAAGAACGTATTGACTTCATATTGCATGAGCATTTGACTATGAGAAAGCTCTGTTCAAAGTGAGTGCCGCGCTTGCTCACTGTTGACCAAAAACAAGAACGTGTTAATGATTCTGAGCAGTGTTTGGCCATGTTTAAACGTAACAAACCGGAATTTTTCCATCGATATGTGACGATGGATGAAACATGGATCCATCACTTCACTCCGGAATCAAAACGATCGTCATCTGAGTGGACGGCAACTGGTGAACCTCGTCCAAAGCGCCCGAAAGCACAACAATCGGCTGGAAAGGTTATGGCCTCGGTATTTTGGGATGTGCGTGACGTAATATTCATCGACTATCTTGAGAATGGAAATATCATCAACAGTGAATATTATATAGCGTTATTGGAGCGTTTGAAGGCCGAAATTGCAAAGAAACGACCGCATATGGCAAAGAAAAAAAAATTGAAAGTATCCAAAGGATGATTCGTACTAAATGGTTGGTTCGGAGAAGTCAGTGCTGCTAAGTCGCACTGTATATGGACTTTCGAACGACTGATCGGTAACTTGTTTAATTCAGTTAGTAATTCGGTTGATATATGGGTATCCATGTGTATGGAATATGGAGTTAACTGCAATAGCAGTCAATGGGACTGAACTTGTTTCATTTCAAATAGATTTCAGTTTCCCAAAATAGACCACTACAACATTTCAGAATCCAAGCGACCTTTTTCCAAACCCCACGCCTAATTGACTTAAGACTCCAATGTACAGCTTATGGCAGAATTCCATTGTGAAATTAATAGCACCAAATCGATCATCTCGAAATTTTTTCGCGAGTAATAGGATTTACAATTCGCTCCTTCGAACCGTCGGTCTATTACTCTTACACTCCCTTGCCGTCTTGAGCCGTTTCCCACGGGGGAAAAACCACCTTCGCACACGGCGCGCAGCAACAGGTTGTAATTTTCTACAAAGGCGCTGCAAGCGATACACCGACAACGAGTACCGAGCCGTACCTAAGCTCGTAGGGTTTAAAATAATTTATGTACTTACGGATAGCTAGCAGAACATCTTCGCCTCATCGTCTATGGCGTCGTATCGTCCTTAGTAGTTCTTACGGGAGACGCTCGGTTAGAAAGAGAAGGGTGACGAGATAGCGGCGCAACGTTGAACCATAAATTTACCATCCGGTATGTTTGCTGCTTTATTATTTTGTCATATTTATTGGGCCGTTAACGATATACGCAAATAGTTTATTAATTATGCTCTATCCCGGCTAGTTTCTTCTCGGACCGGTCGCGTTTATTGCCGACTACGTGGAGGAACAGAGAACTGGAATTTTTATGTGAATTTTATGGCTATCACGGGAAAGGTTATTTATGCCCTATGAAGGCGAGCAAGTGTATTCGGAATGAGTTATTTCTGGCCATCCGGGGTGACTGCGGAGAAGATTTGCTTGTGACGGCCTAAAGCCTAAAGCCTAAAGCAAAAGTAAAAAGTAATAATTAAAGAAATAATCACTCCTTAACTTCGTATCATACGAGGGCGACCTGAAATATTTCCGGAATCGGCAAAAGATGGCGCACGGAAGTGGAGAATCAACACTAGATCCCTTTTTTGATCAATGGTTAACATTCGGGGCACCCATTTTGCACTCATCTTTCAATATCTTATTCTCTAGTCAGTATGTTGTACACTACATAATATAATAAGCCACTATCTTCCACAATGTCTTGCAGACATGTTTTTTGTCTGTTGCTATCGTTATGGGAGAACCACCGGCATGTTGGTTTTCGCAGGATGTTCTTCCACATTTAAAATCTCCACACCAGCGTTTAACTCTATCATAACAAACTGCAGACTCACCATTACTTGCCATAATGTCCTTATGAATTTGGCGTCGTGCCCTTTTATCGCGGCTATTTGTTCTACAGGATTCGCTTTTATGGACAATCACGACACACAATTCAAGAATTAGCCACAGCACAACAACACTTTGAAATACAAACTTGATATTATGTAGATGGGATCTACAAATGTCAGTTAACTAAATGTCAAAAAGATGAATCGAACAACTGCTTAGAAGTAGGTAAGTGGTGGGATATGAGGATGCGCCCGAAGTTTTGATTAACAAAACTGAAAATGCTAAAATAAATTTATATTCTACGTCTGGAGCGTAAAATTAATGCAATAAAGAATTTCGCCGAACAAAACGAAAAATACTTTTTAATCCGATAAAGAAAAGACGTAACATCCTGTCTTGATTGCTGTGGAAATAATTTTATTGAAACGTCGTCATTAACCCAAACAACTTTCTTGTACACAAATCGAAGATAATTTACAGACGTTACAACTCTAATCCCATCCTTTCTTTATTGAGAGTTTTTTACTTCTCTTTTCCAATGTTCTATACATCTGCTCCTTCCAGGTGTTTCGGGATCTACCTATTCTGTTTTTGCCCTCTGTTTTGGCTTCAAATATCCTCTTTGTGGTTCGATCTTCTTCCTTTCTGTGTAGATGTCCAAGCCATCCCAGTTGTCTCTCTTCTATGACCACTTCTACTGGTTTGATACCCACACTATGAGTGATTGTCGTGTTTCTGATTCTGTCTGTTCTAGTTACTCCTTCTATTCTTCTTAGGAATCTCATTTCCATGGCCGTAACTCTGCTTTTGATTCTATTCGTGGTTATCCATGACTCACTACCATATGTTAATGTTGGTCTGACCACTCTTTTATACACCTCTGTCTTTATTTTTTTTGGTATTTATTTTTATCCAGAAACGAATTTCTCAATATGTTATATATTTTTGCGGATTTCCCTATCCTCTCATTTACCTCTTTCTCTATTCTCCCATTGTCTTCAATGATTGTTCCTAAGTAGTTGTAACTTTTAACTTGTTTCAATGCTTTTTCCCCGATTTTGATGCTATGTTTTCTTTCTTCTGCTGCTATTATCATTGTGTTTGTTTTCCTCGTGTTTATCTCCATGTTTATCTTTGTTAGTTCTTCTTGGTATATCTTCAAGTTTTGCTGTCAGTACCATATCACCTGCAAACATTAGTTCCTGTACGTTAATTGCATTCATTTTCCAGTTTCCTACTTTCATATTTTTTCCTTTTTGTTTAGCTTTTTTAACATTATTGAGAGTTTCAGCATTAAACTATCTTCAGTAAAGAGCAGTTTGAACAAAGACCAATGGATTCAGTAACACCGAAATTCCACAAAGGATAAAAACGGCCAAAACAAGAGCTCCATTGTTCATTGAACCCCAATCTTCAAACTAATTTCCATTTTTGCGTCATTTATTTAGATTCAAAAGATTGTAAGCTTTTAAAGCGCGATCAACCATTGCACGACCAAACAATAAAAACTTCCAACATACGGTTCAGTCACCCAAGCAAAAGATGCATTTTTTTCCGATATTTCCGATTACCTAATTCCTACCGGGGAATAATTATAGTCTTGCTGACGTTATTTATGACAAAAACTGCTATTAGTTCAAAACAATTAATGCATATACACATTACCGATTTCATAATTATCCATTAATGACGAGGCATTGCTCAATGGTTGCGTTTATCTTACGCGTTTTGAGAGAAACCTGTAATTACCTCCTTCGTAGTTCCTATCATGACCGTTATTTATGTAAATAATTTAATATTTTCCGTCATATGCCTCAATTAGAGCCGTACGCCCCGATAAAAGAATACCAGAGGCCTTCTATTCATGCAGAACAATGATACCAATTCTAAACCAATTAGCGCTTATGGGTGAATTTTCTCACAGTCGTATAGAAACGATTTGAATTCCCTTTAATTTGCTTGGTGTGTGCAGTTTTTTTTCCCCCCGTTGGCGCATATATGCACTCGTTACATATTAAATTATATTAACAGCGCTGTGGCAATGACCAGGATATGTATTCTTAATTGGTCGAGCATGTAATCTTTTTAAATAATAATGATGTATCTATCGCGATGTTCAAGTCTGTTGTCTGGAATTGCGTCGCTTGATTGTGTGGGGTGGGCAAGTTGAAAATAAGATTTCTATTTTCTAAACGGTTATCCTCATCTAGTGATGAAACGATATTAAATCCCAAACGTTATACCTTAATGCAAATAATCTTTTTTTCTTGTTTCCTTGTACTGTTGTATTATATATTTTGAGGATTTTTCTTATTTTGTCTTTTTTTTTATCGCAGATATTATTGTAAGCAACGTAACACATGGGCTGAAAAGTCCCGGGCCTAACAAAGAAAACACGGTTTTTTTGGTTCAAAATTAGCTTTATTCATCAACGTAATCTCCATCAAGAGCAACGCAATCATTCCAGCGCCGCTCTAACATTTCAATACCACTTTTGTAGAACGATTATCTTTTGCCTCAAAATAGGCCTCAGTTTCAGCGATAACCTCTTCATTCGTGAGAAATTTCTTACCGGCGAGCATTTTTTTGAGGTCTGCAAACAGCCAGTAGTCGCTGGGAGCCAAATCTGGCGAATACGGTGGATGTGGGAGCAATTCGAAGTTCAATTCATGTAGTATTGCCATTGTTTTAATTGATTTGTGACACGGTGCGTTGTCTTGATGAAACAAAATTTTTTTCTTTGCCATATGCGGTCGTTTCTTTGCAATTTCGGCCTTCAAACGCTCCATTAACGCTATATAATATTCACTGTTGATGGTATTTCCTTTCTCAAGATAGTCGATGAATATTACACCACGCACATCCCAAAATACCGAGGCCATAACCTTTCCAGCCGATTGTTGTGCTTTCGGGCGCTTTGGACGAGGTTCACCAGTTGCTGTCCGCTCAGATGACGATCGTTTTGATTCCGGAGTGAAGTGATGGATCCATGTTTCATCCATTGTCACATATCGACGCAAAAATTCCGGTTTGTTACGTTTAAACATGGCCAAACACTGCTCAGAATCATCAACACGTTCTTGTTTTTGGTCAACAGTGAGCAAACGCGGCACCCACTTTGAACAGAGCTTTCTCATAGTCAAATGCCCATGCAATATAAAGCCAATACGTTCTTTTGATATCTTTACGATGTCAGCTAACTCACGCAACTTCACTTTTCGATCATTCAAAACGATTTTGTGGATTTTTTTATGTTTTCTGGTGTTACCGCCTCATTTGGACGTCCACTGCGTTCTGCATCAACGGTGTCTCTACGACCACGTTTGAAGTCAGCAAACCAACGTTTTATTGTTGTTTCTGATGGAGCGGAGTCCCCATAACACTTTTCAAGCCATTGCTTCGCTTGAACGGTATTTTTCCCATCAAGAAGCAGTGTAAAATTAAAACACGAAATTGTTTTTGATCTATTGTTTTGAAAATAACAAAAGTAGCGTGACTCTTAGCACAATAACTCACAATCTAATGAATAGAATATCATGAAATTTTAACAGTTGTCTTTTGAAGGTTAGTACTAACTGAGAGAAAGGTGACTGCAATAAAACTAGCGTCACGTATGTGTTAGGCCCTGGACTGTTCAGCCCATGTGTTATATTTTGCATATTTGAATTTTAAATAAGAACTTTGTAAATTTGTCCTCTTTGTCCCTTTTTTGCAATAAAGTATTAATATTATTATTATTACCAAACCCTCGTAATACATAGTGGCTATTTGATGTAAAGAAAACTGAAACGTCATGCATTAAATTTTGAAACGATGGCCATTCTCTGTAAACTTTTTGAAAACCCTAGCAAACACTCTATTATTTCAAATATTTAGAATATTGCGAACATATTTACGTTGGACGTCTCCCTTAAAAATAATATGTTCCTGCTTTAAAGCATCACGTCATGTAGTATACTCCCGACATCGGACTAGATCATCACTGTACTTGCAAACACAATGACATAACCTTGCCCAGCTGCTCGCCAGTTACGCTATATCAATGTTATGCATGTTCTTCCTCAATTAGTGATTTTAATTTTATCGTTCTTTTTTTTTCTCCGGTCCGTTTCAGGGTTGAAACTTCAGCTGTTCACTTTCCATGTCTCATAACCGATCATCGACCTCCACCCATACACTTAGCGTTTCGCGGTTTGACCGTAAGCGTCGGCCAACGCCAGATCCTGCAAGACGTCGACGGCTGGGTGCGACCGGGCCAAGTCCTGGCGGTAATGGGACCGTCCGGATGCGGGAAGACGACCTTACTGAATTGCCTTAGCGGAAGACTGAGACTGGACGGCGGGCAGATCTTTCTGAATCGGGATTTGCTTTGTAAACGCTGGAAGAGGAAGATCTGCTACGTCCTGCAGCAGGACATCTTCTTTCCGGACCTCACGTTGCGACAGACGCTAGAGTACACTGCCAGACTACGGTTACCTGATAGTATGAGCCATTCGCAGAAGATGCAGTACGTCGATCATATAATCGACGTGCTGGAGCTGCAGAATTGCCAAGATACCATTATAGGAGATTATATCAAGAGGGGGTTGAGCGGAGGCGAGAAGAAACGGGCCAATATCGCTTGCGAACTGCTTACGAATCCATCTCTAATGTTGTTAGATGTAAGTGCTTTATTACTGGAATCTATACTCTACCATAGAAAGAATTAATAGCTTTTATGATCGCTCGTATTTTTACATAAAAACGTAGAATTTCATTTGTTAATTTTCTCGATCACAGAAAAACATTAAATCAAAAAATCAAAGGGCCAAATGGAATTTTACTTGGCTTTTTCCAAAAAAAAAATTGATTGAACCCTATAGTTTATTCTAAAAAGAGAGACACAAAATTCTGAACAGACCCCTAGCCTAAATTACAACATACAAATTTGTGAAATCAATTTTACACGGTAAACATAAATTTGAAGATCTGTCTGAAATATTAAATCTGTACCAAATAAAATTGTATACCGATTCTTCACAGATAATTCGTCAATTAAAGCAACACATGAAAGTAAATAAATTTGTCTAGAAAACACATATTTAATTTATTTGTTGAAAATAGTCATTATACAGATAACAGTGTACATATGGTAATACATAATAAGCAATGGAGTTGGGGACAGTTTAAATTTTACAACCACAACGATGCGTGACAATTATTTAAAATTAAAACTGATCAAGTTAGTAACAATTAATTTTATTTTATAAACTATTTGAAGATTTTCGAATTTAATCTGATGTTTGTGGGGAAGTCGAGTCGATCCTCCATATTGGCGTCTTTTCTGATAACGTGACATCTTTGCAAGGGTGTTGCAGTTATTTTATTGATGGAAGTATGTAAATCTTACTCTCTAGTTATACAAAATACGATTATAAAACTAAAATTGGCACAAGAGAACTGGAGTGTGAATTCATGGGTATACACCCGGCGTGTACGTTTAGATGATTTTAAAAATCACTTCTCAAACTTGCCTATCCAATTCTGTTGGTGCATTTCGTGAATACGATTCTAAAACCAAAACTGGCACAAGAGGACTAATATAAACGATATTTGTTTCTAAAGATTTGAAAACATGTGAAAAGTGTAATGGCTATTGCTAAATGCTCCTCTAATACTTGGGAAATCTACTTTATCCTGTGACCTTTTCTTGTGTTGGGTGTATTCGTCAGAATTTCTTTGTAAGCATTCAAAATTTTCTGCTTTTCAGCGTTACTCAAATGATTTGCATTCTCTCGCTTCTTTGAAGGAGAATACACACCTGTATTTTTAGCAGTACCGGTGCTAGGTTCTGCATCCATAATTGAAAGCAACAGCTACAGAATTGTAACTTTAGTACAACTAAAGTTCTCTGTATTTGCGTAATACTTAAATAATCTATTTATTTTCAAGTCAAAGCTCTGAGAAGAACTAATCTAACCGCAAAATAGCTAAGGTAAAATAATAATTATATTCACATTACACACTGCCGAAACGCAAACGTGATATAAACAATAGTAAGGATGTCATAAGAAATAACTGTTATTTGAGTCTGTTCAGAAACCTGTCTCTTTCTTTTTGGAATATTGTATAATTATAGGGAATTTCCCCATAATTTGCCACCATTTATTTCCATCTTATTCCAACTATTCACACACTAAACGCACAGAACTAGATAATAATCGCAAATTTATATCGATGGTAGAGATTTAACGTATATATAGTGTTTCTCCTACCTTTTAGGAGCCCACCTCAGGCTTAGACTCGTACGCAGCTCACAGTCTGATGTCCACGTTGAAGAAATACGCCAACTCCGAAGGGAAAACCATCGTAGTTACCCTGCACCAGCCCTCATCGCAGATATTCCATTTGTGCGATAAACTATTACTGCTGAGCGGTGGACAGACGGCCTTCTTCGGTGACACTTCCAGGGTGATAGACTTCTTCAGCAGTATAGGACTGAATATTATGCCGCATTATAATCCTGCCGATTTTATACGTAAGTTACTGTATGTATTTTCTCGATTGAAAATAGCTTTTTTTTTTCGTTTCTCTTTGTTAATATAGTAGAACAGATTAAAGGGTCCAGCGATATGAGGGACAAAATAATCGCCGCTGCCAAGGAGGAACGAAAAAGCAAAGACTATCCGACGGAACTACAGCTGAGTGATTGTATTTATATCCAGGAGAAGTTAGAGGGCGCGCATGGACCATATCCACATCTGGAACGTATGTATTTTTTAAAATTTACAAGCAAAATCGTCACTTTTTCTTATTCTTCTCATATCCTTATACCTTTTCAGGTGTTGGATTTTTTCATTTGGAAATCTTATGATTTTTGCGCTGCAATTTGTATACTGAATCTTACTATGTCGTATGTACTTCTCAATGGCATCTAGTAGGGTTTTGGGGATTTCCCTTTCCTTTAAACTTCCCCATGTACCTCTTCTATCTATCGTATTTGATACGCTGTTTGATAGGCTGCTTTCAGATCGATGAACACTAGAAACATTTCTTCTCCTCCTTCAATTTTTCTTTCTATTAAGTTCTTCGTTATATAGATACTGTCATTCGTTTGTCTCTCTTACCTGAAAACTGCCTGTTCTTACTAGTCTTTGTTCTCCATAAACATTTTTTCAGTATTCTTTTGTATAGTATGTAGCTTGTTTGTGCTAGACATATAGCTTTATAGTTCTCGCATTGGGTCTGCATATGCACTATATAGTCTACTAGACTTTTGGCGTTCTGTTCTTCTACCATAAACGTGATTTTTTTTCTAAATTCCGATACCACATCGTACTTCCAATAATCGAGTTGTTTCTGCTACGAAAGTCTATCATCTTTATCTCATTAGTATTCCTCTAGTTTGGTGCAAAATCGTCACAACATACTATATAACCTCAAAATAATATTACACGAAATGAAAAAAATTACTATGACTTTTACAGAAGACACCTTAAACTCAGTGGAACCAGATGTGAGAAAACTATGGTTGGATACCCACTCGCACGCATCATCCTCAGTTAGTTCAGATACCCAAGACCCGGACTGTTACTTCTCATGGCCGACGAGTTTTTGGACACAGTTTAAGGTCCTCTCGCAGAGGAATTTTCAAGAAGCCCGGCCGCGAATGTTATCTAAACTGAACTGGGTACAGACCATAGGTTTAGGCATCATGGCCGGTCTGCTATGGTTTCAATTAGATCGCCGCGAAGAAGCCTTGCACGACATCCAAGGCTGGATGTTCTTCTCCACCACCTACTGGATGCTTTTCGCTCATTTCGGAGCGTTAAGCTCGTTTCCACCGGAAAGGGAGGTGATCAACAAAGAACGCCAATCTGGCGCGTACAGGTTATCAGCCTATTATCTAGCGAAGATGATCGGCGAACTACCTTTAACGATGACCCTACCCGCGGTGTACCATCTCATCTCCTACCCGATGCTGGGCTTCCATTCGCCGGAGGTGTTCTTCACCTTGTTGTGCTTCCTACTGCTCAATACGGTGGTCGCTCAGAGCGTCGGTTTCTTCATCGGCGCCGCGTGTATGGACATGCAAGTTAGTATTACGATCAGCGCCCTCTACACGCTGGCGACGCAACTATTCGGCGGTTACTTCGCGACGAACGTGCCACCGTGGTTGACGTGGATGAGGTATCTATCGATGGTCCACTATGCTTACCAGAATATGCAGATCATCGAGTTCAGCAAGGGCGAGAAGATCTTGTAAGTATTACGCTTTTCTTTTCGAGCTTTTACGCGTGAATCTTTTACGAAATTTTTGGAGTACCGCAAGGACAATATTTTTGATTATCAATCAATATTCAATTGCTTTTAATTCACCCCTCTCCTCCTCTTTATTTCATCTAACGCCACTAGAACTCCGTTCTCTCTTGCAGGTGTTCGGAGCAGTCAAAATTCGAGATCTGCAAGGATTCCAAGACGGAAATCCCGATCGCCGCCATCTTGGACGCGCAAGGTCCCCATCTACCGCTCTGGGCGAACACGTTGGTCCTGCTCGCCTTCCTCGTCGTCTTCAGATTCCTCGGCTACATCGTGCTGCGCTACTTTCGTAGCCCGAAGTGACCGGCTACCGCTAGAGGTCGCCACGAACGCCGTTACCCTGACGACGACCGCCATTGTGATAATTTTCGCGCGGGCCGGACCGCATCGCGTCGAAGCGCGCGACCCGAGGAGGCCGCAGATTGATATTAGATTGTTTTTACGTCACCGTTGGTATATAACTCGAATTCTCGTACCATATATAGTAATAATGATAACGATGAATGATAGGTTTACGTTTTCACACAACAGATGTCGCCGTACAACAGTTTTTTTTTTTCGTTGTTTCCTTCGAAGAAGGGAAATAAGAGACTTGTTTTTTTTTGTTTTTTATTTTGTTAATTTTCTAAAATCGTAGAAGTGACTGGCTTTACGTTCCATCAATTTGATATAGAATAAACATGATGGAAATAAATATAAACATAAGCAAAACATAATATAAATATATATATTATATACAGATATACATGAAAGAAACAGGCTGTGCTATTAGGTTTTTTTATTACTGTATTTACTACTATACTATTTAAAGTAAAGTAAAAAAAAAACTATATATTAAAAACAAGAAATTCGATAATAGGTGTGTACTAAGTAGGTGTTATAAAAATAATAATTAATATAAATAAATAAATAAATAATAACCACATACTATATTATATTATACTATTTAAACGAAAACGTATAGTACCGAGAAAGAATTCTTGTCTTTTTTTTCTCGTCACCAAAATGCGATGATCCATTCCACGAAATAAAAAAATATCCCCCCGCCCCCCCTTTTTTCTTATTGTCTTAATAGTGCGAAAGAATTAAATAAGCAAGCCTTGTATTGAAGGAACTTTCTAAAAGAAAAAAAGTGAGGGTACAAGGAGATTGTACCACCACCCTTCCGCCCCCCCTCCCCGAAATTCCCCGCTCCCCAGTGCCTTGGTAAATTAAAAATAATAAAAAAAAATAAATACGGTGCCAAGATTGTTCACTCAAAAATATTAAAATTAATTAATTAATTTAAAAAAACGGATCAACCAGCTATAAGAAGCTGCCACACACAGTGTAAACAGTTAATCTAAAATAATTCGTAAAAATCGTTTGTTTTTTTTTTTCGTTTGATTTTATTTTATTTTTTTAATTTGTTATAATTGCTGTTTTAATATCATGTGCTATTAGTAGGAAGTAATTTTCATTTATTAAAAATTTTCTATCCTTAATACACCGTGTCCAAAGTAACCTGTTCACCGTTGATGCATATATTTTTTTTTTTTATGGGAGATGAAAATAATAAAAATTTATTGTTTTGTTTGGGGGTTACTTACAAAAATATCATTTCGGCGATTCAAAATTTGTTGTTAAAGAAATAGACACCTCAGTATGCTATTAAATTAGAAAAATTGTTTTTAAACCATTTAAAAAAAAAAATTAAAAAAATACCCCATACATCAAGGAGTAAATATTTTTTCTACTTTTATCATTTTTTTATGGACTTCAACACTGAACAAATATTTTGGACACTCTGTGTATATCGCAAAGGACATCGAGGTATGAGGCTTTCGGTGCCCCTTGTACACATATACAGTTTTCGCATTTTAATGTATCCATCAAATATGGGAAAGAAAAATATTTAAAAAATATTTTTTAGACTGTGATCAGAATATGGTAGTAATATGGAGGATGAATGATTTCTTTTATTGTTTTTTTTTTTTCGTTTTTCATTTTTTGTTTAATAATTACTGTTGTCCTTCCTTTTCTTTTGAATTTAAAGTGGTAAGTTGATATGTTGTTGTTGGATATTTTTCTTTTAATATTTTACGAGGTATTGACGAGAATGAATATATTAATAACAGATAATTGTGATTTTTTTTTTGATCGGGGTCTGTTTTGCGTGGTAATCTACTATTTTTTTTTTTCTAAAAATTTTCTTTATTTATTTTATCTTTCTTTGTCGTATATGCAGTATTTTAATCCTTTAATTTTTATCGGTTCAATTTCAAAATTTCGATGCACAGGGTCAATATCGTTCTGTACAATTTTCAGCGAATATCGCTGTATATATACATACACCTTAAAGGTCGAAAATTCGTTTCTTAATGTAATCATCTCGTTTTTTAAACAACGCGAAAACAACATCTTGACTTGATCGTTGAAATGTTAGCTGTTGCAAGGTCGGTAATTTTGAACAAGGTTATTACGTCCATTTTGTGGTAGGTCGTGGAATTGAGTCGGAATTCATGAGTCTCTTAGTTACGTGTTTTTAAATCGCCTCTTTGTTTGTCGTATTAATGCTTTTTATTTTAACATTTTCTGATGTTATTGATAAATATCGCGCATTTGCGGCACAGTTTACAAACAACGTGTGACGCGTCCGTGCCAAATGGTCGGGAATTTTTTCGGATTAAAACGAAATGAAATGGCACAAAATGAAATGCACGTCTCAAGGCTTTTTATTAAGGAATAAAAAGTAAAACGTAATATATGTAAAGTGAATTCTTGAAAGGATATCTTTACATTGAAAGAAATGTTTTTTTCATGAGGTGTGATGGAAACCTTAAAACAAATTATATTATCTTATTTATACCTTTTTATTTTTTTAATCCAATGTAAATTGCGTAAATCTCCTCTAAAATTTGTTAAATAATGGTTCTTTAAATGGATAAAGTACGAAATAAATTATTAGATTACGATGTCCTAAATTCATCGATAGCCACTGTATATGCGGGCGTGTACAGTTGCAAGCAATAAAAGGTTTCCATCATATTCACATTTTTTTTAATGTAATTTTAACAAAATATTTCTAACCTAACTAAAGCAGAAAATGTTAAAATTTTATTGTAAAATACGCAGATTAGTTACTATACAGGATGTCTTACTGGGATCTGCCCGTATCGATATCTAGAAAAATATAAATTGGAGAAATCTAGAAATTTGGTGTGTTATTAGTATTAGAACAATACAGATAAAATGTTTTGTTATATTTGTCACTTGTGGTTCGATTGAAGGTTTGCATCAATATGCTTTCTTATCCTAAAATTTAATTCGGAATTTTATACGAAATTTTTAAGGAAATTCAATAACATACAGAGTAATTTACAGATAATAAACGAAGTGTTTCCGAAATTGGACCGTGTAATGAGATATAGGAGGGAAAAAATTTTAAAAAAATCATCACGAAAAATCTTAATACCTATAGTTGAAAGATCAGGGAGGTCATGAAGATCCATAAACAGTCCGATAATATTTTGTTTTTTCTCTTATATTATTCATTTTATTATTCCGGAAAAAGTTTGTTTATTACTGACTCTAGCCGTGGAAGCCTATGTATTTATTTTAAATTACAAATAAACCCATTTTGTATATTTGTAACGGTTGTCGGGTTCCGCCCTGTGACTAAGTTTTTGTCCGTGACGTTTCGCGAATAACTGCGGTTCGCATTTTCGAAGGTACTGTGACACGGCGGAACCCGACAACCGTTATAAATACGGCAAACGGCCATGAAAGTCTGAGATACTATTTACACCCAATTTATTTTATTTCAAATATCGATATTGAAGCAGTTCTAGTTCAGATGGAAGATACCGTATATATTCTTTATATTCTTCTAAAGAGAGATCATACCTTTCTGTGATAGCAAGCAATACGACTTTGTTATTTTTTTGTATTATCGTGATTAGAATTAGTTTATTACATGTATAGTTCGTTTCTAATACATAGTTAGTAGGCCTTGGATACCATTAAAGAAAAAAAAGAAAAACGAAACAAAAAACTATAGAATATTATTTACGGATGTTAAAAATGGAAAACGTATAGTAATTAAGCTGCGTATTGTAATTTGTACAGTCGAAAGTAATAATAGGTTTCCAAATCTTAGAACTCATGAATCCGTCTTGGTTGTTTCGGCTTCTATTACTGCAGTGATAGGCTAAAAGGAAGTGTTAAAATTTCGCTTTATTTCATTTTTTTTAAGTTCACTATTTGCTCATTGTATATGAACCAGTAAATATATAAATTACATTTATAATATAGATATGCATATAATAAAGAAGAAAAAAAAACGGTGATATTACCTGAATATATGATTACCATCGTGTTCAGTTAGTCAAAGTCGTGTTAGGGGGCGATTCAGCTGTGTACAGTTTATTTATTTATAAATATATATATATACTATAAAAGAATATATAAGTAATAGCGCTGAGAAAATGGATATTATGCTCGACACTCCCTACACTGTATTATAACCATATAAATAATAAAAAAAGTAAAGGTAAATAATATTAAACCAATTTGCTATTACTACTTACGCTAAAATATAAATAATTACCGTACATTAAAACTATGCGAACTTTTTTCATTTTTTTTCTCATATTGCATTGTTTGTAGTGGATTTAATTTTTTTTTTGTACATATTACTTATATAATATACGTATTATACGTTGTAATTTCACATTTTTATTTTTATTTTTTTTTATTTTTCCCCCTATCATTTTCTGCCTTGTATTGATAAGCGTGCCTCTTATAAATACATGCGGACTTGTGTAAACCGTTTTCCACTTAGTACTGATTTAAGTAGCGTAAAAATAAAACAAAAATAGAAGAATTGAAGAGAAAAGGCTCGCAATCTTTCGTTTATTACGGCTGTCCCACTGATAACGCTGAAGCCTTTAGAAAAAAGGGAACTATTTTAAATTAATTTCACGCCATGATATTTAGATTTTATGGTGAAGGAGAACACGAGGAGATATTGGTAGATTTTTTGGCGAAATAAAGATGTTGACTGTGATGAAATGATGAATTTTCTCCGATATTTTCCAAATATTTTATCAGATATTTGATCCCAGTACTTTGACATAAATACGTCACCAAGACTTGGTGTTCAGATATTTTTGGAGATATTTCATTGACAGCTTTCTTAGATCCAAACTGAGGAATATATATACATACATATATGTATATGGTAAAAGTTCAAAAATGATCGACAACACTGCCCAACACAATTTTTGCTAACTTCTATATGTTTTTTAATAATTTGGTAAATCCGTCTCTCTAATATTTTTGATGAACTTGTGGAATTGACTATGGTTTAGCATATGTGACCTGATATCATTTACAATTGACATGACTGGCTTTAAACTTTCGACATATTCAAAGCATTTTTGGGATAAAGACTGTTGATATCTGATGCTTCACTGTCCAATATAATTTTAGCTGACTTCTATAAGAGACTTGTTTTTTGCTAATTTGGATGTACCGAATCCGAAAATCATATTAGAATCACTAATGCGACTAAATTGTTACTTAAGAACTGATAAGATGTAAACAAAATACAAAATGCTACAACCTAGGCATTTTCGAAACATTGATTCCACTAAATCGTTGTGATACGAGGGCTTTTTGCACCATAGTGAATGAAGTCCGGGCTTCTGCGCCAGCTTCGTCTATAGAGTCGATGAAATTTGCATCTGTCATTAAAATTCGAATTTGAGGACCAGCTTAAATTTTTTCATGGAAACTTTTGATATGTATACTTGAAATAATCCCTTTGCAAATCTAGAGCTTTTAACATAACGCTTCATAAGATCCAATTTCGGTATATAAGAAATGCCGTAGAAAAACGTGACGTGTTCGGGTAAATTGGGTTGCGTATTTGGCATTGGCGTACATATATTAATCAGTAGGAAAGAAAATTATTTTTTTTGGCCAGTGTAAAATTTATTGGAAACTTTTAGTAGTTATTTTGTTAAAAAATTGTAATTCTTGAGGAATATTTTCTTGCAAAATGATGGAGAGGTGTTACTAATTTTTTAAACGGAATAAAGATGTTAGCAGAAATTTCGATTGGTGAAAAGTCTCTCCACTTTAAAACCTTTATTTTTCAAAAATTTTATCATATTTTTTGGCCTGGATAATTTGATATAAATATGTCCCGAAATCTAATTGATTTCTGGGGGTCCTATTATAAAAAATTCTACTTTTTTGTATTATTATTATTCTCTCAATTTTGCATCGTTGCAATGGACGACAATTCCAAAAATGTTACCCTTCAGATACCAATGAATCAATTTCATTGACAATTTCCTCAGATCCAAATTGAGAAATATAATTAAAATAGATATATATATGGCACAAGTCCAAAACTTATCGGAAGAAAATGTTTTTTTGAATTGGTTCCTTGATTCATAGGAATTTGTTCTCCTTTCAACGTGAGACGTATCATCAAAAATCTTTAAAAGATCATGCAGGGATATTCCTTTTTTTTTTTGATAATACAGAATTTAATGGATTAATTAAAAATTTCTATTAATTTTAGTAATTATAGCCTTTAAAAGGTTTAATTTCCAAAAACCTCATTATTTTAGAAACAGTAGTATGGAAATTCTTAAAAAATATTGGCAAAATTTCTCGATCTTTAGAATATATTTCATCGCCACGGTAACCCTTGCTTTTGTTTATATACACAAACTCCAAAGCCAAGTATTTACCAATACATTTTCAAATAGAAACGGTATCGATTTTGACATATCTTTTACTTTCTTCAACGGGACAGCTGTATATATACGGAAAGCTCGTTTTTAATAAATTCATCTTTCCTCCATCATAATCACGTATATCATCTATTAATTGTAAAAACTTTTAGCGAATGAGAAACCAAAAACAAAAATTAAAAAAAGTATATATATATACGTCTTAGATAATTAATAATAAAATAAAGTATATACAAACACTAAAAAAAAGAAGATGAACCTATTGAGACCAACTGCCTACTGCCATTTTTTTTGATATAGTAACTGTTAAGTCTATGGTATATTGATTATATTGTAATTATCGCATATTATATTGTAGAACAAAGAATTTAAACAGAATAAAGAAGAAAGAATGTTGCTACTATTACTATATTGCTACTATTACGATAAATAATTAAAGTATATCGAATTTCGTCTGAAAAGATTATAAATAGGTTAGACGACAGCCATCCTTTTAAAACGTTCAAAAAAACCGTTTTTAATCCTCCTTCTTAATTGTTATCGCTATTTTGTTTATTATTTTTTTAAAATTAATTATTGTAACTATTATATATTACCATTTGTAAACGATTTAAAAAGAAAAAAAGACTACTGATAATATCGTGTTTTCGTCATATCAACTAATAATATAATCATAAAATAAATATGTAATTTTTTTCCGAGACATGCAAAAAAGGAAATAAATAAAAAAAGAAATGAAATGTAATGACGTGTGAAAGATTATATAATTGTGTATAACTTCAAGAAGAATATCGATAAAACAAATGAATGAAAAGAAAAACCACTTCCATTTATATATATATATATAATATACATATGTATCTAGTGTACAAAGAACATTGTATGTATGTTATCAAATAGCTAGTCCTAGTGTCTCACATTCTAGGATATATTTATATAAAAACGATGAAACAAATAAAATAAATAAATAATAAAAAAAAATAAATAAAAGAGTTTATAATATTTCACTCAAATTGTGTTTTATTCCCTTTCCTGATTTCCCCACTATAATCATTAAAATTCAATTAAAATCAGGTAATTTTGTTGTGACAGCGAAGTATACAGGGTGTCTTTGAAATTAAATAAAAAGTTCAAACAATTTTGAGTCAATGGCGACGCGAAGGTTAGAATTAAAGAAAAAACCTAGGAAATTGTAATATTGAGTCACTGTGCTAGTATAGATGTACGAGGGCGACCTGAAATGTTTCTGGAAAAAAGTGCTTTTCCACCATCCGCTATAGTCACTGGATCTAACCCCCAGCGACTTTTTCCTATTCCCCAACCTGATAAAATCACTGGAAGGAAAGAGATTTGTCTCAAATGAGGAGGTCATCGCCGCTACAGATGGCAATTTTGCAGGCCTCGAAACATCCTACTTTTCCGATGGCACCGTTTGAAAAGGTGTATTGATCTTCGAGGACACTACATCGAAAAATAAATTAAAAAACCGTGCTTTTTTCATTGTCGATTCTGGAAACATTTCAGGTTGTCTTCGTATCTTGAATGAAGAGTTTAACATCCATTTCGTTCCTTATTTTCTCTAACATTTGTAGATTATGACTGATTCTAATCCATAAATTCCTTCCCTAACAATCAACATATAGCATTTGTTTCTTTACTACTGAAACAACCTGTAGAATTCTCTCCAAATCGTACGGTATTCAAAACAAACGCATTAACGTGATCGAGTAATTTCCATCTCGTTCGGTAGAGAAAGACCTCGCAAACAAGTCCAGTTAATTAAACCTTAATCGGTAAGCAAATTGAAGCGAACACATCAGTCTGGAGGCGGTAAACAGAACGCACTCAACCCGACCGATTCTAATTACTTGGCCCGGCTACGTTTAAACGGAGAGATTCTTTAAGTTCATGGTCGCTAACGCACTGGTACAATCGGCGATTTGGAAGAAGTTGGGTCAGCTGTGTGTAGTGGCGAGGAAAGCAACCTGTTATGCGGTGTTGTCCGCAGGAGAAGTGTGAATAGTTTGAAAAAGGTGTCTGTTCGAATTAGTTGTATCGAATCCGCAGGCGATGGATGATACTTGAGACCGAAATGTGTAAGTGCGGTTTGTTGCTTTGACGGATTGAGTATTCCAAATTGGAAGAAGGTATGTGAAGTTTTAGAGCTGTTTAAATTTGCTTTCTGATGACATCAAATATTGAATACATTACTCCCACCTACAGGGCTTTACTACTGATTTAAAATTTAAATGATACCACTATCAATTTATTCATATTCATGTTTGATGTGAATAAATTGAAGTTTTACGCATGCTATACTATTATATGTCTCATATACTAAAAGTTTCATTGTTCTAACGGTATATTTTATGAGTTATTTAGCCGTTTTAGAACTCGAACTAATACATGGAACAAATTACTCCTGAAATGTAGGCAACTTAATCCTTTCAAATTAACGTTGAAGTAGACATCTGTATAGGTAGGGGAGTAACAGGTTAAAAAGGTGGTGATGAAGTTGCATACACTCCATTAGTTTTGGGATGATATCGGCTATTAAACGATAGATGTCTCTGTATATTTCAAAGTCAAATCAAGTATAACTTTATTTAAATTAGATTTGAGATTCTGTAGCGTCATAAAGGTAATTTTTTTAGGATTATAGTGAAGATATGGATTAAAAAAAAAATTATAAATAATCCAAGAAATAGTTTTTATTTTTTCATGCTCTATTACATAATTAAATAATAAACATGGTCTGTTATCTAAAATATTAATTTTGATTATTGCTACAAGGCGCTACGGAGTTTAAGGTCTCATAGCATCATCGAAAGTTATGGAAAAAAAACTTTGTATGTGAATGAATGAATATTTGACCATATACAAGGTGTAAAGAAGTTAAGATCTTACACGTAGTACTATTGACAATAATAAAAGTGCTATAGGCAAGAATGTATAGGTACCGAAAATTGTGTCCTATAGAGGATGTTCCAAAAATAGAAGCCGTATATTTTCAGTAAGCGTTTATCAAATTTTACGGACAATTTAAGTTGGTAATTACGGCATTAAAAATAACTCTCAAATCTTTCGTGAAATTGCAAAAATATTTAGTGGGTTTTTATTAAAAATAATGGAAATATTCATGTTACAAAAGGTTTACTTACATACATCAGGCTACAAAATACAGGGCTACATGGCATTATTGAAAGTAATGAGCATTTTAATTAATAATACATAATATTTTGCCTTTTATACAGAGTGTTATAAAATTTTACCATATATATTGTAATTAGAAAAGTTTATGAATACAGTGTGTTACGAAATTAGAAGATTCATGCTAATGTCAAAATTGATAAAAAACATTATTACACTAATGAAGATTTGGAGTTACCAAACGGGTAACTGCATTATATACAGGGTGTTAAAGAATGGAAGGACGTATTGATTATAAATAACGAAAATTTTTATTAGCACTGGTGACCTTGTAATCATATACAATGTTTTTAGTCGGTGACCAGATTGACAATAAGAGTCCATGTGCTGTCGAAATGTTGCGTTGCAAATAAATTATTAATTTGCGTTGTGTGGAATTTACTGCGATACTTGTGAAATATAAGCCAAAGGACAACCTTACCTGCTAGTGGTGCATTCTGCTATAGAACTAACGAGGCTCTATCGACCGACTTAATAGCCAAAATAAGATATAATGGTACTCTCTTACACACGAAGCGAGAAATCAGTCCTAAACGCGGATGAACTAATAAATAGTCAACGATATGGAAATGCAAAAGGCGAGGAGAAACCATTGGATTAAAGACCTACAAAAATAATACAAATTTTGGTAACTAATACCGGGTGTTACAGAATTTTACGACTAATACCATTATCGAAAATAAAAATTTTTATTGCACTTCTTGAATTATAAATTGAAAACTTTATCTATTACTAATGATATTTGAAGTTATAGAGGGCGATAGGTTACATACAAGGCGTTACAAAAGAAAGGAACATATATTTATTGTAAGTGACAAAAAATTTTATGATCATTATCTACAAATCAGCTATTTTTATGCAATATTTTACAATTTATACAGGGTGTTATAAAATTTAGGAGTACCTTCGAAGTAGCATGGTAATACATTTTATCACACTTATAGCAAAATTTTCTATTATTACGGACGAAGGATAGAAAATGTAACATCTTGTTCTTGTACGCTTTTAAGGTTATGCGAAAGATAGCGATAATTCAAAGATTTGTTGCTGTGGAATCTGAAGAAGTCCCTACTTTCAATTCACAGAATCTCTTCCATCCTTACACTGTCCAAAGTTATGCGGAAAATTAAACATTTTAATTATTAATAATTGACTATTTATAGAGCATTGTGAATACAATACATTGCATTCCGAACATAATTAAACAGTTCGCTTTGAACTTTAATTTTTGTTTAACGATAATTTATTTCGAACTGTAAAAATGAATTATTCATATGCAGATTATCGGTACTTCAAATTTCTGTATTTTAATGCGATTTCTTGAATATACCAAGATAGAATCGGATTAGGAGAGTCGATTGCCGTTAATTTCCGTCAATTACGTACTTTATTTGAAACAGCAAAAAAAATTGAGCAAATTCAAGACTTATACAGAGACATATTTCTTTTGTAAATAGCATCTCATAGCAGCTATTCAAAAATATATAATTTCAATACCTTTATCAATCCAAACAGCATGAATATCGAGGCTTATACATATGTAAGTTGTACACATACCAAGCGCTAATATATCAATGAAAACATCACAGACCTTCATGTAAATTAAGAATCGACCAACTGTCTTCTTATCTCGTCTACATAAAGGTCAGCGTTTGGGTTTGCAATACGCAGAAAACGTTGCGTAATCGTCGAAATAGAGCCAGTCAGTGTGTGGTGTTTAGCAAAGTACAGAAATATGTACATATCTACATACAATAAAACTTCTGACGAAATCACGAAAAATATTTTAGCACTTGCCTTCTGATATCCGGGGAAAAGCGTTGTTTGTTAGAGTAGCGTTTGTTTTTTTTTCTGTTTTTAGCGTCGTGGAATGTACTTTTAATGTTTTAATCATGATGTTTGGTATTTTCGAGGCTATGTTCGCCGGTCCGTTGAGAAAATGTAGGCGTATTTGGCCGGGGATCCTCTTCATCACTAGCCTGTTTATAGTGACGGCTTGGAGAAGGAGCTACAATTTTGGTGGGAAGGAGATACATCCGAAGCATATTTACAGGTATTTACTAGGATTGTTTGTTACATGTTTAAGAGTGAGAATTAAATGAATTAGGTTTTAAATTTGATAGAACGAAGATATTTAAGGTAAAAGAAGTGTCAAAGAAATTCTTACATTTTATATTTTGAACAAACATATTCTGTCAGAATTTGCGAGTATAATTATTTGAAAATATGAAACATCTTTTTTATCCGAGGCTCCAGAAGTATTTGAGGACTTATTTTACTATTGAAATTACTAAACTTACGAAATCGTGCGGTTTTTAAATCATTAACACAAGCATAATAAATAAATAAAATGAGAGGAGGGCAAGTTCAACTGAATTCAATAAAAAATATCCAAGTGCTGCAATATACATTTTGACGAGTTCTATAAAACTAAAATACTCGTTTAAAAGCGGCTACCATTCTTAAAAGATGTTGATTATTGTTCAATAGTCATTTTAAGATGGAAACTGTTTCGAACAAGGATTATACTATTTGTTGTTGTTATTACGATAATATAAAAAAAAATTAAACATTTATTTGTTACCAAAATTTACAAAAAAAATCTAGAATATTTTGTCTTATTCGAGTTGCATTTTAAAAGGGGTAGGACTAAAAAAAAAAAATAAATAAATATTTTACGAACTAAAGGGGGTGATTATATATCTGCGAAGCTATAAAAAATGGTTTGAAGAATTTTACTTGTTACCAAAAAATTACTAAATTTTAATATCTTATTATAGTGAAATAATCTAATTAAAATAGGGCAACCGGAAAAGGGGAGGGGGAGGAGAGGGCGCAGCGCACCGAACGAATTCAACCGAATATTGAATTTCGAATTTTTAGTAATAAATATTTGCTTTTATAATATTTGTTTTATTTGTTCATTGTTTATCTCAAAGATAATTGAAAAAAAATGGGGGTGCCTAATAATTGTGTTTATTTAAACGATGGCAATAAATTAGTAAAAATATTTATACAAAATACGGGACTTGAACATGTTACAAATATGTTTATAAATTTATTCAAATAATTTTGAGGTTATACACATTTTAACAAAAGAAAATCATCGAAATATTCATCATTAATCGTATCTAAATCTTCAAAAATTAATCTACATCAAAAATTCATTCCAATTCCTAGAGGTAATCAAGAAGAATACGTCGACAATAAAGGAATGCGGGTCATAGTCGGCCATTACATTGGCAATGGCGTCCGCAACGTACCGAACGCCACCTATGATATGCTCAACGCAAACAACTTCAACCCAGAGCCGCAAGCCGGACGAAACGGCATGCCCGTAATCACAGAACCCAGGGACCTTTTACAAATGCAGCAGCTATTCCAAATCAATCGATTTAACGTAATGGCTAGTGATAGAATACCTCTCAATAGGAGTCTACCTGATGTACGTAGAAAAAAGTAAGAAATTTCGTAGGTGGATGTTTAATTCAATTATAATCAACTTCTTTCAATGTTTTAGATGTAAATATTTGTATAGAGACATTAATAATTACCCCAAGAGCAGTATTATCATCGTCTTCCACAACGAGGCTTGGTCCACGCTACTGAGGACCGTCTGGAGCGTCATAAACAGGTCCCCTAAGGAACTACTGGAGGAGATAATCCTTGTGGACGATGCTAGCGAACGAGGTATTTTAGATCTCATCCGAAAATTTTAGACCCTTTACGAATAGGTTGCAGAATTTTTGAGAAAACCTCTAAAGGACTACATTAAACGCCTTCCCGTAAAAACCGAGCTGATCAGAAGCGAAAATCGCATAGGATTAGTGTTGGCGAGGTTAAGAGGTGCCGAAGCAGCAAGAGGTGAAGTTATCACCTTCTTGGACGCACACTGCGAATGCACTGAAGGATGGCTAGAGGCTTTGCTTGCTAGAATCGCACAAGACCGTACTGTAGCGGTTTGTCCCGTCATCGACATTATTAATGACGATACCTTTGCTTACGTCAAAAGTTTTGAACTTCACTGGGGCGCCTTTAACTGGAATCTACAATTTCGCTGGTTCACCTTGGATAGTAAGCAATTATTGAAGAGAAAAGTTATTACCGATCCTTTCTCGACGCCAACTATGGCCGGAGGATTATTCGCTATAGACAGGAAGTATTTCTTCGAAATCGGTTCCTACGACAACAAGACGAAGATTTGGGGTGGGGAGAATCTAGAGTTATCCTTCAGGATTTGGCAATGCGGGGGTAAAATCGAAATCGCACCGTGCTCCCATGTCGGTCACTTATTTCGAAAATCATCCCCCTACACCTTCCCAGGAGGTATCTCCAAGACTTTATACTCGAACCTGGCGAGGGTAGCGTTGGTTTGGATGGACGAATGGGGCGATTTCTACTTTCGCTTCAACGAGCAAGCTAGAAGAGTCAAAAGCGAACAGGACGTCTCCCAAAGGCGCGAGCTTCGCAAAAGATTGCAATGCAAGAGCTTCGAATGGTATCTGGACAACGTTTGGCCGCAGCATTTCTTCCCGAAGAACGATAGGTTCTTCGGAAAGATTCGAAATATCGACGCGGATCAGTGTATCATAAAGCCGATCGGAAAGACCACCAGCAATCAACCGATGGGGATAGCCAGATTGGAGAATTGCCTAAACGAGACGATCACGATGGCCGTGGAATTATTTGTGATGACCAAGGAAGGTTTTATAATGACTGACGATTCGATTTGTATGGATGCTCCTGAGAAAGAGGTTAATGGATACTCGAAAGTTAGGATCATGGCCTGTAGTGGTTCTTCGAGGCAGAAATGGAAATACCATGAGGAGGTAGGTGCTGGTACTACGTCATGAAAATGTAATCATTGACACAAGGGTATTTGCAAGACTCGCACACTATAAACCATAAAGTATCCACTATAACAATATTTTACTATTTTCCGAAACTTCTAACCTCTTAAAAATGTTTATTTATTACTTTTCATTAAATGAACAAGAACCAGTATCTCTCCCTATTTTTCATTTTTGAAATAATTGTAATTTCTAATCTTTAATTATTTTATCATTTCAGACAAAACAAATTGTACATACTACTAACACAAAGTGCCTGGACGTGATAGATTCGGAACAGTACGATGGACTTGTGATAACCGAGTGTACCAAATCGAAGACGCAACAGTGGTCTTTAGAACCGGTATCTTGGACAGTTTGATTTCTTCGAAAGAAATTTGTATCTATAACTACTGGTTAAGACATATTTTTTATATTTTTTTACTACTCATACCTACAGCGGAATAGCTACCGAAGCATATATGTACATAATAAAAATTTTCTTAACGTTTACTTACCTTTTTCATGATGTCGTCTTGTTTACTCAAGATAATCATCTGAAAGTGTGTTTACCATTCAAGAACTTAAAACGAAACAAGAAGAGAAAACATTATGTGGGCGTTGTAGTTAATAAAATCTAGCCACGGTCTTGTGGAACGTCTTAATTAACCTAAAGGAACCTCGGTTGTTTTCGTCGTAGAAAGCACGTTCCATTGTCTAACGACGCCTACTCGATTTTTTTTTGATGCTTACCTAAACGCGTT
Source organism: Trypoxylus dichotomus (assembly GCA_023509865.1). Taxonomy (NCBI): domain Eukaryota; kingdom Metazoa; phylum Arthropoda; class Insecta; order Coleoptera; family Scarabaeidae; genus Trypoxylus; species Trypoxylus dichotomus. The sequence continues at coordinate 1,880,126 of CM042080.1, forward strand.
ACTTAATCATGATGGTAGTTTTTAAGCAATTAACCGACGATGTGTTGTGCCCACCTGGATCGACGCTGTTTACAAAAGGTAGGTTAGGTTCCTGTTTTTGGACCTCCCGAAGGTAGTATTCAGCATGCCCACACTTATTGTTTCCTCTTATATATGCTGTAAGATCAAAAAATGATATGTGGATAGGTGCTGCCCTATTAGAAATACAATTTCTAACAACACTTACATATAGTCATCATAATTCTGAAGAGAAAACTATAATTCGTAACAGAAACTTCGCTGAATATTCAACAAATTCTAGCAAATTGAAATATTTTAAATCGGATTTTTTTGATGTAAAAATATTTCATTTCACTTGGTATTTCGAAAATAAAAGTTTAAAATTAGGATTCACAAAAATACATAGCGCCATCTAGAGAATAATAACTATGAGTGATAATATAGGTACCTATTATTTATATTTACTTTTTTGAATAAAGAATAGAATAGAAAAATCCAATTAGAAAATCGAAATACTTCTAATTCATCGCATATGTATATCTTCATTCTACGAGCACTATATTTGACGAAATTAAAGTCATAATTCTTTTATGGTTGCCCCATCTAGTGAACAAGCCTTAAACATCACAATGCTGTTGCATGCAAGAAGGTGACGCCGTTTAACTTGTGAAAGCGTTTTACAAATTACTTCGTTTTTTCTATATAAATATGGGTCTCAACAATTTTATAATTTAGAGTTACTGATGTTATACCTACTTATTTTAGGCACCTTGCAGGTATCTTGATAGATGAATTATAATAGGAATCGAATTTACCAACATTTAATTTATCACTTTTTACTTTATAAATCTTTATTAAGTTTGATTGTGGACAGAAAATAAATATTTGTGTTGTTTTTAAGTGATATAGTAACACTTAATCATTGAATTGACTATAAGTATTTTAGTATTACTAAGAATATTCTGGTATAGAAATAAAACAAAATTTTTTATATAAATGAAGGACAAAAGGAACAAAATATGATATTGTGCTCCGTAATTATTTTCAGAATAGGATATTATTATTACAATTTATTATGTGTTATTATCTACGATATATTTTAGAAACATCTTATTCTGCCGTGATTGTTAATTCGCCTTTGCAGTTTTTATTTAAAATCCTGACAAAATTCTAGATGATGTCATCAATTAATATACACGCAGAGCTATCAATTTTCTTAGATAATCTGCAAATTATTCGTGCCTTCTTTAAACACCCCAATTTCTATACATCTAAGCCGTAAGTTATTATTCCCTGGGCTTTCTGATGTCATCAACTTGAATACCACAAATTTTTTTTTAGTATTCAAATTGTGTAAAAACTTTCATCTTTGAACGTAACGGATCACACTGTATTAATTTATGAATGTTCTAGTGATATGGCAATATAGAAAAGAATAATATTTTTATTGATGTAAAAACTGTTCATGTATATTAAGTCTTTTATTTATGAATTAACCCAGACATTTTTAAATTTTGCGGGAAATTAAATTCCCAATTCCGACAATAAAGACTATACTTGCATGTTTTAACCGGAAAAAATTTAAAAAATATAGCCCTAATTGTCGAAACTACCAATTTAAATCGTCTGCTAGATTCAGAAATGTTTGCTCGGAAGTAATTAGGAACGAATATACATTTATATTTTTGCCATGTGTTTAACTTTGGTTATTCTGTTGTATTATGTGCAGTTGTCGGTAAAATAGAGCACTATAAATGAGTTAGGCGTTGAGTCGATGAAGTAGTATTGTATATTAGTTTTGTATTTGAATTTTGAATATGGATAAAGTTAGATAACAGAAATAGTGAATCGTTAAGTGCTACTAATGAGACAAAGGTGATTGAATTAGACAGTGTTTCATCACTTCTGGATAGGATAAGAAAACAAACAGCCTAGCGTAAACCGTAAGTAATTTTATTCTTTGTAAGATTCAGTAATGCTCTAAATATAACCTTAAACGTGATTCGTATGCACCCACAATATTTTTACTACTCATTGTACGTTTACAAAGAGGCAATTTGCTTGTAAACACTCATTAATCATACCGAGATGCAACAAGAAGGTCTTCTCGTGAATCGCCAGCTCGTATGCACGCAAGTACCATGCACCAGACGCGCTAATTTTGGCGCGACAAGGCCGATCGGTTGCCGATTTTTTCCTTTGCTCGATTTCGTGAAACGAAAGGCTACGGGTACGCTCATACGTATTTCCAGAAACCATCCTTTATACAGCCGTAACGTGTCAAGTACGTTGGGTAAATTATTACGTCCATCGGCAACAATAATAATAACAGCAAAAAGGCATTTAGCCGATGCATACGTACCTGTCATCTTCGTAATTCGCTCGTTCCTTTCTCGTTTTCGCGTAAAAATAGAGCCGCTAATAACGCGAGCTTTACATCATTACGCACGCCCAACCCATACGTGCGAGGACTTTCTGTATAAGTTGAAGGCTTTCCGGTGTGTCGTTTTCGATCGGGCCGTTGACAAGGCGCGCAAAGGTAACGCGGCACCAATTAGCCGACTAAAAGGCGAAGAAATCGCCTGAAAATCTGCGTCTCGCACGTCGTTACCATTACGCTGCCTCTATACCTGCGATGATTTGTAATTCAAATTAAATTAATTAACGGGAAGCGTTTTTGAATTGGTTCAGTTACGATCGCGTAGAAGGCGAACGTGTGGGACGTTTTTAAAAGGTAAATTGGAGTGAATCATTCGTAAGGTGTTCGGGTTGTATCGAAGAAAGAACGGGGAAAATTGGAAAAGTAGTAATTTAATTGGGTTTGGACATACGAGGACGACCTGAAATGTCGGAATCGGCAAGAGATGGCGCACAAAGGTTGAAGTAGATTCATTGGCAAGGACAATCTCCTTTTATGGCAACTGTCAATATTTCAGACATCTACTGTCAATAGTTGTTATTTAGGAGCGTGTTTAATGTGATTTTATTTTTTTTTTTCTAACTTAGGGCCAGTTTATTCACATTTATCAGGTAGCAGATATCTCATTTTAATATATTCACCAAATTTTGAAAATGAACTAAAAATAAAAATCTTGAAAAAGGAATACAAGGCATTATAATTTTGTTTCAATGCTTATTTGTTTTATATATACTTCTAATGCGAATTTCATTTTGGACTGAGAATAAAATGTTTAATTAATAAAATAAAATTTAGTAAATTTAAAATAAACAACAAAATTCTTAACAGTAAGTCAAGAACAAAACTAAATTAACAGCGATTATCTATGTTTTCAATTGCTTGAACTTCCTCTACGTAATAAATTGAGGTTATAATATCCGATAGATTATCGGGAGGATTTAGCAACAGGTAAATTTATCCCTCTGATAAACAATTTACCAACTGCTCTTTATCTATCAGAAGGTGAATAAACACATGTCTGTGTGTAAAATTGCGTTACCTGCAACTTTATCAGAATGTGAATAAACCGGCCCTTAGTAGAGTATACGAACAAAATAAATAGTATATCTTCTACTGTTGTATGGTCTACTTAATTGTAAATAACATGTATGTTACAGAAATATCAAATTATTTTATTAGTATCTGAAATCTGTTTTTAATAATATATCAGATAATTACATAATCGCAATGTAATAAATTAAAGTTTATTAAACTCTTCCATAAGGACAGAAAGGCACAACATACATCTAAAGATAATGCAGATGGAATATTTTTCCTCAATGACTAATAACAAATACACTTAGACTTTCAAATAACTCAGAAATAAATGCTATAACACGTTTGAATCTAACACTCAAAGAATTAACAGAAAGAGTACTAACTAGGACTCAATCGACTTCACTTAAAACAATAGCAAGCACTAAAAGAAACAATTACTTACTGCCAACGTATGTATATAAACGCAAAGATATAAATATATACCGTGTGCGAAAACTATGTACTACACTACTAACTGCAGTAAGGAATACCTACTTTAGATTGTGGAGCTAGGCCTTCACTGCCATGACAACAGAATTTGGCTGTTTATACCGATTGTGTAAGTACACTAGGGTGACAGAATAAAATAGACACCTACTAATTAAAAAAAAGATTCTATTCTCGTTATATATACAAAATATTTTAAAATTTTTAAATTAGACTAATATTTTGTCGATCCACCTTTACTTGCGTGAAGTGCTGCGAGTCGTCGTAGCATAGAATCTATTAAATGATTAATGGTGTCTTCTGGAATATTTAACCACTTTTCTGTAACAGCTGCCAGGAGTTCTTTGTTATTGCTGGGTTTTCGGGGTCGTTTCGCCATATTTGTCTGGATTATGTGCCAAACATTCTCTATCGGATTCATGTCTGGTGATTGGCCTGGCCATGGTAAAATCCGAATCCCCTGTTCCTCTTTCCATGTGGTTGTTGTTCTTGCTTTGAGGCAGGGTGCTCCATCCTCCATAAAAGTGGCGTCTTCTTTAGATAAAATGGCGTTGTCGAATATCGGTTAATATTTTGCCGCATTTATATTTCCGTCGCAGATTACTAATTGCGATCTTCCTCCATACCATATCGCACCCTACACCATAATGTTCACACCGCCGTATTTCACCGTCTGATGCAAAAATTTATCGTCCAGTTGCTGTGACGAACGTCTCCATACCCACGGACGACCACTATCACTGAATTGGCAGTATCTGCTTTTCGTCTGAAAAAATGACAGACCGCCAAAACTCTTCGGGCATCGTTCGCGTTTCGATTGCCCAAGCCATTCGGCGCCGTTTTTGAAACGCCGTACGGTGAGGTTTTTTCTTTGCCACCCTTTTATTCATCCCCGCACTGTGGAGGTATCGCAGAACGGTGCGCTGACTTTTCTGTGAAGTTGCCGCGAGCTCAGCTGTACTTTTTCGCGGTTCTCTTAACACTTCGCGCACAAGCACCCTTTTACTTCTTTCAGAAGGTCCGGCACGACCTGGTCTCGGCTCCACTGTTGTCTTTTCCTTGCGTTTAAATTGTGTAATCACACGGTTAACTGCGGACAGCGGAATATTTAAAAGTTATTTCACGTTGCGAAGCGCCGCGTTCACTCTGGCCAACGATGCGACCCCGGGTGAAGTCACTAATATCACTCGAACCTTGTAAGCGAGGCATAGTTGTAACGATACTAAATTATGATGAATTCTTTCCGACTAATTATAGTTTTGGTTATTTTTCATATAGCACAGGTTGAACAGTGTAATAGATTTCGAAAAGGAAACGAACTTGCTTAATATTTGTCCTATTCAAGCATATCTCTCCTGCAGCAAATAGATGTTTCATTCACTCAATTATTAATTTCCCTAACTACCACAAAGTTGCTTCAGTATGAATTGTACAATTGATTAATGATGTTAACATTAGAAACCACAATTTACGCGTTTATCGAAAATCTGCAGTGTAATACATCGCTGTCGCATACGATAAATATAAACGTATAATCGGGTACCTAATGATACGTGTAGGTACACCGATAATAACCAGTTCAACAACGACAATGCCTCAGAGAGAATGAAAGAGAGAAAAAAAGAGCAGAACTAATTATAATATATTGTATTATTAGCATAATATCAACCGGACACAATATAAAAACAACCGTCGTGATAATAATAAAGCTTTTAACGTTATAGTTATTATGTAAGAGCCGTGCGCTTATAATTTGCAACAAGTAAGTAGGTAAGTTTACGCTAATCGAACTACACAGCGTTGACATTCGATATGAACGTTACAGGTAATATAATATTTATATAGTTATGCACGTATACGTATGTTATATTTATATAAACAAGTGAACCGCGCGCAGAAAAACTACGGTAAAAAACGGGCATGTTTTATGATATAATTATAATTATAGAGTAATAGATTATATACTAGAAATCTAGAGTGCAATATTAATGTATAAACATGGGGAGTTATGTCAAATAAAGTACATATGTACACTAGTGTCAATATGTATCTGACCTTTTTCAATAATTCCATATTTTTGTTTTATTACATCAACCATTGTTGTTAGTCCTTTTATTTGTTAAAAATAAACATTTGACAACAATGACACTTCAACATATATATATATATATATATACAATGCCCCTTGCCACAAGGCTCGACTTGTAATGAAATGGTTTACTAATCTATGGCATATATTGAATGACAGAGCTTGTAAATACAAGCATGCCTCTAAAGAAGCCGCAAAGCAAACAGTGTTTATGGAATGGGCGTCTATTTTCCCAGAAATATGTTACAAACTGGTGGCTACTATGCCTAAAAGAATTAAAGCTGTAATAAAGACTAGAGGAGGCAGCATTAAATACTGATTTATTTAATAAAAGAACCTTATAAACTGAATTATGTGTTTTTTTTCTTTTGAGATTCTCGTCTTATTGTAACACTAACAAAGTTACCCTGCCTATAACATTTGCTCGCAGCTGTATATAATTGAGACGGTAGGTGAAAATAAATAAGAAATTATTAAGCAAAAGCAATTAAGCAATTCCGATTCATGTGATGAAAACTACATAAGTAAATAACATTCCATGGTAATTCACCTTTAATATTAAATTTTACTAGCCAAGAAATATAATTTAGGATATATACTTTGTTGTGAAATAATAGTGGACTGTATTTTTGTATTGAATTGTTTATATTGACTGTACTTGCCGTTTACAATTTGAACACAATGGCGAACACGTTCTGAATGGCCTTATGTCTTAACTTGATTAACTACTAGATACAATGTTTGCACCCTTCGCCACTAGGGTGAAGGCGCGTAATTCGAAATTACAAAGTACGCAACATACTTAAAGAATGTATAAGTTATAGGAAGTTATTTAGGGGCCCGTATAATGCCATGGATAGCTCACTTTGCATCATATTATATTTTAAGTTTTCATCTAGGATTATTAATAGAAACTCAACCGCATAGTTTTCTCTAGTCGGTATATTTTGCGTGGTTTTTACTACATTAGAAATGTGACATTATTCATATTACATCAGTTACACATTAAATAATTCGTCTCGCAGTGGAATTTGGTAGATCAAGAGTATTAGCACCTGATATAATACAACTCGGGTTATCTATATTGGGAGAGGATGCAAGTTGTTATTAAAAAAGAGTATTGGTGCCAGAAGTGATCCATGAGGGATAATATACTTCTCGAGAGATATATCCTTCCTTGATCTACATCTGTTCCTATGGAAATTTTGGCGTTCCCAAGCTCTTGTTAATTTTCCGATCAACACTTAGTGGTCTATGACATCAGACGCTTTTCTTATAATTAAAGAATAAATCAGTAACGCATTTCCATTTACCCAGGATTCTAGTAATTGAATCTAAAGCTGTGGGATCTGATTTAATAAGCTTACATCCAATCAGGCATTGCTTACCATTTCTTTTGCCGTACATAACTCACTATCAACCAGTGTTGCGTTACTTCATGTTATCCCGATCTATAGTGGAGATCATTAGTAACGTCTTTACTTATCGAAGAGTATAGTGAGTTAGTTTTTTTCCCTTATTAGAGCTATCTACAATATCTCACGTCCATAAGACATTATAGTTGTAAGACAGCATTCCTGCATGTTGTAGGCAAGTCATAAAGCCTTGACTTGATGGAGATATTGACAATCTAATCAGTTTAATATTCTTCAGATTTTTGCCAATGAAAACATGAAGGCATCACTGGCTGGTATGCTGAAACAACCAAGAATTTGGGTGTTGCGCTTCATACAAAGTTAAGATTTAGAGAACAATAAAATTATAGAGGCGACTTGTATCTTGGGTGAAAACTCTGCGCTGATTTGTTAGAATAAAAATATGGCAGAATTACCTACATACCGAGAAAGGTTTGATGGCTTTGCTTGATAACAGAAAAAAGCCAGAAATCTCTGATATGCCGTTCTTCAAGAAGAGGACGTGTATCTAAGAAGCATGAGACAGGAAAATACATTCCAAAAGAAGTACAAGAAAATTGAAGAAGAAACAAACCAAAACGAAAAAATCTGCACGTTCTGTTTGAAAATATCTTACAACGTCTTTCCTACGTCACCATTTCCTTTTCTACCTCAATTCACCAGCAGACTCGAATTTTTTCGCACGCTTCTTGCTACACCCTCTCGCAACGCCGATGGACACATTTCCGCATAAGCGCCTTCTTCACTCGAATACCCGCGATGTCAAAACAGTTGCCAGACGCGTTCGACGAACAGAGGACGTTCCGAAATCGCAATCTCCGTGCGGATCGCGAACCGTATCCAAAGAAGCCCCAATTCTCACACGACCTGGGAGGTTCCATACCGTCCGATGCCATTCGCGACGATTTTACAGATTCCTACGTTCGATACGGACGATCTCCGACAATTAAGAGCGAAACCTTAGTACGGTACGCCGTATTGAGATGAACGTCGTGGGAAAATATCTTAGTCGGTGCGGTATGGCGTGCGTAATAGAAGTAATTTGTTCGGAAGCTCGATTGTCGGCTGCGAAAACGATAATAAAATGAAATTTTCTCGACGATGTAGCAACGAAACCGATGGCGAAATGGAATGTGCTGTTACCGGGAAGCCTTACATGAAGGAAATTCGATCGAATCGATCGAATATCGCATATTACTTCGTATTTAACATAGAAATTTACACGTAATTCTCGTACACATCCACCTACACCTCGTCACGGTTAAAAGGACCAAGTAATGCCCGGTTTTCTTCGTGATAACATCGAGAATAAAATGTATTTTAGAGACGGTAGTCTAATATAAAAGGCAACCGTACCGCTAGGTTTATTTTTCTATTTCTGTAGAATTCCTCTTGTTTCATCTAGAGTACTGGAAATTACACACAGAGGAAGTGCTTACAAAACCGTGTGAAGTAGGTTAAGTGCTCGTGTTAATTGCGGGGGAGTGGGTGTAACTTTCTTCGTGTAGCGAATTCTAATATATTAATTACCTAATCAATGTAGAGATGGATTCTTCTCATTGTTTTATCGCTTTTCAAGGTTACAGTCCCTGTCCATTTTATTAGGGCCACCTTATAAATTTAAGCCTTTGTGTGTTTCCAACGCGATAAGTTCATGAATAGGGTTTACAATATCTATCTAAATACGTTCCCTAAATATCTTTCTAACAAAGTGTTAGGTAGACTTGGCCCTCTGCCATTTATAACATTCATAGATGAATTTATTAGAGAGACAAGGAGGAGAAAAAGTGCTTTTATATTGGATACCACAACTTAAAAAAAGATAGAAATTACAGAATGTATATTCGGAGATAATGTAGCATTGAAAGTCAGAAATGGAAAGGCCCTGCAGCACAGCATAAACGTTTGGAACAAGAAACTCGCTGAGTATGGAATGGAATTTGATGATAATAATAAAGTAATGGTCCCATCAAAAGAGGAAAAAGTGAACTAAACTAGTGTAGTGAAAATGGTGAAACACCCTCAGTTAGTTATGGTATGGTAGAATGATCCTAATTCAAGTCTCTCATAGAGGTCTCTCTAGGTAAAGAAGATCCAGCCAAGTGATAGGTGTATATAATTGGAGTCGTCTTACGAGTGTAGGTTACAATTTTACATTTGTTTACATTAACTGTTCGTTTGTTGTTGACACACCACGTGTTGAATATATCGAGTTGGCTTTGCAAATAATTGCAATCCTGAGAATTATTAATTGTTGAATACAACTTCAAGTCATCTGCGTATAACAGCTTTGGACAGTTCAGTTGATAGCACAAATCATTTATATATATGAGGAACAGAAGTGGACCCAAGTTACTCCCCTGAGGAACTCCAGAGCTCGGCGTGAAGTAATCAGATTCAAATCCCATGTATGTCACAAATTGCTTTCTATCAAGAAGATACGATTGGAATAAAGACAAAAGCGAAGATGAAAATCCAATATTGTCCAATTTATTAATAAGCACCGTGTGGTCGATTCGATCAAAAGCTTTTGTTAGGTCAGTATACACAACATCTACCTGTCTCCCACCATCAATACTATCAGGTAGGTATTGTGTAATTGTAACAAGATTAGTTACCGTAGATCGTTGAGCAACGAAACCGTGTTGGTCATTTGAAATCCAGGGTCTAACTTGAGCATAAATATATGTGTACAAACATTTCTCAAAAACTTTAGCAAAATTATTTAATAACGCTATGGGACGATAGTTGGAAATAACATACTTCTCACCATTTTTAAAAACAGGCACCAATTTGGCAATCTTCCATACAGACGGGAAGGTGGATGTTTTGAGAGCAAGACTGAACAAGTAGCAAAGAGGAGAAGTAAATATATTTGCACAAGCCTTAACAAAAAAGGCCGGAATGTCATCACTACCCGCCGTGCAATTATCCATTAAGGATTTCATAGCATACACCACATCCATCTCAGTTACAGAACCTAGGTCAACCATAGTAGCGCACGGAGCAATTGGAGCAACAGGCGTCGGAGCTAATGAAGGAAGGTACACCGATTGGAAAAACTGCCGCAAGGCGCTCACTATGGAAGGTGGATCGTTGTACGTATTGCCGTAGTCGTCCTTCATAGTTTTAGGAATACCTCCCCCATCCCTCCGGGATCGCCAAAAAAACGAATCTATCATGACTAATAGATAATCGGAGGAAGCTTCGAGTCGAATGATCTTGCAAAATCTCCCTATCTAAGTATTAGCTTCCGTTTCGACCACATCTTGACGTTCGTCACAGCAGAGGCATTTCCCAAAGGCGACGTTAAACAGATTAACGAGCGTAAATAAAACTAATTACCGTTGCATTACCTTCTTGCCTCTTGTTTTGCGTAAAGAACAAAGCGACCAAAGAAAAAAACAACAATTCGTCTTTGATCTGATTATAAGACCATTATTATCTTAAGTAACAAGCCGATATTTCCCAATATGCCGTTCGAAATCGCGTCGGTTTTATTTTTCGTAAGTAAAACCGTGGATAATCACGGCACGGTTATAATAAACAAGATCCTTGAAGGCAAATATGTGTATGTCGTCGTCGGTTTTGTTTTTGTCTTGCCCGGCAGCGATTTGGTCAGGTAAACTAATCTTTAACCTTCATGGATGATCACAGCGTCTAATGCTTTTGATTCTTCATCCGCAATCGAGAGGACAGTTTTTATGGTTAAAATTGGAACATAATTTGCGGACTTTGTATCGGAAAAAATATGTGGAAATAAACTTGTTTTTAAATGGAGGATTAAATCTTTCGAACATGTGATTACTTCACTGTTTATGTTTGCGAAATATCTTCAGGAATTTCGTGAAAAATTTGACGTTCAACGAAAAGGATAACGTGGAAATATATACTTAGTCTATCTTCACTTTTATTGATTGATGAACAGCTGTTAAAATTTCATGATATTCTATTCATTAGTTTGTGAGTTATTGTGCTAAGACTCACGCTACTTTTCTTATTTTCAAAACAATGGATCAAAAATAATTTCGTGTTTTAATTTTGCACTGCTTCGTGATGGGAAAAAATACCGTTCAAGCGAAGCAATGGCTTGAAAAGTGTTATGGGGACTCCGCTCCATCAGAAACAACAATAAAACGTTGGCTTGCTGACTTCAAACGTGGTCGTAGAGACACCGATGATGCAGAACGCAGTGGACGTCCAAATGAGGCGGTAACACCAGAAAACATCCACAAAATCGTTTTGAATGATCGAAAAGTGAAGTTGCGTGAGTTAGCTGACATCGTAAAGATATCAAGAGAACGTATTGGCTTTATATTGCATGAGCATTTGACTATGAGAAAGCTCTGTTCAAAGTGGGCGCCGCGTTTGCTCACTGTTGACCAAAAACAAGAACGTGTTGATGATTCTGAGCAGTGTTTGGCCATGTTTAAACGTAACAAACCGGAATTTTTGCGTCGATATGTGACAATGGATGAAACATGGATCCATCACTTCACTCCGGAATCAAAACGATCGTCATCTGAGTGGACAGCAACTGGTGAACCTCGTCCAAAGCGCCCGAAAGCACAACAATCGGCTGGAAAGGTTATGGCCTCGGTATTTTGGGATGTGCGTGGTGTAATATTCATCGACTATCTTGAGAAAGGAAATACCATCAACAGTGAATGTTATATAGCGTTATTGGAGCGTTTGAAGGCCGAAATTGCAAAGAAACGACCGCATATGGCAAAAAATTTGTTTCATCAAGACAACGCACCGTGTCACAAGTCAGTCAAAACAATTGGAAAACTACATGAATTGAACTTCGAATTGCTCCCACATCCACCGTATTCACCAGATTTGGCTCCCAGCGACTACTGGCTGTTCGCAGACCTCAAAAAAATGCTCGCCGGTAAGAAATTTCGCACGAATGAAGAGGTTATCGCTGAAACTGAGGCCTATTTTGAGGCAAAAGATAAATCGTTCTACAAAAGTGGTATTGAAATGTTAGAGCGGCGCTGGAATGATTGCGTTGCTCTTGATGGAGATTACGTTGATGAATGAAGCTAATTTTGAACCAAAAAAACCGTGTTTTCTTTGTTAGGCCCGGAACTTTTCAGCGCATGTGTTTTACAGCAATTAGTTAATGAATTATTTGAAATAGGTTAGGAATTTTGAATAATAAATATGGACGAATATATGAAGGATTAAAGTAGATTTGGGTCGAATTTCTTTTCTTAAAAGTTTAATTTAAAGTACGAAAATATAAAACAGATCCATCGTACGCAGACGCGATGTTATGTAACGACAGGCAAAGCGCTAAAGCGATTATAGAGCGTTCCGCTTTTGGGGTGTGGTATTTGCAATATATCGCCCACCCACTGCTGCCAACCTTTACTTATAGTCTATTAACGCAATACATCGGCTGACTGGCGAGATAACCTAGCTAGTATATGTGCATACGTATTCTTATTTTACGGTAGAAATCTACGTGTGCATACAACAGCTCAATAACTCAGTGCCCACTGCAATTCGGTCCGGGATTAACGCTTCAGACGTTTGCACAATAGATACCGGTGAAAAATGCAACGCAGAAATGGCGAGAATGTATTATTTTATTCAAAACAGTTATTCTTGACGTTCTTGTTTAGTTTCGTCGAATAAACGCAGCAGTATTGAGGATGATGAAAGATTTGTTGTTCTACATAGTCTACGACCCCGAGGGCTTAACCATCGGCTTAATCATCGTTCAAGGCGTTTTTGGATGAAATATCAGCCAAATATATTATTGTAGAGTCAGATGGCTAAGCAAAGGGAAAATGCTGAAACGGTTTTACGAGCTTAGAAATGAAAGCAGATTTTATGCCAATAAAAGATAAACCACTATCTGAATTGAGTGACTCAAAATGGATATGAGACTTAGCATTTCTGGTCGACCTTGCAGGCCATTTGAATGATTCAAATTTGAAACTTCAAAAACAAGGACAGTTAGTAGATGATTTGTACAGCCGTTTGAAAGCGTTTCAGAACAAAATTCGCTTGTGGGACGCACAGATGTTATCTGGTAACAGTTACCATGTCACCACGCTCTCTGCATATGAAAATATGCTCAATATGCTGAAGAACTCAAGTTACTGTCGGAGCAATTTTCTTTTCTCACTCCTAAAATCTAAAAGACGTGGAGTTGTGCGATTTCTACAAAAAATACCTCGAACAAGACCATTTTCTGGAGCTTAGAAAATTCGCAAGAAGATTGATTTGTGCGTTTGGCAGTACTTATAAATGCGAACAGTTCTTTTCAATGATGAAAGTTAATAAATCAAAACATCGTACGAGGCTGAGTGACGAGAATTTGGAAAATTCTTTACGTGTTTGTATCAGTCTACACTACTTTTAAACGCGGTCCACGAACATATTTGCACACTAAAGTTTAGCCCAAAACATGTCAAAGATTGCCCATACTTGATTTAGATGTTGTGTATGTTGCTGTCAAAATTATCACAATTATAAATATTTTTCTCATACAACACTAATGTAATACTTCCTAAACATTCTTTCCTACGTTAACAAACCAAGCATAAGTTAACTATATCAAAAAAGTAATAATTTTATAGCTGCTCCAATATCTAGATTTCATTCCCCGCTCGAAAATATGCCCATAAATCAAGAAAACGCCTTCTTGGATCGTATTCACCGTATTTACCTATTCAGAATAATTACTTTAGTGTTCCTTGCCTTATTCAATTCGCTAACATGCTCGTTTCGTAGATTGACAGCCGTTCCCCGAAGCCAGACAATTATCTCCGGCACACGTGTTGTCGAAATGCTTCTTTCTTCTGCGTTTAGTGGTAAGTCATCTAACGTAACGTGAAACGATCGGTTGCTCCTCCATACGAAGGAAGAAATGACCTTTATAATAACATAATTTTACATTATCGATAATAATAATATGTTATGAGGCCGCGTTAAGCGTATTAAATATTTAAATTAGCCATGAGACTCGGGCAAAGCAAGTCAACTCAATACTCTTGTTGGATACGTATATGTATGTAGATCTGGCCGTGTTTGCTTAGACAAGGATTATTATGCTCTCTGGAACTGTGTATAATGATTCAATCTTTTATATGTTCCACGTGTTATTTTCATCTTGGTAAAGTTAGGTTGTGTTTAGGTTTAAATCACTATCACTATCACCAACAATATAAAGAAAATAATAACATTGTGGATTTGAATAGATATAGGAAGCTGCCTAGAAGAATAAAATCTGAGTAGTCTGTATTATACATGGTCAATGTATTAAATAATATTAAAGGGGATCCTAAGCAATTTTGGACATTTATTAATTCCAAAAGGAGGTCTTGTGGTTTTCCTAATGTTGTCAAAACTGAAAATGGAAAATTGTTTATAACACCATCTTCAATTGTCGACGCCTTCGAACATTTCTCTCAATCAGTTTATACATATTCTTCCAAATCTAATCAGCAAAATCCTGCAACATTAAACTGTAATTAATGGAACAGTGTGGCGTCGGCGTAAGAATAAGATGTCTATCGTGAACTGAAGTAGTTAAAGAATAAACACACAACTTACCCAGCTTCATAGTTATAAATTGTGCAAATGTTTTTTGCTAAACCATTATGCTATCTATTTAACTTTTGTTTAACAACCTGTGCTTATCCAAATTACTGGAAGACAATTAAAATCATTCCTTATTCATAAAAAAGAAAGTATTATTTCTTTTGAAAATTATCGTCCTTTAATAACTTTGTTCAAGTATTTCTTCATCATTCCATATACCCATAATTCCGACCATCCTTATCAGAATATCAGCATGGTTCTGTGAAGAATCCTTCAACAGCTTCCAACTTATCCATACTGAGCCAGTATCTTTTGGAGTGTTTGGATGCTAACGAGCAAGTCACCGTCACATATATGAACTTATTAAATAAAGCTTTTGATCGTATTGATAATGGGCTATTGCTGGATAAACTTGTAGCCGTTGGGTTTGCTCCACGTCTAACATCACTGTTCCAGACGTGCCTGTTAAATAGAAAACAGTATGTGTGTTGTAATGGCTATCAATCAAATTTATTTATACCTAACTCAGGAGTTCCTCAGGGTAGCAATTTAGGCTCTTTGTTCTTCCTATTGTACATTAATGATCTTCAAATCTGAGAAGTTGTTATTTGTAGATGATTTGAAACTGTATTATCGAATTTAAACAAATGAAAACTGCACATTTCTGCAACAACAAGTCACTCCTCTCTCCTTATGGTGTTTTTCAAAGAAATTAATATGTCCAAGTGTATCATCCTTACGGACACAGCCTGTTAAGGATTTGGGTATCGCATTCAATCCTAAATTTTCTAGATCATATTGTAAACCATCTCTGAATGCCTTAGGAATAGCCGGTCATTTAACTCTTTGGAACCAGCTGGTTTGTATCCTCCTCATATAGTCATACGGTATTGTTGCAAACATTTGGCCTCATGTCACTACTCAGTCGGCGAAATCAAGCTAATATTGAGTTTCTTTACAATTTACTTCATTTTAATATTGATGCATCTCAACTCCATTTCCAATCCGCCAAATATGTACCGCGTTCAATACTTTTGATAGACATGAAGCTGGGTATTAATTTTAGTTCCCTTTCTAGCTTATTGGAGAGAATTTCGTCATTAAGTTTGATTTTTTTTCGTAAGTATCTCAACAAATTAGTTTTTTCTTTTGTTTTTTTTTGTTTCCTGTAATTAGATATGTTTCTGCTGGACAAATAGATATTCTTAGTATCATTATTAAATCTAGCATCATGGTAAGCCTCTTACATCTAGGTTTTGCAACTTCCAATTTGTTGGATGAATATTATTCTTCAAATTTTGCTTCTTTTATAGTCCTGCTAGGCAAAGACTAGATGAAAGCGAAAATTTCTAATTCAAACGTATAGTTTATATACAACAGTATTCATCTACATGTTCCTGTACGCCTATATACGTATTACTAAATAGCGAAACGACGTGAAAAGTGTATCACCTTGGGTAAAGAATTCACTTTCGTGAGTCTTGCGATCTCTTATGTTCTTGCAGAGCGGCGACCACACCTTAACGTCATTCCGTCCGATCGGAGCATATACGAAGCCGGGCATATTGATATAGTGTCTGTCTCGTTTCTTGGCGCACTCAAATTCTTGTCCGTCTCTCTCCCTTTCTCCCTCTCTAGCTTAATTAAGGTCCGATCGGGCCTGGACCGATGTATGGTGCGCTTTTGCCGTTGACCATTGCGTAACCTGCTCCGTAGATATGAATGAAGAAATTAGTTTGATACTGGTAAAAAGAACAACTCGCATAGAATGGAAAATTGAAAAATCTGGACGCTTTCTATCCAATCTGGACCACTTGATAAAGTACGCTTACGATGACGGACCGATTCAGTCAATTTTCGGAAAACAATTGTTAAACAGATTTTTATTTTTCTTTACTGAGTTCCATACACATCTTATTTCTAACACGGTGTAAAAAGAACAATGTTTTTCCTAAATTCATGAAGGTTAACACTTCTAGTAACTGTGAACAACCATCGAAAGTTATTACAGCGGCCAAAAAACATTGGCTAGTAAATGAAATAAGATACCATTACGCCAAAAGTAGTAAATTAGAAATAGAATTATACACATTGCACCTGAAATTAACAAAGAATTTAGGCGAAAACAATTTTCAAAAATGATGTGATTTCCAAAGACGTAACGTGGAACGCTTTAACAGAAAATTTAAATTAAAAATGGTAACTGTCAATAAAAAATTTAGCCTACTCTGTCCAAAAAAGTCAAGCAAGGAGAATGTGAACGTCATGGAGAGAACACCACCCGTGTACAACCAATCTTCTGAGACCTTTAATAAAGACGAAATGAACCTCCTAAATAAAGGATTAAAATATAGTATTCGCGGACCGAAATCGCCCGTTGAGGATTCAATCGCCTCAATAGAAACAAACATTAGAAACTTAGATGTAGCTACAAAAGACTTCGTTAGAAACGCGTGCAAAATTCAGATTTCTAGGAATTTAGAAAATGATAAAAATTGCGGCCAGGATAGGAGGAATTTAGGAATTATTAAAAGTCTGAGAAATAAAAATTGTTTGTACCTTAAAGCAGATAAAGGAAATAAAATAGTCATTCTGGACAAACCGGATTATTATAATCGCGTCAACACTATGTTAGCGTCAGGACCGTACAGAGAATTAAAGAAAACCCCCCTACCGTCAATGATTAGAATCACTAAAGATACTATTAAGGACTGTCCCAACTTAATCAATAATAACCTGAAATTCAATATAACAAGTTAAAACCCTACCATTCCAAAAATGTATTGTCTTCCAAAAATTCACAAACAAGGTAATTCCATGAGACCTATAGTATCCGGCATTGATTCTCTAACATACAAATTGTCCAAATGCCTAGTGAATTAATATAAGAACTTGCCCCATAAAGTAGATAACCTATGTCTAGAAATCTCCGTAGATTTTGTAAATAAAATTGAAAAGACTGAATTGAAAGATGGGGAAATCCTTGTATCATTCGACGTTTGTTCACTTTTCCCAAGCGTACCAATTCCAGAAACTCTGGAGTATTTGGTTGAATTTTTGAAATTAAATAACGTGGATGACGTGAAAACCGCGGAATATAAAAGGTTAACAAAATTATGCATGTCACATTGTTTTCAAATAGTCGGAAAATGGTTCGAACAGGTGGAAGGCACGGCGATGGGTAATCCTTTATCCCCTTTTATTGCGAACCTTTTCATGAGCAAATTTGAAACGAACCTGAAAAAAGAAACCAAATATTTCCCGAGAATTTGGCTTAGGTACGTAGATGATATTTTCGCGGTGTTTGATACCAACAAGGGAAACATACAAGATTTTCTAGCAGAACTGAACTCAAAATTTACCACGATCAAGTTTACTATTGAAGAAGAAGTGAACAATCGCCTTCCGTTTCAAGATACTCTAGTCATAGGCAACAACAATAAATTAGAAATAGACATCTACAGAAAAGAAACTAATTCCAACAGATTCATCACGGTTGATTCGCACCATTGCGAACAACAAAAATGTCCGCGATTAGTTTTCTGGTCAATAGACTCGTCAGATTTCCGCTAAAAAAGAGCAGGTACGACAAAGAATTAAAGTATATCAAAGATGTAGCGAGGTACAATGGTTTCTCTTCTATGGATGTTGACCGTATTTTAAGAAAGGTCCAACACAAACAACACATCAGAAATTCCACGATCTTGACATCAACAAACACCGGTAATAAGAAATTTATAACTTTTCCTTTTCGCCCAACAGTAAAAGGGTTAAGTAAAATTTTCCGACAACTAAATATGAACGTGTCTTTTGTGTCAAAAAACAACTTAAAGAATCTCTTAGGGAATCCCAAAGATAAACCGGAGATGATAAAAAGGTCTGGAATATACCAAATCGCATGCAATGATTATGAGAAAGTTTATATTGGACAAACAAAAAGGAGTATCGAAACGAGGTTCAAAGAACATATTAGACACTATCGTTTCGACAAACCAGATCTATCAAGCGTAGCAGAGCATATGGTAAATAAGATTGATTTAAAAAATCTGACACTACTTAGAAACGTGAACTCGTATAGAGAATTAGACGCGTACGAAACGATATGTATGAAAAAGAACGGAAACTTATTGAACAGAGAACCACCCCCAATTGCACACTCGAGTTTGATGGATTTATTACCATAGGCCCTGTTAAAGATACGGTTCGCTTTCGGTCCATCCTTTCCCGAAAAGGCATTAGACCACCGAGTAGATTGTAAATAGTCATATGTTTTAGGAATTTTAGAGCCTGCGTAGAAAATAATTTGCATGTGTGATACAGTTTTTACATTCAGTCGGTAACACGGTTGACAATGAGAGACCACGTGTTCTCGAAACGCTGCGTTCCGTATAATTAATAAATTTGTGTGAGTGGAGTTTACTGCTATACCTGTGAACCTCTACTATTGTTAAATTTCGTCGAAAGAAACGAATACTAATTACTTAGTTAAATTTATGTCATGAAAATGTGGGGAAATGGGCACGAGATCGTTTTGGAAGATGACCATCATTTCTTTGAAAGTCGAATTTATATTTTATAAATTTGTGAAGGGATAGGCCGCACAGTTGTCATATCCTACCTAAAAAGGGAGACCCATTTCTTTAGGAACATTTATATATTTTTGCATATTATTTCGTGAAATTAGTATTAAAATTGAGACTAAAGGTGCGCCAAATTTCACCCATCTTGGATTTCATTGTCTTGTCATTGAATTGTCTCCAACCCACTTTTTTTCCATTCGTTCACAGCCTTGAACCAAAGAGATGTGTGCATGCGTGGAACTACGATATAGTGCTCTGGTGGTGGTAGAACGAAACGTAGTTTTTGGACAAGCCTCGTACGCTATGAACACTGAAATACCTTGTAATCAAATAACAATCACTCCAGAACTATATTATACCGGGTACAATGTTGCCAACCAATCAACTCTTTCCATTGGTGTAATTCGAAATGTTATTACGTTTATTATACGACCGGACCTCGTACTGATTCAAATTAAATTTCACGATACTTCAAACATAGCGAAATATAATATTCTTTCGTCACCGCCTCACAGAGTGTATTCTCTCAGAGAAACACTAGACGTGTTCATGAAATTAGAGCAGGTTGTCAACGGTGGAGCGATAGTAAGGCGATATGTGACGTACTAGATGTATCTGATGATGGGGATATCTTCTTTCTCCCCGTTATATAATAACAATAATAACAGCTGATGTAGATGTACGGATGTATGAACATTAGCGTCGGATGGGGGGGCAAATTTTTGATAGGTATAAAAAAAGAAAATATGTTTTAACGCTTTCTATTATGTAAATTTATATTGCATTAGTTTATGAA
This sequence comes from Trypoxylus dichotomus, assembly GCA_023509865.1. Taxonomy (NCBI): domain Eukaryota; kingdom Metazoa; phylum Arthropoda; class Insecta; order Coleoptera; family Scarabaeidae; genus Trypoxylus; species Trypoxylus dichotomus. The sequence continues at coordinate 1,900,509 of CM042080.1, forward strand.
CATAAATTAATACTTGTTACGTTCTCCTGGTTTGAAGAACAACGCCGCTGTAGCCTGCTCGTAATTTCCTAAATTACTTGACCAATACTTACTTGTAGAGTATGTTCGCTTATTTACTAGAGGAGAGGTTGTACAGTGAAACTCAATGCGCATGCGCAAAAAAAAATATATTTAAAAATGAAATGGTTACACGGTTTCCACTCTTGCCTATGTACATGTACGATGTACGTAAGATATATAGATTTGCAATAATTGCAGTTATTCGAGCTCTCTTATACATGTAATGTACATTAGCATTTGTATATGTATTTTCATTGGTAGCAACATAAAGTAATGCCTCAGCATGTACGTTGCAACGCTATGTCTTAATTCTGTTTAAAAGGTTAAACTCTTATATGCTTCCGCTGAAGCTTTGTCAGAGGCATGTACTAATGCCTCTATCTGTTTGCATGCACCACTACCTTTTATAGGAGCCAACCCTATTTATTTCTTAAATTTATAAGCGCACCTCGGTGCTATGCTTATTTATATGTCCCTTTCCGGAGCCTAATATACTTTCCTTGTTTTAAATTTGCCTAAGGGACTTGGCCCTGTACTATTGGCATGTATTTGTACTTGACCAAATACGTTTGTTATATTCACATTTATAGGGGAACCCACCCTATCTCTTAGAGCTTGAACGCCTGGTCGAGGGCGACAGTAGCGATAATAGCCGATCTCAATACAAAAGTAATGTCACAGCTACCCAGGCGTTCTCGTTCGAAATATTACGCTATGTGCAATCTTTAGCTCTATACTACTGCGCCCCAAAGAAGGGAAAAATCCAGTAACCAGCAAATGTGCGAACTGCGCACCGACAAGTAAAACGGAGCGATGATGCCGACATTACATAAGAAAACTGGCCCGTGACACTCGTCCGCTACGACGAGCAACTAAATGAAAATTTTCTAAGTCCCGATACGACAAGGACCGAACAAACGTACAAAAGACAACGGGAGCTGCGGCCGCAACGACCGTCAGCAAGAAGCGGAGTGATCGTACTTGTAGAGGAGGTCTATACATGCGCGCCGACAATCTCACCAAAATAATTTCCGGCACAAACTTAACTGAAGACTAAAAATATGTATAGACGACAATGGACACAGTAGTCTCGACGTACGATGATAGAAAATCGAGAATTTATACTTATTAGAAAAATGTATACATGTGGTCCGACGACGTTACCAAATGACTCCCGCCAGAAATAAATGTATAGACAACGTCCTCGACGATTCCCGCCAAAACTAGAAAAACTTAGAAATCTCTAATAATCTTACGACGACGTTACTGTACACGTTACGACGAGGCACGAAAGGTGACCGAGAGTGCACGATCGCTAATACCTCGACTGTCGCGCGGGAGACGACTGCCTATGCTTGTGTACCTTAAATTTTAAGAAAACTCCCATTACATATCCGACGACGTTGCAGTGAATGATTTCTAATTAGGCAGTTTTAGCTAGCGTAATGCGAATGGCTGGCTTGCATACATATACAATGCGTAATGTACATACATATTAAAATAAAATTGGATATAAGAGAGCAAAATAAACAAATATAAAAATGAAAACAAAGTAATATTCTAAATGAAAATAATAATGCAAAGAAGATAAAATACATAATAGTAAAAAATTTATAAAATACAAAAAACAATGTTAAGTCCTTAACAATACTAATGAAAGATTTTCCTCTCCGTCAAAGAACTTTCAAGAAATGGAAACTTTTGAATCTCCGTATATACAAATAGAAGTACCCTTCTAGGCCTACGTTCGAGTTAATCTCTTTTCTCTATGGCACTACGCAGATTCTGCGCAGCGGTTTTTGCGGGCAACCAATTTGAATATCTTAATTGGGACGTTACGCAAGCAAGAATAATTAGCATTATATATTGGCAAAGCGTCAAGCTAGAACGACGTCGATATCTTTCTCGGGCATTCGGAGCGGTTAAAAAATATTTTATCGTTTCTGCCTCTGCGGTCGGGCGTCTGGTAAGTACAATTGCCGTGCTAATTAGACCAATGGGAAGTGATTATGAACGAGGAATTTATTTTGTGAATGGTAGTCGCGAGGAAAAATGTCTGTCGATTTTTAGACTGGTTCAATTAAAGCTGAAACTGGATCGAACGTTGTAACGCCGTTATTGAAGTATTCGATTTTGAAATTTTCGATAGTATAAAACGAAGGTAGTGAAAGAAATATGGCAAGTGATCATTTCAAAGAATAATAGAACCTATAAGAGAAAGGATTATGTTTTCTAATACGCCCACTACCATAGTTATATCTAAATATAAATAAATGAATTAGCAGACAAAATCAATATGTTTAAACTAAAATAATACAATTCACGATGTGCGTAAATAAAGTAATGAAACTGGCAGAATATTGGCCTCCTCTGTGAGCCGGGCAATAGTCCAACACTTAATACGCCTTCATTACAAATTTCAGCTGCATGGATTTGCCCACTTAGGTTTTTTTCCGAACTTGGCTAGAGTACACGACAGACATTTTTATTAAACTTCGACAGACCTATCGAAACAGTGTCTTTTGTTTTAAGTTTCCAAGTTCCTCTAGAAAGCCAATATTCGATTGACCATGAGCTTTGCAGGGTAAGGTTCCCAACTGCAAGACGTGATGAAAATATTCACAGAATTCGGGATCATGAGCGTTCTGATCTGCGATTGATTGATAGAATTATCGGGGAAGACATGAATTTGGTTCGTATTGCTTCTCAATTCAATTTGTACAAGTGAATTAGGAAAGGAGAAAGTCTGCGCGAACTTGGTTCCGAAAGACTTTTCTCATGATTCAAGGAACAACAGGAGGAAAAAATATCTAAGTTTTTTTGCGATGGATCGAAGATAACTCTCATTTCCTGGAACGTGTCATTACTTGAATTTCTTAGTACGATCTGGAATCACAGCTCCAGAATAAGGAACAAAGGACGCCAGTCAAAAGTATTGTTTTTGTAATATCCATCCATAAGGAATTTGTGCCTCTGTGTAAACCAGCATTCTTACCGATAGATTCTTTGAAACACCTGGGTACTACATCATGACAATGTGCTTTGCCACAATTAACAGGCTGTTGGTAGTTAAAATCATTGTTGTGTCTCCTCAGTTCTCTTATTTACCCGACTTCTTAAGATTGAAAATTCGTTTATAAGACATTATTTGGGCGATATTGGATAAGAGACAAGGCGATGTTAGTATATGAGTCCTTATGAAGGGAGAGCAAGCCATCTCCAGGGTAGTGTTGGGAATGTTTGCTAAAAAATGATGTACTCTGACTTTGATTAGTGGCAGTGTTGCGAAAAGAATTGTCTCTCATTGTCGGTAAGTTTTGATATCAAGAAAATATTACGTCATATGTCAAGGACGCTGAAATTCTAAAGCAACCACGCTTTCCCCGAATAGACTTCCAAAAAGCATTTCTGTCGGATCATATCTTTAATTCCATAGGATGTAAAAATGTTTATTAACTGGGTTTGCTGGATATGTCAGAAAATTCCTTCTATAATTATTACTCTTGTGGTGATGCAAACGTTTACAATGAAGAATTTTTCAAAAACAAAATTTATCTGTGTATGTACGTATACGCTACTGTGCAAAAGAAAGAGGCACATAAGTATATGTTCAAAAGTTTCTGTAATGGTCAAGGTTCCAGAAATATTTTGCAATATATTTTTAATTGTAAAGATATTCACAATTTACTTGAATCTGGTAAGTGTTATATCAACACATAAATAGAAAAGAATACTCAGAAATCGTAGGGTAATTTTGAGTATTTGTATTGAGAGGCAATAAAATTTATAGTTGTGTATTTCTACCAGGAAAAGTAATACTGCAGACGCGAATACATTGTGAAAGGACACATACAATGTGATTGGTGCTGTAAGTTGTGATACATTACTTACGTATGGAAAAATTCACGAAATATTATGAAACAGAAATAAAGTTGATGCTTTACATCAAGAAGGTAGCAGCCAGGCCGAAATCGCGAGGCGTTTGAAGTGTTTTCAGTACAGTGTACGTAAGAATTCTTAAAAGATATAACAAAACAGGCGACGTAGTGGATAAACTGAAGCCTGGTCGAACGAAACAACTTACCAAAGCGGATACATGCTTGTTGAAAGCAACAGCTCTAACAAACAGAAAAAAAGTAAATGCGAAACTGGCGAGAGGAAATTTACACGCACGTCAGTACAAGCTTCGATTGTAACACATGGGCTGAAAAGTCCCGGGTCTAACAAATAAAACACGTTTTTTTTGGTTCAAAATTAGCTTTATTCATCAACGTAATCTCCATCAAGAGCAACGCAATCATTCCAGCGCCGCACTAACATTTCAATACCACTTTTGCAGAACGATTTATCTTTTCAAAATAGGCCTCAGTTTCAGCGATAACCTCTTCATTTTTTTGAGGTCTGCAAACAGCCAGTAGTCGCTGGGAGCCAAATCTGGTGAATACGGTGGATGTGGGAGCAATTCGTAGTTCAATTCATGTAGTTTTGCCATTGTTTCGATTGACTTGTGACACGGTGCGTTGTCTTGATGAAACAACATTTTTTTCTTTGCCATATGCGGTCGTTTCTTTGCAATTTCGGCCTTCAAACGCTCCAATAACGCTATATTCACTGTTGATGGTATTTCCTTTCTCAAGATAGTCCATGAATATTACACCACGCACATCCCAAAATACCGAGGCCATAACCTTTCCAGCCGATTGTTGTGCTTTCGGGCGCCTTGGACGAGGTTCACCAGTTGCTGTCCACTCGTTTTGATTCCGGAGTTAAGTGATGGATCCATGTTTCATCCATTCTCACATATCGACGCAAAAATTCCGGTTTGTTACGTTTAAACATGGCCAAACACTGCTCAGAATCATCAACATGTTCTTGTTTTTGGTCAACAGTGAGCAAACGCGGCACCCACTTTGAACAGAGCTTTCTGATAGTCAAATGCTCATGCAATATAAAGCCAATACGTTCTTTCGATATCTTTACGATGTCAGCTAACTCACGCAACTTCACTTTTCGATCATTCAAAACGATTTTGTGGATTTTTTTGATGTTTTCTGGTGTTACCGTCTCATTTCGACGTCCACTGCGTTCTGCATCATCGGTGTCTCAACGACCACGTTTGAAGTCAGCAAACCAACGTTTTATTGTTGTTTCTGATGGAGTCGAGTCCCCATAACACTTTCCAAGCCATTGCTTCGCTTGAACGGTATTTTTTCCCATCAAGAAGCAGTGTAAAATTAAAACACGAAATTGTTTTTGATCCATTGTTTTGAAAATAACAAAAGTAGCGTGACTCTTAGCACAATAACTCACAAACTAATGAATAGAATATCATGAAATTTTAACAGCTGTCTTTTGAAGGTTAGTAGTAACTGAGAGAAAGGTGACTGCAATAAAACTAGCGTCATCTATGTGTTAGGAACATATTTCTCATAAGCAATAGAGGGCAAAATTAAAATGCCTCAACTAACAACGGCATCTAACAAGTACAAAACTGGATATCTTCAGAAAGCACCTCATTATCTCATTGCACGAAGAAAAACACATAAAATCGTGTTTTTTCGTGCCACCAACGACCTTGTCCCCCAACGCCCTCAAAGAACGGCTGCAAATTCCCAATTACTGCCGGCATACATTTAACTTGCCGACTATAGCTGTACGGTAAGAACTACGCTGCCCTAGATAGGAAGCCGATCATCGCCCGCCGTCGTAAATAATAATAAACAGAAGAGAAACGGTGCGCGCGTTCGAAACAATAACGACAACTCTAACCGATCCTAGTTAGCCGTGAAAAACGCGAAACGGAACAAAAGCACGTCGCGACCCGGCAGCCAATGGCTTCGTTCGGCGCGTGGACCCGGTTCGCGCGCGTGTACCATCGAAACAAAACACGATCGCTAGCGCGAACGTTCGAAACCACCGCCGACTTGATGATGTAGACAATAACTTTGACCTAATTACGTGATTTTAATGTTTCTAAGGTCTAAAAGTTGAGCGCTACTTCCGGAATTGGACCGTGTCATGATAAGGTATAAAAATTGCAATAAGAGTAAGAGGAAAAAGACAAAAAGAAAAATAAAGGAAAAGGAAAAAAATGAAAAAGAATGAAAAAAGAAGAAAAGGTGAAATAAAGGGTAATGAAAGAGATAAGGGAGACGTTTCGCCTCCGTCGTAGGAAGCTTCTTCAGGAGAAAACAAGGAAGCCAAAGTGGCACGGTAACTTGCCTTCAAAACTAAAACCTTCAAAAGGTTTTCATCTCTAGCGTGGTTAACATGTCGAATTACTGTGACCTTCTCCCAAAGTGCGTGGTCTACACATCGAGTTATCGTGCTTCTTTGTTTTATGTCTTTTTCCTCTTAGTCTTATTTCGTTTTTATATCTCATCATGACATTCTCCAACTCCGAAAGTTGTTCGTTTATTATGTAACTTCGTTTACTGATGTTTTCACAAATAAGTGAAGATTTTAGGATCTCGATGTGAAGTTGTTGATGTTGGAGATGTCGTTTCTGGATTGTTGCCATCGCTTGTCGAATTTTGGTGTTCCTAGAGTTTTTTCTATTTGGGTTCCTTTGGTATTTCTAGTAATTTCTAGTAACAATGGGGTTTTACATAAGAGCTAATGGTAGTAGACGAGGTATTGATGAAGTATGTAAAAATATTACATCTGCAGAAAACGTGTTAATCATTCTGCACTACAGAAGTGTTGTAGAGAAATTAGATGGCATTAATATGTAATCTACAATGAACCCCTTGATTATCCAAACTTATTGGGAGACTCATAGCCTTATCTATAAAGTTGAACTTCTATGGGTTAAGGAGCACATACGGCATAGTTGGTGATGAAGCAGTGGATATCTTTGCCAAATCAGGATGTACTGTAGCTGAAATTTTAGATCATAAACTATCTCTAAATGATTTGGTTCAATTCGCACTAAAGCCCATTTATTCAGTTGAAGCAATATTTTATTGAAACTGGCACGGTCTGAGTTTTTGGTCATGGCGTATAGTTAAAACTATTATAGAATAGGAATACGAACCATGAGGTTTTGGGGTCATTTCTATATTATCCAACATCTTACCCATTAAATATGAATCCTCAGATTTGTATTCTATTTGCTGCAAAAACTTGAGAGTCCAACCTTTCGAATGCGATTTCTCTTTCATATGAACTATATCTAGCAAAGAGTTAGGGAACTTTATCTATTAAGCCTCAGGAACTGTTTCGCTTTATACGTCCCAAACAAGGCTCTACCAGAATTCCCGCTTCCTTTCGTGCTGGCGATGAAAATTTCAATAATTCTCATAAGATTGTGAATGCGTTTGTTGGCAGAGTTTTAACCACACAGATTTCGAGTAACTCGTCATATAGCTATGATGGTAATTCTATTAATCCCGTATTGTCGGTATTAGCTACAACTGAAGATGAGTTAAGTAAAATGGCTAATTCGTGATACAAGATTTGTTCTGGTGATCTGATCTCTGGAAACGTGCCCGCTTAGTACCAGTGCATAAAAAGGAGGGATTTTTGTGTAATTGACATTTACAGGCCGATAGTAACTTTATGTAATTTTGCGAAACTCTATGAACTTGGCATTTATTCCAGTATACTTAATAGTGCCACATCTACACTTTCTGAACGTCAGCATGGCTTCTTACCTGATAGACCTACAGTAACTAACTTAGCGGTTGTTACTCAATATATACTTCTGGTGTGCCGCAGGGCTCCAACTTAGGATCACGAAGTGCGATTCGGCTTCATGACAATGCTCGGCCACACCCAGCTCTATTAACCCAAACTAACTTAGACAAAATTCATTGGGGAACACACGAACATCCGCCCTACAGTCCCGATCTGCCACCCTGTGATTATTACATGTTTGAGCCGCTCAAAGAAGAGCTGGGAGGTCACCACTTTAACGACGACGAAGGTGTGAACATGTTTGTGGGCAATTGGTTACAGACGCGACCACATTCATTCGTTGATGACGGAATTAGAAAATTTCCGATGCGGTGGGAAAAATGTGTAAATAAAAGAGGAGATTATATAGAAGAATAAGGTGTAATTGTACTGATAAATGTTTTAAAAGCAAACTCCGTCGTAATAAGAATAGGTCTGTTCCATGAACCGTCTCTTGAGCCAAAACTATATCCTCGCAAGTAAATAGGAAATATTAGAATTATCATCAATTATACGTACCAATTTTGAAATAACATAGTAATTTTCAGATTGTTTCTTAAAATTGTCGGAGAAAGGAAGAAAAATGATTAAAAACGCAACACTATAATACTCGTTTTTTTACCGTTCAGTGTATTTGTTTATTAGGTAGTACTAGAGTAATCAGATCTTATTATATCCGTAATTATTTCTATTCACCACACGTAAATCGAAAATAAGATTTCTAGTATTAATTACAACTCAAATTAGACACAATGCAACTAAGTATTACCTTGATTTATTATAACTAATTATTTACTATCGGTTAATAGTTTTTTTCCTGTATTTTCGCTTATTCGACAGGCACAACGATATAGAGAGAACATTTTCTCGCTGTGACACACATTTTTTTTTTACTCCATTATTAAGGAAATTCAGAATTATCCGGCAGCGTTGACATATCGTAGATCTATCGATCGAATGCAATCAATGAAAAATCCGCATCAATCAGATTTAACAAATAAAAACTCGTCGGTTTCATTCGCATAATTGATTTCATTTCCAGATAGACGTCGCAATTTGCAACAAAGAAGTATGATAACCGATATGATACGAATGCTATGGCGCGTGCACACTTTCTACCAATTTAAAAATTACTCCAACACGTCTGTTTACTCATAAGCTGTTTTTTGTACTTTCTACAGGCGAAGTGTAGCGAGGTAATTTCTGAATTCATAGTTTATAGCCCATAAAAGGCGTTAATTTCTGGTGGAGGGTAATTTCGATGTAATTTCGCGCATAACTTAAGTTTAAGCGAAAATTGCAAGCAAATTGACTGTGTACGTAGCAATTGTTGAAACTGCTTTGCACCGTTTGTTTTTAATCGCTATGTAATTGGGGAAATCTAGAATTAGCATAAATAAAACTGCAGAGCAATCTATTTTACTGACTTTTCTTTTGAAATAGTTGTAGTGATCATTTACTTTGCAGTATTACTTGTAAATTGACGTTAGAATGTCGTAAGCTTGTTTTTAAATGTTTTCAATTCACTATCGAATCTCAATGCTAAAATAAAATTCATACTTACGCCAGCGCTGGGTTAAATCAACACGGGGTTTCAGCTTAGCATGCATATGTACGATCACGGCTATGGTATGGTGTAATCTTCTGGGGAAACTCCGTGGATGCTGATAGGATCTTCATCCTTCAGAAAGACTTCCTTAAAAGCATTTTCAATTTGAAGAAAAGGGAGTGTTTTGAGTGAGAACGTCTACTTACCTTACCTTCATTATAACACATGGGCTGAAAAGTCCCGGGCCTAACACATAGATGACGCTAGTTTTATTGCAGTCACCTCTCAGTTAGTACTAACCTTCAAAAGACAGCTGTTAAAATTTCATGATATTCTATTCATTAGTTTGTGAGTTATTGTGCCCAGAGTCACGCTACTTTTGTTATTTTCAAAACAATGGATCAAAAACAATTTCGTGTTTTAATTTTACGCTGCTTCTTGATGGGAAAAAATAGCGTTCAAGCGAAGCAATGGCTTGAAAAGTGTTATGAGGACTCCGCTCCATCAGAAACAACAATAAAACGTTGGTTTGCTAACTTCAAACGTGGTCGTAGAGACACCGATGATGCAGAACGCAGTGGACGTCCAAATGAGACGGTAACACCAGAAAACATAGCGTTATTGGAGCGTTTGAAGGCCGAAATTGCAAAGAAACGACCGCATATGGCAAAGAAAAAAATTTTGTTTTATCAAGACAACGCACCGTGTCACAAGTCAGTCAAAACAATGGCAAACTACATTATTACTAAGTGGATAAATAGATTCAGATACTTACCTTCAGGTATTTTAAAAATTTTGTATCAGATGGTGTAGCTTTGATATCCCAGATAATCTGCGCAGATGACGAGTATATATTAAACTGACCTGGTATTTCAGTAGCAGGTTTCCTAATGTTTCTACAGGAAAAAAAAATAACTCATAAAAGTTGAGATACTTGTCAATTTAGTGAAAGCATAAAAACGTGTTTCAAATTCACTCAGTACATTTGTTTTCTCCCTTATAACTATCAAAATTTAACTGATTTATTGTTAAAACTTCTTCTTTAGCCAACATGTCATTAAATACCATTGGAATAAAAATACGCAGCTGAGCAATATCTGTCAAATCGGTGGATTCCTCTAACTGCAAATGTATGTAAATTCCATGTTATATTTTAGTTTATCTGCCGTGTGCTAGCTCACGATTTAAACACTCCTTATGACTGTGGGATGAGATAATTGAGGTTCTTTAATAGCAGACATGGTCTCTGTTTTCTTTTTAAACCTCATTCGCTTCAAAACAACCTTTTTTCACAGCCATTCCGTCTTCAAAGGGTTTCTTGTGTTTCGTCAATATATGACACATTTTAAATGACGTAATCGTTGCAGCTTTTGATTGTTTATCTGATCTTGTGAACATGCTTTACTCTATTTTCATGTAAGACTTTTCAGCATTTTTCAGAGTCGTGACGGTTGTTGGGTTCCGCCGTGACATTAGATTTTCTGTCCTTGACGTTTCGCGAACGACTGCGGTTCGCATTTTCAAGCGTATTTTTGAAAATGCAATTGCTAGTGTAATGTATAACCGCTAACCTAATTAAATGTATGTTGAATCTGCGGTCGTTCAGAATACGTCACTGAAAACTAGAACTTGAACTATGAACAAAACAAATCGTTTACCTTATGCTTCACGTCTTCTTCAGTCGGTAAATTTGGCAATCTGGAATAAATTATACTCCACTGTCTTTATATCGTGTACTGATGTATATTGTATCACTCACACAGTGACTAGTAAGGAAATAACAATACCAGGAAAAATGCCAGGATTGCAATAGTTCACAAAATAAAGACTACCTTTATTTAAGATGGCTCGTATCAAAAGTAAGAGAAAGCAGTTTTACGGTTCCATGAATTAGGGTTATTACAAGTACTACCCATAGATAACTCCATCCAGATGGGAATGTCCCATAGTAAATGTTGTGAGACTAAAAAATACCATCTATTGGTTTGGTATCAAAGCTCTTCTCGAGCCCGCTGTTAAATCGGGGTTGTTTATGGCGCGAGAATAAAAAAATATTTTCTTTGGTGGGGTTGGTGAGGCTGCAGAAACAAGTGTTGCTGCAGGTGCGTGCGGCTAGTTTACTATAAATATTAAAAATAATTAATGTAATTACTTACTATTTTAGTTTGATTGTGTTGTTGATGTGGACTCTAAATCAACAAAGCCTGCACCATCAACATCATCGAATAAAAATAGTCATTACATTCATTATTTTTAATATTGATGGTAACCGAACCACGCGCATCTCCAAAAGCATCCGTTCCCCCAGGAGATACTAATTTTACATATTACGAGTATGGTATTACATAATTCAATAACAAGTAAGGTCTGGAATTCAGAGGGCTTTAACTTGGTATTCGTCGAAGCATATTCGTTTTTGTAAATTCCACACCTGTGTAACAGTTTAAATAAATATAGTTGCTCATATTTCCAATTATTAACATAATTATTTTTTTCAAGTATATGTGTACAAAATTCACGATTACCACCACTCGAAGATAAACGATCAAAAGAGTGACAAACGGCAGACAAAGGAGTGGAAATACTATCCATCACTACCAATTCTAGTGACTTACAATACGTCAACAACAAGAAATCTAAATAACTATTTCTTCGTTGGGGAGGCGCCACCTATTGGTTTGGTATCAAACTAAAAACAGTGTATCACATGCTCCCGTCAGTGCTTATTCTTGATGACTTAAAAGAAGGGTGTAATAGTATTAGTTTCTTCGCTATTTAGTTATATTGCTTATGCAACAGAACGAAATGAGAAGTGAATACAAAAAAATGTTCTCGATTGTTCCAAAATTCAAAGAAACAGCAGTACTCCATGCGCATTTTTTGATTTGCAACCGTACATTTTATGCAAGAAGCCGGATTAAAACTTCGATGGCTCAATTCGAATAGGAATCCTGTTTTATGCATCAATTAGCGTCTAAATTAACGGCAATTGCAGTTATTCCTATTACCGCGCATAAGTGAAGGAAGTAAATAGCTGCAGCGCATTTTACGATGTCTAATTATCTCGCCGTTTTTAGTTGGCGTTTTTTTTCTCGCCGCCATTCGACTTTACGGTGACTAATTTCTGAGTTTTGTCAAAGAAGGTTGTCTGTCTCTCGAGTTTTTCTAATTATATTTTATTGGAGTATAATACTATCACTTCCTGTGAAATGAGTGTGCATAACAGTAATTGGTATTGAGTCATGAATTTGCGCGCCGAGGGGAAAATGTTACACGAATTACTACGGTTGTAATGGTGCTAAATATTTGTAGCAGAAAATCCAAACACTATTTTGATTTCGACCGTTAATTTGCAAGTGTAATGCGAATTTACTTACCCTTCAAATTGATAATACGTAATACAAAGTGTCCAATTGCAAGTGCGCCGTGTTGGCAACACACAAATCCTTGCTTCGAAGAAAAATTGTTTAGTTTTATTTCTATATGTTCTATAAATGTTTCATAAGCTATCATCACATCAGGATACTCAGGCGGTAACACCAGAAAACTTCAAAAAAATCCACAAAATCGTTTTGAATGATCGAAAAGTGAAGTTGCGTGAGTTAGCTGACATCGTAAAGAACGTATTGGCTTTATATTGCATGGGCATTTGACTATGAGAAAGCTCTGTTCAAAGTGGGTGCCGCGTTTGCTCACTGTTGACCAAAAACAAGAACGTGTTGATGATTCTGAGCAGTGTTTGGCCATGTTTAAACGTAACAAACCAGAATTTTTGCGTCGATATGTGACAATGGATGAAACATGGACCCATCACTTCACTCCGGAATCAAAACGATCGTCATCTGAGTGGGCAGCAAGTGGTGAACCTCGTCCAAAGCGCCCAAAAGCACAACAATCGGCTGGAATGGTTATGGCCTCGGTATTTTGGGATGTGCGTGGTGTAATATTGATCGACTATCTTGAGAAAGGAAATACTATCAACAGTGAATATTATAGCGTTATTGGAGCGTTTGAAGGCCGAAATTGCAAAGAAACGACCGCATATGGCAAAGAAAAAAATTTTGTTTCATCAAGACAATGCACCGTGTCACAAGTCAATCAAAACAATGGCAAAACTACAAGAATTGAACTTCGAATTGCTCCCACATCCACCGTATTCGCCAGATTTGGCTCCCAGCGACTACTGGCTGTTCGCAGACCTCAAAAAAATGCTCGCCGGTAAGAAATTTCGCGCGAATGAAGAGGTTATCGCTGAAACTGAGGCCTATTTTGAGGCAAAAGATAAATCGTTCTATAAAAGTGGTATTGAAATGTTAGAGCGGCGCTGGAATGATTGCGTTGCTCTTGATGGAGATTACGTTGATGAATAAAGCTAATTTTTAACCAAAAAAACCGTGTTTTCTTTGTTAGGCCTGGAACTCTTCAGCCCATGTGTTACGTCTGTCTGTAGAATCATATATCTATTTCTGAAAATTAATTTAGACAAGAGCTTACACAACAAAACATTCCTAATGCAGGGAATGTTCTTTACATCTTTAAAGAAACAGAGGTTTAATTCCATTGTATGTACGTGCAGGGATTGGTTGTGTAGCAACAGTCGGATACACTGCTAGTTTGGCACTACGAAATACTGTTGAAGCTCCAGTCAGATCTCCAGTGAGGAATATAGAGACAAACAAATATAAGTTTTATTCTCCAAATGTTGATTATGGGAAATTAGAAAAAGCACCAAAACCTTAAGCGTGATGTGAGAATACTAGGGTCTTTAGTTAAATAAGTATTATATTGTACACAGTGAGTCATCGTAACAGTTAGAGTTAAATTGAGTTTTTACGCTTCGTGCAGTCTTCGCGGATACATTGATTGAGAAATAAATAAAAAGTATTAAAACGACGTAATTGAATTATTTGCGTATTTCTCTGGTCCTTCGAAATCTAATCATTAAAAGGAACTAGTGATGGAGTAACTAGTTCGGTACAGTCCACACATCGTCATTGATTTTAGCTCCGCACATACAAAACATTTATTTATTTATTTATTTTTATTTTTTATTTTATCACGCTGTTCTGGTGCTATTGTCGCACTATATTTTGAAACAGATAGTAATCTTTAAACTTAAATTAATTGCATCCGAAACGGATTAAATCCATTTAGTTTCATTAACGCACAAGCATTCCCGTTTAAGATGTCCCATGTCGTACATTCTCCGCTACACCTTCAGCTTTAACGAAATCGTGCGGGCAATTTTTCGCGGATCGTTTAAATACTGTACTAAACGGTACGTTTTCCTCCGCAAAACGTTTGCAGATATGAATCATCAGTCGGCACGAGTCGCCCTCAGTCACATTAAATTGCCGTAGCGCGTTCTTCACCGTCCGTACGAAGAGCGGTCAACCACGATCTTGAAGTATCGGCGCTGTATGCAAAAACCGTTTTTGACGTAGCGCTTAGGAAGATAGGTAAATGGTTAGACGGAACTTGCCTTTCCTCTTAGGCAGATCGATGATGAAACGAGTCGGTCTGAACTTTGGCGCTGGTTGGTTTTTTTGAGACCTTGTTAGGTGAAATTCTTCGTGGTGCGATTATGGAGTACCTTTTGCGACTAACTAGAAATAATCTGCTTCTGGTATGGTTGTAAAATTCACAGGTATCGTAGTATACTTCACACTACACAAATCAGTAATTTATTCGGAACATAGCGTTTCGAGGGCATATGGACTCTCATTGTTAAACGAGTTACCTAGTGGTCGGTAAATGCTGTGAATGCTTCTGGTTTATATAAAAGCTATTTATAGCTCAAGTCTTTGTTTCGAAAAATTTCTGGTGTATACTGTTTTAGCCAAAATCGTGTACCTCTCTGATTAAAAACTATTATAGAGGGATCAATTCCTTTTCAGTTCAGTGGTAAGAGTCATATATCAAAAGACGCGTATTTTCGCGTAGATTACGATAAAAAAAGTTTGCCTCTCTATCTCTAACCGTTAAGGAGAAAATCGCGTTTAAAGTTTCGAAATTTCCAAAAATGCTTAACTCCGAAACTTTGAAGCGCCGTAGCTCCTAAACGGTTATAGATAGAGGATCCCGGTTTGCGCCGTTCGAAAGTACGCGTCGAGATCTTTCAAATGAGCACCGAACGGTCGCGCTGCGACCACTCATAACCGAGATACGGAGATTCGGTCGAGAAATTTCGGTGAAATATCGAAGTCCGAAAATGACCGTTTTTATCATCCTATCCGGTAGATTTTTACGCGCCGAACAAGAATTGTTTTAGCACGCTTCGATATCTCTAACCGTTTAAGAGATATGGGCGTTTGAATTTTCGGGACTTTTGAAAAACGCGAAAAAATCGACCCCGAAAACGACATCTTTCGACGTTTTCTCGTGTCGCGCGTTAACGACGCCGTTCGGACGGACGAATTAGACGGTTTCCGATAGAAAAATGTCCGCGGAATCGATTGCGATCGGAGCGGACGCCCTATCTCTAATCGTTTAGCGGCTACGGCCCGTCAAAGTTGAAAAAGAGAGAAAAAAAATCACAACTTTGAAACGCTGTAGCGTCGGAACGCGTTGAGCTAGGGCGTCCTTCTTTCGCCTGTTTAGAACCCTAATAGGGGTCCTTACGACGCGCCGATAAGCGAACGTCTAACTCTTCCCGTTAACGCGCAGCAGAAATGTCGCATTTTTTTCTGACCAATCGATGAAATTTTTTCGACCCGAAAAATCGAGGGTCGGAATTTCGGGGTTTTGATCCTACCGGAACGTGGCCATATATGGGTGTATTACGCCCGAGAAATTTCAGCTCCCTAGCCCTAACCGTTTAGGAGATATGGACGTTTGAAAGTTGAGGGGGTGCAAAACTCAACTCCTTAACGGAGCTCCGAATGGGGTCGAGTGATATATCAAAAGACGCGTATTTTCGCGTAGATTACGATAAAAAAAAAGTTTGCCTCTCTATCTCTAACCGTTAAGGAGAAAATCGCGTTTAAAGTTTCGAAATTTCCAAAAATGCTTAACTCCGAAACTTTGAAGCACCGTAGCTCCTATATATTACCTAACGGTGACATTGAATGGTCTACGAGATCCCCTGATCTTAGTGTGTGCGACTTCTTCCTGTGGGGGGTATCTTAAGGGCAAGGTGTACCCTAGACGACCTGCAACAATCCATGAAGTGAAGGAGAACATTCAACAAGAAATCACTGCCATTCCCCAAGATTTGCTACACCGCGCATTCCAGAGTTTTCATAAGACGCTGTTAGAGTGTGAACGCCGAATGGGAGGACATCTTTCCGATGTCATCTTTAAAAAGTAAAGAGACACTTTTGGACATTTTGATTGTAAAAACATAAATGGCATGCTGCATACATGCACTTTTGTTAATATATTACTAGTTTTATGAATTTATTCGTGGAAATGACGTTATTTCAAAATTTGCCGTTCTCCTGCGCCACCCTGTATAACGTTTTAGTCAACGATGCATTTAAAAAACAAATCATGGGTGATTGCAACCAGCAGCATTACAAATAGTGAGCTGTTCTATTGATAATGCTTTCATAATAGTGTATTAACACAATTGCTAAACTAATTACTAAATATTTTCTTAACAAAATTCCTTATTACTTTAATAATATAGATGTCATATTACTGTTACCTGTTTTTCTATAAAAATTTATTAAATCGACTAGAATTGTTGTTTGAGCTATTTCCATCGTTCATTGAACTTGTATAGCGCGACGTTTCGGCAGTCTGTCTACTGTCGTCTTCAGGGGCGCCCTGAGAAGGGCTGTTGCTTGCTAGAGCAATCATGCTTCAATCTGGTAAGCAACAGCCCTTCTCAGGGCGCTGCTGAAGACGGCAGTAGACAGACTACCGAAACGTTGCACTATACAAGTTCAAAGAACGATGAAAATAGCTCAAACAACTCTAGGTATTATGAGAATCCATCGTCAACAATATCAATTGAAATTTGATTGTGTAAATGAATCGTTGTACATCTCATAAATTACTTTTTCAGAGCACTACGCATTACTCGACCGTATTTTATCTCTCTTCAACTAACCGAATGAAATCTGGACGTATATTTTAAAGAGTTACGACTTATGTTATATAATTCTATCTCGCTTTTGTATACGTATGCTTATGACTAGAGACCGGATTATATGCAAAGTGCATATATTTGATTGTATTTATTATATTTTACGTCTATTTGTAGATGTCTTACATAAATCTAAATCTACATATAGACGTAAAATATAATAAATAAATAAAATAAAATATATGTACTTTGCGTATAATCCGGTCTCTAGTAATAACATTTCGAATTACACCAATGGAAAGAGTTGGTGTGCGGTTGGCAACATTGTACCCGATATAATATAGTTCTGGAGTGATTGTTATTTGATTACAAGGTACTGAAATACTTTGTCCATAGTGTACGAAGCTTGTCCAAAAACTAACTAACGTTTCGTTCTACCACCGTCCGGTCTCTACTGACCTTTAAATACTGCGATTGTCTCCATTTTATCGATGAAACAATTATGTAACTACAAGATTTTTTAGTGCCTTATACAACAGACTTCGATTTGTCTTCAAATTGTTTCCAAATAACGTCTCTACCTTCACAGGATATTTAATATATAATCATGGATAGTAGTCAGGCTTACTATTACCAATTTTTTTTTACCTACATCCTGGAAATACGTTGTCAATAAGCGTGTTTTGCTTAAATTAACTTGAATCCTAAATTGGTGAGTTCTGATGAGGTGCCCTGTTCATTTAAGGCTGTGCAACGCTCGTATTACTACGTAGAACATACGAATTCGATCTTATTTCCTGTAAGCGCTTTTATTTTGCTCCTTTTTACTTTTATTTTTTGCGAAAATCCACCTGCACCGGTATCTGACGTAACGTCGTCTTATTTAAGACCGACCGATGTCGGGTGAAAGTGAAGAAAACATCCACTTAAGCCGGTATATCTTCTTTCCCAGTGGTGAATGGCACTTTTTCGATGTATACATATGTAATACGCCCCGTTTTGGGAATAAGCGATATCGATCGAAAGTGTATCGGATATACATGTAAGTAGCGCGCTTGGGTATATGTACGTATATACGTACATAATTTTACCAGAACAAGGCGAAAATTACGTTCGGCACGTGATCCTACCGGAAAAAATTCGCGAACCTCTCAAATCTGAAACGATAAATCACCGTCGGGATTTAACGATTTATCGGAGAGATTGAGAAATTTCGATTCTCGGTGTAATTATAATTAATCTTTGTGTTAGCTTTCGGCTAAAAGGGGTTGCGTAAAACGTCAATACGTAATGAAATAACAGCAAGACGCGCTTATTGCGTTGAACTGCGAGGATATCTTCGTATTATATTCGGTTGGCAACAAACTAATGGCCGATTTGCTTATAAAAGTGAAACGTGATTTTATTGTTTAATTATTAAACCTTATTCAATAATATATTTTCCGTTTTCATCAATGACTTGGTCTTTCCGTCAACTGTATTGTCTCACTCTCGTAGAGTGTCTGGTCATTATCAGCAACGAACTAAAATAGATGTAATTTCACGGCGTTATCATCATTGAAGATTTTACCATTTAAGAAATTTTGTAAGGCTGGGAATAAATGGTAATCCGATGGAGGATGTGACATCATTTCCTTATCAAGTGTCAATAATTTTTGGCGAGTGACTATTGATGTGTATGTTCTAACGTTCTCATCACACACATCAACACTTTTACGATTCGCCTACTTTGGCGGTTTTTCTTGGATTGCAGATTTTTTTTTTAATTTTGTCTAATTGGAGACAAACTGCTCGAAGATCAATTAATTCCTACTATCAAAGTCTCTCGGTATAACACATAGGCTGAAAAGTCCCGGGCCTAACAAAGAAAACACGGTTTTTTTGGTTCAAAATTAGCTTTATTCATCAACGTAATCTCCATCAAGAGCAACGCAATCATTCCAGCGCCGCTCTAACATTTCAATACCACTTTTGTAGAGCGATTTATCTTTTGCCTCAAAATAGGCCTCAGTTTCAGCGATAACCTCTTCATTCGTGCGAAATTTCTTACCGGCGAGCCTTTTTTTGCGGTCTGCGAACAGTCAGTAGTCGCTGGGAGACAAATCTGGCGAATACGGTGGATGTGGGAGCAATTCGAAGTTCAATTCTTGTAGTTTTGCCATTGTTTTGATTGACATGCGACACGGTGCGTTGTCTTGATGAAACCAAATTTTCTTCTTTGCCATATGCGGTCGTTTCTTTGCAATTTCGACCTTCAAACGCTCCAATAACGCTATATAATATTCACAGGCCATAACCTTTCCAGCCGATTGTTGTGCTTTCGGGCGCCTTGGACGAGGTTCACCAGTTGCTGTCCACTCAGATGACGATCGTTTTGATTCCGGAGTGAAGTGATGGATCCATGTTTCATCCATTGTTTAAACATGACCAAATACTGCTCAGAATCATCAACATGTTCTTGTTTTTGTTCAACAGTGAGCAAACGCGGCACCCACTTTGAACAGAGCTTTCTCATAGTCAAATGCTCATGCAATATAAAGCCAATACCTTCTTTTGATATCTTTACGATGTCAGCTAACTCACGCAACTTCACTTTTCGATCATTCAAAACGATTTTGTGGATTTTCTTGATGTTTTCTGGTGTTACCGCCTCATTTGGACGTCCACTGCGTTCTGCATCATCGGTGTCTCTACGACCACGTTTGAAGTCAGCAAACCAACGTTTTATTGTTGTTTCTGATGGAGCGGAGTCCCCATAACACTTTTCAAGCCATCGCATCGCTTGAACGGTATTTTTTCCCATCAAGAAGCAGTGTAAAATTAAAACACGAAATTGTTTTTGATCCATTGTTTTGAAAATAACAAAAGTAGCGTGACTCTTAGCACAATAACTCACAAACTAATGAATAGAATATCATGAAATTTTAACAGCTGTATTTTGAAGGTTAGTACTAACTGAGAGAAAGGTGACTACAATAAAATTAGCGTCATCTATGTGTTAGGCTTACTCTTGTTTATCCATAATAAAAAAGTCATCCAATTCCCCCTCCATTTCCTCTTTAAATCCATCAATTGAATAAGGAAAGACGCCAGCGTTAACAACGACAACATCGAACTAAGGACTATTTAACTTCTTTCTTCGCGAAAAGCAACCGGTAGCATCGTAAAACACGTCGGAACCCACCCAGTTCATCTCCGATGCGTTCCGACGCAATTCCAACATCGGATACGGTCCTTCTATATGCGACCGCTTGCGTTCGGAATTTCTTTAGACATCTTAAGGCAGATCGCGTAGCGCATCGTTACGACGATTATGCTCCCTCAAAATCTCGCCTATCCCATGCGCGCCGGGAACGCTGTAGACGATCCATTGTGTTGGCGACGAGCGGCTTTGCGTTTTCTAAAAGCCTCGATTTGTCGATCGGCGCACGTAGAATCGCTAGAACTCCGCTGCGAATTCCAAGAAGTTGCGGCGGTTCGGACGTCCTTTTGCTGTGTTCTCTTCGCTCTGCAGTCCGCGGGAATTATATTTTTACGCTGTACATCATTACGTTTGCCGAAAAATTCTAATGGGTTGGCGACAAAGTTATTGTCGATTTTAAATGCATGTGTAAGGGTTTTTCTTGGCGGTTGGAATGGGTTGAGGAACAGTATAGTACCAACTGGTCGCTGTCGTTGCTCGGGTGTCAATTTACTTTTCAGCACAGTTAAGCTCTGTAAATATTTCTTACAGAAGCAAAAGGCGCAAGTCGTCACAAATATAGTCTGGTTATCACAATCACCGAATCTAAACAAATGCTATAGAGAAATTGTGGGAAGAACAACAAAAGTACGTACGCAGAACCCAAATTTAATAAAGTATTTATGGAAGTACCTTTATTCTGAGTGAATTAAAATTATCCTTGAAACTTTAGCTAAATCAGCAAAAAAAACGCAAAAATTGTACCAAACTACATACGAGGGGAGGTCCAGAAATTCATGGAATGGAGGGGATGGAGTGGGGATAGGGGCGCTCGTTAGGCGTCATTCTGATTGGCGACTCATCATTAGTATATAAGTTAAGTTGCAGCCCTATAGCGTCAGTCGTTTACGAATAGTTGCCTGCTAAACAAGTCAATCCGGAAGAAAACTGAAACTATGGAGGAAATTGAACAACGTTCCTTACAAAGTAAGGAAAGAACGCTCAAATGATATTGAATGAAGTGGAAACCGTTTATGGGGAACGGTGCCCTAGTAAATGAATGATTTATAAGTGGCATGGTCTTTTTAAATATGATCGGAAGTCGATTGAAGACGACCCCCGCTCAGGACGGCCAGTTGAGGCCACCACATCAGACATCGTCGAAAAAGTGCAAAAATTTCTACTGCAAGATGCCCGTTTGAAGAAAAAACAATTAGCTGCATTAGTTGCAGTATCAGATACCACCATTTTACGTATCCTGCATGACCACCTGGGTATGACAAAAGTCAGTGCAAGATGGGTACCGAGAATGCTCACGTCGCTGCAGAAACAGCAGCGCGTCTGTGCGTCCAAACAATTTTTGGAGCTGTGTGGAGACAAACCTGCACAGATTTTGTTACCGGAGATGAAACATGGGTTCATCGCTTTGAGTCTGAGTCCAAACAGGAGTCTATGCAATGGCAAAAAAAAGGGGACACCACCGCCAAAGAAATTCAAAGTATCAGAATCGGCTGGAAAGTTGATGGCTACTGTTTTTTGGGATTGTGAGGGGATATTATTGATTGATTACAAAGAAAAAGGTAGGAGCATAACCGGAGAATATTACGCAGCGATATTAGAAAAATTAAAGGAGGCCATGAAGAAAAAACGTCGGGGAAAATGGACCAAGGGGTTCACAAGAGCAAAGTTGCAATGGCTGCTCTGCACAAGAATGGCTTTTAATCAGTAGCCCATCAACCCTACAGTCCAGACCTGGCACCTAGTGATTTTTATTTGTTCCCCAATTTAAAAAAAAGACTTACGTGGAAGAAAGTTTTCCGCCGACAATGTTGTAAAGGAGGCAATTCTGGCCCATTTTGAGGCGAAAGTATGAAGGTTTAGAAAAATTAATTCATAGATCTAATAAATGTATTGTGCTTGAGGGTGATTATATTGAAAAGGAAAAATAGATTTATTGTTTTATTTTATTAAAAACCCTTTCATTACACGAACTTCTGGACCTCCCCTCGTATAACAAGATACAAATGTCTTTCTTTTTAAAGCTACCACTTAGTTGTGAGCGTCTAAACTAACATATATTAGTGATTGGCGCATCGAATGAACATATCATTCCGTAAGGACAAACGAATACCCGCTCGCTAACCGAATGCAAAAATCGTTTTCGAAACCGAATAGTTCTACCGAATGATCATTTATTTATATAAAACTATCCGTTAAGAAGTTAGAATTCGAAATAAAACGAATCGAAACCTCCTGGAGTCATCAGGTTAACCGAATCTATATTATGTATATAGCGTACTTATATACCTACATAATGGGGTTATAGTATTTGCTGAACTATTGATTTAAAATAAACGATTGTTTCTTACGCACGTAGGACAGCTGATGAGTGTTTAAAGATTGGTTGTTCTCTTATTTAGACACTCTACGACTTATACAGCTCATCTTTTAATTTTGTTATGTTATACTAATATTTTGTGATAATAGTGCGAT
This sequence comes from Trypoxylus dichotomus, assembly GCA_023509865.1. Classification (NCBI taxonomy): domain Eukaryota; kingdom Metazoa; phylum Arthropoda; class Insecta; order Coleoptera; family Scarabaeidae; genus Trypoxylus; species Trypoxylus dichotomus. The sequence goes on from CM042080.1 coordinate 1,923,501, forward strand.
ACGATGTCCATCCCTACTTTTGAGGCTCTGTCATATAAAACAAATGTTCTGCTTAAAGCACTCATTACTCACATGACTAGAAATGCTAATCGATTGAAGTGTCTATATGGTTTACATTGTCATCCCATTTTGTTCTTGAGTTTTTGGTGTCACCGAGCTATTATTCTGTTCGTGATTCTGCACTGTGTATACTATATTATGATATCTTATATTATTGTCACATTGTCCTGCAAATGAAATTATTTTTCTGTTGGACAATAAAGGATATTATTATTATATTATTAAATTGTGCAAGGCAAAATTTCACGGTAATATTTATTAAAACTTTCTTCAGAATGGTTATTTTTTAATTGTTAGGTACTGCACCCGAGAAAAAATTGCAGTTATTTAAAAGATATGGTGTTAAAGTTACAGTTTCCAAATATGTACTTAATAATTTATGATATGAAATCAAGTGAGCTCCCTCCACCCATACGATCGAAAATTTCATAAATACAACTTCTCTCGTTTCTTTGTGCGGTAGTTTAAGTGGATATTACCCGTCACATTACTCGATATTAATTATAATAAAGTGTTTATCTGATTACGTAGCATTGGAGAGCGTTATAAGTTCTTATCAGTGTAACACGTTTCTCTTATTAAACCTTTCATCGTAAAAAACAGGCCCGATAATGGTGGTCCATGTGGATAACGCATTAAATGAGAAAAATCATCGTCAAGCGGTCTTGACCAACTCCTAGCGGGTCGAATATAAAATCGTTGATTTACGATGAAGGGACCGGTTCGCCTGTTTAGTTACATTGTATCGGGACGCTAATGTATTACAATAATATAGCAGTTACTGTCAGCGATAACGCTATTTAGTCGCGATAATGAAGGTGAAATGGATCTGGAAGTATTGCCGTAGAATGGTCTACAGTCCGTAGAAGTTGTAATAAATTTTGTAAACGTAAAAATATAATAATTAATACTTTGATATTGTGTAAATCTGTGGTGTACTTTCTATTTTATGTGTATGGTGTGTGTTTGTATTTGGAGGTTATTTTTGTTGTCGTATTGGTGTGGTATATACGAGGTATGTCTCAGAATTAATGAAAATGAATGTATCTACAATTTAATATTGTCCTTTTTTAACAGTCTGTCGGAACAAGACCCTCAATATGTCAATAAACCAAGACAGTACACATGACAAATGTATTCTATTTGTCACTATCAATTCACTACAAGATATTTTGAAGAAACAATTTCATAGCTTGCTAGAAGGTAAATTTATATCATCATATAGTATGAAGGCAACCCGAAATGTTTCCGGAATCGGCAAGAGATGGCGCACAAAGGTTAAAGGCAAGGGCAACTGTGAAAATTTCAGACGTCTACTGCCAATAGTTGTTGTTTAAGAGTGTTTTGTGTAGCAAGTCAGGCGGTTTCGTAAAAAATGGATAAAATCGAATTTCGTGCAGTGATAAAATACTTCTGGATGGCTGGGAATATTTTGCTAAGGTGCATGGCGTACGTACTCCAGCATTTTCGACCATCAGTTTCTGGATGAGCGAGTTTAAACGTGGCCGCACAAGTACAAGTGACGAACCACGCAGTGAGCGCCCAAAAATCGCTACCAACGAAGAAATGGTCGACACACGCGGCAGAAATTCATTTGGTTAGCGTTTAAACATCCATAAATATTGCGCTGAAGTCATCAGACGATTCTGTTCTCGATCAATGATCAGCGTATGTGGCACCTATCTTCCCATTGGCTTCCTCATATTCAAATTTTTGTTAAAGCTGTTTTGCACACCTTTTGAGATGTTTACCATATTAGTAATCCTTTTAAACTTTACGCGGTGATTTGCTAACATGATATCATAAACTTTATTGACCATACCCTCTGTAATCATCTCAATCGGATGATATGACCGCCTCTCGTTAATGATGGATTTTCGGGCACATTTAAATTCATTAAACCAGTATCTGATAGCACTCACTGAATGTGTATGGTCCTTATACCCTACAACGAACTTCTTTATGATTTCTGGATACATTTTCCTATCCAAAAACAAATCGGTATCGTTCTTTTTCCATATGATTCTACAAATACGTATACTGCCATCCAAAAGTTTGGAAGGGGCAACGGATTTTACAAAAAGTCACAGATACATTGAAATTTTACAGAGGTTATTTATGAATTTAGACAACACAAGTGGTTGTTGTCAAACGAAAGTAAATTAATTGAAACATAATAATGTTTATGCATTTCGTCGATATGATCTCCTTTGGGTTTGATAACCGCTGCACAAATTTTAAGCATTCTTCGAAGTAATTTTTTGAGCCAATCCGCGGCAATTTGTTGTCAAGCGTTCTGTAAATATTCTCATAGGTGTTGGGTCTTCTGAGATCGTTGTTGTCCAGCCCTATGACCAAGCTCATCCCGGTAAGAACTGTATGGGCAATACATCCGGACTTTGAGGAGGACACGCCGTTAATTTTAATTCATTTCTTGCAGCTTTCTCTTCTAAGAAGTTGTTACAGATTCGACCTGTATGGTTGGGGTCATTGCCTTGTTGGAACACAAATGGCTCACCTGCTCACTGAATAATATGCTTTTACAAAACAATGAAGCACTCACTAATTTTCATTAAATTACCCATAGTTGTTCAACCAAAACAAGGCCAAACCATAACACTACTACCTCCTTACTTGACTGACGGCACTAAACAGGCCTCACTAGCTATTTTCCCTGGTCGCCGATGAACAAAAACTTTCCATTGTATACCAAATAACTGAAATTTGGACTTGTTGGTCCATAAGACGAGTTTTAATCATCCACGGACCAATGTGCATACTCTCTTGCTCAGGCTAATCGTTTCCTTTCATGCACGTGTTTTGAAAACGGTTTTTTTGCAGCCCATGCATCTCTTAAAATCACCTTAAATCCACTGCCAATCCCTTCTTGGGGGTGGTAACAGGTCGCGACATCCGTTGCCGTCGATCTCGTTCCGAAGTCGTTACTATAAATCTATCTTCAGCTCCAGATGTCACTTGTGGCCGCCCACTTCGTCTTCTATCAAGATTTTGTCCTGTCTCTCTTCTCCGGGCCAATGCGTAAAGTATACCTTTCGGCGAAATACGTAACCGTAGAGCAATTTCTCTCTCGGTATATCCTTTGACGCGAAGAGTACAAATATTACTACGTTGTTCTGCATTCAATTGTCTGCGTTTAGGCATTTTTACGCTCAGTACTTGTATCTAAATGTTTGGTCTTTACGGATTATGTGTGACAATCTTATATTTGTATACAATAATTTATAATAGGGATTAACGATTTAACGATATACCTATCAGTTGTATTATTTTAAAGAAATTTCACTATGTTTTCAAACTTATGGACGGCAGTGTAAATTTGCTCATTTTCAACAGTCTTCGAAACTACACTAGTCCATGAATCTCTCCGGAATTTTGGCAGATATCGACAAAATTCTAGAATTTAACCCCGTAGCTTGAAGTATCATATACACTCCGTATTAATTTCAAATTACAAAGTTTTCATCTTTCCGGCTAATGAAATTCCTGCATTCACCTTATCGGAAACCGATTCAATTTGTAACCGAAACCGAAACGTATTTTCTGATAATATATTGGCTATTTAAGCTAATCTAAAGGGGTCTCCACTCACGGGAACACCTCACAGCGCGGCACACGCTGAAAGTAGGTAAATAAGAATTCGCAAATACGCTTGAGAATGAAAGATAAGGTTCTGGTATGGATTAATGTCGTCTTTGTGGCCGCGTGTAGTTTTGAGGTAGACTGTCGCCTGTATCTGCGCCTTATATGGCGATATATTTTAATATTTTTCGGCTTTCCGAAATGCCTTTATCTCGTTGCAGCTAAGTTCTCCGTGGTTGGTAATGCAAGTCGACTTATCTTTATTGGTTACGGTTATATCGTACTTAATTCATGCGACGGCATACAAGCAGATAAAATGTAGTAATTATAGAAGCTTTACGGTTCATATTTGTTTTATACTTGAAATCTGAAGTATCGCCTTTGACGTGTGGCGTTACTCTTGCATACCATATATTTGTAATACCGTAATGTAAAGTTTCTGGGAGGAATATGGCATTGAAATAGAAAATATGTGTCTGAACTTAATTCGGATATTGTAACTTAACGGTTTTGAAAATTATGTTGCCAATTAATATGTTAAAACTGCTGAAAGCGAGTTTGAACATCGAGTTTGAATAAATTCAAATATGTTTTACAAACACTGCAAAAGACGTACATGATTGAAGGCTACTTTGGAACTGGAATGTGAATTCATGGGTGTACACCCGGCGTGTACGTTTAGATGATTTTAAAAATCACTTCTCAAACTTGCCTGTCCAATTCTGTTGGTGCATTTCGTGAATACGACTCTAAAACCAAAACTGGCACAAGGGGACTAATCTAGACGGTATTCAAGATTTGAAAACATTTGAAAAATGTAATGACCATTGCTAAATACTTCTCTAATTTTAGATGTATAAGAATTTCGCTATGTTAGATAATTTTTCTATAATTTAGTCATCAAAATATTCAGTTGCGTACGCAATTTGACATATTTCAGATGACTTCGATTTTTCGCAAAAATACATAAAATTTCGTCGAAATTTCGTCCATATTGGATTTGGTTCAAGGCTCACCGAATGCTATCTCCAAAAAACCAAAATTGGCGCAAGAGGACTGTTACGAACTCTAATTCATCGTAAATGTTTTATTCTTTTTTATATTCGTATGTTTACATTCATGTATCTTTTAAATCAATATTTTGTAATGCTTTCTATGTTCTTATATTGTATATATTATTTTATAAATTTACCTCAATCTGTATATGTATATGCTTACAAAAATACCTTAGCGTAAAAGAAATCGCCTCAAATACCTTTATAATATATATTATATTAGCGCGCTGTTGCTGCAGAATTTATCTCTGCGCCTTATGACAGCACGCCTTGTACGTATACAGTTGCCATAGCAACGTTCACATCGCGAGAATCACAACTAGTGCCAATCTGTCGCAGCTCATTCGTCGACCACGTCAGACTCGGCGCATGCTCGGGTTAGCTATCCGTCGCAGGTAGTAAACGGACCGTATATAATCATCCCTTAGCACGATTGGTGGTTTAAGGTTTTCTCCCTATAATAAGGGGGCTGTGGCAAAGGAGCAAGTATCCTACCAAAGCGTAGGTACAGCACGTGGACCGACTATTAATCGCCACAGTCACCCTACTGGGTCTGCCAGCTCCTAGACCAAAGTATTAGTGGGTTCCTAATACAAATAAATATACGTATGCACGCGCATAGCAAACATTTACTGAAACCATAACAAACATATTCAAGCATATACATACAGATATACATGTAATATTATTGGTGGTTAGAATGAAGTATTACTATTGTATACGCATAGACTTGTACTTGTGATCTGCATAAGACGCGTTTTAATCATCCACGGACCAATTTGCATACTCTCTTGCTCAGGCTAATCGTTTCCTTTTATGCACGTGTTTTGAAAACGGTTTTTTTGCGGCCTATGCATCTCTTAAAATCACCTTAAATCCACTGCCAATCTCTTCTTGAGGGTGGTAATAGGTTGCGACATCCGTTGCCGTCGATCTCGTTCCGAAGTCGTTACTATAAATCTATCAATCATATTCAAGCATATACATACAGATATACATGTAATATTATTGGTGGTTAGAATGAAGTATTACTATTATATACGCATAGACTTGTACTTGTGATCTGCAGCAAAAGGCGTATAAACTTGGACATTGAAAATAATCGGCAAAAATTTGAACATTTGCTTTAATTTCGCCTTTTCTTATTATTAAAATCTTGAATACCAGCTGAGTTTGTTATTTTTATTGTCTTTTAATCAGACATATTTACTGACATCACATGATATTGTTAAAATAATCTTCAGAAGTAAATGTTGTAGTTACGAGTATGGTTATACAGCTTAAGTTCAGACATACATTTTTTATTTTAATGCTATCGTCGTCTTAGAAACTTTATGATATTATGATAGTTTCTCCTTTCAACGGGAGAATAAACATTTTTATTGCATTATCATTATTGTATTAAGTCGTGAAATTCCAATTTCTCGTGTAAATCGTCCTTCATGAGTCCAACAGAGTATCTACATTAATATTGCGTGTAAAATGAAATCAGGGGGCTCTTTTATTGTCCTATATTTGAAAGCGACTAAAAGTGCTATGGATCAAACTTACTGCTCCTGCCTTTGCAAAAATACTTCTTGTAGATCATTTTTTTGCGTAATCTAATGAGTATATTTGGACATTGATTAGATAGATTCTGACAGAAACGTTTCTTTGGAAAATTATTAACTTACAGCCTCAATAAATTTCAATCCCTAGATCCAAATAGAATCATTTTCATCTTGCTCGTACGAATACGACGGAATAGACGCTACGGATGACCGAGGTCGCACCTAACCGCCTTTGAAAAATCAGATCGGCCAACGTAACGACGACGCAGGGAAGTCGATGGCTACATCGAGCCGCGTAGCGGTTCTTTCGGGCAAGTTTTCAAAACGAAGAGCGCGCATGAAACACAGTTAGAACGCTCGGCAAGTAGACGACAGGAAGTATGCCGTAATTTATGACGCAGTATTCGTAAGAAGCGTGCATAACGTCTTGCTTAATTTATCTTTCCTGTTACGCGAGCAACGCTGCTTATTTTTGAGCGGAAATAATCCGCTTTTGATCGAAAAAACGATTAAAAGAAGGAGGAAGATTGAGTAGAAACCGTAGCGTGCGGGAAATACAATCTATGGAATTTAGAGTGTGCATATGCCTGCACTAAGGTGCCAAATGCATTCTTCTTTGTCAAAAATCTGTAAATGCGTGATATTTATGCAGGTTTTCATAAAATTTGGGGGTAAATGGTATATACGAGGGCCATTCAGAAAGTAAAGAACGTTTTTTTTTCTGTAGACATTTTTATAGATATAATTAAACGAAATTAATATAAAATTAGATACCCGGGTTACTTTTCTACGTAGTCACAGTTCAAATTTAAACACTTGTCGTAGCGTTTTATCAGCTTTTCTATGCCTTCTGCATATTCATTTGCCGCCAAGTTCTTGAACCACCGGTTAACGACTTCTTTAATTTCATCCACTCAAAAAACCCTTCAATTTGTGGAATAACACATGGGCTGAAAAGTTCCGGGCCTAACACATAGATGACGCTAGTTTTATTGCAGTCACCTTTCTCTCAGTTAGTACTAACCTTCAAAAGACAGCTGTTAAAATTTCATGATATTCTATTCATTAGTTTGTGAGCTATCGTGCTAAGAGTCACGCTACTTTTGTTATTTTCAAAACAATGGATCAAAAACAATTTCGTGTTTTAATTTTACACTGCTTCTTGATAGGAAAAAATACCGTTCAAGCGAAGCAATGGCTTGAAAAGTGTTATGGGGACTCCGCTCCATCAGAAACAACAATAAAACGTTGGTTTGCTGACTTCAAACGTGGTCGTAGAGACACCGATGATGCCGAACGCAGTGGACGTCCAAATGAGGCGGTAACACTAGAAAACATCAAAAAAATCCACAAAATCGTTTTGAATGATCGAAAAGTGAAGTTGCGTGAGTTAGCTGACATCGTAAAGATATCAAAAGAACGTATTGGCTTTATATTGCATGAGCATTTGACTATGACTGTTGATCAAAAACAAGAACGTGTTGATGATTCTGAGCAGTGTTTGGCCATGTTTAAACGTAACAAACCGGAATTTTTGCGTCGATATGTGACAATGGATGAAACATGGATCCATCACTTCACTCCGGAATCAAAACGATCGTCATCTGAGTGGACAGCAACTGGTGAACCTCGTCCAAAGCGCCCGAAAGCACAACAATCGGCTGGAAAGGTTATGGCCTCGGTATTTTGGGATGTGCGTGGTGTAATATTCATCGACTATCTTGAGAAAGGAAATACCATCAACAGTGAATATTATATAGCGTTATTGGAGCGTTTGAAGGCCGAAATTGCAAAGAAACGACTGCATATGGCAAAGAAAAAATTTTGTTTCATCAAGACAACGCACCGTGTCACAAGTCAATCAAAACAATGGCAAAACTACAATTGAATTGAACTTCGAATTGCTCCCGCATCCACCGTATTCGCCAGATTTGGCTCCCAGCGACTACTGGCTGTTCGCAGACCTCAAAAAATGCTCGCCGGTAAGAAATTTCGCACGAATGAAGAGGTTATCGTTGAAACTGAGGCCTATTTTGAAGCAAAAGATAAATCGTTCTACAAAAGTGGTATTGAAATGTCAGAGCGGCACTGGAATGATTGCGTTGCTCTTGATGGAGATTACGTTGATGAATAAAGCTAATTTTGAACCAAAAAAAACGTGTTTTCTTTCTTAGGCCCGGGACTTTTCAGCCCATGTGTTAAGCGAAATCACTTGGGTCTAAGTCCGAAATTTACGGCGGATGTTGAATAATTTCCTATCGAAACTGCTCAAGCAAGTCCTATGTCACACCCGCTGCATCTGGACGTGCATCATCTTGAAGGAGGATGACTCCATTGCTTAGCATTCCGCGCAGTTTGATTTGAATAGCGCGGCGAAATCGATGAAGCGTCTGACACTAGATCGTTGCCTTTATGGTCTTCTACTTCTAGGCATGCAGTTGATGACCAGGACACCCTTACGATCCTAAAACGCCATAATCTTTCTGGTGTTCAAAATTCGTTTTGGTTTTTTTTCGGTTTCGTTGGAGATTTTAAATGAATGTGAAATGCGATATCCAAGGTCTCATCAGTGACAATGTGATACAAAACTTCATCACTATCCTTTTCATTGCGATCGAGAAATGTGAATACAGCTGTCATTCGTTTGGTTTTCCCTTCGTCTGGTAAAATTCAAAGAACCTACCTGGCACACACTTTATTTTAGCACTAACAATTCTGTACGACGCAGTTCTTGAAGTTTCTGGAAAGATTCAGTTCACTGATAGTGAAACGCCTATTTTTTTTGGATTTTTGTTCCAATCCTAGTTTTGACTCCGTCAGTCACCACTGAGGACTGCCCCAGGCGATCTTCACCATGTACATTAAACCGTGCACCATTAAATACGACACATCATCTCCCAACTCATGCTTCGTTCATCAGATTAACGTAAACTTCAGTTATCTGTCTATAAATTTCAACGACTCGGATTTATTGCACGTTTAATCACACGGGAATGGAATTCTTGATATATTTTTATAGAAGATGCTAAATCTAAGGGGATTTGACTGACTCCGTATTTGCAGATTGTTTTGACAGTGTTTAATTATACGCTTACTTCTGGTATAGTTTCTAATATCCTGATAATGTGAGTATTTACAAACTTCAAGAGCACCATATAATGATTGTTCAATACAAACACGAAAGAAATTTAGGGAAAGGGTAATAGTGACTGTGTCTTTCGATTATTAAAGTCTCGTGCCCTTAGATTTTAAAACATTTTCTTACCTATGAGGAAAGATTTGCAACCCGAAGATTCAAGACAGGAGATTTGGAATTGATCTTCTTGTCAGTGAAAAGACATTTTAGTATTTTAAATATTTGTTTAATATATGAAAAATTTTAACCATATTATAAATTAAAGATCAAAAGTTAACCCCCATTCCACTGCACTCCAAAAACATTTTAAGATGTACGAAAAAGAACACCTAACACAGAAGAAAAGTGCCTTGGCATTTATCACCCTAAAATTATATTTAAGATATTGTAAGATCAGCTGATATAATTACGGTAAATATTACTGATGTTATTGAATATTTTTTCATTTTATTTAAATATTTATTTAATATTAAATCTTACCATATTTTATTTTTAAAGTATTGCATGTATTTCTGTAGAAAAAAAAACAATGTTATTGACACAGATAAGAGAACTAAAGATCTACTGAGAGTACTGGCAAATACACACGGGATCGTCAATTTTGTCACACATTTTAAAGTAGCTCTGTTAATCAGTAATCAACAACATTGGATCGTAGCTACTGCCAAACTGAAGCGGATAAACGCCAAGGTCAGTGGCGGGTCTGTGGTAGTGGTGGGGAAAAGGAGGCGTGATCACATATGAAAAGAAAACGTTCTTTACTTTCAGAATAGCCCTCGTAGTTAAAGTTTAAAGTGAAGAATTAAGAACTATGAAAATATTAATAGTTTATTAAGACAAATATACCTACATATTAAGATACGCCATTAATTGCATCTATTATGCTTTTAAAAAATTAACAACGCAGTTTCCTGAACACCTTGTATCTGCCTGCAAGTACCTCAACTACGATTCTCACAACACACAAACGAATCAAAGCAAGAGCCCAGTATTGTTATCGTTTTCTTCGAGCGCAAGAGAGAGACCTCATTGTCTGCAAATCTTTGCAGTTTGCAACTAGCGTTTAGCATTCTTACAACATAGAGCCGACCGATGTGGACCGCTCTTCTACTTACGAAGTCACAAAGAGAAAGATTTCTGATAGATACTTCTCCTCTTATCTCATGTACGATCGGTTGTGTCACCTTTCTTTGTACACCGATTCTGTGTATTCCGATGTCGTCGGTGAATAAATTTTGCAACGGAGACGGCGGCCCGTGCAGTAATTAAACATCTGCGACGTTGTTTTGTGTTTCTCATGATGGATGGGAGGATGATTAATGACTGATGATGGTAATCCTGTTTCTGTAGAGAGAAAGATTGTGTCATGGATTCGGTGTAGGAAATTTCTGAGAAAGAAACAGGTTGGTTGAGATGGGGAAAAATTTGGTAGGAGATGACCAGGAACTAGAAAAAACCAAGACATTCAACAATTTTTTGACTTATTTCAGTTTTATTAAGTTCTGGAAACGTATATTATGGAAAAAAGTAACCTTGTTGCCAAAAATTCTTATGTTAAGTTGTAATCATTATTACACAGAGAAAAAAAATTGTTCTTGACTTAAACAAATATGTATGGAGTCAGAAAAATCATTTGTTTAAATGGCGGCAAAGATATATTTGTTTGATTCAAAGAGATAATTTATTTGGTTCAAACATAATCTTTAGAAACAAACAACCTCATTGCTTTCATTTTTTAAATATTTATTAATTACTTAATTAACTTTAATCAGTGTAATTTCTTTAATTGAATTTGCTTTCTCTTCAATTTACAATATTTTACGCCACCGCTCTGTAGAAGTATTTTTAATACGTAAAAATAAGAAAAAAGCCCTTTAGTACATTATATTATACGCCCACTGGTGTGTGAGCTTCTAGTTCAGTCGAGAAAGGTAATTCCCAGGTATTTAACACATACTACGTGATGCTTTAGACCATTTTTATATAATAAGTACGTTGCAGAAAAGATAATCCTTTTTTGAACGAAATTTTTGTACGTAATAACAGAAGTACGTAATATCAGAACAAAAATACATTACTTCAAATAAGGCTTTGCTGGAACCAAAGAAACTGTACGCTATATCCGAAAGTACGTTATATACGAGTCCCTTATAAGCGATGTCTACTGTACATATTTCAAAACTCATCTTCTCAACGTTCAAATTTAAGCAAAAGACCTTCGCCTCACCTAGATAGATCCTCATTCATAAGCTTACCCATCGGTGTCGTTAGACGTGGAAACATCTTACGTACTGTTTATGGAAAACAAACGCATTCCTAATGGCACGTGCGTATTTGTATTCATCGCGCGAAACAGCTGCGAATCGCACGTGTTAATTGGCCGCCGTCTTTTTTTCTTTTCTATTTAAACAATTAATTATGTAAATGGTAGTTCGGATTACCATTTTAAGCACTCGCGAGTTCGCTTTCGTTAGAAAGAAACGAGACTATTAGTTAGCTTCCTTCGAATGGCGCAAGCGTTTCCCGGAGGTGGAATCTTTTACGGACTTGTGGTTAAATTAGGTTTTATCGCGAGATGAAGAAGTAACCGGATAAAGGAACGATGGTTATTTGAATTGAATGGGATTTGAATAAGATACGACGTTATATGTGAGGCTTTTAAGGGTTAGATATCGTGATTCTATACCTTGCTAATAGAAAAAGGAGGCGCATCGTTCTTGATGGAAATCTGCAGGTTTGCATTGTCCTTTTTAGTATTTCGATTTTGGTTTGTAGTAATAATTATGACTAGAGACCGGATTATATGCAAAGTGTATATATTTTATTGTATTATACGTCTATTTGTAGATGTCTTACACTGATTAAAGTTAATTAAGGCTAATTAGGGTGACAGAAGGACACAAAAAGGAGAAACGGAAGAATTTGAAATAAATAAAGGGGTAAAACAGGGAGACTCAGTGTCCACAGTATTACCCAACTTGGGTGTGACACAATTGAAATGGGAAACTATACTTTTGAAGTGGTGAATACTCCAAGAGGCGGTGTCTACAGATAGCGAAACAGAAACAAATGGAAAAACATATGCGAGAAGATATAAACAGAAGAAAATGACGATCGATCTACCCCGCAGATTTTTTTAGCCCTAGAAAGCTTTAACACATGGGCTGAAAAGTCCCGGGCCTAACAAAGAAAACATGTTTTTTATGGTTAAAAATTAGCTTTATTCATCAATGTAATCTCCATCAAGAGCAACGCAATCATTACAGCGCCGCTCTAACATTTCAATACCACTTTTGTGGAACGATTTATCTTTTGCCTCAAAATAGGCCCCAGTTTCAGCGATAACCTCTTCATTCGTGCGAAATTTCTTACCGGCGAGTATTTTTTTGAGGTCTGCGAACAGCCAGTAGTCGCTGGGAGCCAAATCTGGCGAATACGGTGGATGTGGGAGCAACTCGAAGTTCAATTCATGTAGTTTTGCCATTGTTTCGATTGACTTGTGATACGGTGCGTTGTCTTGATGAAACCAAATTTTTTTCTTTGCCATATGCGGTCGTTTCTTTGCAATTTCGGCCTTCAAACGCTCCAATAACTATATAATATTCTCTATCCCAAAATAGCGAGGCCATAACCTTTCCAGCCGATTGTTGTGCTTTCGGGCGCTTTGGACGAGGTTCACCAGTTGCTGTCCACTCAGATGACGATCGTTTTGATTCCGAAGTGAAGTGATGGATCCATGTTTCATCCATTGTCACATATCGACGCAAAAATTCCGGTTTGTTACGTTTAAACATGACCAAACACTGCTCAGAATTATCAAAACGTTCTTGTTTTTGGTCAACAGTGAGCAAACATGGCACCCACTTTGAACAGAGCTTTCTCATAGTCAAATGCTCATGCAATATAAAGCCAATACAAGTGTAGATACACTAAAAATTGTAGTCACTAAGAAAAACATCGATGCAGTGCGTAAGATCATTAACAAAGATTGACATATAACATATTGCGAGATTGAAGCATTATTAAGGACTTCAGGGATCTCAATTCAAGAAATTTTGCATTAAGGGTTGTGTATAACAAAATTAGTTTCGTATCCTAGCTTCAATCCTCAAAAGGTGTAGTGGATGCCTTCAAAAACGCAATTTTGACTTTACCAATAAACGAATGAAATAACTGTTTCCAGGGTTGGTTCAAGCATCCAAAAGTACATTAATCTTCTTGGGTAATACTTCTAAAAACAATAAAGGCTTTAAAATCTACCTACTGTTTTAGTCCAGCTCTATTTCAAAACTTAGTGGTACACCTACATATCGTATCAAATTCTTATTGTAACGAACTGTTTAAACCACTTAGTCTTTCTCCCTTTTTCTTGCAAAATTCAATCCTTTCCATCGCGAGCAAAACGCGTTAGCTTATGAAACAATTGATAAATCGCCAAATTAGTGCATATCGATGTGACCGCGGCCTACTTCGTTTCCCTGCAATCGCACGAAAAACAATCGAATAGCGTCGGCGGGCACGCTCCGTACGAAATCTAATTATCTAAACGACAGAGCGATGTCGTGATCGCAGTAAGCCGCTGTAGTATCCTCCGCGCGTCTTTTCCATCGAAAAAAGACAAACGAAAGCGCCGCTGCTACCAACCAGCATCTACTTCGATTCGATATTGTTATTCTTATGAGCAGCAAACAACCACCGCCAACTATGACGCAATACTTACTATACGTGTTTAGTATGGTTATATATATATACGTATAGATATACGATGCCGAGGCGCACGGTGAGATCGAGAAGGCCGCGCCCATTGTTTCGAGATAGATAGCGTTTCGTTTTCTTGTTTTTTTTTTCGATGCGGAGAGAAGGTCAACGGTGTCTAGATTAATTTGCGTTCATTACCTATGCGCTGCTCGGGTATCTCTCTTACTTAATGGGCATGGACTGGAGATTATTGGAGCAATACCGAAGGAGAGAAATGGACGACGATAAAGGTTTCGTAACTGTAGAGAACTAAGCATGCTAGATATTGTTGCGAAAAACAAAAGGAGTACGTTAAGTACTGTGGATTATGTATATGAATGGGAGGTACTCTTCAGAAGTAAAAATGCAGGTAGAAATGTGGTTTGATGAAGTGGTTTTGTTTTAAATGATGAAGAAATTGGAAATATTTATGTTTTTTCTTTTTGCTACGGTTTTAAGGACAATTTGCTTCATTACTCAATATATTTAAAATCAAATGTAATTATCAGTCAATTTTCGAAGCTTACTATTCTAACAAGAATGCCTCCCCTGTCAAGTATCTTGAGTTAGAGTGGTTCTATTCTAGTGCATTAATTTTTTTGTTATTATATTGTGAGATTAAGGCTCCAAAGACCTCATTTCAAAAAAAAAAATGCGTGAAGAATTGTGCGTAAAGGATTATCATCTTATTGGATACCGCATCTGTTGGCGGAAGAACAGAATGCAGCTAGGGTGAATTGGTGTCAACATCATCAGTTGCGGTTAATCTTGGATTTACTTATAGGAGCCAGAAAATAAACGCCAGTCGTGTAGTTTTGCATGTTCCAAGGCGAAGAAAAGCCGACAAAAGTCATCCGTTCGCGAAGTGTCTCCAAAAAGAAAGCAGATCATGCAACAACAATTCCTCCACAAGATCAAAGAACTGTTAGTGCCAATTGGTATACAACCATTTGTCTGCCGTAACTCATCGAACGGTGAATCATCCTCCACCAAGACAATGCTAGTTACCACGGCACACGCAAGATAATTTGAATTTTTAACGCAACTAAACGTCGAATTGTTAGATTATCTTCCGTACAGTCCGGACCTAAATCCCAACGATTTCTTTACCTTTTCGAAAATCAAGAATGGCCTGCGTGATGAAAGATTCCAGTCGCCGGAGTCCAGTCGATGTCTTCAAAAATGCAATTTGGACTGTCCCTATAAGCAGGAAGAATAACTGGTTCCAGAGTTGATTCGAGCTCATGTAAAAGTACTATTCTTTGAAAACCAATAGTATTTAAAAGCTATCTACTGTTTCATTCCAACTCTATATGCAAAACTTAAAAGGCAACCCTTGTATTATTATTATTATTACAAATACCTTCGAAGAAAAATTGTCCATATACACATTTTCAAGAAGAGATTGTTATTTTAAAGTATATAGAAGAGGATAACGTAATCATTTTCAAATTGGTTCCTATGTTTACCAGATGAAGGAAGAAAACACCATAATAGTAATAATAGAAAATTCTTGTACTCAATTTCCAAAGAATTAAAATTTTTCATTAAATTACAAACTTCATCCATATATCCATATATGTAGATAAACACAGATTCAAGTACCTACCGCTTATAAATGTTGTAACCTTCTGCAACTCTTGTTCCAAAATATAACTTTGATTATAAGAAAATTTTTAAAGATTATAAAACTCCCATCCAAAATCTATTATAACAACATATTGCTTTTTGGAAAAAAAAGCGAAATCCTCAAACACAAGCACAGCAATTTTAATATCATCATTAATTATTAATATAATTCGCCATGCGTTTCTGACGAAAATAAGATAAATTGATTTAGAACGTACTCGAATCTAGAATCAAGAACTCTTGAATCCTAGTATAGGAGAAACAAAAAAAAACAAGCGAAACGCTCTCGAGCAAATACGTAGTATACACGCGAACCCATCTAGATACCGGGAGGCATTCGGTGACCTGACGCGAACGAACGGCACGCTAGCTAGCTAGGGCCCTCTTACCGCGGCGTAACAGCTTCTTCCTTGTGACCACGCCCGTGATCGGTTCCGCAATCCGCTGGCCCCGACTTATGGTTTTATTATAATGAGCGGGACACGAGCCGTACGCTCCGTGGCACGGTCGCAAATCACATGATACACACATGCACACGCTCACACGTACGAGATGAACGCAGATCAACACACGAGCGGAGCTACGTATGCATATATGTACGTATATGTTGGTATAGAAAGAGAAAAGAATAGAAAACGAGATGGTGAGAAGTTAGCGTTAGGATATCTTGCTTTAGGTATGTACTGGTGTAGGTGTACAGTCAGTGAAATTGTAGCAGTTCCATGCAATGAAACGTGCAAAATTTCGCGAGGATGACGTTGCGCCCTCTTTCAGGAAATTTTATCATTACATTCTAATTGCACCATGTTCAGCTAATTTCTGACATTCGAATTGAAAGTTATAGCAGTGAGAAGTAATGGGAAAGTTGGATAATCTCTTTACTACATTTAGAATGGTATCGTCAGTGATTCAAAACTGTTCTGGTGATGTGTGAACTCTAAACGTTGTATTTTGAGAATTTTTTGAATTTTTTGAATTTGAGTGTTGGTGATATCTTCCTTGATAAACCTATTGATATTGTGAAGGTTTTTTGTCGCTGACATTTCGCGATCAATTGCGGTTTGCACTTTCAAAGGTACCTTTGCATAAATTCTCAAAGAATCTACGTTTCACCTGTATGGACTTTCAAATCCCTTAATTTTACCTTAGTATTATTCTTACCTTTCTTTCTTTTGTGCAAATGCATTTCAGTACATATATTGTTTGCTACTGTCGTCAGATGTGTACCTAGAATTTCGTATATTGTCGTCAACCATGTAACTACTTAGAACTTTCTACTATTGTCGTCAGATCTGTACCTAGAACCTTCATTTACGTGAATAATTACGTAGTTTTAGGCTTGCTTAATAACACACATAGAGTCTATTTAACACATGGGCTGAAAAGTCCCGGGCCTAACAAAGAAAACACGTTTTTTTTGGTTCAAAATTAGTTTTATTCATCAACGTAATCTCCATCAAGAGCAACGCAATCATTCCAGCGCCGCTCTAACATTTCAATACCACTTTTGTAGAACGATTTATCTTTTGCCTCAAAATAGGCCTCAGTTTCACCGATAACCTCTTCATTCGTGCGAAATTTCTTACCGGCAAGCATTTTTTTGAGGTCTGCGAACAGCCAGTAGTCGCTGGGAGCCAAATCTGGCGAATACGGTGGATGTGGGAACAATTCGAAGTTCAATTCATGTAGTTTTGCCATTGTTTTGATTGACTTGTGACACGGTGCGTTGTCTTGATGAAACAAAATTTTTTTCTTTGCCATATGCTGTCGTTTCTTTGCAATTTCGGCCTTCAAACGCTCCAATAACGCTATATAATATTCACTGTTGATGGTATTTCCTTTCTCAAGATAGTCGATGAATATTACACCACGCACATCCCAAAATACCGAGGCCATAACCTTTCCAACCGATTGTTGTGCTTTCGGGCGCTTTGGACGAGGTTCACCAGTTGCTGTCCACTCAGATGACGATCGTTTTGATTCCGGAGTGAAGTGATGGATCCATGTTTCATCCATTGTCACATATCGACGCAAAAATTCCGGTTTGTTACGTTTAAACATGGCCAAACACTGATCAGAATCATCAACACGTTCTTGTTTTTGGTCAACAGTGAGCAAACGCGGCACCCACTTTCAACAGAGCTTTCTCATAGTCAAATGCTCATGCAATATAAAGCCAATACGTTCTTTTGATATCTTTACGATGTCAGCTAACTCACGCCACTTCACTTTTCGATCATTCAAAACGATTTTGTGGATTTTTTTGATGTTTTCTGGTGTTACCGCCTCATTTGGACGTCCACTGCGTTCTGCATCATCGGTGTCTCTACGACCACGTTTGAAGTCAGCAAACCAACGTTTTATTGTTGTTTCTGATGGAGCGGAGTCCCCATAACACTTTTCAAGCCATTGCTTCGCTTGAACGGTATTTTTTCCCATCAAGAAGCAGTGTAAAATTAAAACACGAAATTGTTTTTAATCCATTGTTTTGAAAATAACAAAAGTAGCGTGACTCTTAGCACAATAACTCACAAACTAATGAATAGAATATCATGAAATTTTAACAGCTGTCTTTTAAATGTTAGTACTAACTGAAGGAAAGGTGACTGCAATAAGACTAGCGTCATCTATGTGTTAGGCCCGGGACATTTCAACCAACGTGTTATAGTCAGTTTTACAAATTGACAGCAGTTCTACTACAGCTCAAGTCAGGTACAGTTCGTAGTCTAGACTCGTATCACATAGTATTAGTTACATTCTTTAATATACAAAAATTACAAAAACATACGGTCTTATTATTCGAACCAGCATAATCCGCGTTTCCCCATAAAGAAACGGAGATCTACTGCAACCAACCTTGCAGAGTTAGCGCAGTATGTTGCCGAATCTATGGATGGACATCAACAAGTGGATGTGTTATAGGAATTTACACTATCGATCATTCCCTTATGATATCTAGGTTAAGTAATTTTGGTTTTCCTGCAGGTGTAACACAGTTGATTCGCTCGTATTTAACTGAGCGTTTATGCTATGTTAACTAGAATGGATGTACATCCTTAACATTTTTCGCTTCCTGTTGTGTATGCCAGGGATCCAATTTGGGACCTCTTTTGTTCAAAATTTATCCTGCAGGAACCACACTTACATACCTGGTAGATCTTAAGATTTACAATACCATAACCTCCCCAACAGATTGTCTATTTCTCCAGAACAGTCTGAATACTTTTGTCAGATGGTGAACGCAGAATAAGTTCATTTTAATCTGGCTAAGTGCTGTCGTAAGCTATTCTAGATGTCATAGGCTCTACAGTTATCAATATGCGGTGAGTCAAACTATTATTCCTAAGCACTCATCTGTGATGGACCTGGGCGCGCTGTTTGATGCGAATTTGTCGTTTGCAGACCACATACTATCGGTGCGAAATTCTGCCGTGAGATCCTTAGGATTTCTCATACGATCCTGCAGATTATTCAAGAATCCTGCGTCACTAAAAGCGTTGTATTATTCGCTTGTCCGTACTAGTATGCCTCCTTAATTTGGTATCCTCACTATCGTCATCTGCATGTACTACTTGAAGGAGTGCAAAAGCGATGTTTAAAATGCCTCTTTTTCAAAATTGATGACACTTATCATGGACGCGATGTTGATTGTGTGGGTCCGCTGACGAGGCACGGCTTTGTATTATTAAGGGATCGAAGGAACGAATCTACCTATTTTCTATCTAAATTGATTAACCACATCGGTGAAACTCCATCACGACACGAGATCCCTCCCTACTTTTAAGGTACTGTGAAATAAAAGAAATCATATGACTGGAAATGCTAATGGATCAATTGAGGATCCTTTTTATTGAAGTGTCTATATGGTATACATTTTCTTTTTGGTGTCACTAAGTCGTTATTCTGTTCATGATTCAATTGTATAATTTTTTATTAATTTTAGCTTATTACTGCACTGTATATACTATATTATGCTATATTATTTGTCACATTATCCTGTAAATTGAATTATTTTCTGTTGGGCAATAATGGATATTATTATTATATAGTATAGTTCACAGTATCAGTTGTAGTTGACGCTAACACAGAAACAGTACACAGAGTACCTACACAGAAATATGTAACTGTCACCTTCCATACAGAATAAAAATTAAGAAAAGTCCAAGCGCGCTCTCATGAAACACGCAGGTTCTTCTAAACGCCTCTCCCGGGTGTCTCGGGCGAAACCTGTCCCAATACGCAGCCGTAAATTATGCTAAAAGCTTAGCGGTATTGAAATAAATTAGGTGCCCGGCACCGACGAGAAATTATGCACCTCTCTCCGTACCGAGGATGTTTGCGAACGTAGAACTTGGCGTAGCGAAAATATTTATGTCGGTACATTGTTATTTCAACTTCGGTCCTTTGCCTTTGGGGCAGCGTATTCCTTTAACGAAGTACCATAGATCGTAGCCGAAGAATAAACTATGTGCGTCCAAGAGCGTTTTCCTCATCGAGGCGTTTTCTTTTTTTTCTTTTCGTTCTCTTCTACGTTTTAGAGATGTACGACGCAGTATGACCGAATCTGGCCGCGGGGACTTCTTTGAATCTTCTCTTCGTCAGAGAGCGGAGGTCTATTTATTCGTGTAATTGTAGTTTGTCACGGCATTTTATAAATAGGAAAGGCCGCTAATGATATACGTACGAAATGACCGTACGAACTGCGGAAGGTCGCCTAAGGAACGCAATAGATAAATATTTGTACACATGGGTATACGTGTATGTACTTTAGTATTATTGACATTTTCCATAGATGAAAATTATCTCCATCAACGTGGTACCTTTTCAATTGAATAAATTTGTAAGCAAGTAAAG
Source organism: Trypoxylus dichotomus (assembly GCA_023509865.1). Classification (NCBI taxonomy): domain Eukaryota; kingdom Metazoa; phylum Arthropoda; class Insecta; order Coleoptera; family Scarabaeidae; genus Trypoxylus; species Trypoxylus dichotomus. Next base: position 1,944,122 of record CM042080.1, read on the forward strand.
CTGCTGAATTTGGGAAGAAAGAAATCATGCTATTTCTGAGCTAGTAATGTGATTCGTCTGCTTTTGTTTGAAACTGGCGGTGGTAATTGTTGGAGCTCGATATCGAAACGTGATTACAAACTATTTTTTTATGTTACGAAGTGATGTAACACATGGGCTGAAAAGTCCCGGGCCTAACACATAGATGACGCTAGTTTCATTGCAGTCACCTTTCTCTCAGTTAGTACTAACCTTCAAAAGACAGCTGTTAAAATTTCATGATATTCTATTCATTAGTTTGCGAGTTATTGTGCTAAGAATCATGCTACTTTTCTTATTTTCAAAGCAATGGATCAAAAACAATTTCGTGTTTTAATTTTGCACTGCTTCTTGATGAGAAAAAATTTCCGTTCAAGCGAAGCAATGGCTTGAAAAGTGTTATGGGGACTCCGCTCCATCAGAAACAATAATAAAACGTTGGTTTGTTGACTTCAAACGTGGTCGTAGAGACACCGATGATGCAGAACGCAGTGGATGTCTAAATGAGGCGGTAACACCGGAAAACATCAAAAAAATCCACAAAATCGTTTTGAATGATCGAAAAGTGAAGTTGCGTGGGTTAGCTGACTTCGTAAAGCTATCAAAAGAACGTATTGGCTTTATAATGCATGAGCATTTGACTATGAGAAAGCTCTGTTCAAAGTGGGTGCCGCGTTTGCTTACTGTTGACCAAAAACAAGAACGTGTTGATGATTCTGAGCAGTGTTTTTTTGGCTATGTTTAATGCAGGATCGTATGAGAAATCCTAAGGATCTCACGGCAGAATTTCGCACGGATCGTATGTGGTCTGCAAACGACAAATTCGCATCAAACAGCGCGCTCAGGTCCATCACAGATGAGTGCTTAGGAGTAATAATTTGACTCACAGCATATTGATAACTGTAGAGCCTATAACATCTAGAATAGCTTACGACAGCACTTAACCAGATTAAAATGAAGTCCATTCCTCGTCCTTCCAAAAGTATTCAGACTGTTCTGGAGAAATAGACAATCTGTCGGGGAGGTTATGGTATTGTAGATCTTAAGATCTACCGGGTATGTAAGTGCGATTCCTGCAGGATAAATTTTGAACAAAAGAGGTCCCAAATTGGATCCCTGGCATACACAACAGGGAGCGAAAAATGTTAAGGATGTACATCCATTTTAGTTAACATAGCATGAACGCTCCGTTAAGTACGAGCGAATCAACTGTGTTACACCTACAGGAAAACCAAAATTACTTAACCTAGATATCATAAGGAAATGTTCGATAGTGTTAAATACCTATAACACATCCACTTGTTGACGTCCATCCATAGATTCTGCAACATACTGCGAGAGAAAGCTCTGTTCAAAGTGGGTGCCGCGTTTGCTCACTGTTGACCAAAAACAAGAACGTGTTGATGATTCTGAGCACTGTTTGGCCATGTTTAAACGTAACAAACCGGAATTTTTGCGTCGATATGTGACAATGGATGAAACATGCATCCATCACTTCACTCCGGAATCAAAACGATCGTCATCCGAGTGGACAGCAACTGGCGAACCTCGTGCAAAGCGCCCGAAAGCACAACAATCGGTTGGAAAGGTCATGGCCTCGGTATTTTGGGATGTGCGTGGTGTAATATTCATCGACTATCTTGAGAAAGGAAATACCATCAACAGTGAATATTATATAGCGTTACTGGAGCGTTTGAAAGCCGAAATTGCAAAGAAACGACCGCATATGGCAAAGAAAAAAATGTTGTTTCATCAAGACAACGCATCGTGTCACAAGTCAATCAAAACAATGGCAAAACTAAATGAATTGAACTTCGAATTGCTCCCAGATCCACCGTATTCGCCAGATTTGGCTCCCAGCGACTGCTGGCTGTTCGCGGACCTCAGAAAAATGCTCGCCGTTAAGAAATTTCGCACGAATGAAGAGGTTATCGCAAAACTGAGGCCTCAACAATCTAAACAATAAAGGGTTTCTCATAAAACAGCTTTCAAAAATTCCCCGAAATACCCCTAGGCGTCACATAAGAATCTCACTTTCAACTTGCCTCATCAATTATACCAAATCAATTTAAATTTAAACGATTGTACAACACACAAAGACAAAAAAAATTAAGTACTCCTCTATACTTTCTATATTACTTCCTCTGCGATTCATCCAATTACATAAAATCCGTCCTCTCGTCTATAAAATATACGTCGGCACTTACATATTACCGACCTACATACATATTTTCCTTAATATCCGGTTCGTTTTCCTCCCGCTTTATTACAAAACGTTTCCGGACGTGCCGATTAAGAATAGAACAAGAACGTCGCAGGAAACGCATATTAATCGCCATTAGTATGAAACGCGGTTAGGATGCCCGTAATTACCATGTCGTACGTTTCAAAAGCAACACTTTCGAACGATTTTGCTCTTCAAACTTCGTTTATAAAAAGGAATCTAGTACATCCTATGTAGACACCTACATTGGTCTAGTTGTTGGATGAGATGTGATGTAAGAATAACTAGGGGAAAAGAGATATTTACTAGAATTCCTTTGCGATGAATTGTTAATTTAACATTACGAGGGTGAGCTGAAATGTTTTCGGAATCGGCAAGAGATGGCGCACGAAGCTTGAAGTTTCATGTTTCAAGATTTTCTGTATTAGAAAATTCTATATTTAAACGCTTAATATGATAAATAGTATAGCGAAACTAATATTAGTAACTCACTAATCCCTAGTAGACAAATACATTTGAATAGTATCTTGTTTTTTTTTGACTTGATCACATTTCCAAAGCCAACTCCTGTTTCTTTTTATTTATGGCGTTATTCAAAGGTACAGCAGTAAACTCCACTCACACAAATTTATTAATTATGCAGAACGCAGTGTTTCGAGAGCACGTGGCACTGTCAACCGTTTTACCGACTCTACGGTTCATTGACAATGAGAGTCTATGTGCTCTCGAAACGCTGCGTTCCGCTTAATTAATAAATTTGTGTAAGTGGAGTTTACTGCTGTACCTGTGAATTGTACAGGGTGGCGCAGGGGAACGAGAAATTTTGAAATAACGTCATTTCCACATTCGGAAAGATGTTCTCCCATTCGGCGTTCACACTCTAACAGCCTGTTATGAAAACTCTGGAATGCGCGGTGTAGCAAATCTTGGGGAATTGCAGTGATTTCTTGTTGAATGTTCTCCTTCAGTTCATGGTGTGTTACGGTACACCTTGCCTTTAAGATACCCCCACAGGAAGAAGTCGCACACACTAAGATCAGGGGATCTCGCAGGCCATTCAATGTCACCGTTACGTGAAATAATGCGTCTTCCAAACAATTGACGAACTGTTGCCATGGGATGTCGAGGAGTGTGTGACGTGGCTCCGTCCTGCTGAAACCACATGTTTTCCATGTTAAGATTAAGCTCGTACAGTCTCGGTGTAAAGAATGCTTGAAGCATTTCAACATATCGAGCGGATGTGACGTGCAAAAAAATAAGGGCCGATAACACCATGACATGGTAAAGCACACCATATTGTGAACTTGTCGCTATGTAGTGGTCGCTGGTGTAACTCACAAGGATTGTCCTGGGCCCAATAACGAAAATTCTGTTTGTTTACGAAACCATTCAGGTGGAAATGGGCTTCGTCTGATACCCATATGTTACCAACGAAATTCGCGTCCTCCCTAATCTTAGCCAATATCTGCCTACTAAACTCCGTGACGCTGGGTCTCGTTCATGTTATTGTTGCACAACCTGTAACTTATAGGGATGGAAATGTAATTCGTGCAGTATTCTTTGTAAGCTTCGTCGCTTAATCGCTAGGGTAGATGCATGCTGTCGAACGGAGCGGCGAGGACTTCTCTCCATTGCAGCTCTAATAGCCTCAATGTTTGCTGGGGTACGTAGCGTTCGAATGCCACCTGGAGCTTTCTTTTTCAAGACAGATCCTGTTTCTTTAAAATTACGCACCCACGTTGTAATCGCATGCGCAGATGGGGCACGTCCATGACGTCCAAGCTGGTAATGCTGTCGAAATATTTTCTGCGCGGCAGTCGCACTATCACCATTTTTACAAAAACGTTCTCACAGCTACTGCACGTTCCGCACCAGTCCAACGATCCATGATTACTAAATGACAATGCATTCACAACAATTGTGCGACGTTACGAACAACTACCGGCTCTACAGTGCTGACAACTGTAACGTTCAAAATTTCCCTTTCCCCTGCGCCACCCTGTACAACAACACAGTCCTTGCAATCGTTAATATGGCGTTATTCATTGTCTAACGAAAAAATAAATAAAAGAGGTACACTATTCAGAATTAAATAAGCTAGCTAAATATGCGATAAAATACAGGGCGTTCAATTTAAAAAAAAAAACAAAGTTCGATAGCTTTCCAAGTGACAGTATTCTATTTCACAGGATTAGAAAGAGAGCAAAAGATTGCATGAGAAACATTTTACATTTTTAAAAATATGTTACCTTCAACGGAAATATCGAATGTACAATGAAAAGTCAACCACCCTGTATATCTTCTCTCTTCGAATTCCAGTCTTTATTAAAACACATCCCTCGCTAAGCAGTTTCCAGCGGTTCATAATTTATCTAGATGAAACATCTCGCGCTTAAAGTGGCATTTAAGGTAAGTTAGGCGCTCTATCTTATCGGCCGCAACGTTTAAATTTTAACGGCATTATCGATACGCGATAATACGCTATCGAGATCGAACATTACATGCGCCTATTTTTAGTAGACGTACCCGTATATAGTAACGATACCCGTAGATATTGGTGTACGAGCTGCGACAAAAATGCAAATTGAATTTCCAAGTTAAGTGGCTCTCATTGCGCGGTAGATTGAGCTCCGCAGGAGGAGGATTCAATGCGAGATAACGTGTTAGGCAGCGCAATTTGATTTTCGAATCCGCCCTTATACAATTTAGATGGAATGGTTGTAATTAGTGTTATTAAAGGGGAAGCTTGGTAAGTAAATTTCCTGGTTCTTGTTAAATCGTGCAGATCTTTTTTCGTTTTAATCTCTAGCGTTTAACTGCCTCGAAAATTATTGGTTGTGAATTTGGAATATGTGCTTTATTCAGCAGAAATGTATAGGAACAACCACTATGTTACCAATCGCATTGAGGAAACATAGGAACATCATCCAGAAACACCAAACCGTTCAGGTAGACGTCGTCTAACAAATTAAGCTGTTTCGGTCGTGGCTTCTAGTTTTGACTCATCGCTGAATACGATCTTTAACATTGTACAAAACAAAAAAAAATTGCTTCGGTTAGATATTGTGTCATGTTGATGGCGTTTTGCCCATAGGTGTTAGTCTTGGCTTTATCAGGGGGCGTCTGCATTTTAATCCGGTTTCGTACAATCGTAGTGTACGTGTAGATATTTGCACTCCTTGTCGATACATCACATTTCCTATTTCTTTGGCGGATAAACCTCGGGTTTTAGTTGTTCCCACAGAGTGAATTTCACCACAAATAAAAAATTTTCAAGTTTAAACAATCTCTACTTACCGATCAAGTTTCATTAAAATCTGAATTTGACACCTGGAAACCTCTCATTGTTATCCTTCATGATATTTTAAAATCAATTCATTCTGCCATTCCTATCGCATAAAATGGTCTTCATGTTAATTCAAAGAAAACGTTAAATTTTCGGGATATTCGAAGAATTGCTTCTAAATTAGTGTGTTGTTGGTTCTACAGGAACATGTTCCTCTTGGGTATAATATTCAGTGAACTATACGAATCCATCAGAGCTAATCTTCTTTTTCTCCTTCTTCTTTATAGTAGGTGTTATTTGGTTTTCATTTCGCTGGGGGAATAGGAACATTTCTGAAACCAGATTCGGAATTGCTATGATACTTTATAATTTAATCTTGTCCTCCTTAATAAATTTAAATAGAATTTGAAGCACTCTGCGGCAGTTAACCCCCGGCAAACTTGATATGTTGCGCGGAGCTGGGTATCCAGCTCCAATCAGCGCTTCTATCAGTAGAGAGGATGGCTTCTTGAGGGAGGGACAACCGAAAAATTTATGGTTTATATCACCCTCTATAGAGCAAGAGCAGTACGGTAACTTAAAAGCTCCAATACGGAAAAGGGCAGTGACCTATACGTACTCTGTTAAAATTGGTAAAAAGTCCTCCAGAATCTCCATGCATTTGGAAGTGCCACGGGACATCGTTAACTTTAGGTTGGATGGTAAATACGATTGCCATTCTAAAAACATCTGTTTCTTGTTGAAGAAATTTCTTGGATCCAGTAGAATTAACGATGGTTCCAAGTGACGGCCAAGTCTGGTGAGTTGATCTGCCTTTTCGTTTCCTTTAGGAATTAAAAAATGGCAGGGTATCCATAGAAAAGCGATGGGTCTATGTTCGCTGTGTATCTCGTGGATCGTGACTTTAATGTCCCACAACAAGTTATTTGTGCAAGGGAATCCGGGCAAACAATTGTCGAGGCCGCGAAGGACGCTCACACTATCCGAGATGATGATAGACTTCAGTATGAAATCTACTAAAATCTTCTTTACCGCGATATAGATGGCCACCAGTTCCGCGATGAAGACGGATACGTGTTGGTGAAGGCCTCCAGCAATAAAGACTTTGTGCTGATGGCGGAATACTCCAACAGATGATTTGGAGTGGTTTTCTAAGACAAAGCCATCGGTGTGTGAAAAATGTGGCCATTTTAAATTCAGGTATTCCGTAAATCAGGCGTCCACGACATGCGGTGGTTTGGCGATTTGTTTAATGTTTCGAAGCCATGTATGGTTGTAATAAATGGAGGGTTTAACAAGCTGGATATTAACATCGATGCAGTAAGCTGCAGGAATTAGATGCGTGGTTATAATTGCTTAGACATTGTCATCCGTCGTCCTGTACCTTTGTCCAAACACCCTTCTCGAAGATACCCGCCTTGGTATAATTTCGAAATAATCAAGCTTCTTCAAATAAAGAATTATTACCTTCGTAGGTGGAACAAGAGTGGACGGGAGATTTACCGCATTGAATTTAAGCGTTTGAGGAAATTAGTTAAGGGCAAAATTAGAGTTTTATATGTGGAATATCATACGGCGGCTGCAGATAGCACAAAATCCAAAGCTAATCTGGCAGTACGTAAACGCGCGTCGTAATGCATCAAGAATACCTGGATGTCTCACTTTGAACGGCTCCACTGTTGATGATCCCAGCAACATTGTTCAGACCTTCGCAGATGAATTCTCTAGAGTGTTTGTGTCTGGTTCACAAGCATTACTGGGGCCCCGGCCTCTTGATAGGGATCTCATTAGTGGTAGTTCTTTGATTGGATTTTTGACAGCACACGATATCTTAAAAGCATCTAAGAAGTTAAAATCTAATCTTACTGCTGGTCATGACGGCCTCCCCGCATTTTTTGCACGTGATTGTTGTGTAGTACTATGTGAACCTCTGGCTAGAATATTTAACTTGGCCGGAAGTGCTTCTACCTTTCCTGACGCTTGGAAGATTAGCAGAATTACACCCGTGTTTAAGAAAGGTAATAGTTCTGACTTCCAAAATTATAGACCAATAAATATTTTATCGAACTTTGCAAAAATTTTTGAATATCTCCCACAGAATTTACGTTAGTGTCAAGCCTTACTTATCTTCGCGACAATATGGTTTCATTCCAGCAAGGTCTACTGTAACCAACCTTGCACAGCATATTGCCGAATCCATGGAACGACGTCAACAAGTAGATGTATTATACACCGATTTTAGTAAAGCATTTGACACTATCAATCATTCCCTTATGGTATCTAAGTTGAGTAGTTTTGGTTTTCCGCCAAGTGTAACAGAATTGATCCGCTCGTACTTAACTGATCGTTCATGCTATGTTAACTACAATGGATATACATCCTTAATATTTTCTGCTTCCTCTGGTGTGTGCCAGGGATCCAATTTGGGTCCCCTTTTGTTTAATATTTATTTGGATGATCTCCTACAGAGGCTGGACTGCAATGTACTGGCTTACGCGGACGATCTTAAGATCTACAATACCATAACCTCCCCGGCAGATTGTCTGTTTCTCCAGAACAGTCTGGATACTATTGTTAGATGGTGTACACAGAATGGAATTCATTTGAATCTGGATAAGTGTGCTGTTGTAAGCTACTCTAGATGTCATAGACTCTACAATTTTCACTATGGTGTGAGTCAGGCTATTGTTCCTAGGTCCTCATCTGTGATGGACCTGGGCGTGCTGTTTGATGCAAATTTGTCGTTTGCAGGCCACATATTATCCGTACGAAATTCTGCGATGGAATCCTTAGGATTTCTCATACGATCCTGCAGATCATTCAATAATCCTGCCTCGCTTAAAGCATTATACTATTCGCTTGTCCGCACTGGGTTGGAGTGTGCCTCCATAATTTGGTATCCTCACTATCTCCATCTGCAAGTACTACTTGAAAGAGTGCAAAAACGATTTTTGAAATACCCGTCCTTCAAAATTGATGGCACTTACCCTGGACGCGACGTTGATTATGCTGGTCTGCTGAGGAGACACGGCTTTGTATCGTTATCGGATCGAAGGAAGGAAGTTAGCAGGCAATCTCTATTTAAACTAATTAATCACGCTATTGACGCTCCATCCCTTCTCTCCAAAATTAATTTTGTGGTACCTCAGTACGATACCAGGTCCTTCCCTAATTTTAAGGTCTCGTCATGCAAAACTAATGTTCTGCTTAAAGCACCCTTTACGCATATGATTAGAAATGCCAATGAATTACTTCACGATCCTTTTACATTGTCGTCCTATTTTGTTCTTGCATTCTGGTGTCACTGAGCTATTTTTATGTTTATGATTCAGTTGTATCTTTTTCGATTAATTTTAATTTATTACTGCGCTGTATATTGTTACTACATATATATGCTAGGTTACATTATTCTCGCATTGTCCTGTAAATGGAATTATTTTCTGTTGGGCAATAAAGATATTATTATTATAACATAAAGTTAAAGCCTGACGCATGATAGATAGGGATTTGAAGGGACCTTTACGTTGATTTGTATAGTTACTTTTTAACTGTGATATTATGAACTGCTGACAGTTATCTCATTATAAATTTATTGGCTAGATACAAAGATTTGATAGAGAGTAAGCAATCTCACCCTCCTGGACTAAGAGGGCGTTGGTAGGAGATGATTTCATAACAGCCAACATTACTCTTAGAGAACGAAATCTAATGCCTTCCAACTTAGACATCAACTTCTGGGAAGGCTGAAGGTAGATAAAGCTTTGTATATAAGATTTAGCTGGATCTTCAATATCAGTCTTCAAACAGATCAGTATTGCCGACCATTTTTGCGAAGAAATCGCAGATACCGTAGAAAATTACTCACTCATCTCGTACCTAAATTACGTAATCATATAGACTGTCGCTCGCTACTCACTACCAACTATTAAGATCTCGTGCCGATAGCGTTTAATCAAAGTAATCGCGTAATGGCAGGCTTTCTAACCATCGACAGCGGAAGCGGGCAGAGCCATCTAGCGGTCAAAGTTAATAACCACGAGGAATACGTTAGGGGGCAGATCGACGTTCCTACAGTACGGAATGGGATAAAAACGATAAGTGGCAGCGTTATAGAGGATGATCATCGACTACGGTAGGTGATTATTTCTTTTTAATGTCGTCGGCGATTGGACAGACACAATTTCCTGTTTCGAGTGACCATCACTGAGCATTTCGATTTAAACTGAGTACGTTTCGATAACTTGCGAAATAAATATCGGGTAACTAAATAAGATTGTGCGTTAATGAAGAAATGGTAATGCACTACCATTCATCGAAATAATTACCATCACATTCAATAACGTTTTGTCACTGTGGCACTAATTTTTGTATGCCGGTCTTGTGGAACTCTATAGATTTTGAATCAAAACACATAGACGGATTGTATTTATTATATGAACTCGAGTTTTCAACTGTCTATGTCTCATACAGTCGTTGAGAGACAAAAGAAGAGGTAGTAATCACTTAGCGAAATATCAGGAAAATTTCAAGTTCAGAAATTTTTCTCCGGATCCATCCTGCGGTATGCAGTCTGGCATTATCCTGTGAGAATACCATTTCTTTCTATGAACAAAAGAAGGCTGTTTGTGGATGAATGCTGCATATACATACTTTTCCAAAAACTCGTAGTGGACTATTCCAGTTACTGTCTACCTATACTTCATTCACGTTAAGAATGCAGTAGGTAGCGCTACGATCGGCGGCTGTATTACGCTGGTGAAATTTAACTGATAAAACTGTCAAATCGTAAACACCAAAGTTTCGTTATCAAAATCTTGTGCAATAAATTGCAAAGTTTTTCATATTTTATGTACAATACATTATGGTTATATGACCTGGTAAAATAATACCGCAATAATAAAGTAAAATAAATATCAACTGCAATGAAAAAGTTGTAGCTTCTTTAATTACATATGTTAGAAAGTAGATGAGATTTCATTTGGGGTTAATCGAAGGGAACATGAATGCCATATGATAAGCTTTAAAATAACAAAATTGTCATGGATAAACTTGAATCAAAGATATAATTATATATATATATAACACATGGGCTGAAAAGTCCCGGGCCTAACACATAGATGACGCTAGTTTTATTGCAGTCACCTTTCTCTCAGTTACTACTAACCTTCAAAAGACGGCTGTTAAAATTTCATGATATTCTATTCATTAGTTTGTGAGTTATTGTGCTAAGAGTCACGCGACTTTTGTTATTTCCAAACAATGGATCAAAAACAATTTCGTGTTTTAATTTTAGACTGCTTCTTGATGGGAAAAAATACCATTCAAGCGAAGCAATGGCTTGAAAAGTGTTATGAGGACTCCGCTCCATCAGAAACAACAATAAAACGTTGGTTTGCTGACTTCAAACGTGGTCGTAGAGACACCGATGATGCAGAACGCAGTGGACGTCCAAATGAGGCGGTAACACCAGAAAACATCAAAAAAATCCACAAAATCGTTTTGAATGATCGAAAAGTGAAGTTGCGTGAGTTAGCTGACATCGTAAAGATATCAAGAGAACGTATTGACTTTATATTGCATCAGCAATTGATTATGAGAAAGCTCTGTTCAAAGTGGGTGCCGCGTTTGTTCACTGTTGACCAAAAACAAGAACGTGTTGATGATTCTGAGCAGTGTTTGGCCATGTTTAAACGTAACAAACCGGAAATTTTGCGTCGATATGTGACAATGGATGAAACATGGATCCATCACTTCACTCCGGAATCAAAACGATCGTCATCTGAGTGGACAGCAACTGGTGAATCTCGTCCAAAGCACCCGAAAGCACAACAGTCGGCTGGAAAGGTTATGGCCTCGGTATTTTGGTATGTGCGTGGTGTAATATTCATCGACTATCTTGAGAAAGGAAATACCATCAACAGTGAATATTATATAGCGCTATTGGAGCGTTTGAGGGCTGAAATTGCAAAGAAACGACCGCATATGTCAAGGAAACAAATTTTGTTTCACCAAGACAACGCACCGTGTCACAAGTCAATCAAAACAATGGCAAAACTACATGAATTGAACTTCGAATTGCTCCCACATCCACCGTATTCGCCAGATTTGGCTCCCAGCGACTACTGGCTGTTCGCAGACCTCAAAAATATGCTCGCCGGTAAGAAATTTCGCACGAATGAAGAGGTTATCGTTGAAACTGAGGCCTATTTTGAGGCAAAAGATAAATCGTTCTACAAAAGTGGTATTGAAATGTTAGAGCGGCGCTGGAATGATTGCGTTGCTCGTGATGGAGATTACATTGATGAATAAAGCTAATTTTGAACCAAAGAAATCGTGTTTTCTTTGTTAGGCCCGGGACTTTTCAGCCCATGTGTTATATATATATAATGGTTATATACCAAGTCATTTGTGATGAAGTAAATCTATCCGTTGGTAATCTCCATCAATTTTAAAAGAGAATGTTTCAATAGTTTGGTAGAAAGTTTACAATATATACAAGATAAAGCCAATCAAGGAAGAAATTTGCTGATTATGAACAATGCATAATGGGTTCAACGGATCTGTATCGTCCATCGTCCATCGAATGGCTTCAGAGTAGATGCCAACACACAAGATCCTTAAATCTTGCATAAAATTTGGTTATTTTCAATGATGAAGTTAGACAAGTTATTCGGTGAAAAACGCAACACCACTGCGTATATTTATCTACTGTACCCAGACTTGCATGCATATTAATGACTGCAATAAAATATCAAATATACTAATTAATTATAATAATCTCTTAACTTTACATATTATTTTATTATTTATTTATAAAATAACAAATGAAATGAACATATGAATTTGATTTATAAATCAAAGGGTAGACTAAATAATCAGATGAAAGAGGTCTGAAAAAAACTATTTTTGCCACAATATATTTATAAAGATAAAAGGTAGAATGAAAAACTGCACGACGCCAAAATCGTAACTAAATTTGATAACTGGCAAAAATTTAATATGGAAAAATTGCATCAACTTCCCCTGTGTGAATACGTCTCGCCCATTAGCCAATGGCAAGCCCGTATTTTAAGGCCTATCTATTTCAAGTCTACATTCTTAACGTGAATGGAGTATAACACACAATAAAATCTAGTTTGTATGCGAGGAAGGCTTCGGGTGTGTGGTACTGAATTAGTAGACGACAACCAATGATACGAAAGCTTAGAATTTGAATCCAATATCGACTTTTCGTCGCAGATTAACAGCCGATCAAGAAATGCTTCGCTTTCGTTACGTGAAATGTTTGCCGAACAAATGGTAGGTCGTCTTACCATTTGTTACCATTTGACAATTCATGTGGAACCGATTTGTTTAACTTCAACGTCTTTCGTAACTGATGAATATGCAAACGAATGGTTTCATTATTCACAGTGAACCATTCTGCAAACTCTAGGCTTGTTGTACTGGAATTTGCCTCCACAACCTGTTTAAGATCCTCGTTGTTAAAATCCTCGGTATGCCAGAGCGTGCTTCATCGATCGAGCGGAGATCTTCTGAAGAAAATTTCTTGAACCACTTATGTGATGTTTCATCAGTAACAGCATTGTCTTCAAGTGCGATATATATTTTTTACGTCGCCATTGCAACTTTGGTATGAAGTTTATACTCCTAGCATAAACAACCTCAAATTAAAATTGTATTCAACTATCAAATTAGAAATTAAACTGTTGTCACCAAATCTGTATGTATCCGATATTAAAGTAGATGATAGAAAACAAACAAGTGCTATCGATCAACAACTTAAAAAGTATTCATGACACTCTGCTATTTATAAAAATCGCACGAATTTATTTGGTTACCTCATCGCAATGAGTGGAGTTGCAGATTAATAATACAACTGTATATTATTAACATGTCAAACATATTGGGAATATATAACCATAAAATTGGACGTTTTTTTTTTTAGTAATTCAATGCATGGAACTATAGAAATTTCACTGAGCCCGAATGCACTTTAGTCTTTCGGTTTCACACCTTAAAAGCATCGACGAACTTTCACTACGATACGTCTTTATGCTTAACAAAAGCTAGCGCATGTATATAAAAAAGAGATTCCGCTGAAGATTAGTAAGGTCAAGAAACGTGACGAAAGTATTTCTCTTTTCTTCTTCAAAATTTTCGTTGCATAAATCTTGGTACGTTGTAATTGTCTTGGTTTTGGCTGCTACAGCGTTCGCTACGGAGATGGCATCTGAGTTATACGCAAATGATGTCTTATTTACGTCAAATTTGTGTAGTAGATAAGAAGGAACAAGGGTCCACGTTTATGAAAGGAAAAAAGGAGATATCCATATTATTGCAGTCAGTTAACTGTTACAATTAGATGAGCTTGAAATTGTGGACAATGAAAAAAAAACAAAAGAATGGTATCATGGTTGGAATTTTAATATATTGAAAGATAAATACGACGTATTTCTAACAATAGCCTTGGAAATTATCAACCCAAATACATATATTTCTATGTTATATGAAAGCATTATGTACATTGAAGGAAAATTGACGTTTTTGTTAAATTATATTTGTTGATTTAGATAATTCTTTGCCTTAAATAGGTAAGCAACGAAATAATCATAATACCTTCTCATATTTTTATCTTACGCCTGTGATATATAGTATTTACAGTTTCAGAGGCGTTGATTGATACTTAGCAGCAATTTAAAACCAAAAAATAGAAAGTGAGAAATTCAAACTCATTCCAATCATTTATATACACCCTGTATACATTTCATGTTAAAAACACATCTAATTGCGTAATTTGTAAATCGTTGACGAATATATAAAAATAATGTAGGACCCAAAGCAGATCCCTGAAGTATCCCAATATTCACGTTTACAAAATTAAATGACGATTGCAAGGACCGTGTGGATGTACAATTCACAGGTATAGCAGTAAACTCCACTCACACAAATTTATTAATTATGCGGAACGCAGCGTTTCGAGAGCACGTAGGAAACTCCGTAGATTTTGTAAATAAAATTGAAAAGACTGAATTAAAAGATGGGGAAAATCCTTGTATCATTCGACGTTTGTTCACTTCTCCCAAGCGTACCAATTCCAGAAACTCTGGAGTATTTGGTTGAATTTTTGAAATTAAATAACGTAGATGACGTGAAAACCGCGGAATATAAACGGTTAACTAAATTATGCATGTCACAACATTGTTTTCAAATAGGCGGAAAAATGGTTTGAACAGATGGAAGGCACGGCGATGGGTAATCCTTTATCTCCTTTTATTGCGAACCTTTTCATGAGCAAATTTGAAACGAACCTGAAAAAAGAAACCAAATATTTCCCGAGAATTTGGCTTAGGTACGTAGATGATATTTTCGCTGTGTTTGACACCAACAAAGGAAACATACAAGATTTTCTAGCAGAACTGAACTCAAAATTTACCACGATCAAGTTTACTATTGAAGAAGAAGTGAACAATCGCCTTCCGTTTCTAGATACTCTGGTCATACGCAACAACAATGAATTAGAAATAAACATCTACAGAAAAGAAACTAATTCCAACAGATTCATCACGGTTGATTCGCACCATTGCAAGCAACAAAAAATGTCCGCGATTAGTTTTCTGCTCAATAGACTCGTCAGATTTCCGCTAAACATGAGCAGGAAGTACGACAAAGAATTAAAGTATATCAAAGATGTAGCGAGGTATAATGGTTTCTCTTCTATGGATGTCGACCGTATTTTAAGGAAGGTCCAATACAAACAACACATCAGAAATTCCACGACCTTGACATCAACAAACACCGGTAATAAGAAATTTATAACTCTTCCTTTTCACCCAACAGTAAAAGGGTTAAGTAAAATTTTCCGACAACTAAATATGAACGTGTCTTTTGTGTCAAAAAAGAACTTAAAGAATCTCTTAGGGAATCCCAAAGATAAACCGGAGATGATAAAAGGGTCTGGAATATACCAAATCGCATGCAATGATTGTGAGAAAGTTTATATTGGACAAACATAAAGGAGTATCGAAACGAGGTTCAAAGAACATATTAGACACTATCGTTTCGACAAACCAGAACTATCAAGCGTAGCAGAGCATAAGGTAAAATCCGGACATAAGATTGATTTAAAAAATCTGACACTACTTAAAAACGTGAACTCGTATAGAGAATTAGACGCGTACGAAACGATATGTATGAAAAAGAACGGAAACTTATTGAACAGAGAACCACCCCCAATTGCACACTCGAGTTTGATGGATTTATTACCATAGGCCCTGTTAAAGATACGGTTCGCTTTCGGTCCATCCTTTCCCGAAAAAGGCATTAGACCACCGAGTAGATTGTAAATAGTCATATGTTTTAGAAATTTTAGAGCCTGCGTGGAAAATAATTTGCATGTGTGATACAGTTTTTACTTTCAGTCAGTAACACGGTTGACAATGAGAGCCCACGTGCTCTCGAAACGCTGCGTTCCGCATAATTAATAAATTTGTGTAAGTGGAGTTTACTGCTATACCTGTGAATTTTACAAAATTAAATTGCGAATTATTAATTGAAAAATGTTGCTTTCTGTCTTTGAGGTAAGATTGAAACAAATTTAATGAAACCCGTTTAACACCAAATCTGTTCTCCTTATACATAAGAATACTATAGTCAATTAAATCATAAGTCTTGAGGCCTTGACAATAGACACGCCAAGACAGTACTGGTTGCTGTATAAATTAGAAAATTAAAGTTGGCTGGAAAACCATGTTGATTTCGGCAAATGCAGGTGCCAAGTTAATCGTAAGTTTTTGCTTTTTTTTGGTTTACTTTGTCGGTGTAATTTTAACGATTTTCAGCACTACTTCTAGTATTAATAATATATGAAGAATCATCATCTACACAGGTTTTGTTAGTCAAGAATTAAATTAAATTAATATTAGACTGACTGAAAATCGGTATATCATTCCAGAGTTCGAAGATTTGTTTCTGTAGTATTTTCGTTCGCTGTTAAATAATACTTTTAAGAAGTGCCAGGTATTAAATTATCACACACTCTCAATTTTTGCGTCAAGAAATTCACCTTTGTGGGTTATCTCAGCTTGTACTTACAGATTTAACACAATCTATTAGAACCATAGCTATACTGCCACGATGACGATTTTTTAACATATTCCTATCTCTCTATCTGGCCTTAAAACATATGACCGTTAATCTATAAATGTACATATGTATATTGATGACGTACGATACACACTTACAATCTTTTCCTTATTTACCTATTCCGTTAGACCCAAACGAAATGATGACGACGAAAATCATTATTCAAACCGCGAACGCTGCTCTGTTCCGCAATTTCTCCTTTAGTCCGGAAAATTTACGCGGGAAAAGATCCTTGTCGCAGTGTCGACAACTTTAAGACGTGAAAAACGTGAAAAAAATAGAACGCCGTTATCTTCTGCGTGAATCGTAGGCCAAGCTAGAACGTTTGCCGGTGTTTTAGTTTTAAATGCATCGCCGACCTTGATGAGAATCGCAGACGAAGCGAATTTTAAGGTTCAAAGAGGAGGTTATGTCGGGCGGATTGTGTGTAGATGAATTTATTTGATCAGATTGTATCGGAGCTGATGGGAATATTTCCTGAAATTATCTAGAAAATGACGTATAAAGTTTAGTAAATGATTTAATTGCTTGCGATGTTCTGTTTCTTTTCGTTTTTTTTGATGTTTTTCGGTTGTCAATGCATGTGATTCAAAGGACGCTGAGATGTGCTCTGAAGATAGAGCTATCAATAAGTTAGTAAACTTGGAAAGGGCCATAGAACAAGCTTTTTTCTAAAATAGTAACATCTTAGTTGATATCCAGTCAAGATTCAGGAGGATTTGTTCTTGTAAAATAGCATTACTCAGTTAAACACAGCAAAGATAATTCGAAAAGAATATCGCTGGTGTTGTACGACCTTTGAATGTCTATGTTATTAGTGCAGCTTCCAAGCAAGTACAAAAAAGTACATGCATTTAAACTCCACCCTCTTATGTTAGAGCTGATTATAGGTTACTGATTTTAAAGCATTTTCAATTATACAGGATGTCCCACAGGTGATATTGACATAAGAACTTATATAGTATCCTACGTACGTATTACATATACATATATCAGAAAAAGAAAAGTTATTCTATATACGAGGGTGATCTGAAATGTTTCCGCCAAGAGATGGCGCACAAAAGTTGAAGTGGATTCATTCATCGGCAAGGGCAACCTTTTTTTATAGCAACTGTGAAAATTTCAGACCTCTACTGTCAATAGTTGTTGTTTAAGCGTGTGTTTTGTGTAGCAAGTCAGGTGGTTTCGCAAAAATGGATAAAATCGAATTTCATGTAGTGGTAAAACATTTCTGCATGACTGGGAAAACGGCCACGGAAATTCGAAATATTTTCCTAGAGGAGATTTGCTCAAATGAGAAGGTTATCGCCGCTACAGACCTAGAAACATCCTACTTTTCCGACGGCTTGAAGAGGCTGAAGAACCGTTTAAAACAGTGTATTGATCTTCGAGCAGACTACATCGGAAAATAAAAATAAAAAACCACACCAATACCTCGTCGATTCCGGGAACATTTCAGGTCGCTCTCGTAATCCCAATTCATACAGTTTACAGATTGTAATTAAATTTGATAACTGCAATCGTCAACTGATATGGTATCAGATGCAGCTGTTGTTAGTCTAACTAGGTACAAGTAAAATCCGACACATTAACTTGGATATACAATCTGGATGTTAATCAGCATTCCAAGACACAAAGATAGTTGGTGTTCAGTCTATACAAGTAACAACCCACAGTTATACTATTCTCTCAAGAATGTCTGCATCTGGTAAACTTATGTCTCTACTACTTATAGTACTAAAAGAACTTGGTGGCTCCTCCAAGTATAACAAACCCTATTTTGACATGCAAACGGTATTATTGAAGCCTCATCTTCAGGTAAATTAACCACTGGTGTATTTAACATTTGGCTTCTTAATACTTATGAAACACTGAACCAAAGAGTTTTATACTTTTAGACTCATGAACAGGTCACTGTCTTGAGTCTTTGAAGAAAGAGGTCCCATCCAACAAAGATACTGACAATACTAAAGAAAACAACAGGTGTGATTCAATCACTGTACGTCTATGGATTTCAAATATGCAGCGATTTCTTGACTTGGTTATTATCTCAAATTATGTTGTTAATTTCCATTTGCGAAATAATATAATAATAAAATTTTAATCGTTAATACACAATTGTCGTCCTCTAAATGTTTTAATTTGTTTGTATATCCATTCGAACATAGCATGGATTTTGCCTTTTCACACCCCAGTGACTTTTCCTTGTTAGTGGGTATAAAATGTTTATGATGGAAGCTTTTTTGAATGAAACAAGTTTTTCATTTAAGTAATCAATTTTTTATTTATTTATAATTAATCTACAAAAAAATACAAATATACAGGGATTCTATACAAATAAAAAATTATAATATATATTACATTTACATTACACCAAAAACAAAAGAAATTAGAGAAAGGTGGTCATAGTTTACAGAAATTTTTTTTTTACAAGTAGGGAAAGTGTGATTTGTTTCTATACGTAGAAGAGAAAAAAATATTGCAAAAGGATATTTACAACAGACGAGAAATAAAAGGAATCTCAATTATACAAATTACTAACAATAAAATATATTAATATTATTTTAAGAAAATATGGTAACCATATATTTGACTAAAAAAGAAAACAATTAATTGGAAAAAATAGTTTATATTATACATATGCAACAACGTGTATTGCAAATTCTTTATGGCGTTACTATTATTATACTACTATATATCTTTTCTTAGGGCGGAATTTTCATTTCTCAAAATGTTATAGGGAAATTCCAAAAAGAAAATAAAACGGATAAGTCTTTCAGTAATTGTACAAAAAACAAAGAATAACTTTTACGTCTATAAAATTATTTCTTAAGTAATAGGACTATAAAGAAACTAAAAAAAAAACAATTGATCTAATCTCGTGTATAAGGGCTTGAATTTTTTTGGCTTTTATTTTCATTGCCCTTCTTTCAAGATTAAATCATCTACAAAATAGGTAACTACGTCATTAATTAGACAACATAATACGTAACTAAGTCGATATACATTTAAAAATTGCACTTATTTCAAATATTTGTTTAAAAATAAACAAATTGATATTAGAAAATAAAAATCGGTCGTCTACAAATAGGAACACAACGTTTTCTTTATGTTTATATAAAAAAAACAAAATAATAATAATAATTATAATTGTAATAGCAATAACATAGTACTCTAACTATTTATGTTTAAAGTAAGGGAGGTTTCAGGAAGAATATAATAGAGAGCATAGATAATATAACTTATAGGTTACGTTATAGATGTTAGTATTAAGAAAAGATGCTATTTTACGTGCAGGATCGTATTTTCTTTGTGCAGTTTTCTTAAAAAATAATAAACATAGTGTTAAGATTAAAAAAAAAAAAGGATAGTAATAATACCTTTAGTTCATCGAACGATGAAAATTAAGAAATTATTTCTATTATTTAGGATTAGATTTGAGTAAATTTACAAAATATATAATTTATTTCTCTATTTGTTATTTGAGTAAGGAACAACTTCTTTCATATAATAATATATGTGTACATTTTTTTTTATTTAAAAAAATACTGATTCAAACTATCGATTACACATTTATCTTCATTTAATTATTACACAAAAACGGAGATCATTTCTTTTCCTTTTCCGTCAAACAATAATCTACGAGGATCAGAGTTACCGCAAGGGAACACCTTCGCTCCCCTACATTTTAGCTTCCTGGATTATAATCTAAATAAAGTATCCCTATTAACTGATGGAGAAAGTGATATTGCACTAACACACGTTAAAATTTACACTGTACAGTAGTATACAGAAAATAGTAGATTGTGCATCGAATAGAATACGTTTAGGATAGAATCGATGTTATACAGGGTGTCTGTGAACTAAAATGGAAAAGTATGAAAAATGGAAAGATCTAATTTTATTAGACTTAAATCCAAAATATTTTGCAAAAATTCCTTCGCAAACGCGAGAAATAAAATGATAAAGATATTTAAAACAAATATTTCTCGATCATTCACAATCGAAATATTCCTACGTAAACATTTTATTGATCTCTTAACATGACGTTTGAAATGTAGCCAGTGTTATCTTGTAGTTTTTTTTATAACATCGACAGCTATGTTATTGCATTACATTTGGTTGGGGCCTTTCACTAAATTCCAACCTTCCCGTCGTAATTGATTCAAATCTTTTTGGATTTATGTTCTATACAATTACACCTTTTCATTTTCAAAGACATCCTGTATAGATTCATACGCATCCATCTTTATATAATAATATACTGCACTGTTAATTTAAAATAAACTATAACTTAATCGAGTTGTGCTGCACGATATACATCGACAAGGAGCTGGTATTACATAAATCGAATTCCGTAAAATTATAACTTCGCAAGGTAGCGCGAGCATAAGACCATATTTCTCGTAAATGAAACCGTGCGACAATTTCGCGAGGGTATTAATATCTAAATTGATTTAAAAGTTAAATGATAGTTGTCCGACCGTTTTGTGTACCGTTCCAGTTAAATACTTGATCGAAATTATTGGCTTGGTGTGCTGTAATGTGGATAGCGAATGGATTTTTAATGGGAAAATCAAATATTGAAAATTGGCACTTTAAGTGATATGCTTGGGTTGGAACTTTGATTCTGTAAAGACGTGTATATGTGAGGCTAAATCGAACATGGTTTCTTCGATTATCATGTACCAATCTAACAGCCTTAAATTGGTTACTTGCCTATGAATCTAACCAATAATTATACCTAATCTTTACGCGTTCTAAAATGTTGAATAATTTGTGTTTATTATGTATTACTCCCTCCCCCCGCTGTTTGACGTGGACCACGCTCAACTTTGTCAAAAGTATTTCGAATTAATTTTAACTACAGCGCCCTCTACATCAAGAATATTCCGAAGTAACTCACGCTTAACGAAAGAGATATTTTAAATTATTTTTCTTTTAAATATATAGCTCCCATTTCCTTATATTGACATCAAGTAGCTCACGCTTTTCAGCCTCTCCGAAACGAATGCCCAGCAATTGTTTTATAATGCAAATAAACAACTATCGGCGAGTAAGGAGCCAACCGTCTATTGTTTATATTTAACTTTACAGCGCCCACTTCGCACCGCAGTTGGTACACCGACGCAATCAACTTTAGCCATGCGTATTACTGCGGACGTACATGTATAAGGTTTTTTTTGTTGAGATTATAACCAGAACTTTCCTATTTGGTCTCCTTGATCTGTTTATTCGTTATTTCCCGTGATAATTTTAATCCGTTTAGGTGTTGGTGGACTGGGAGGTATTTTCCATAGCTTTAGTACAGCTTGGTGTCACTTAGTATGTTTTGTTTTAAATTTTCGAAGCAAGAATGATTGATTTTTTTTTGTAGAAACTTCGGTAGCTGGGATATTGATCAAAGTGATTACTTTTCTATGTGAATTTTACCTGAGAATAATGTCATTTTCCATGCAGTTAATCATGATAGAAACAGAAATTGAATATCGAATTGTAGAGATATTTAATAATAAATACAATATATATTTTCCTTCACGGAACATACAGTATAATTTGCATATTTTCAAAGAAGATTCATTTATAAGTACGAAAACTAGTAAAGGAACTGCAATATACGAGGGGTGTTTAAAAAGTAAGTTATAAAGTTAGTGGAAAATGGGAATATTTTGGGCACATAAAGGAATTCAAAAAAGAAAGTTAATTGCTGAAAAGTAGATGAGATAACTATAAGCAAAAAAACAAAAGTAATGTAATTGTATTGAGACAAATAGTAAAATCTAGTTTGCTTAAACAGAAACCTAATGTAGAGGTAAAAATAACGACTGCGGTACCATAAGAAATAAATGATGCACCTTAGAATGCATGCAAAAATAAATATAAATTAAGGCAAACGAAAGGTTACATGAAAAAGTATGGAAATGCGATCTAGAGGAAGATGTTATGAAGAAAATAAAATAACTTTAATCTTAGATTAGAAACTGAGACGTTATATAACAAAAGGATGAACATTACTGAAACTACCCTAGCAATAATTAATGCAATGAAGAAAGAAAAAAGTGTGCAAGGAAAAGGAAGGCCATCCTCAGTTGCATACGCATTTTGACATAGTTTAGACGACTTCGGTGTTTTGCAGAAAAATTTCGCTCATCTTGGATGTGGTTCAAGGCTCGCTGAATGATATCTCCAATCATACAGAATACGATTCTAAAACCAATATTGGCATAAGAGGACTAATCTAGACGATATTCGCTTCTAAAGATTTGAAAATCTGTGAAAAGTATAATGACCATTGCTATCACCAACGAGTAATAGATGTCGCTGTATGCAAATCATACAAATAAAATAAAAACTTCGCTAATTTCACCAAACGTAACTTATTCTTTATCGCGACAACCAACGCTTTCGGACTACACATCCTACGGCCTACATCAGATATCCTTTTCGTAATGTAATATAATCCGTAACGGCCTCCACGGTTATCGCCTGCAGCATCGTCTTCCAGCCACTTAATCTTAACACGCTGTGCGCAGAAATCGACCGTCTTTTATACTATCGCCTACTACACATACCTATTACTCTACCTACTTTTGCCTTCGACCAAACGAAACCGTAGATTAGCGCGTACGCTATGCATATAGATCTAGTGGGCATGGATTATATTATCTCGACGTTCACGTCGCTCTAACAGGCCCATCCCAGTAGGCTACGGTACGATACCCCTAGCTGAATCGAAACAGTGTTGCCGGATTGTTGAGAGGTATCGCGTATTTTTTTTTATTAAAAAAAATTATTAGTTTAATTTATGTTATTATTATTATGACGGTTTGCAACCCAATCTTCAAGAGACCCCCTAAAATCCCTAAAACCTTCCTCCAGCACTTTCTTCTGCATAGCTTCTTTAAGTCCACTTCTCCTTTTTGGTTCTCCATTTTCTGCTTCTATTAGTAGGCTTCCATTTCAAAACTTACAAGCTGCGCAGTAAGGAGGTTTGGTATGAATCTAGAAATCAAACTATTTCTCCCGCAGCTCTCCCGATCCAATAATTTTGAACCAATCTTGTATAACTTATACTTTTCCCCTTTGAAAATCTGGTAGCGATGATACCCTTCACACTCCCAAATCTACTTAATAATGTCTAAACAAACATCAACTTAATTACAATTCGGTCAATACCCAGAGTTTTAAACATATTCTTTGGAGAACCGAAAGTAAAACTTATAGCCCTTTTTCGTTCAATTATGAATATTTATATTATCCACGTGAGCTTTCAATTTTCCACTGGTGGTAATCTAATCGAAAGCTAGTTCCTTTTCAAACATAAAAATAACCCTAAATATAAATTTCTAAGTGGAGACAATATTTCTTAAATTATCATAAATCCGACAACATTGAACCGAACAAAAAACGAAAATAAACCAACGTACGCCCTCTCGCATCGAACAAATGCCTAAAACAACAAGAACAACCGGACAAACGCCTAACGCGAAGGCGACTAGATTCGCTTATCTAGACGACAGCGCTCCTTATCAACGATAGTTACATTGTACGCTCGTTATCTCGCGGTGGCGCTGCGATCGTCGGGATTTTACGGCGCGGGATTAGCATACGTCGCGCGAAATTACGGCCCGATACCGCGTACTGGTGGGAGACGAGAAATTACGATACTTGGACGTCGCTTTATACGCTCTAACCAGCGGTCTATTGTCGTCAATTTCACGTTAATCGGCCGCTAATCGCGCGTTGAAAAAGAAGTCGTTGCTTGTTGATTGGAATAGGAATATTTCCGGTTTTAAACGAAGTGAAATGGTCCTCAAGTGGTCACCTGCGGAACTCCTAATTGATGACGTTTGATATTTGAATTAATTGGTGGTTAAATGGACTGGGGTATTGAGAATCCCAGGGAGTTGGTTTAAGTTTAGGTAAAATCTGGATGATTTATTTGTCCTTGTCCTTTTCCAGTACTGCAGGACATTCTTCAAAGTCTATTGGGAAACCCTGAAATGAACCCTGTCCTTTTGAACTTGCTCTTAGGGGTCTCCAATACCCCTAATTTTCTTAAACTACGCTACATTACATTTTTTAAAGACGTTATTGCCTTAGGATACCCAAAAAATTTTACTTAAAAGATCGAAGGAGTAAAATTTGTGTTCTCTTTGTATTCGATGGTAGTAATTTTGTATTTTATATACGGTCTGTCTAACAGGGAACTGCATCGGTTGCTATAAGAAAAACTATTCCTTGGAAAATTCTGAATACTGGGCAGTGTACTAAAGCCGGCATGTGCTTTTTTGAATTCCTAGTTAATGTGTGTGTTTGATGAAACAACTCTGCTACTCTTTCTAACCGTATTGGGGCTATTGACACAGTGCCATGCGTCTTTCGCTATTGATCTTGGGATCGCGAGTTCGAATCCCAGGGCTGTTCCTCAGAGTTGAGGTTTTCTGTGTTGTTCCTTACTCCACGGCGAATGCAAAGAACGAAGCCAGGATCGTCATTAATGTGATGGTCTACGGGAAACCCTATGGACGTATTGAAGACAATTGTAACAAGGCATGAAGCGAAAATTCTCTACTATGATTTTTTGCCCAAAAGGCTGTCGATAGAATGGAGACCAAAATACCTCCAAGAAAGTTCGGGGTTTATCAATTGACAAAAAAAGGCTGTGGCTACGATTTTTTGGGATTGTGAGGGCCGTTTTCCTATAAACTTTAAAGAAAGTAACACTTCAGTCAAAGGGAAATGTTATATAGCAGTCCTACACAAATTATATCAAAATATTCTGGAGAAAAAATGTGCGTCTTTCAGTCAGGACAAAGGGGTGAACGCTGGATCTTGAAGGCAAACAGAAATATTTTTGGATGTGTTGTTGTAATACGAGGCAAAGCTAAAAACAATCGGTAACTAACTATGATATGGAGCTGTGTAAAAGCAATCTTTGATGTTTCAATACGTATTTCAATATATATTTTTCGCCCAAAGAAATTTTTGCTGATATGGTAAATGTGTTAAGCGAGGATACTCCTTTTTTAAGGGAAGTTTACAAATAGGCTAATGAATTTAAGCAGTAACTGACAATCCTCCTTCTGGACACTTCTACAGAAAGTGTACAAAAAGATTTGAAATTTGTGGAAGCTGATCGCCGATCAACATTGAAGGATATTGCTACGGGCATCTCCAGAGAACGGGCGATGTACGTTTTAAATGTTAAATTAGACATGTCTAAGCGGTGTGCAAGATGGATGCCGCAGAAACTCAAATGTGTGAAATGTGGAATATTCTATAGCCATTTTAGAGCGGTTTCGGTAAAATCCAACAGACTTTTTGCTCCAATTTGTTACTTGTGATGAAACGTGGATCCACCACTACTCACCGGAAAGTAAACAGCTGTCAAAACAGTGGACTAAACGTGACGAACCGGCTCCAAAGATGGCCAAAGTTCTATCGGCAGGAAAGGCGATGGCTTTCGTTTTCTGCAATGCGAAGGGAAACAATCTTAAACTTTTGGATCGATTGAAGGCCCGAAAGAAAGCAAAAAACAGTCCTTTTTCATCAAGGCAGTACGCCAGTTCACAAGAAGGGTATTGTGGAAGCAAAATTGGCCTAATTAAAACTTGAAGCGCTTGAGCATCCTTCTTATTCAACGGATTTAGCTCATTCGGACAAAGATCTCTTCCCCAACCTTAAGAAACACCTCGGAGGTATGAGATTTACTTCGGATGAGGAGATGATAGCAAAATGAGTACTGCGAAGTCACAAACAAACTTGTGCATTGACTAAATTGATCTTGATGGAGGCTATGTCGAAAAATAAAACACTTTTCATTGAAATATTACTATTTGCCATGGTTTAATTACCAAATTTTTCAGCTTACCCTCGTAAGTAAGTAATTTTTAGCCTTATCCTCGTAATAATTGGTTAGGTTTATTTTGGTCACCTGGTCATGCTTTTGATTGTGTAGAAAGCCTTTTTGGAGCAAGTTCTGAATGAATTTGGAAAACCAATGCAACATAATAACGTTGGCAACAGCTTTTCAAAGGAAATGAAATTCACACTCCATTGAAAACTTTTGGTGTGCCCTTGCATATATTTTTTTTTGGAAATCTAGTCCGATAAAATTTTGTAACTTAAATAGGTCCTGCAGGATGTTCGGAGGATAATGCAAATTCCCACTTTGTAGCATCTAATGAAGAAATCATGACATACAACATCTACAAGGTTATAAACCAAATTGGATAGAATCTAGTTGCCTATAACTATGCTTCAAGTAAAAATTCCGTTTCTTCCAGCTAAAAGGAAGAATTAACGATCTTCAGTACACTTTCCTCGTCACTCCTAACACGTCAAAGAAATAAACATCTCCGCACTTTAGAAAACATCATTAAACGTCGCATTTAACGATCTAGCCGAACTCAATTAGCAGACGCGTTTCGTTCCGCGCGAAATTGGCCACAACTTCGCCTCTTACGCGCGATAATTAGTACGAAAGAAGTTCGTCCGCCTAAACGCCTTCGCAGCACGCAAATTGAACTGTACGGTCGCCCGGTCACTTTAATTGGAGTGAAAGTGAGATCAGATTAATTAATTCTTAGCGGCGGCCATCATTTTTCACCGCAACTTCGGCGATAATATGGTCGACGTTTTCACCAACTGGCCAATTTCATGACACGCGAATGAGGTGTATGTTTTTTTTTTCTTTAATAAGCGCGTCTTATTAGCTTCGTTTTGTGGTATCTTCAGGTACATGTTGTGTATGTAATTTCTTCTGTTATCGATGTCGAAAGCTGTTGGTTTTCGAATTGGTTATTAATAATTTCGATCCTTAAGAGCTCCATTTGTACGTGACAAATTGGTTATTGGTTGTTTTGTAAGTAAATGTATTATAAGGAACGATCTGAAACACAAAGTTCACTCAATGCCAAAGATTCGATCACTGTATACTATCAATACGTATTAATCAATTTTAAAATATAAATAATGATAAAATGGCTGTAAGATGACGCTTTCTAAATTACGATGTAATATTACAATACAAAATATTTAGTACGGTGTGGAATAATTCAGGAGATGTTAATACAATAGCCAAACGCTGCTGTTACGTAATAATTGCACGAACAAGTGGATAACTTCAGAAATTATAAAAAAAATGCACACGCGTGATGAAAAATATAAAATAACTGTGTTTACTAACAACGTCATACACTGGGAAGAGAACAGGTTTCATAGAAACAGAGTAGTCACTGTGGTACGTAATACCAAAGACAAATATTATAGGTTATTATTAGATGAAAATAAACATAGACCTGTTGAATTATGGAAAACTTTAAAAACACTTTTTTCTAAAAAAAGAATAGTTACACCCAATACACACGTAATTTTTGATAATACGGAGGCGAGAGATGATTTAGAAATAGCACAAAATTTCAGTAAACATTTTTTAGGAAGCTTAGATGATTAATTAACAGTAGAAGAACAGGTGGAGTTTTAGTCTATTTAAAAAGGAAATTAAATTACCGAGCTAAAATATTCGTATTGTAAATTATATATGGAGGGTAACTGTGGAAATTAATATGGGAAATCGAGATATCTTATTAGTTATAATATATCATCCTCCTCAAACAAAGGATAACTTGGTGTTACTATATATCGAAGATTGCATTGACTCAATTATTAATTTTAATGGAAAAATCTTAATAATGGAAAATTTTAATAACGATTGCAATGACACATTCTTCAGGAGAAAGATTAAAGAATTGGTTTATAGAAATGGATTGTATCAAATTGTTACGAAATGTACTAGAGTTAGTTATAATTAACACGTTGAAAATACAGGAGAAATAACTGGTGATGGACTAACGACCAAAATTATTAAGGATGCTGCTCAGTCGTCTGCAAAAAGAATTCTTGACATAGTGAATGCTTCACTCGATACAGGTACATTTCTGGAAAATTGGAAAACATCGTACGTTCTTCCAATTCCCAAAGTGACAGGGAACAAAGTGAGTGAGGAATTCAGGCCTATTAATGCTGTACCAGGAAAAGTTCTGGAACTGTGCGTAAAAGACCAATTATATGATTTTTGTGAGCCAAACAATGTGATTCATCATAATCAATCAGGTTTTAGAAAAGGTCATTCATGTGAAACTGTTGCAGTGGATATATGTTACAAGTGGTTGCAAGAAATGGATAAGGGGAATGTTGTGATAGCTGTGTCTTTGGACTTTTGTAGGGACAAATGTATGGTATTTGTGACAAAGTTAAGGACTGGTTCGATTCTTATTTAAATAATAGAACTCAAAAACTGAAATATAACAAAAGGATATCTGATAGTTTAGATACAAATAATAGTGTTCCACAAGAGACAGTGTTATTATTTAATTTCTATATTAATGATTTATTGTTGCCAATGGAAGGCTGCAATTAATATATGTTTGTATGTTTACAAATGATACCACGTTGTATATAATTGCACTGTCTACATTATATCAATGGCTGTGTGAAAATAAACTAAGTATTAATGTTACTAAATCAAAAGATATAATAGAGTCTACATCAACAACACAATCAAAGCACTTATTTCTGCAGCCTTAATTAGAATTAGCAAAAATTCGCATGGGTTTTGAACACCAGTCATAGCTTCAAAGTGCTTTAGGCTTTGTTTTTAATTCAAATCGTAGTATTTATGTGAAGGAGTGTATAGAAGAAAGAATGAAAAGCTTAATTGTTTAATAAATATATGAAAGAAATGCTGGATAAGTATTCGGAATTCTTCGCAACGATAATATAATTATTTTTTTTGTCTCGTTTGTTAATTTCAACACTTCATATGTTGGACGTTCCACTTCCTTATTTCGTGTATACTTTGGATGGCTTCCTTTCAAATTTAAGTGGAACGTATGTGGTACGATCCGAAAACTCGTGATCTCATAAAAAAGAACTGTCACCAACAATCGCTGTTATAAAATATAAAGTACGTTTATTCCGCTTTAATAATCTTCAGGTTAACGGCTTGTGTAAAGTAATATTTTCTTTTTATGCGATGCCATAACATCGCCCGTACACGTTCAACATTTATAAATTTGCGGGTTTTGTCGCCTCGCTTCTTTCTGTGTTAATTGCTTTATGAGTACGAATATATACACACAACGGTTGGTACCGCGGCGATTTCCTGCATTCAACAGTAACGACCATCATCATAGATGCCTAGATGTTTATGATACGTTTATGTATTTCCTTGATGACGACGAATTTGCGTGTTTGTGTTGTTTTTGTTATTACGCCATTGTCCTAGAAAAGATCTGGTCGAGTCGTCGAATGGATTGGATGCGATGGTCATTGTTTTCTTGTCCTGGTCTCGGTAGTAGTGGTTTTATTGTTTCAAGATATAGGGTGTTTTAGGAAGGATTGTATATATTTTCGTATGTGATAATATCGATTACTTCGAACAGAAAAGCTTATATGGATATATGAATTCGGAATTCATAGTTTCGAAAACTATTGCGAAATGTTTAGGAATTGCATTTGTTCGGTCTTTACTTGCTGTAAATTTAAGGGAATAAAGTATATTTTTTATGATTTGCGCTGTAATAACTCAATATGACAATTGTGTCACCGCACAGTGGCATATTAATAACAAATATAAATCGTGAAACGTGTGTTTTATTGCTTTAGGGAAATGTTTATATTAACTTTTTTGTTCCAAACCAACATTACTTCAATTTATTAAAGTATGCACTGTTACTTATGAAACACCCTGTATATTGATGCAGTCAAGACGTTTCATTTAAAATAAGAATTATCTGAGATTTAACTAAATTACTTGCATTAATAATACGTTAATTTGTAATCTTTTGTTTTTGTTATTAAAATATAAAAAATTCCCGAGGTTTGTTATCCAAGTGTTTCTTTTAAAATGTGATGTTTAGATTCCTACATTTATAATAATCTATAAGCAGTTACGATATGTTTAAATCAATAACTTTTCTAGTTATATATAGTTGTACATTTTGAGATGCCACGAAACTAGAGACGTTAGAACTGGCAACACTGCATTTCTAAGTACCTCTAAGCTCTGACTGTCAGTATGCAGTTTTCTTTCGTAGTACAGGATTAATAAATGCAATCAACCTTTACGTTGTGGAAGCTTCAGTTATAAAAGTGCATTGATGCAGGGGATTAGAAGACTTGTAATTTTCTTGTATCTCAAAATTTATAGCGTGACCCTCGTATATACGTGAAAGAGTGAGGCATTTTCAGTAATTTCAACAGTGGCATCCTCATCTTATTAAACATTTAAGGATGTAATGACGTGTTGCGTCATCAAGTCTGATTTTGGCTATAAGAGAAAGAAAAAAATAAAGCAAATGGAACAGAAAAATTTTGACTGATAACTGACAAGGCTAACACAAAGGGTTTAACACTTTAGTAATACACTAATTTTTAGTAGCTTGTTCGTAATTTATCCAATAAGAACGTTAAGGGAAATGGTAAGCTAGTAAAAATTTATAGCGTGACCCTCGTATATACGTAAAAGGGTGAGACATTTTCTGTAATTTCAACAGTAGCATCCTCATCTTATTAAACATTTAAGGATGTAATGGCGTGTCGCGTCATCACGTCTGATTTTGGCTATAATAGAAAGAAAAAAATAAAGCAAATGGAACAGAAAAATTTTGACTGATAACTGACAAGGCTAACACAAAGGGTTTAACACTATAGTAATACACTAATTTTTAGTAGCTTGTTCGTAATTTATCCAATAAGAACGTTAAGGGAAATGGTAAGCTAGTAAAAATTTATAGCGTGACCCTCGTATATACGTAAAAGGGTGAGGCATTTTCTGTAATTTCAACAGTAGCATCCTCATCTTATTAAACATTTAAGGATGTAATGACGTGTCGCGTCATCACGTCGGATTTTGGCTATAAGAGTAAGAAAAAAATAAAGCAAATGGAACAGAAAAATTTTGAGTGATAACTGACAAGGCTAACACAAAGGGTTTAACACTATAGTAATACACTAATTTTTAGTAGCTTGTTCGTAATTTATCCAATAAGAACGTTAAGGGAAATGGTAAGCTAGTAAAAATTTATAGCGTGACCCTCGTATATACGTAAAAGGGTGAGACATTTTCTGTAATTTCAACAGTAGCATCCTCATCTTATTAAACATTTAAGGATGTAATGACGTGTCGCGTCATCACGTCTGATTTAGGCTATAAGAGAAAGAAAAAAATAAAGCAAATGGAACAGAAAAATTTTGACTGATAACTGACAAGGCTAACACAAAGGGTTTAACACTATAGTAATACACTAATTTTTAGTAGCTTGTTCGTAATTTATCCAATAAGAACGTTAAGGGAAATGGTAAGCTAGTAAAAGTAGATGATTGCAAAAGTATTTGAACCTATTTTATATAATAATATTTTTTTTAATGTTAAACCATTTTTGTCAATCCATCAACATGGATTTATGTCAGGTAGATCCACAGTAACGAACTTGGCAAATATCACCCAGTATATATCCGGAGTGTTGGACCAGCGAGGACAGGTCCATGTCGTCTATACTGATTTTCCTAAAGCATTTGACCGTATTAATCACAAGTTACTTTGTGCTAAATTGGCTTCTGTCCTGCGTTGGTGAAATTAATTTCATTTTACCTCTCTGGAAGGAGTGGTTACGTATTTTATAATGGCTATTCGTCCACTCGCTTCAGAATACTATCTGGAGTTTAGAGAGTCTAAAATATAGAGGAATTATCAAGTTACCAGGATAATAGAAAGAAGAGAATTGTAGGCAAATTTGGAAGGATCGAAGCACGATTTCAGGAAAGGATGAAAGGAAAAAAAGGATATGCATTAAGTTCACTACTATTCTCCATAGTCACAGAGGATATCATAAAAGTATTCAAAGAAAAATACAAAAACTTATCAGTACACAAGAGAGATTACAACAAATGTACCAAAAACAACCGAAGACGATCCACGAAAGAAACAAAACATTGTCAACCGAGTTACCGACTATTAACAACGAGGGTCCATGTGTTCTTTGTTGTGGAATTTGCTACGATATCTGTGAATTATATAACCATATAGTCCTTACAATATTGTGAATTGGATTGAAAGGAAATTTCTTTTGTCCTTTCTTCCTGTCAGTAAGTAAATTACTAAGTTTTATAGGCGTTTGAATTTGCAATGAGATAATTGGATTGAAAAATCTGCCACTCCCATGTAGATATTATTTCAAAACCTAATCGTACTCAACCCTAAAACCACATAAAAACTAGTTCCAATCTTCAAGATAATTGCAAACAAGATGCAATCTATTTCACTCCTTCAATACAATAATCTCGTTACCATCCTATAATCGAACTAATTAAATAACGTATATAAATCAAACGAGCACGTAACTAATCCAAGGAAACCATAACACATCATTACCATTCCTCTATATTACTTCGAACAAGGATTATTGCGCTGACAAAGCTGCTAGAGATGATTTCATAGGTTCCACGGCGGCCGGTCTCGTAATATCTTCAACAGCGACATCGAGCCGAACATATTCTCGGGCGTAAAACGCCAACACGGCACTAATTCATGCTCTACTCTCGCGTCAGGTGTTGAAAAAAAGTTTCGATGGAAAATGCGAGCCGTTCAAGGCACGCTCCGACGTATAAATTAGTTTTATTAAGGTTTTCTGCGACTTCGGGGAGATGTACAAGGTCCCGACGCAGTTGCGAACGCCGTACGGTGCGGCCAAGTAAGCGAGGACCTTGACTTACAAAGATCGCACTCGCGGTGTGGTAATTATACGAGATTCAGTGCGAAAAATCGCGACCATTCCAATGTTACCGGGATTAAGTGCATATTTACATTTAGAATACGTTTATTGACGATTATCGTCGAGATATTGTTGCGAAATATCTATTAAGAACTTTTTATTTCAGAAATTGATGCTATTCCTTCGTTTTAAATACCATTAAATCGATCACAACGTTTGAAATTTTCGAACGGATTAAGGTTATTATCATTACTTTTCGAACACGCCTCGTATACATCGCCGATAATTTAAAATCCGATTAATTTCTCTTTTAAACATTATTACTTATACGCAGTTAAATTACATACCTTCTTTAAACCGCATCTTGAAAAGATGTCAAGTTATTTACGATCCCCTTAAAGAAGAAGATTACAGAGCACTACCTTACCGACCGATGCTCGCACGGGTTATTTATCGAATAACTTAATACCCAACATTAATTCCGAAAACTGAGGAGCCGTGCGGTTTAGTATCTTGCCTAAAGGATACCTAAAAAAGGAATGGAAGATCATGACAGTGCTACCAACTGTAGCGCTACCACAAAACGAAGAATATGCACAAAAGAAAGTAGGTATTGTCGCGGAAAAGTGGCGGGTGTGAAGGTCTATGAGGTAACGAATGTACAGTTTTATATTTGGAAGAATTAGAAAGAAAATTAGTATTAATAAGGTTTGATTTCTTAGTGAATAATTGTTGAACTCAAATGAGGTGGTAATGTTGAAAATTCGGCCATCAAAGCTTGTGCCAATATTATCTTTGTTATTTCAGATAGATTGGCAAAGGAACTCGATATTAACAGTTTGGATTCCTTCATTACCAAGAGTGGAACGATTTAATCTGAGAGACTTTTCTCGTTTATAACCAATCCAAAGCCCGCCACCCACTTTCGCGTCTTAATCAACCTCAAACGACTTCATTCTCCTTTTCTCGGTTAGCATAGATTAAGATTAAAAGTAGCAAATAAAGCGACCCATAAAAGCACAACTTAGAAATAGAGCGCGCGAAGATCGGGACCAACACATTACTAGATAAGATGCATCTTTGACATCTCGTAACCGAGATGCGACTTCTCATTTCGAATTCTGTCGAACGTGAATACGTCGCTCGGGGAAATTATAAGACGCGCGTGTAACACAGCCGGTAATTAATTTAATGGAGAACGGCTAGCTGGGAAGCATGCGTCCGATCTTGCAGAGCTACGTTCTCATATATGACATGTATACCATACGGGCGTACACGTATCAGCTTCTTGATTGTTACGTTTCCGTGTGAGTTGCCTTGGGCGTGACACCTGGACCTTTGCAAATGTTTTGTTGTGTATGCATACAGTACCTTGCAAAAATTATATTAACAATGATATATGTATATATATATATCGGGTTAAAAAGGTTATATGTCGACTGTACGACTGTAATGATTATTGTGGTATTTGTTACGCTTGCAAGGTTTGTGGGGTGGTATCATAGAAGAAAGTATCATGGAAATGATCATTTATTCGGGACATTGTGTTTCGGAAGCCACGGGACTCATCATTAGGCGAATCGAGGATGTCATTACTGAAATGGTAATCTCCATTTTCCTTCTTTTGTTTTTGCAAGGCTTAAATGAAGACTAAATAATATTATTGTCTTAAATAACAATTCTATAATAAATAAATTTAGTATCGCAAAACTAGATAGTAAATTATTTACACTAAAATAGAACGGTTGCAAAGATTGTATGGTTGTATAATTCACAGGTATCTGAGTAAACTCCATACTACACAAGAGAGCAGAGACGGTCTTCTAACCAGATGGCATGACGATTTAAGGTGTACCCATGGCAATTGGGTGTCGAACTTACAACTGACCATTTGAAGGTTTCTTACGAGGACCCGGAGGTGTTTTTACATCATTATATCATGGGAGATGAAACTTAGGTAAAACCTCCATATTCTACCATCAAAACAATAGCACTTGGTGTGGAAGCAATGTTACAAACCGATGGCCAAAATGTTCAGAACATTTTGGTTGATTAGGAACGTGATAGCCAGAATATTTTGAAAATTGAATGGAGTTAAAAGATTTGAAATAACTGGGAACAGAGGCAAGTCAAAATGCATTCAGGAGCAAAGGCGGCCTTCCAACCAGATGGCATGACGATTTAAGGTGTATCCACAGTAATTTACTCAGGATAGGGATTTATGGGACCAAATAAGGGATGCCTACATCCAGATGATGATAACGATGACGACCGTCATAGTCAAAGATATAAGGAACGTGTTGTTGCAGGTCTTCACATGACTTCTTACATTTCCAACTACTTTTTCGTACAAATTATTAATACTTAGGTACAATAATAATTCTTGCAAATCTTGGACTGTACGAAATGTTAAAAATTCATTTAATTTGTTTCTATGCCTAACATCTAATCCGTTAAAATACCGTACCCATTGAAATATTTTAGGGTTAAGAATTTATGTAAACCACAACTAGTAGCAGCTGTCTATTTTACGCATACACTCCCGTAAACCAACTAACTACACATTTACTAATTTAGAAAGTACAACACAGTAATACTTCACGACAATCCACCGATGATGATGTACAACCGTTCTAAGCGTTTGGCTACTCCACATCGAAATTGGTGTAATGGTTTAATTGCTCGTAAAACGATCAATCATCATTCATTTTCTGAATCTCGCGTTGCGTTTACGGTAAACCAAAACGATCGCCGTACGCCAAGCGAAAGAAAGTAAGCAGCGACGTATCTGTAACGCAGCTTCGCGTAGTGAATTTATGTCCTAACAGTGCAATATATTATCTCTTCGAGAACGGAAGCGTAGTCTTCCTAATTTTTAATTTAAATTTAAATTGGAGAGGATAGTGCTGTGAGGTACAACTCGCTCATTAGAGTCGTACGTCTTATTACTTATTACATACGTACGTAGTTGCCATCTAAACGGGAAAGATGACTTGCACGTGTTGTACAGTTATGGAAGGTAAAGAAACGGAGAAGAAGGTTAAATGAGAAAATTAAAGACTGGAATACAAACAAAACACTATCTAGTTCGTGGATAATTGCGTTGGTATGGCAAATGTTTCTCTATTTGTTCATTTTTCGCTTGGAGTTATTTTTGTGAGCGTGTCTTTACATTCTAGTAAGACATCTTCATCAATTAATGAGTGTTTATGGGAAAAAGCGAATGGTTTCCTGTAATACAGGGTGTTCGAAAATTGATTGGGTTTTCATTTCTCAACTTATATTTTCTGAAACATGGTTTATAAAAAGGAATCTGTTATTTGCCTTTTATAAACTAGTAGCATAGATTTCTTCGCAACATTTCAAGTGTATTTCATCAACGAGCTTCAACGGTTCCATTTCTAAGTTCTTGAAAATTTTGAGATGATCTAAGAAGGCTATAAGTATTTTCTATTAAATTTTGATCATATTTATTATTCATAAAATTACATGAAATCTACTAAGAATAGGAACTGTAATCATTTTGGAGAAAATGTGTGTATATAATGTTGAACTTCGTTTTATAAAAATAGTCAATATCCTATTACAGAAAAGAATAATTATCATGGAAGGTATCTTCTCCCCACATCCACTAGTCATTCGCAAAAGAATACTTCGTCATTACGAACTTTAGAGTATAATATTTGAATGAAGTATGTAATTTATCTGGTTGTAGTTTAATTCTAGTAGTATTCTATTTGCTTTTAATTTTCCACCATCTAACATTCAATTCAATGGCTGTTTGTTTTATAGAACTTATAGCTTTGGTATTAGCTTTGTCAATATCATTGTCGTTTTCTCTTTTGTTTTGATTTGTAAAAACAGCACAAAAATAATTAACTTTTCTTTATCTGTAAGACTCAATATTCACTTTTTTTTCTAATTAAATAAGGAAAACTACACGTTTAAACATTTTTATCTGGTTTAACAGTTCTTTATTTATGTAAAGAAGCCTTAAAATCCATCGAATTTATAGCGTTATCAGGGGTTATTCAAGGTTCTGACTTAGAACCACTGTCATCTTTGAATCAATTTATCACCGATATTATGCTGACGATTTAAGAACTTTACGGCCGTATAGAAACAGCACAAAAACATTAACTTTTTCTTTATTTGCGTAGACCATATTGAGAAATATTTTTATCTGATTTGAGAGTTGTTTATTGATATAAAGAAACTCAAATCTACTGAATTTATGGCAGTGCGAGGGATTATTCAGGGTTCTGTCATTCTTAAGATTTATCAAGGACCTTAGGCAGATGATTTAAAAGCTTTTACCATCGTGTAGATTATCCAAATTATGCTTACTACAGTCTGTACAGCATAAATGGCAGTTGGCTTCAAATATCCACCTAATTCTTTTGTAAGTCGATAGATGAAATCTTTGTCGTGGATGCTTTGTCACAAAAGATTCAGTTTGCGACGAATTCTAACTTGGGAAACATATTAGTCGCCATGAGTACCGCATATGCATGGTGATATGAGGCTGTTTTCCTTTGCTTGCACTCCAAAGGACCAAAAATGTCATACGCAGTGGCTGCTAAATGCGTGAAAAAGTCAAAATCATTCGTTGCTAAGTGGGTTTAGCAATATAAGAAGATAAAAAATGTCAATGACTTGCCACAACGTGAGCCACGACGGCGAAGTGACGCCGAATATGGAATATAAAATTGTTTAAGCGGAACTCGGCCTTAGCATTGTGACAAAGAGGAGCAAAATTGAAACAGAAGGATATAGAAGTATTAAATATAACTTTTTGGATCGATTTCCTTGTGCATAACCTCAAGTATCGAAGTACACTAAATAAATTATAGTTGGGCAAAAAAACATACGACCAAAAGACTTGCTTGGGCAAAGGAGAATTTGGAGCGAGATTGGAGCAACGTGATCTTTACGGATGAAACTGCTGTTTGGGAATATGCTACCATCCGATCTTCCTGGTAAACCTCGGCCGCTAGATTAATACAACGTAACGAACCGTTAAACACCCTGTGAAAGTTCGTCGTTTGGGCTGCTTTTAAAAACATGGTTTTGGAATATTACATCTGTTTACATCAAATTTAAATGCTTCATAAAGATAAACGAGGACTGGATCTTACAGGAAGGCAACGATCCAAAACACTGGAACAAGTTTTGCACCAAGTGGAAAGAGCAGTCTGGTTTCGTCACACTTCATTGGCAAATCCCACTGAAATGCGTGGGCGTACTTCAACCACTAGCTTCGAGGGAAAAGCACTTTGATGCAGCTAACGTGACAAATTCGTCTCATTTCTCATCAGAAAAGTATACCCCGGAGATGCCAGGCTATTATCAATGCCGGTGGTGACTGAGCTAATTATTTTCTTCTCATAGAGTACAACGAATCCATGTACTTAGAAATCATTAAAAATATTTTTTTCTAGACATTAATCCGTACACGTTCTTACTTTACAGATTACAATTAACATATTGACATAGTAACTCTAGTTTCCCATTGGTGTAGCAGTAGAATATACTGAGTTAATTGTTTCGAAGTCTGGTCATCTTCTTTGAGGTTTACCAGTTACATCTTCGAAATTATCGCAGTTGCTCAGAGATCTTTAGATTTTTTCTTATGGGATTTTTGAAATATTTCGCCAATATTGATGCCTTCAAGAATCAATATGTTCGGGTTGATTTCTTTGAGAGATAAAAAAGAATATAGTGGTGCTAATTTTTTTAGAAGGCTAATAGATGGCAATGTAGACTATTCATTAATAGCACACAATTTTTTCCTTACTATTAAATATACAAAACTGTTGTATTGGTCGAATATTATAATTTAATTACCAGAAGTATTAAAAATAATTTAAAATCGTAATGGTGTTCGTGATAGTCCATTATAAAAGAGAAATCGTTTCTAGGAAAAATATACGAGGTGTTTTATTAACAAAAGAAAAAGCTAGTTGATCGAACATTATAATTTGATCTTTTAAATTTTCTTTTCAATAATTTTAAAGCGTTATGGTACTTATAATAGCCCATCGTAAAGGAAAACTTGTTTCTAAACCGATTCTATAAAAGAATATACAAGGTGTTCTACTCTTTTAAAGGCGCAAAATTAGATTCTTTTTTTATAGACTATGTTTCGTTTAACAAAATTTCACTATATACAAATTGAACAATGAAAAATTAGCTAACCTGTGCAATCAGGGACGTGAACGTATACGATATTTACGGCGTAGATCTTTCTCAAATTATATTTTCATTCAAGTTGAAACGTTGCCTTATCAAACACCGTGTATAAATAGACCTATTAGACGAAAATGAAGAAAATGATCTCTCAATTTTTTTCACTTCAATGCCTTTTGTACGTTTTGCCTAACTTATGATCAGAATCATATATATTAACTTTCCAATGCTTCAAAGTCTTACAATCTGGTACCAACATCTTCACTTTCGTAATATACGAAAAATGTGTGAAAATTTTTAAATCATTAGCATGCTATGCTCCACTATAAGTAAAATGGAGTACGTGAACAGGGAAGGAACTGTTAATTCATCCAAATTAACGAAAGAATAAAATGAGAAATGAGATTTTTTTTAAATGGATACAATAATGAACCAGTGACCCAAAAAGGGGGTACAAATTGTTTCAAATTTGTGGCTCATTATAAAGATTAAAAAAGAATAGTTTTTGATTATAATGAGGCACTACCTCTACAAAACTCCCTATGGTATATACCTCTAGTTTGCATTTTATTCTTATATTAAGTTGGACAATAGAGATATTATTGTTTAAATACAATCCCCCAATTTACATGTATACAATAACAAATTTTACATATATCTTTCTTGAAATCTAGTCCAAGTAAACAACAGATCTGCTTCTTCACGACCTTCAAAATTCACAACGTAAAACAATCTTAAACCTTAAATAATTCTTTATATCTTTATAATTCACATTAAACGTATTTATTTTGTACCAAAACAATTCCATCATCATCTCATCAAAAGCGTTCCGTCTTCTTCCGCGAATACAAATACAACTTTTATATTTATACAAAAAAAAAATGACAACAACCAATATACATACAGATATCACCCAATATCACAAAGGAATTTGATCAAAATGAAGAATGATTTTTTTTGAACTCTTTGATTGCAACTCTTACGTTTCGTTAACACGACTTAACAACTAGAGATCATGTATTGTTACCGCTGGAATTTTCCGACTCCTCTTGCTGTTTCTCTTCGCCCTTAAAGTTTTCTCTTACGTTCTCGGCGTTGTCCTCCTCTTTATTTGTGGTCGAGGCTTCGGAGGTCGTCGAAGAACCGGAAGAGTAGTTATCTTTATCGGAAAAGTACGACGAATCGCGTTTATTATCATCAGGCGACGTTGGCGTTAGTAGTTTCTCTTGAGCTAGCTTGGAGTTCTCGTAGAGATTCGTCGGGAGGGACATTGGAAAGTTTGGTAGGCTCTTCGATGGTTGTAAGTGCTGCAGGAGTCTGCCATCGGTGACCTTACCCATGAAGGAGCGGATCTCTTCGAAGTAGGATTCCTCGGTGATGTTCCTATGCGTCATGTTTCTCCGCTGGAGATTCCTCTCGTCCAAGATCGTAGGGCCATCGGCTTCGTGCTTCTTAAGGTGTCTATCTAGATTGGTCTGTTGCCCGAAGCATCTCTCGCACAAGGGGCATTTGAAGGGCTTCTCCTTGTTATGGATGTTCCTCACGTGCCTTTGTAGGTTGCTTGAAATGCTAAATGATCGCTCACAATACCTGCACTTGTAAGGTTGTTCGCCGGTATGGGTTCGTAAGTGTCTTGTTAGGTTCGCGCTTCTCGGGAAGACCTTCCCGCAAAATTTACAAGCGTATCTGTCTTTGATCTTACCACCGGTGGCGTCCGAAAACGCTTTAGGCGGTTGAGGCGTCGGTGGGGTTCGCAGCATATCGAATGGAACCGAGTTCACGGGTGGACTAATCAGTGTATGGTTTAAGAAAGGATATCTAGGATGGTAACCAGTTGGGGAATTAGGATAAGACAAAGGTAGTCTCGGGATCTTCTCATTTTGCGCCCGACACATAGCCTCGTACATCCACGAAGGATGCAACGGTTGCGGAGGAAATAGAACGGGGAAACCAGGTATCTGTCCGGGATTAAATTTCCCCACATCCTTATTAGTATTCACACTAGGACTTTCGCGCTCTTCCACGACATTCACCTCGTCCTTATCACTATTAACACTAGCCGACGGTGAGATGAGGTTCCGATTCTCGTCCTCGACCTGTCTTCGCATGATCATCAGGGATTTCTTATGGTCGACCCGGAGATCCAACGGTTGATCTTCGTCGTCTTGAGGTCCAGCCGGCGGACGTCCCGCCGGTGACATGTGCGGACCCGGAGACCGCGTGTTTCTCGATAGATCGAACGGACCATCGTCGCCCGGGGGAACCCTCACCGAGAGTGGGTAGATTGCCGCCTGTTTGGGCGAACTGTGGCCACCGGTCATGATCAGCATCTTCCTTGGGGATGAGTCTTTCTCGCGCATGGTTAGGGGGTGCGGTAACGGTAGCGGGGGCAAGTAACGGAGCCAGGGTAGCCCCGAGTCCACTACGCTCATCAGAATGCGTGGGAGGATCTGAAAGATGGAGGAGAAATATTTCAGATTAGTGGGGTGTATTCGTGATAGCATAAATGAGGTTTGGAGTAAATAAGGGGTCATTCCGTTTGTAATACTACGTATACCGGCCGATTTTCAAGAGTTTTTTAACATATGAGTATAGATAATGTACATTTTTCAAGGAGGAGGTATCCTGAATTATCAGTCTCCTCCGCAGGGTCTAAAACTGATGAGGTATATTCCACAAGGTTACCTATATATATATATATAATAGAGATAATTTTGTCATTTTGTAATACAACATGTATGTATATATCTATTCGATAAATTTAAAAAACAAGCGAATATCGTATATAGAGGCTGTTTTACAAGGGTATCTAATACAGTCCTATAACCAAATTAAAATTTATAAAATG
Organism: Trypoxylus dichotomus; assembly: GCA_023509865.1. Taxonomy (NCBI): domain Eukaryota; kingdom Metazoa; phylum Arthropoda; class Insecta; order Coleoptera; family Scarabaeidae; genus Trypoxylus; species Trypoxylus dichotomus. The sequence continues at coordinate 1,986,610 of CM042080.1, forward strand.
TAATTCATAAACAAAATCAATATTATTAAAGGAGTCGTTTAATGACGATTGCAAGGACTGTGTGGATATACAATTCACAGGTATAGCAGTAAACTCTACACACGCAAATAATTAATTATGCGGAACGGAGCGTTTCGAGAGCACGTGGACTCTCATTGTCAACCGTGTTACCGACTGAAAGTAAAAACTGTATCACACATGCAAACTATTTTCTACGTAGGCTCTAAAATTTCTAAAACATATGACTACTTACAATCTACTCGGTGGTCTAATGCCTATTTTCGGGAAAGGATGGACCGAAAGCGAACCGTATCTTTAACAGGGCCTATGGTAATAAATCCATCAAACTCGAGTATGCAATTGGGGGTGGTTCTCTGTTGAATAAGTTTCCGTTCTTTTTCATACATATCGTTTCGTACGCGTCTAATTCTCTATACGAGTTCACGTTTTTAAGTAGTGTCAGATTTTTTAAATCAATCTTATGTCCGGATTTTACCATATGCTCTGCTACGCTTGATAGTTCAGGTTTGTTTGAATCTCGTTTCGATACTCCTTTTTGTTTGTCCAATATATAAACTTTCTCACAATCACTGCATGCGATTTGGTATATTCCGGAACAATAACAGATAGTATGCGCTTGCCTATATTTCACACAGTAAGCATGTACATTTTGTAGCGAAATAATTTTATCGTCATCTCTTTAAAAGCGATGCATCGTCTTCCACGAATTGAATCTAATTGATTGAAGAATCATGTACTATTAAAATAATGTTGATATGTGCCTAATATTTTCTTCATAGCATTCTTCTCGCAGAAATTAAAAGCTATATGAACTTATGTAGCAGGAAAGAAAAATCAATCATTGATTATTTCTTAATAAATGCTGAAAACTGGAGGAAGGTAATGGATGTCAAAGTCCCAACATATGCGGAAATAGGTAGCGACCACTACCTGCTACAGAGGAAGATTAGTAAAAATTCAAAAAGGACGAAAGAGGACAAAAGGAAAAAGTAATTAAGGAAAAAATAAAAAGCTACAAATATAAAGGACATAGGATTAAAAAAAGATATATATATATATATATATATATATATATATGAACTTATGTATCTTAGTAATTAAAAGACATACAGTCGTCAATTCGATATTTCTAAGTAAAATCGATCTTATAGAATCGATTGCCACTATTTTCATGTAAATAGTCACCTTACTTTTCAATGATAGAATAACCTGAAAAAATACAATGTTGAGATTCTTTCGTACAGAAAACAATTTCTAAATTTACGATATCGAATATATACTGTACAGACACAGTCGATAAATTTCTAATTTTTTTCACTTGCTTTGTTCTGTTTTAAAGATAAATCGATATTTTTAAAGCGTATTAAAGGCGGTTTTATTGCTTTAGCTTGAAGGTAAACACGATCCGAACGAGGAAGATGGTATTGCTCAAGCTAATATTGTCGATCGCAGGAAATGTTCGGCGTAAAAAAAATAATAGCATGTATAAGATCTACAGAAAAAAAATTATAGCGAAAACGCCCGGAGGAAAGTTGCTATCTATAAAATGAGCGCCTTGTTAGGAAATGTTTGTTTTAAGATCGCATATTGTGTAAGGAACGATATAGCGAGGTTCTTCTCCGATTTCATTCTAATAATATTACGCAAATAATCATGGCAATAACTCATACACCAAAATCTATTTAGAATAATACAGCACAGTCTTCTTTTCTTCTTTAAGCTAACATTCAGAATAGTCGTTTAAACGAATCATATTATTCGGTTTTTATTGGCCGAAGGTGTATCGATAACGAATATGCCAATATACGAGAAAATACGCCAGTGTAATGAAGACAGCAGATCTAATTGATCTACGTTTGACATTACAAATAAGAAATTAGACGAGTAGCAGAAAACCAGTTCCTTCGATACTTTGTATTCAACGGAGTTACGAAATATTTTACTCTAGAAAATCCACATACACCGTTCCGTAAGTTAATCGTTTATTGCGTATATAAAATTAGCATGTCAGAACGCGAAAAATCGAGAAATCTAAGGCAAACGCAATTAACGAGATACATTAAGATACCTGAAGAGTTAATTTACTCTGTACGGCTAGGATGTCCTAATGCGAATTCCAGACGCGTGTTTCAGATCTACGGGGTTTCATTTAGAGGTTACGCCGTTACTTAGTCAGTGTATAGATAATAACATTTAGGAAGGAAAGTTTCTTTTGCACTACGATCCTGATAACAAGAAAGATTTATTGTCCTTATCTTTTTTGCAATAGCATTCTACAGTCTTCTACAATAAAGTATATAATATACTAGATTTATCTGTGGCAAAATTTTGAGACAGCAGCCAAACCCAATGTTCTTCTTGGTTTACTGCGAATATGATACACTATCTGAAACTTTTTTTTTTAATCATATGTCTTTTATACCTTGCGGTGTCGGACTATTTATTTTCTTATTTTTATCTTCCACAGGTTCCTGTTCTGAGCCAGTTGTCCAATGTTCTATACACCTGCTCCTTCGAGGTGTTTCGGGCTCTACCTGTTCTGTTTTTGCCCTCTGTTTTGGCTTCAAATATCCTCGTTGTGATTCGATCTCCTTCCATTCTGTGTAGATGTCCAAGCCATCCCAGTTATCTCTCTTCTATGACCACTTCTACTGGTTTGATACCCAGACTATTAGTGATTGTCGTGTTTCTGATTCTATCTCTTCTAGTTACTCCTTCTATTCTTCTTAGGAATCTCATTTCCATGGCCGTAACTCTGCTTTTGATTCTATTCGTGGTTATCCATGACTCACTACCACATCTTAATGTTGGTCTGACCACTCTTTTATACACCGCTGTCTTTATTTTTTTTGGTATTTCTTTTTTATCCAGAAACGAATTTCTCAATATGTTATATATTTTTGCGGATTTCCCTATCCTCTCATTCACCTCTTTCTCTATTCTCCCATGTTCCTAAGTAGTTGTAACTTTCAACTTGTTCAAATGCTTTTTCCCCGATTTTGATGCTATGTTTTCTTTCTTCTGCTGCTATTATCATTATGTTTGTTTTCCTCGTGTTTATCTCCATCTTTATCTTTGTTCGTTCTTCTTGGTATATCTTCAACTTTTGCTGTAATGTCTTCTCCGTGTGTGCTATCAGTAGCATATCATCTGCAAACATTAGTTCCTGTACGTTAATTGCATTAATATTCCAGTTTCCTACTTTTATATTTTTTCCTTTTTGTTTAGCTTTTTTAACAGCGTCGTCTATTAATATAGAGAATAACAATGGGCTCAATACGCATCCCTGTTTTAATCCAATTTGCGATTCGAATTCAGCTGATTCTGCATTGGAAGTTCTCACCTTATTCTTATTGCTTTTATACAATGCCTTAATCATCTCTATCATTCCTTTCTCTAAACCTCTCCTTTCCAAGCTCTGCCATACATCTTCTCTTCTTACCCTATCAACAGCTTTTTTAAGATCTATAAAACATATATGTATTTCCTTTCCTTTCCCTATTAGTTTTTCTCCTAATTGTCTGATTACAAATATTAAGTAACTAGCTGAAACTAAAGGCTTATTATCGACGTAGATGAAGAGGTACTAATTCTCTTTTAATGAATTGAAATGACTGAGGGTCCTTTGTAGTGTCTCTTCATGAGCAGGGTTTAGTCATCGATAATAGCCAACGCTAAAGAGATCTAGCGAGTACATAAATCGTAAGCGTGGAAGTACTCGAACACCTAATTCTCCGTCTTGTTGATTCTCCACAAGACTTTCTGAATACCTTCGCTAATGTGTTCTGGTCTAGTTCTTCATTTTTCTCCAATTAAGTACCATTTGTTCTGTTCGATGTTACAGAAGGGGACTTAATTAAAATTATGTCCATCGTTCCTCAGAATTTCGGTGTTGATGATGATTCGGTTCCAAGTATAATAAGTAAGGTATGCAAGATTCCAGCTAGACCGTTACCAATTATGATCAATCTTTTAATTAGAACTATTGAGTTTCCTTAGCGCTGGGGACGAACCTGACTTTATCCTATATTTAAGGACGACACAGATAGACCGGTATCAATTCTTTCAAATTTTACCAAAGTTTTTGAAAATATAATTTTTTAAATACAACCAACTGAAGGAATGTTTAAAAATATTTCAAAGTGACTCATTTTTGGTGTTCAATATAAAACTACGTGGTAATATTTTACTTAGATCATTGGGTTCATAAATTCATTATATCCCTTCCATAAAGTTGACGTTCGAATTAGCATATGATAGGGCATTATCACTTTTAAATTTAGATCTCTCCTCCAGTTTATAAGGACAGTCTCGTATATCTACTGACGATGTATGATTAGCAAACGAAATGTACATCTAGATTGATAAATAATTTGTGAAATACAGAGTGAATTATTATCTTGAATACCAATACAGGTTCCTTAACTATATTTGATAGCTTTCCCAATAAACCTTTTTCCAATGGTTGATTTAATATATCCCGCCTGACTTTTTAACTTAATGCTGAACTGTCGAAAATAACATTATACGCTGTTTTCTCTTCATCATCACATAGTTTGTATATGGTTTCTTTTTAGGGAACCTTCTGTTAGTAGAGAGGTGGCTGCTTTAAGCCGTAGTGTATACAATGCTAGCATATCAACTGCAAATTGCTGGGATAATTTTTCTTCATCCGCTTGTTATCATTTTATCCATTTGATTGCAACAAAGACGGTGTTGTAATTCACTTTCTGATTGCTGCTATTACTATGCCTGTACCTAGTTCGGAATCTTTCCTTGTTAGATGGTCTACAATTTCGTCGGCAGCTACATTCCTGTGCCCCTGCATCCACCCCATTGTAACACTGTTGTGTTCAGGTAGGTCTACCAAATCTCGCAAGTACTCCCATAGCAATTTAGAGGTTACCTGACTTGATGCTGGCGCATTTAAGGTAGGCTGACTGTCTGAAGGAATGCAAACCGACTCGTCTTTTAGTTGCTGATATACATTTGCAGAAGTACATGTTGATGTAGCATAAATTTCAGTTTGGGAAATGGAAAGATTCCGTCTTTACAATTCTCCCAGAATTAAAGGACTTGTCACAGAAAACGTTAGGGCGAAAAGCTGCCTATATGAGAAATAAGGTTTGGGGTTATCGTTTCTATTCAAGCTTCTTTCACGTTGTTTCAGTCTTTCAGGTTCTCGTAATGTTTTAATCTGTATCTTTCTATGTTTACCTCTTACTTGAGATAAATGTTGAGGGGACGAAATTAAGGGGGAAAGTCATTAAATAAGTTACATAGGGAAATACCTCACTGCTATACCCAAATGACAGTTGCTGTGCTCGAAGAATGTACTGTGGAAGAGCAGGGTGGTGTTATATATTTTTTTTCTGGGCAAAAGGACTTCCTATAAAAGATATCCATAGGGAAATGTCTCCTGTCTACGGTGAAAAGTGTCTGTAGTGTAAAGCCGTGTATAACTAGGCCGAAAAATTCTCTCAGGAGCACTCGAAATTTGCTGACGATCAGTAAAGTGGTTCTCATGGTTTAGTCTATGAACTGATGGACGATTGTTTAAATTTTGGAAAAGTTTTCTCACGGTGAGTACCTAGACAACTGATCGAGGAATACATAAGGATTTGAATGGGCTTGTCTTTATAATACCTCTCTCGGAGGAAGAGGAAGAGGAGAACATCCTTCTTCACCATCAACACAGTAATTCAAGGTTGTGCCCTTAGCTGGTAAGGTTATGCTTACCGTCTTCTGGGATTCTCAGAGATTGTTTCTGGTCCATTTCCAGAATGAGAAATGAGAACGTGACTGCTGAATCATACTGTTTAGAATGTTGTTGTTGCTTCTGGATGTAATTCGGCGAAGACGTTCAGGTCTACTGATGAGAGGAATATTGCTGCATAATCTTGAATTAGATTGGGAACTTCTTGAACATCCGACTTACAGCCCCTACGTAGCCCCAAGCGAATATCGTCTGTTTGGTGCGCTTCAACAAGCGGTACGCAACGTGATTCAGACGGCAACCCAAACACTTTTATGCGGCAGACATTGGGGCATTGATAAAGTGATGTGATAAGAGGCTTAATGTAGATAGAGACTTCGTTAAAATATTGTTTTTATGACCTACTTACTGACTTTCCATCGTATATAGAATCAAGGCATACCTCCGCAGACATACAAGAAGTTATTTCAGTATCGCATTCATGCATTTACGAACGTTAAAATAATCTTAATAACAATAATAATATCGACGGCAGACACATAGAATACCATTATGCAACTTCCACGCGGCACATTTCCAATAGATTAATCGAAATTGTTGGTTCATCGCTAGAATGACGGGCCGATCGCATTCAAGAGTGCTGAGTGGATACTTTTTCTCTTACGGATTACTTTCATTCAGGCATCGGGTACCGGTGTACAGCGTGCTGTTAGATGGTTGCTCAATAATTTATCAATGATTTTACGTAAGCGGAATGGGTTGGGATATGCAATATATATATATAAGTATCTGGCTCGGATAATGGTATGCCATTAGCTCTATGAAATTCATTTTGCCGCTGTCCTCCTGCTATTTAGATGGAGAATGTTTCTTCGGTTTTATTGCTACGATGATATACATGAAAGAGGAATGATGTTTAATACTTTGAACGCATTCTAAAGGAACCGTGAGTGTTTATTAATAGATTCCTTTATCGTTGCGCGCTTGATACGAATGTGATTTATCAAATTATAATGATAAAAGTACAAACAACAATTGAGTAAATGAAGTAAAGAAAAGTAGACATATACACTTTCGTTTATTAAAATTAAAATTAAAATTAAAATTGAACACTTGATACATATCCTATGAGGTATAATGGCAACTCCAGTTGTTAAAGAAGACAATTTAGAAGACTGCAATCGTCCAGGACCGTCAGGAAGTCCATTTGAAATAAACGATTTCAGACTGCAACTCAGCAACTGTAATCGATGAAGATGCCAGCAGAAATGGGAGTCTAATTTAATTGCTAGCATTAGAGAATCAGATTTTGTCGGCTATCGTAAAACGTCTAAATAATAGAGGAAAACGTTTCCAACAGCCACTTTTACAATTGAAAAGATGCTTTGGATATATCTTGAAGTTGAGATCTAATGGTACGCGACAGTTAAGGACGGGAATCGTCCTGTACAAGTTTTGGGATTATTTTGCTTCTAGAACAACATTAAATTTCGTCCGGAAAAGAACTATTAGGAGAGAAATTCATATTTGACGTGTCCCTTTAAAAACTCCGGTTTAGATCTCACGGAGTTCTTATAGAAAGTCGAAAAGCAAGTAGTTGTGGAACTTGTTATAAAAAAAAGGAAGAACGTTGATCTTACGTATTGTAGGAGCGATATTAGCTGTCAAAGAAGGTTATTTCGATGTTTAATGTTTATTTTATTATTAACTTTCCGAGTCTTCAAACTTTCGTAAACAGCAGTACATATTGTATTGTATGCAATCGAACTAGGACAAATTAGATTTTGAAAAAGGCCAAGAAGTTCATTCTTCCATTTCACTAGGTAATATGTTGCAAAAAATTCGTCCTATACCCCTATCGTATTCCTACGATTGCAAACGTAATGGAAAGATACCACTAAACCGTTCGTGTGCTCAGTGAAATCTAAATGCATATAATCATGCACATTTGGGACGAAATATCAACATCTAATAACGAGTTTAACAATTTAGCAAGTTCTTGATAAATACCGAAGAGATAGTTTTTCACAGGTATAGCAGTAAACTCCACTCACACAAATTAAGTAATTATGCGGAACGCAGAGTTTCGAGAGCACGTGGGCTCTCATTGTCAACCGTGTTACCGACTGTCGTGTAACACAATGAGAGCCCCCGTACTCTCTAATTTGTGTGAGTGGAGTTTACTGCTATACCTGTGAATTGTACATTCACACAGTCCTTGCAATCGTCATTAGATAGTTTTTGATGATAGCTAACTAAATCATTAATCAAACGTAAAATACTGTGTTATACTGAACTTGAAGTCGGTAAACAACGATCCACTAAACCCCTCGATGTGTCAAGCGATGATTTCAAGTTGTTTATGGATGATAATAGTCTTAATTTAATGGCGACTTTAGCTCCGCCGATTTTGATGAATTGGATATTCAAGATGTTCATCATTCTTTTCCTCTTCGTTAATTACCTGTTACTATACAGTAATGGTAGCTTATTATTATCTCTAATATCCATCGGATTCCTCTTAATATTAATTGGAAACCATTGAAAAAATAAAAGCTTCATAATCCCATGAGATTGCTCAACGTTCTATCACTTAAGGGGGAAGGCGAAATTAATATAACCGAGAGATCTAGCCGTCCGGTTGTGACTCCCTTCTAATTGACATGTTATCCTTTAAAGGCGAGACGCATTAAACGATTGTAAATTCCATCACACATCGCGGTTATATTGCCCTTCCTAGGAAACGCATGGAGACATCGTAAACAAGATCGAGGCTTGCCGGGACGATGTTACTCCGGTTTTTTTTTTTCGTTCGTTTTCTTCATTTCGAACGCCGTAAACTTCGCTGCGTCCGATGCGTGAGAGACAGCGGACGATCGTCGTTGACGTCTCCTAATCCAGTTCATCCATAAACGAGGAATAATAAAAGACGAGCAGAAATGATTGGAAAACGAGAGAAAAAAAAAGACGGACAAGAATTAAGGCAGTAACGAACCTGAACCTATCAACCATCGTCTCGGCAACGCGTTGTTTACGATATTGTTATGAAGTTGGCAACGAGCGTAAAAAACTCACGCTAGATGGCAGCGTTTAATTGTCATCAATTACGTTTAACAAACCTAACTTATATAGAAAGTCTGCTTCTTTTGTTTTTCGTTCAATTTCACTTAGATCCGTTCGTTATTATTATCGCTATTACATGACTAACTTCCATTATTTCTATTAATATAGCGAAATATTTGCGGCTAACCTGGCGATTTGTTTGTAAGCGTTCGATAATTTGCCATATACGTTATATATCGTGGGAAATTCTAAGCGATTCTGAACGCGAGTTCCATGCGATCGAGAAAACGCAAATATCTTTAATGTAGGATTTTCGTTTTTGATTGTTTTTCAATTCGAGGAAGCTGTGGGAATATTGAGCGGATAAAATCGTGTTTTCTTTGTTTTTGACGAGTGAAAGTCTGTCAAATAAAGAGAAAAATGACTTATCTATACCTTGTTCCAGATTAATGAGTGTGTTACTTGTTAGCGTGAAGTCGTTATTGAAAATACGTTTAACACTAGCCTGAATACGTGGATACTATTTGTTTATTCTTTTTAAATTAGCAAAAGTGTTACTACTTCAAAATTAATCAAGGCAATATACAATTAAACAAAAAGGTGAAGTTGCGATTCGTACAATCTGCGACAAAGGTATAAGACACTACATTTATTAAAGAAATTTCATTGTTTTTAATAATAATAATAGTTTATTAAATGCCCAACAGATGAACATCAAAAAAATTGACACAATATTAAATAAAAGGTAATACATGCATTAAAAACAGAAAGAAGAAAAATACTGGAAAGAAAAATGAAATACTAATAAGTAGAGACCAGATTATATACAACAGTGAGCAAACGCGGCACCCACTTTGAACAGAGCTTTCTCATAGTCAAATGCTCATGCAATATAAAGCCAATACGTTCTTTTGATATCTTTACGATGTCAGCTAACTCACGTAACTTCACTTTTCGATCATTCAAAACGATTTTGTGAATTTTTTTGAGGTTTTCTGGTGTTACCGCCTCATTTGGACGTGCACTGCGTTCTGCATCATCGGTGTCTCTACGACCACGTTTGATGTCAGCAAACCAACGTTTTATTGTTGTTTCTGATGGAGCGGAGTCCCCATAACACTTTTCAAGCCATTGCTTCGCTTGAACGGTATTTTTTCCCATCAAGAAGCAGTGTAAAATTAAAACACGAAATTGTTTATGATCCATTGTTTTGAAAATAACAAAAGTAGCGTGACTCTTAGCACAATAACTCACAAACTAATGAATAGAATATCATGAAATTTGAACAGCTGTCTTTTGAAGGTTAGTACTAACTGAGAGAAAGGTGACTGCAATAAAACTAGCGTCATCTATGTGTTAGGCCCGGGACTTTTCAGCCCGTGTGTTCTTTTCCCTTCTTTCCTTTTTGATTAATTACGGCTAATAGCTTCAGCATCAACCTCCCGCGTGTCTGACAATAAAATTCCCGTTGATCAGCATTAAAAAGGCGAATGATACACTTCCACATACATAGATTTAATTATCGGGAGACTTCCTAATCGCTAGTAGAGTAATTTATTCGTCCGTAATTATCGTAGATAGAAATACGACGCATTCTAGAAGCTCGGCGACCGTTACGGGTCCCTCTTTAAGACATGAATGAGTACGTACCTCATCTCGAGCTTAGCATAATCCATTATGCGTATGGGCACAGAGACTTCCGTATATATAGATATCGTCGGGTCGATTTTCTACCGAGACCGTTCGAAGCGACAGCCTACTGAGATCGTATTTTACGTTTTATGGACGGTATTAAAATTTAACTGCCACCTCGAGCTACTATAGAGCTCCGTACGCTTAAACGTCGAAGGAGAGGTATTCTATGAAGATGTACTGCTTCCAATTAAGTTTTTATTGGTCCTGTTAACATATGTACCATAGTCGCGGTTGGAGCCACTCCGTTCTGTGTTCATTGGCGCTTAATAGTTTCGCTGGATATCGCAATTATCTATCTGCTGGTTAAGATTGAAGCTAACTATGACGGATCGTAAATTAGATGGATGTGGAATTGGATGGGTACAAGATGGAAACATTGTGGCCTCTAAGTTTCAGTTGGTAGTCTTTGAATTGGTTGCGTTTATAAAGTTTTAAAGCATGCACTGAAAAAGTTAACATCAAAAATAAATACAGTCAAACCTGGATAACTGAGAACTCAAGGGACCGCGATCTCTTTTTCTCTTATAGAGGTTTCTCACTAACCCGAGTATCTAGCTTACAGAGATACAGAATGGGGTCTGTCTCACTTATAGAGGTCGATAGAAATACGGCAAATATGACGTAATTAGAAACAAAATACGTGCATGTATGAGTATTACATATTTATTGAAATAATAGCTGAACATAAATGTTTAATCCAAATAATATTATAACAACATTTACTTGAAAAAATCTGTTAATTTCTTTTGCGATTCTGTTTTAAGATTTTGTGTATGTTTTTCAAGTTCATAAATTTTATCAAATATGGTTTGATCAATCGCCGCATATTCATAAAATTTGTGAAGCGTCTCCAATGCCTTTAAACCTTCTCGTTTTGTTGGAATTTCCCCCATCTCTCTATCCAAAATGTGTAATTAGCTGGCTTCATTTTCACTGTCATTTTCGTTAGTACACGAGCTTACACAGTTTTGAACGATATCGCTCCGGCGTATTCTCCGGCGGTAGCCACGTCGTCGTCAATCTGTACGAAGTCTTCAAAGGTTGGCGTCGACACATTACCCGTGGTATTGTGGGACGCGAGCTTGGCCCATTCTTCACTGCTAGGTGCAACTTCAAGCTCATTGTCAAGTTCAACCTCATTTTGCTCGATCAGAAAGTCATGGTTAGCTGGACAGATACTGAACCCAGCTTTCTTGAAGCAGTTTTTGACAGTTACGTCACTCACTGCATACCATGCTCTTCTTGCAAATTTCATAGCCAGGAGTATATTTATCTCAGGGCTAATGTTCTCTTCCAAGCAGGTAAGCGTATGCTTTATAACTTCTCTGCGATAAACCCGTTTGAATGTATGAATGATACCTTGATCTAAAGGTTGAAGTTTACTGGTGGTATTGACAGGGAAAAATATAACTTTGACATTTGCAAGTATTGGTAAGTCCGTATGAGCAGTACAGTTGTCAATAAAAAGCAAAATATTTTTTCGCTTCTTTTTCATTTGCTTGTCAACTTTTTTTAACCAATCTTTGAACAATTCCTTAGTCATCCAAGCTTTTGTATTACTCGCATAATCAACGGGTAGAGTGCTGACACCTTTAAAGCATCTAGGTCGCTTAGATTTCCCAATGATTAGAAGAGGGAGTTTGTCTGTACCGGTCATGTTAACACATTGATGAATAGTAAGGCGTTCCTTGCTTTGTTTACCTCCGTGGCATTGTTCGCCCTTGAAAATGAATGTTTTGTCTGGCAGACATTTAAAGAACAAAGCAGTTTCATCGGCGTTATAAATATTGTTTGGATCATATCCTCTTAAAAGATTCGGCAAATCTTCAGTCCATTGGTCACATACTCCCCGATCCACAGATTTACTTTCTCCGGCTGCTTTTTTGAAAGTTATACCATGGCGTTTTTTAAAACCCTCTAACCAGCCGTTACTAGCTGAAAAGTTCTGGATTCCTAATTTTGTGGCGAAGTCTTTAGATTTTTGTTTCAGCAGTGGTCCATTTATGGGAATGTTCTTATCGAGGGTTTGTTTAATCCATTGTAACAGGCAACGTCGGGAAACTCAGAAAGCCGGCTTCTCTTGATATTTCCGTGTCCCTCAGAGCACTGAGACTTAATTAATTCTTTTGATTTTATAATTTTATAATAGGTGGATCCTGCTAAGCTAAAGTCACTCTGTATTTGTTTTCGCAATTTTCCAGATTCAAAAGCATTCACAATTTTTAGTTTATCACGTAAAGACAACACATTGAGTTTTCGTTTAGACATTATGAGTAAGTACGGTAACTTTCTTCGCAGCTACTGTTTATGAGCTGACTGTAACAAGCACATTTGGCTTTTTGTATAGAATGAGTTCCTCGAACTATGATGAAACAATAAACAGACGCACATTTGATTTGGATTAAATAAAAAGTCCCTGGAAATTTAAGAATGAGTCATAAATAGCATAGTAGTCATAAACGCGTTTAACTGTCGCTTATAGAGGTATAAGCAGAAGTATCAATCTCACTTGAAGAGGTTCAGGCGTGAAAAATGACTGTCACTTATACAGGTTTTATGTTTCTCACTTATAGGGGTTTTAGGAGGGCAAAATGACGTGACCTGGTAAATACTCTCATTAATAGAGTTTTCTCGCTCACACAGTTCTCACCTACTCAGGTTTGACTGTAATATTGTTTAATAATTGATGTCCTTCGTATATCTGGGAGTTGAAGTGTGGAATAGGTGCAATAGCCACGAGGGTGACCTGAATTGTTTCTGGAATCGGCAAGAGATGGCGCTCGAAGGTTGAAGTAGGTTCATTGATTGGTAGGGGTAATCTTTTTTATGGACACTGTCAAAATTTCAGACGTCCACTGTCAATAGTTGTTTAGATGTTTAAGAGTGTGTTCTGTTTAGCAACTCAGGATAGATAAAATCGTATTTCGTGCAGTGATGAAACACTTTTAGATAGCTGGGTATGAAAAAGCACCGTTTGAAAACGTAATTAATAATAAAACTAAAGAACCTCGCCAACACCGTGTTTTTCTTGTCGATTTCGGAAACGTTTCAGATCGCTATGGTACTTATAAAATTAAAGAAATCAGGAAAAGTAAGAGATTCTTTAGAAGACTAAGCATGAACACACCGTGAAAACAATACGTGCAGAAGTTACCGACGTAAGCTACTATCCAAACTAAAGATTACACTCGAAAGAATCTTCCACGACATCCACAAGGTCCGAAGACGACATCCCAAGATATCAAAAAAAGATACCCGACAATCTTCGCCGCATGCAGAATGCAGCATATCTCGCAATCAGTCGTTTCCTTGATCGATCGCAGAGATTACGCGTTCGCCTTTTAGGAGCGTTACACTTGCCACTTTACCGGTCTATATTACCGACGATTACCCGGATGAAATATCGCGCTATATCATCCGTAAAGTCGCTATACTCGGGCGGTCTGTTTTTATCGACCCGTCTCGTATCGGGATTATTCGATTTTTTGTTTTTCTTTTAGGTCAAGCGCGGTTTTACGGTAGCGGGTCTCGTGTATAAGTACAACGCGGAATTGGAAAATTACGTTGAATCGTCCGTTTTTTGCGTAGAGTTTAAGTAATTTTATCGACGTAATTTGTACGTCGGTGTTCTGTTTTAGTCGTGTTCGTTGAATGATTGTTCGAAAAGGTATTTTTCTACGGTACGCAGTGGAGGACGTTCTGCTAATTTTATTACAGTTTAAACCTCAGTCTACGCTAAATATTTATCTCCCATTACTTTCGCTCCGAAAATAAAACATGGAGCAAATGTGGAGAAAAGATGGAGCATAATAATAACGTGTATCGATTTTTGAAATCAATACGACACGAAAAAATTAAAAGATACGCAGAATTATATTCGCGGCAAAGACGGAGATGCCATAATTAAAAGCAGGGCAATAATGGACAGATAGAAGCAGCACTTTCAGGAATTATTAAATGAGGAAATAGAAGAAGAAAATAGGTTTTCGATAACACAGACGAAAGTAGAAATTTTCGATAATACAATTTAGTAATTTTTATTACATTTTCATCCATCGGTTGGATAAGTGGAGTTACGTTGGGCGGCTTAAATGTAACAAAAATTGAGCCATCTTTGCTTTTTTAATTGTTCCTCTGGAGAATGACTTGGTACTTTATCCAAGATCAACACCGCCTTTATTAGAAGATGTTGCTTTCTTAAGAATTCATTCACCTACAAATTGAATATGTATCATTAAATTACATAACTTATTATTACAGTTTTATTGCTATACCCGAGGGACAAAGTATTTCTGGAACCATTCCAGACGGGGAGTACGGGTTGGATCCTGCACAATTTGACAATTGCTCAAAAAAAGGCCCGTGTCGATTAGTGCAAAGAAACGCTCAAAAAATCCAATCGTGGTGCATCAAAATCCGCGTCTAACATTTACACAGATAACGAATCTTGTATCTATGCGTATGAGCCCCAAAGGAAACAAGAATAGACTGTATGGGTCTTCCAAGATGAACCAACTCTAACAAAAGTTGTTTGCTTCAGAAGCACGTCGAAGCAAATGATCCTCTATTCGTTCTTTGGATAAACGGGTGTGTGGCTACAGTGGCACTAGAGAATGGTACACAATTTACACATATTTTGCAGATACCTCAATTATCGCGAAGGATATTTTAAATATTGATATACATATATATGTTTTATTATTCCGAATATATAATTAGCAACCTTCTCGCATTTGCATTTCGTACGTATACGTTTCCACATGCTCCACAACTACAATATTTGTATAACATACAGATATACACTACCGCTCAAAAGTGTTTAGGCACCCCTGTTTTCATCTATTATTCATATAGTATTATGTTTACCAAAATAAACATTATAATAAAATGAAATACGTATTTAAAATGTGGTTCAGTAAGATAAACTTATATCGCATAAGGTTTACTATCATTTACCTGCACTTGGTCGGATTACCATAAACTGTTTATTGCGGTGCAATTACAATAACAATCCCTCTGAATTTACTGGGTAAATTTAGTCATCTGTTAGATTGTAGGTAATAATGTTTAAATTACCTTCCTAGAAGATTATACTGAAATCTGTAACCTATGTATGGTCAGTTACAGTGTGGTATTTACTCTATTCACGTCGTGAGCGAAATATCGTGTGACAATTTTTTAAAATGCCTCCGCGAAATTAGTACGGAAACTCGTGCGCTTATAATAGCTTACCATAAAAGTGGCATAAGTAATCGACAAATTGCCAAAAAAATGAAAATACACCACGCTACGGTTGACTATAACGTAAAAAAATATCGGGAAACGGGCAGTTTTCT
The DNA here is from genome assembly GCA_023509865.1 of Trypoxylus dichotomus. Classification (NCBI taxonomy): domain Eukaryota; kingdom Metazoa; phylum Arthropoda; class Insecta; order Coleoptera; family Scarabaeidae; genus Trypoxylus; species Trypoxylus dichotomus. Next base: position 2,002,441 of record CM042080.1, read on the forward strand.
TAATAAAAGACGGAGTGGAAGGCCAAAAGCGACAACATCTGCAGATGAATAGTGATTACCAGCAAGTTAAATAGACGCAAAACAGCCCCGGAAATCACCGCAGAATTAAATGTTGGAGTAAGAGTGCCTAAACACTTTTGAGCGGTAGTATATTTATATATATATATGTATATATATATATATATATATGAACAATAGAATAACGTGTAGAGAATACAGAAACCTTGCGACTAAGATCGAGCTTACTACAACGCCAGTAAAAGACGCCGTTTATTTAAGATAGTACGTCTTCATCTAACCGACGGCACCGTGCTTAATACCGCCGCAAAGTCGAGACGTTTGTTGTCGATCTGTTCCCATAGAATTTCAGAACTTCGCAAGTCTCGCATCTAAGGTAGCGTTCTTCACCGCCGCCGTGACATCTTCGCGGCTACTATCAGCGGTAAAATATATTCTCCCGCGACGTTGACGCTCGTATCTCTTGCACGTGACGTAACAGCCGTAATGTCCGCGCGATAATACGTTCGAGAAACAACGTCTTTACAAGTTCTCCGAAACTGATTCGGCTGATCTAACGAACGAAGTCTAAAAGCTAGTTTGTTTTAGAGCTGTATAGATGGCGCATCTTTGACGAACGTCTCTAGAATATTTACATTAAAAGCGAACTATGTAGCTATTCTTTTCCTTTTTTTATTCACGTACGTTGATTGACGATAACAATTATCATCTTCGACCGGTTTTAGTATATAGATCTAAGAAGGCGTGGGTTCTCGTGCAGACGAATGAACGAGGAAGAGAGTCCGTACAATTCGGCGCATGCTACGATCTAATTTTCACGGCGTGACGCAATCGACGAAGAACTGGACATGGCAAAAAAATAATAAGAACGTATCTGTATGCCTATGCTCATTGCCTATGCATCTTGTTGTGTATCGAAGTATGCGCTGTTGGTTTCTTCTTTTTCTACTTTGGAACTAAAGATGGATTACAGTGATTGGATCTTGAGTGGCTCCGGATGAAATTTTAATTGGGAATAATTAGTTCGAGGATGAACTTTTACGTTAACCGAAAAAGTTAAGGAAATGTTGTAAATACAGCTTTCTCATGGTATTAGTGAAATCAATTCACGAGAAAGACATGTGAAGAGACATAAAACGCTAACACACGGGCATGTTTCTGCCTACCCGGCGTCATCAGCGTGGTTTCGGGCGGTTTTATGTTCAACACATCCTCATTCCTTCTCTGCTACTATCACCATACCTACCTCTACGATACAAATGAATATTTCTGGCGCTAATTAGTGCCGAAAGAAAGAAACATTTGTCCACAAAGTCAGACACAGCGACAAGAAGCGGGTACAGTTTCCCACCCTTCTCTCGTGTAATTCGTGGATTGCTCTCCCGAGAGGGCGTTTTTGCACCAAAGGCAGTGCATAGGGAAACTGCAGATGTGAATGATTACTGAAGGCTTACCATGACGTATTTAAAACATATCTAAAAGAATGCCTAGGCATGTGTTCTAACCGAAGTTGTAATTTTACAAGATGAATCTAATAGTGGACCGACCTAGAACAATTGTTTTTTTTTTCACTTATGGTGGAGCCGATGTATTGGCAAGATGATACCATTAAAAGTGTTCGTAAACCTGAGGGTTATGATGGCAAACGTGGCAATTTAATAAGAAGTTGGTATGAACGAGAATGAAACGTAATGGAGATGGACATTGAGGCCATAATAATTGCCAGTCCCAACGAATTCTTTGAAGAAGAAGTAGATGATTCGATAGCACTCTTTATATCATAAATTCTTAAATGAGAGTCAATTATTAAAAATAGAAATTCGACCCAAATGTACTTTAATCCTTCACATATTGGTCCGTATTTGTTATTTGAAATTCCTAACCTATTTCAGGTTATATGTTAGATATTCAAATAAATATATTTTTCATTAAGTAGTTGCTATATGCAGTATTTAATTTGACCCAGATATATCGATTTGTTTCATACGTATAAAAATCAGTGACGTAGGTAAAAACTGACGAAGCGTCTATTTTTTTCCATTGAGTCGATCATCTGGAATAATCTGCGGAATAGGCTATTTTGTCGAGGTTACTTGGTCTTGGCTTACGTTGACGGGTCACGTAAGCAGCAAATTTAACTCAATCAAAAATCGAAGAATAGTACCAGATAACCATTACGATTCTTACTCGCAATAAGTGGAATACTTCTACGGTTATGTGTATCCGCAATTTCAATCTCGAAATGGACCGACCGAAGTATAACTAAGTACGTATCGCACGCTATCTCCCGATCTAACGATTCCTTATAGCTTCGTACTCTACCATCCGCGATGCTGTCCGAGAGGCCTAACGGACCAAGCGTTCGCCGGACAATTTGTCTATGTAGGTCTCCCGTAGTCACGATCGGAGCCCTCCATTAGAGATCAGACCTCGGCTATTCCGTACCCGCTGTACGACCGGACCGTTCTGTTGGGTGTGGGTGCCTGATATATGGGTGACTTCCGCGTGTTACATATCCCGCGGTACTCAGCCGGCCGGCTGCCTGCCTGCCTGCTTGCCGCCGGCTTATTCTTCTCTCTTCTTTTCGTCTTCTTTGGCTTTTTGCCGCGCCGGTATAACGGGAATTCTAATCTCCCGGTACGGAGGAGAGAAGACGTGGCGTGCTTGCCGTATTCGGAATGAAAATGAGATAATCCTTAGGTTGTACCCTTTTATTGGAGAAAAATATTAAATAATGTCTATGGTATACAGACGCGTTTCGAACGGGTTCGGTTCATTAGTTCCGATGCAGCACCATATGGTGTTTCTAGATTAGCGTTAACGTAGAAGAAAATGGAATATAGGAGAAGACGTGTCCGATTGGAGTTCTCTGAAATTATTAACGGGTTACGTCTTCGTAACTCAATGAAAATTTTAAATTCCTAATTAATACTTGATGCTTCTAATCTATATGAGGGTGACCTGAAATGTTTCCGGAATCTGTAAGAGATGGTGGATTCAGTAGTCGGTAGTCAATAGTTGTTGTTTAAGAGTGTTTTGTGTAGCAAGTCTTCTGGATGGCTGGGAAAACGGCCACGGAAATTCGAAATATGTTGCTAGAAATTCATGGCGAATATACTTCATCATTTTCTACTATCAGCTTCTAGGTGAGCAAGTTCAAGCGTGGCCTCACAAGTACAAGTGACGAACCACGCTGTAGACACCCGAAAACCGTTACCAACGATGAAATGATCAAGATTCATGATGTCGTGTTCAGCGATCGCCGATTGAAGCTGAAAGAAATAGCAGAGACAACGGGCATATCAGAAGAATGCGTTGGCCATGTCTTACACAGAAGTTTTGGGTATGAAAAAGCTATCGGCGCGATGGGTACCCGGAGCACACCGGAGCAAAAAACAAAATCGGGTGATGATTTCGGAGGAGCGTCTGGCCAGAATCCAACGCAATCCAAAGAGTTTCTTCATGCGTTTCGTAACCGTAGATGAGACTTGGATCCACGACTATACACCGGAGACGATGGGACAGTCGAAACAGTGGATTCTCCGGGCGAATCGGCTCCGAAGAAGGCAAAGACCGTTCCAGCGGCCGGAAGGGTCATGGCGACCATTTTTTGGGATTTATTGACCCGATTCGAAGCAGAATTGTACTTTTCCACTACGAGAACGCACGATTCCGGATATATTTCAGGTCGTCCTCGTAATTCAGAGTGACGAGAAAATTGGGAGACCTTAAGTGTATTGAAGATCGTTAATTCTTTTTCTTTAGCAAGAAGAAACGGAATATTCATTTGAAAATGTTTATAGGAAACTAAAGTCTATCCAATTCACTTTATAACCTTGTAGATATTGTCTTTCGTGTTTTTTTCATTAAATGCTGCAAAATGGGAATTCGAATTATTCTTCCTTTAATCTTGCAGGGCGTTTTTGAATTTCAAATTATTATAACTTTTAAATTGACGCTTAATTTCCTTTCCTACTAAAGGTTGTTATCAACGTTATTATGTTGTATTGGTTTTCCAAATTCATTCAGAATTTATTCAAAAAAGGCCTTCTACACGATCAAAAACAGCAGCCATCTTGCATACCGCTTAGATATGTCTAATTTAACAAATTAAAATGTACACCACCCTTGCTCTGGAGATGCCTGTAGCCTTAGCAATATATTTCAATGTTGATGGGCTATCAGCTTCCACAAATTTCAAAACTTTTTGCACACTTCCTGCTGGGGCCCAGATCGGGGGATCGTCATTTACGTTCGTACGACTTTTTCTAAATTTATTCACCCATTTGTATGCAGTCTTAAAAAAAACGAGCGCCGCATCGGTATGTGTATCTTTGGGTGAAAAATACTTCTTCCACGGGTATTTAATCACTTCGCGAATTTCAATATTGTCCGTTATTAAAGAGCGCGTGTACAGAACAAACTACTTGACAGATCGAAACTTAAGACGTATGTCATTGCAATAGCAAAACCAAACAATAGCGTCAAAAACTGTTTACACAGCGCCATCTTATAGTTAGTTATCGAATTTTTCAGCTTACCCTCAGCTTAATTTTTTGTTAATTTTCTGTGTCTGACTGTACATACATGGAAAATCACTCTAGGAACAACCCGTGCAGAATTAAACGTTATCGCATTTGCCGGAGAATTTATTTATATTACCAGAGCAGTACAGGTTACCCATCTTATCTACAGCAGTCGTTCAACCGAAATCTATGCGCGGGCAGAAAACGAGTTCTATGCAATGGTCAATGGACGCGATGTATCTCACCCGAGACTAACGGAGAACTTTACACAAAAGTACGACGTACACCATCAGATTTGAGATGTTTCAAAATTCATGTATCTTTCCCAAGTATTCTATAGAATCTAACATTCGTAAAAGGGTAGTTCGTTCGATCATCGAGCCATACGAACGTTGACTTCTCTTTCTTCGGGTACTTCGCCTCTCGTAGCGAAGCCGGAAGTTAACGGCGAATTTTTCGTCGGCAACGATTTTTCCGTCTTCAAAACGCTCCAGCGACGACACCGCACCCGGTCTAGGAAGGCTAGGACGATCGACAGATGGTAGAGGAATGTAAATTACGGTTAGCCGCCTGCAAGTCTCGACGTCGCGTTGCGAGTTCGACGCGAAATTTTGCGCGGTAATCGGTAATCGCAGGTAATGCGCCCCAGATGTCGCGCGATGCGTGCAACTGCGCGATTCAATTTAGGAAATTTGCCATAATGGAGATGGATCATTTAGAAAGAACGAAAATTGAAGGAATAGGTGCGGTATGAAGACGGTCTTTGTGGATGTGTGCGGTATTAGAGGCCCTGTCACCTAGAGATTGATGAGTTAGCTTTATAGTGGAGCTGTACCAGTAGACGTTGCCAGATTTTTAATAGGAAAGATGTTTGAAATAGTTTGACAAGTTATGCCAACAAGACCGATACATTACCTTATTATTTATAATTAATTTTCCTATAACCCAATTATCAAAAATCCACACATTGTGACATATTTTAGATAACTTCGATTTTTTCAAAAAACATAAAGGGTAACCCTTTGAAATTTCGTCGAAATTGCGCCCATCTTGGATTTGGTTCAAGGTTCACCGAAAGCTATCTCCAACCATACAGAATACGATTCTAAAACCAAAATTGGCACAAGAGGACCGTTCTAGATGGTATTCGTTTCTAAAGATTTGAAAATATGTGAAAAACGTAATTACTATTACTAAATCCTTCTCTAATTTTAGAATATTAAGTATTTCGCCGTGATGCAAAATTTTTCTGTCATTTTCCTGTCATTTTCCTGTCATTTTCCTGTCATTTTCCTGTCATTTTCCTGTCATTTTCCTGTCATTTTCCTGTCATTTTCCTGTCATTTTCCTGTCATTTTCCTGTCATTTTCCTGTCATTTTCCTGTCATTTTCCTGTCATTTTCCTGTCATTTTCCTGTCATTTTCCTGTCATTTTCCTATCATTTTCCTGTCATTTTCCTGTCATTTTCCTGTCATTTTCCTGTCATTTTCCTGTAATTTTCCTGTCATTTTCCTGTCATTTTCCTGTCATTTTCCTGTCATTTAAAGCAAATATTTAGTAGACACTGACACAGTTTCGCCACTTAAAATGTATAAGACACTGTTCTGGAATACACAGGTATAGCAGTAAACTCCACTCACACGAATTAATTAATTATGCGGAACGCAGCGTTTCGAGAGCACGTGGGCTCCCATTGTCAACCGTGTTACCGACCCACGACAATGGAAGCCCACGTGCTCTCGAAACGCTGCGTTCCGCATAATTAATAAATTTGTGTGAGTGGAGTTTACTGCTATACCTGTGAATTGTACATCCACACAGTCCTTGCAATCGTCATTTGTTCTGCAATACGTGGCAAACGATACAGCGAATAATTAATATTTGATATAGGTGTTTGTAATAAATATAATAAAATTTTGTAACCGCCATGGCTTTGCTGTCGTATGCGTACATCTCCGACAAAATTTGCAATAACGCTATTGTATATATCTGGCAGTATTTCATTGGTAGAGCTTCTAATCTTTGAATTCCTACATATAGATGCTCATCCCTATGCCACAAAGCGGTTCCGCAAATAGGTTGGCTTTCTCGTTGCCGCTGATTCCGGTGTGTCCTGTTATTCCTTGGTACTTGGCTTCTGATTTACACTCGATCAATAGTCCATCCAGGCAGATGTCCTTCGTGTTCGAAATTTTTCTCTTCGTAATGAAACGTACATTCGTGGTTTTTGCTGAATTGATGCTCAGCCCCCCTGAATGACACTATTCATTAGAGATTCTAAGGCTCACTTGTATCAGTACACAAACGAATCCCTAATTTTTGGTAATAAATGCATTTATCTTGTTTCTATAAGCTTTCGCAGGTTGAAAAAAAGAACAGCCCTCGTATACGAGTATTATAACAACCAATTGACTATTTTTGCTGTTTCTCTTGCGAATATCCGTTATCAATTATTTTGTACAACAACAGAATTGAAAGTGTTATATACACCTCCAAGATAACACGCCAGAATTTTACATCTCATACAAACGCGCGTTGTAAAAGAAGTTGAAGGAATTCAGGCAGAAGGTTTTGATATTGACTATGAAAGATCTTTAAATTATGCCACCATGGCTCCTATTCACACACCTTCATTAATTTTTTCTTTAACCGTATTAGAAACTAAAATTTTACGTTCATAGCTCGATCTAAACACCAAGGGATATAGCTTCTATTAACTTTTACGATCGACTGTACACTATACTAGAACAGTGGATTCTTAAAGCGTGTCCCTCGTAAAACTAGCGAAGTACGTAGATCAAACGCTCTCTAACAGCGTGCTCAGTGCTCGCAAATCTTCAGCTAATGGTCAGCCGCCCGGCCAACTTGTTAGCGTGTAGTATTTATATCGAATCCGGTAGATAGTTATATACGTAACGTTTTGAGGAGGCACGGGCGCTATAAATTCGAGATTCGAGAGAAAGTACGTCACCGTTTTAGTTCTAAACGTTCGAAATTGACGGCCGGTTGTCCGCCGATTCGGTACGTTCGACGTATTTATAGAATCCGCGTCGCTTTAACGTACTTACCTAAGCCGGGAGTTATGAGAGATCGTCCCGGTATAGTAGCAAAGGATAGCCGATGGATTTTTTGCGCGATTCGCGGCTGCGACGAGAAAGCATGTCTAATCTTGGAAACGGTTCGATTCGCGGGAACGGAAGCCTGGTCTTATTCTAATATGGAGGCGTAAAATTGGAGTTTTTAAAAACGAAAGTGGTTGAAGAACTGAGACCGAGCGACAGAAGAAAAAACGATGAGGTTGCTGTATAGGGAATTCTCGTACCATTGTGAAATTGTCCCCCTTTCGATGTCTAAATAAGAATAATAATAATAATCCTTTATTGCCCAACAGCCCAAGGGCCAACTACAGGACAAATTACAATACAATTCTTATTTAAAATAAAATAATTAAAATCGTGTTGCCTACAATAATAACATGCTGAAAATGTATATAATAATGAAACAAAAAAAAGAAGAAAGACTCACAAAAATGGCTCCAGATCCCGTTTGTTTGCGTTCCTCACCATGTGACTGAGAGGTGCCTTAAGCAAAATGTTGGTATTAGCTCTAGGTACTTGAAATATATTATAGTAGCGAGTATGATGAGTAGGTACGGTAAAGTTTATTTGCGCTAGAAGGGCTGGCGAGTCGATAGTATTTTTCAGGATCCTGCAAAGAAACTCCACACTGTTACGCTCGCGGCGGTCAGCAAGAGATAGAAAACCATGCTCAACAAGTAAGCTATAATACTCGATACCTCTTGCAGGATACACGTTGTCCATTCGAAAGGAGAGATACTTTAGAAATTTCTTTTGAACGCGTTCGATCATAAGCTCTTGGTGTAAATAACGGGGATACCAAACAATGTAGGCGTATTCAACCTTAGAACGAACGTAGTAATTTAGTATACTGTTTACTGTGAAACTGAATAGTTTTGTGAAAAAAAGAACGAAGTGAAGAATCTGCATTCAGTAAATCGGTTGGTAAAAAGAGAAGGTTGTATAATGGCAGTTATTTAAATTATGGTTTCATTCATTGGATGGAAAGCCGCAGCGCATTGTTTGCTATCAAGTTTTCTCGGATGACAGTGCGAAGGTACCAAAGTTAGTTTGACACATGGAAACTAAACATGCAGTTCATAAAAGCAAATTCTTTTAATTTTTCCAAAGAAAATTACAGCTCGCAAAATATTGTTGTTCCTCTTAAGGTCAGTTGCGTGGTCGATTTGATCATTTTATGATAATATTTCATAATTTTCTTCGTATACTATTTATTGTAAATACCATTAAATTATAAATTAAGTATACGCGTTTAGTACACGCAATGTTATAGTAATAAGTTATAGGTATGAGGGGAGGTCCAGAAGTTCGTAGAATGGAGGGGGTGGAGTGGGAGTAGGGGCGCTCGCTAGGTGTCATTCTGATTGGCGACTCATCATTAGTATATAAGTTAAGTTGCAGCCCTATGCTGTGATAAAGTTCCTTACAAAGCAAGGAAAGAACGCTGAAACCATATAGAATGAAATGGAAACCGTTTATGGGGAACAGTGCCCTAGTAAATCAATGATTTATAAGTGGCATGGTCTTTTTAAACATGGTCGGGAGTTGATTGAAGACGACCCCCGCTCAGGACGGCCAGTTGAGGCTACCACATCAGACATCGTCGAAAAAGTGCAAAAATTTCTACTGCAAGATGCCCGTTTGAAGAAAAAACAATTATCTGCATTAGTTGGAGTATCAGACCACCATTTTGCGTATCCTACATGAGCACCTGGGTATGACAAAAGTCAGTGCAAGATGGGTACCGAGAATGCTCACGCCGCTGAAGGAACAGCAGCGCGTCTATGCGTCCAAACAATTTTTGGAGCTGTGCGGAGACAAACCTGCACAGATTTTGGAGCGGATTGTTACCGGAGATGAAACATGGGTTCATCACTTTGAACCTGAGTCCAGACAAGAGTCCATGCAATGGCATAAAAAGGGAGCACCACCATCAAAGAAATTCAAAGTGTCAGAATCGGCTGGAAAGCTGATGGCTACTGTTTTTTGTGACTGTGAGGGGAATATTATTGATTGATTACAAAGAAAAAGGTAGGAGCATAACCGGAGAATATTACGCAGCTATATTAGAAAAATTAAAGGAGGCTATCAAGGAAGAACGTCGAGGAAAATTGACCAAGGGTGTGTTGCTCTTGCAAGATAATGCGCCGGTTCACAAGAGCAAAGTTGCAATGGCTGCTTTGCATAAGCATGGCTTTCAATCAATAGTCCATCCACCCTACAGTCCAGACCTGGCACCTAGTGATTTTTATTTGTTTCCCAATTTAAAAAAAAGACTTCCGTGGAAGAAAGTTTTCCGACGACAATGAGGTAAACGAGGCAATTTTGGCCCATTTTGAGGCGAAAGATAAAAAATATGTTTATGATGGTTTAGAAAAATTAATTCATAGATCTAATAAATGTATTGTGCTTAAGGGTGTTTATATTCAAAAGGAAAAAATAGATTTATTGTTTTATTTTATTTAAAACCCTTTCATTCCACGAACTTCTGGCCCTCCCCTCGTACATGCATAATAAACCAAATTTATTGTGTATTCTTTACACTTTTGCCGCGGATTGTACTTTATCTCGTTTCCCCGTCTGCGCATCTCACCAGCACAGATATTTTAGACGACCTGTGCAGAATAAATTCACACATCATCTAGCGATTAGGTCAACTTCCCTCCTTTCCTTTAACACTTCGATGTCCGTACGGAATATCTGAAGACCGCGTGCGTCTCATCGCCGCCATAAATAAGTATATCAAATATCATTATTACCTCTTCGCAATGTTACCCGTCTAAAACGCACTTTATCGGCATTCAATTACAAGCCGATCCCGTTCTCTAGGCATCTCGGCTCGCCGCTCTGTTCGGACCGTGGTCCGAAGCCCGTACGAGGACTTTCTTTGCCCGCGGTGAGGAATAATTCACGCGCACGACGTTCGGCACGAAATAGAGCAAATGTTGTTAATCTTCCGTTTCTTTCTCGTTTTTTTCTTTGTCCGCTTCATCTAGCCGTCCGTAACTTCCCATTTTCGTATAGGAGAAAGGTATCATTGAAATATATTTACACTCGTACTGAATGAATACGATTTAGAGGAGTTGATGGAATGCGCGGCCGTTATCGGTTCGAGGATTTCTCTTCCGTTATATATAAGAAGTATATGCAATTCCATTGCTGGTTAATGACGACTACTTTACACTTTGAGAATCGGATTTAAGACTTGTTATTGTTACTTCGTATTTTGTACTACAAGAGAGGCTATATGCAGCATAGAGGTATAATTTCAGCGGTGCAGGGATATGAACTGTGATTTGATAGAGTACAACACCAAGAAATGGTAGATATTATAAAAAATGTGGGCCTAGATGGTAGACATCAAGATAATAGTTGACCTATACTGGAATCAATCTAGTTTCATCAGAGTCAGGAATGACACAATATAAGAGACAAATATACTACGGGGTGTAAGGGAAGGTTGCATTCTTTTTCAATTGCTGCTTAATATATACGCAGAGGACATATTCTGGAAAGCTATAGAACACACAGAATCTGGAATTCTTCTGAATGGAGAAAGGTAAGAAGGAATTATTCCGAACAGTAGCAAATAAAGTTAGCCAACATCCGAAACGGATAAGAACTATTGGAAGACGAAGATTCTGTATTGTAATTAAGCTGATTTATTACGATACACATGTCAAAGATTTATTTTATTACATAGACTCATTTCCCAACGGCAGATGGGTAAACGGTAGTTCTCATATTAACTTTGTGCATTCCCGACTTTCGTACAGTGAAGATAACGTATTTAATGTGTTCGAAAATTAAAATAAACACTTTCATTTAATTGGTATTGTTATGAATAAGAACAAGAACACCTTCACAGTCGGAAAAAAAATCATCTTAGAACGAGGGTATTTATTTATGAATTCCATCAACAGGACATTTCTTACAAAAGTTGCAGAAGTTGGCATTAAATCGGTATAATACTTTGGTATCCTAAAGTGTCTAGGACGAAGGTGGTATTGACATAGAAAATATGTCTATACTTAACCCAGGTATTATAATTTAACGCTTTTAAAAGTTATTTTCACAGTAACATTGACATTCTCATCAATTTATGTATTAGAATTGTTGAAAGCAAGTTTGAATATCGAGTTTGAATAAATTCAAGTATGGTTTATAACACGGTGTAAAAGGACGTGCATGATTGAAGCCTATTTTCGAATTGGAGTGCGAATTTATGAATGTTTGGGTGATTTTATAATTGCCTTACGAATTACGCTATTTCATGCAACTAGTTATATGGGTCATATATCACGTGCTGGTGGACCAACTGTTCGTTCGGAAGAAGTTATAAATGATGTTGGTCCACGGATGGAAAATGAATCCACAAAACCTTTGAAATCTTTCCTTTTTTAAGAGATTGGATTTTCTTATGGAACATGCCAGAAAATTGTAAAGAAAAATTTTCACATACGTATTCGTAAAAGATGCAATCACGTCACAGGTTATTTTGCTGGTAGACCACCATAGACGTCCTTTCTATTGCCAGTGATATGTAAATAATTTAATGCAAGATGATAACCTGCTAAATTTGTTGAATCGTTTCTGCATACTGTTAAACCTGGTGTTTGGCTAGCAGTTTCTCGTTATAGAACTGTTGGACCTATTTTTTTGTAATTTTGCAATTAATGCTGAGAGGTATAGAAACATAGAAACATTTTGAATGAATTTACTGAACAGCGGCACGAAAATGAATTACAATATGGTCACTTCCAACACAACACACAACACGAGACACATCGTAACACACAGCACAATACACAGCACAACACATAACATAACACACAACACAGCATACAATGCAGCACACAACACAGCGCACAACACACAACAAAACACACAACACAGCACACAACAAAACACATAACACAAGACACAATACAATACACAACACAATCGTCGTCCTGGAAACTTTATGATACAACGGTGTAATCTCATTTTTTCGAAATGTATGAAGAATTGACAGAAAATGGGGATAGAAAGAGAAAAAAAAATAAATAAATAATCTAAAAACAGTACAGTGAATCAAAACACAAAGGTACCTTCTTGTAGTACAGCTTGTCTCATTTCCCTTTGTGATTAAGCTTACAACTGATTAAAATCTGAACAGAAAGTGAAAATTTATCGGTTTACTTGACTAAATTAGATAATTTCTTTTTATTGAGATTAACAGATTTGGCGTTATTAAAAATTACTAGTAAAAAAGCTAAATAAAAAGGAAAAAATATGAAAGTAGGAAACTGGTGAAAGAATGAAATTAACGTACAGGAACTAATGATAATAGCAGCAGAAGAAAGAAAACATAGCATCAAAATCGGGGAAAAAACATTGGAACAAGTTAAAAGTTACAACTACTTAGGAACAATCATTGAAGACAATGGGAGAATAGAGAAAGAGATAAATGAGAGGATAGGGAAATCCGCAAAAATATTTAACATATTGAGAAATTCGTTTCTGGATAAAAAAGAAATACCAAAAAAAAATAAAGACAGAGGTGTATAAAAGAGTGGTCAGACCAACATTAAGATGTGGTAGTGAGTCATGGATAACCACGAATAGAATCAAAAGCAGAGTTACGGCCATGGAAATGAGATTCCTAAGAAAAATAGAAGGAGTAACTAGAAGAGACAGAATCAGAAACACGACAATTACTAATAGTCTGGGTATCAAACCAGTAGAAGTGGTCATAGAAGAGAGACAACTGGGATGGCTTGGACACCTACACAGAATGGAAGAAGATCGAATCACAAAGAGAATATTTGAAGCCAAAACAGAGAGCAAAAACAGAATAGGTAGACCCCGAAACACCTGGAAGGAGCAGGTGTATAGAACATTGGAAAAGAGAAGTATGGGATGAATTGAAGCCAAACAACTGGCTCAGAACAGGAACTTGTGGAAGATAAAAATAAGAAATAAATAGTCCGACACCGCAAGATATAAAGGACATAGGATTAAAAAAAAATTACTCACACAAATCCAACACTAACATCGCGATATCAATATCATGCACTCAACCCATTAGCCTATTACGTAAAATCCAAATTAGATCTTCCGTAATTAGCTCGAATCAAGAACCTCATACGCCCAATCCATCTCCCGACCATTTTAAGCGTTCATTAGTCCATTATTATGGACAAGACGATGGTGTAATCTTCAATATTCGTCGCACAATCATATCTAGCAGACACGTTCGTTATACAATACCTAACGCGAACTTCCAGGAAAGATTACAATAAAAGTCGATATACTATACGCAAGAAGAATACAACAGCAAGTAGAAAGAGGTCCATCTTCGATCTTCGACTGAACGTAGGCAACACTAATTGTATAATTTTTTTTTTCGTTCGGCCTAATAGTAATAGCGAAGTTGACTAACAATGCCACGGGGAACGTGCTCTTGTATGATCTTCTGATCTCATCTCATTGTGTGGACTGCCTTTGTAAAGACGATGTTAAATTTGCGGCGGGTAAAAGAGGAGAACAGAAATCTAATTAAATTTAATTAACGATCAACGCAGAGGTCGCTGCTGGATGGTAATAGAAGTAGCGACGGTTCTATTATCTATCTTTAGATTACTTTTTAAATTTAAGATTTAACATTTATATTTTGTACTAGAGTAGCGTATGTTATTTGACGGATGATTAGTAGAGAAATTTCAATGAATAAATTTATTGATCTAAAAAAAAAAAACTGTTAATATAATAAAAGGGAGTCGTTCATGTAAACAACATATTTATTAATACATGTGCGAAGAAGTGAATCTTTATATATTTAGTATATTTAACGTAACGTAATACATATACGTCAACAATCAAGAATAACGTGGAAACTTCTGCCTTCCCAATTCATCATGATGTAATAGTTTATAAACACGCTCAAAATTTAAATGCGATATATTTTTGCATTGATATTTCCACGTAAAAATATTATACTAAGCAAATTTTATGTGATTTCCTGAAGCCCATGTTCTTCCATCTTTGAATGTTAATATAATCTAATAAATGGAAGCAGCAAATTTGCAAAACATGAATGTTTTATCCGCCATATTAACGGATTTACATATACAATCTGTACGAGTTTTCCAGCCGAAATTTAGTAACCTTTCGGGAAGCAATTTATACTTGTATTTAATGGGGAATTACTATATATATTTTTTGTAATTCATCCTTGTTTTCTATTCAAAGAGCAACCATTGCGTTATCTGCTTATAACACATCATGCCCAGAAAAGTAGTTTTCCAAAGCGTTTATGAAGCTGGTTAGAAAGATTCGTCCTAAGACAACATTTTATGACACTCCACAACCAAAGTTGTAACGAGCAGAATTAACCTATTTCAACTTAAGATATTTCCACGTATGCCCAAATTAGGATTATCTTCTGAAAAGAAAATTTACGTCAATGCAGTCGAATCCGATATAGATGTTTCTTAGTTTTGATTTCATATAAAAATTGTTGTTATACATGTCTCTTTGCAAGTACAGTAGAACCCGGTTATTACAACTTCGGCTGTAACGACACTCCTTTTTTAGCGTCAAATTTTAAGGGGTCCCGTACTTTACTATTCGAACGTACAGGGAAAAACCCGGTTTTAGCGTCAATAACCCCTGATATAACGACAAATATTTACCACTTGAGGTATGTATTTATATTATCATTTATGGCTGAATTCCCGGTATGTGCCTAGCCTGCAACGCTCGATCGTTCGGGGATTCCAATAATATTACCGTTTCTTGCAATGCGCCAGGCAAAGTTCGTAAGAAATTTCCTCAGACGGCATCTGAATTGTGTGAGCGGTGAAGCGAAAAGTGTTAATATGACAGAAGCAGAGACGTGGCTAAATGAAGTGTGGCCTAAATTAAGACAAGATTATGAAGACAATGAAATTTACAACGGCGACGGAACGGGAATTTTTCATAAACTTCTTCCAGATAAGACTCTAAGGTTTAAACGCGAAAAATGTGTAGGCGGTAAACTAGCCAAAGAACGGTTAACTGCATTTGTGTGTGCTAATATGACCGGTACGGAGAAACTTAAAATTCTTGCCATAGGGAAGTCAAAAAATCCACGCTATTTCAAAAACACTCCCAACAAATTACGGCGCAAACAAAAGAGCATGGATGACTTCAGAAATCTTTGAAAATGAAATTCGAAAATGGGATAAAGAACTTGCGGTTAGAGGTAAAAAAATCTTGCTTTTAGTCGATAACTGCCCAGCACATCCATCATTAGCCCTCTTAAAATATATTAATTTGGTGTTTCTGCCCCCAAACTGCACTAGCATCCTTCAACCAATGGACCAAGGCGTAATAAGAAGCTTAAAATGGTTTTACAGAAAATTTCTTCTGCAGAAAATTATTACTGGTAGGGACAAGAACGCACCATGTGCAGTTTCACTTCTCGACGCGTTAGACTTTTTAGAGGAGGCTTGGCGTAGTATAACCTCTGAGGCTATAGCAAACTAATTTAGTCATTCAAGATTAAGGAATAATCCAGTTTGTGACAACTTAAATGAAGATGATGTTCCATTATGTGAACTTATTAAAAGGTCGCAGCAAAATCAGAGTGACGAGAACCAGTTTTGTTTCGACGACTTTGCATCCGTGGACAGTTGCTTTATTACGTCGGGAGTGCGTTCAGATTCTGATATCGTGTAGGATATAAAACAGCGGGATAACGAAAACGATAATGAAATCGAAGACGAAGAAGATTCATGTGACGAAGCAGAACACGTACCGACAAACGAAGAAGACCTAAGTGCCACTTTTAAAAAATTATTATAGACAGCGAAAAACGTCACGTAGTACAAACAAGTTAGTATGTACCTACATGTGTAAGGTTGTATGGTTAAATATATTAAATTAATTAAATTCACGTATGTATCTATTTACCACCCGTAATATTGTTTCCCACTAATTCTTATATGTAAACATGGAAGTTGTAAATACTCCGCCTATAGCGTCACCTTGTTATAGCGTCAAAAAATTCACAGTCCCGTGACTGTCGTTATAACCGGGTTCTACTGTATATAAGAAGAAAAGTAGACTATTGTCAGCCATTACATAGGTGGAGAGCCACGATGTTGATGGTTAATTTGTCATTTTTCAATGCAACCTCCGTCCATTTCCACATGTTTTCTATCTATCCTAAGCATGGCAAAGTAAATCCCATGATGAGCTTCTTTTATCTGGCCGAAGAGATGGAAATCTGATCGTGCCAGGTCAGGGCTGTATCGAGGATGAGGCGAGATTGAAGACATTAGATACCAATTGATTCTCGTGGATGTCGGTGGATTTTTGCTTACTTTTCGCTTCATAGGACTAGAAAATATAAACGATATCTGTTGATTTTTTTTTAGGCATTTCTTTGTTTCTATCCAATAGCGTAGGAACCAACAGCTACAAAGGTTCTATACTTGCAAAGGTACCATTATCACTTAGTTAGTTTAGATTCCTTTAATTCCAACTTGTATACTTGTTAGGGTTTATAGCTTTTGCCGCTAAAAGAAAACATTATATAACCGCTTCTTTGCGGTCGTTTATTAAAATTGAGAGCAACAATGATTATAAGCACCGTCGTTGTAATCCCAAGTATCGTTTAGATACAGATCTTAATTGAGATAGCGTTTCCAAGTCTCTCAGCGGAAGCTTTTCTTCGAAAATGGACGGTTTACGACTTTCCCGGCATCGATATTGCGAATTTAACTCGGCGTCTAGCCTTTCCTTCATCAACGAGTTCTTAGACACCGAATTGGTTCTTAATATCGCATACACTACCTACATCGATCCGGTCTGAAGTATGTGTATCGTTATCGATCCCATGTTGGTATGTCGTCCGTTCTTTTTTACCGATCCAGCGTAGTTGTTCTACGGAACCGTCCGGTTCGCTGAAATAATAACATTTAAACCGATTGGATTCCCGAATTTTAATTAAGAACTTCCCAGAGTGAGTCCGCCGACTTTTTGTCCTTACGTCGGTCATCCTACTCATCCTTCCCGCGACTCTTCGCCTTCTCTTTGCTAATAAAACGTCTTAAAGCGGTTTCGCCGGAGAGAAATGTCCATTAACGTGCGTACGTGACGTGCACCGCGAGTGGCGCGAAATTCAAATCGACCGGCTCGGATGGAGCATTAAAATTATAAAATTTAAACGGCTTAAACGGTCGGTATCGTTGGAGATAACAGCCGCCGTACGCCGCGGACGGGCTTAAGGTACGATAACGGTGGTGAGGACGTGTCGATGAATTATTTAAGATGGGACGCGTATCGTAAAAATTAATTGGCATTCCGCAGGATGTACGTCTAGGACCGGCGGTTTCTTTTCTGAACGAGGGAGATGAAAAAATCGGAAAGTTGGCTTGTTGCCGAATTGTTCGGTTCGTTCTTTTCTTTTGTAACGAGCACTAAAACAACGTTGGTATTTATTGTCGGTTTTGGGAATCTTTTTACGATGGAAATGAAGGAATATTAACTATACATCGTCATTCACCTCGAAGGACTTTAGTTTTAAATTAATACGTTGTAATAGTAATAGTATAATAGTAAATGTTTTCTGCAATGAACATCAAAGTCGATATAATTAGTCCGATTCGCTAGGGAAAGTATGATCCTACGAACTCTGCACGCAGAAGACCGGTTAGGATCCGTTTGCCACATACCGAGGCTGTAGCTGATGTTATCCGTCTCAGTGGGAGCTAAAGAGTATTGACAAATTCAAACTGGTCTCACTAAGTACAGATAGAACACCAGCACAAATAGGCTATTATAAGCGTATTAAGCAGCAGCTGACTGATCGCACGCTAGCTGGAGAGACTGGCTTATCAATTAAATATATCCATGGTGTCCCTAAGTTGGTGCAAGCAAGAAATTATTCGGGAAACTAAATCAGCCCAACAGTTACAACAAGACATTCCAGCTGTACTATCAGAACGTACGCGGCTTATGTACAAAGCTTGATACTGTTTACTCGACATCTTCATGCTTACGTAAGACTTCTCACTGAGACATGGTTATCCTCAGACTTAAATCCCTTTGAAGTTTTCGATTTGTCTTTTGATGTCTGCCGGAAGGATAGGGGTTTTGAAGCTGTGGGTCGCTCAATTGGAGGTGGTGCTTTGGCTACTTTTTGTGCAAGTTTGAATGCTGTTCCTGTTACTAATTTACAATCATTAAATGTAGTTTCATTAATTGATACCGTTATATGCAAGATTAGTATAGGCCAAGCTCTAGTCGAGTTACTACTCGGTCTGACTTCTACTGACATAGGTGCAGGATTTATATCGGCGCGGACGAAGTCTCGAATGTTCCCGATAGGTAGTCTCGGCATTGTTTGCTGGTGTACCGCCAGACACATCACCTTTCCCTCTAGTAGGGAGTTATTCCGGTGCAGTAAAGTAATAAGGGGATTATTCTGGCTTAACTGTGAATCATGTGGTCTTCAAATAAAAACTCCCGAGATCGACGTAAAGAACTTTCGCTTAAGCACCCCTGGTCTATAGCACTCCACGTTTCCTCCGGAGCATTCCAGAATGCTGCTTTGCCAGTCGGAGACTTTTTGCGGACCTCTCCATCCAAGTGATCCCATTGAATGGGGTTACAATCAGGCCTCTGTGGTGGCAATTCCATTAAGAATAGAACTCCTTCGGCAGATTTGTCTTGAAGGTACCCTTTAGCGGTGTGTTTGGGTCGTTATCTTGTGGATAAATGAACACCTCCCCAGTGAATATTCGTCCATTCATATAAAATTTTCCAATCACTTACACCTCTGTTATCACTTATATTCCAGTTTGCGTTAGCTTTTGCCCAATTTAGTCTTTTCCTTTTGTGTATAGAACTTTACAAACTCAAAAAGTTAGCCGCATGTCGGATTCCGCTTACTCAGAATCAAAGACGCATTCGAATAGACGTTTCCAAAACTCTATTCGGAAATTTGGCATTGATTACTAACTATAAATGAAATTTAGACACACAAGGCACGCAATGGACCGCGAAAGGTAAATTGGTTTCGAAAAGGGCAGGGAAAGAGCCATGCTGATCTTAAGAAGTTACAGATGTGAAGCTATTATGTACGTTGGAATAGATAATATATTCATATACTTCTGCAAAATTAGATAAAATTCTCAATTACACAAGAATCCTACTTTTTTAAGCAGTAGTACTAAACGGACACGCTTCCATTGATCTAGAAATAACAAATGTAGATAAAGAGAGATTGATTATTTTTATCATTAACTTTGCCAGAGCAAATCCGGTGACACGGATTAGGAAGCTGAGAATTCTATCATCATCAGTAGGACATCTGGGAACTTGCCAACTTATCTTCAATGGTATCTAATACTAATAATGTAGGATTATTAGAATGGTTAGAGTATTTAAATGGCATGTTAAACCCTACAGACAACTAGCGGCGTATATATAATTTCAAAGACGGTTGCCGTGACATTCTAAAGTTATGTCTCTTTACTGTTGGATATAAAAATGTCATCTAACACTAAATGTAATGATAATTACAAATATCTACTCTTCTTTTCTATAAATATACAGAATCCATTACAATTACTAATTTTGCATCGTCTTGAAACATTCGCCAATTATCTCGGACTGTAACTCTGCTCTTTTAAGTTGCTGTACAGGTATAAATCGTCTGTTTACACACGCTGGATTGTAGCGATAATTTTTTTCACTTAGGTTTTTTCTATTCACGAGAAGCAACCTTCTAGACAAGGAGACACGGTTTTAATAACCGCCAAGACGTTTGATGGATGGGTTAACAATTAATAACCGTGTATTTCCGGTATGAAACTAGTTGGTATGAATCTATAGATTCATAAGGCTGGAATAGAAGCAAAAAAGTTGATCGTTGCTTATCTAGATTGAATTGCTTTAGAATGTACAGCCCGGGACAAATAATTGATCATTCTTAAAGTTTCCTCTTTCAACTTGGCTCTCATTAGATTTCTCCAGCGAAGGTGTCTATTCCTTTAAATTATTGCAGGAATAAAAACAGTGATTTCAATTCTTATTAACTCGAAAGATGAACGCCATAAAAACTAGTTCAACCATATAAGTATTTCAGCAGATGTTCTGAGACTCGGTCCCATGGAAGGCATGCAATGGGGAAAAGTAGATACGAGGGTTGACTTTTAAGTTTTGCATACACAGCTGGAATAAGACCGTAGACAACTTTCAAAGACTTTATTGTTTCTCGAAATATTTAAGTACGATTAAAGTTGTGTTTTTGAAGGCATCGACTGACCCTTGTGGCGTTGATTTTCGGAAAGGTAAAGAAATTATTTAGGTCCGGATTGTGCGGAAGATGGTCTAAAATTCGAGGTTTTGTTACGTTAAAATATTCAATTGTCCTCCGGGTTGCGTGCGAACTTGTATTGTCCTTCGGGTTTGGTAGTTCAAAGCTCTGCGATGGCTTGCGGCAAACAAATGCTTATATGCCAATTGGCAGTAACAGTTCTTTGATCTTGTAGAGGAATTGTTGCTGCATTATTTACCTTTGAGGAGTCCACAGGTATAGCAGTAAACTCCGCTCACACAAATTTATTAATTATGCGGAACGCAGGGTTTCGAGAGCACGTGGACTCTCATTGTCAACCGTGTTACCGACAGTCGGTAACACGGTTGTGGAATTGTACATCCACACAGTCCTTGCAATCGTCATTTACCTTTGAGGAGCATTTTTTTGGAAACACTTTGGAAACGAATGATTTTTGTTTGCTTTTCTTCATGTTGGAAGAGCCAAACAGATGACTAACGTCTATTTTCTGGCTCGTATGAGCATATCCAAGTTTCAGCACCACTTACGGTATTATACACGTTTTTAGAGTTTATTACTATTAATATTAATAATGTTCAGAATCGGCGCTAGTCTTTTGATGATCGGTTAAGTACATGGAGTCCCTTCAGTGAAAGACGGTCATCCTGTTATTATTATAACTATTATGGATATAGCATCTGATAGTAGCTTTATTGCAGGTAATTCTTCGCTTTTTAAAGATTAGAAAAAACACAGAACTAATATGAGATCCAATAAAAAAAAATAACCATTGACATTCTCTACTTTTGACCACTATTCCACAATTAAACCTAGATTTTCTCTTTGGCTTTAGTCAAAAATCGCTTTAAGAGCTGGAAATAACAGCGCGTAAAGTAATAATCTGGCGTTAGTCATAAACTACGATTCTACTCTACAATTGTAGTGAAACTAAGTGAATTTCTGCGCAGAATGCATTACAGGCTAGTTGTTTAACGATAACGAACATATTATACCCGCAATTAAAAACGGTTCGACGATAAAAGCTGCAGCTTTTCTGCGTACGATAACAATTATTTACGTAAATATTATTATTATTATTTATTAGCATTATAAAATCGTAATTTATACTTCTTAGCGACGTGCTGTTATATATTTTATGGGTAAGGTGCGTCATGTTCGCGATTTATGAAGCATGTCGTTGTATTCTTTTCGACGACAAGAGAATAGCTCGTCCATAATATAATGTATGTATATCACATACATACGTACAAGTGTATAAATGCGAAGGATGCATTTTTCTGGTATCCAATAAGAATAATACGTGTAAATTGTTATATGTAATATAATTTATCGTTACCCGCAGTACTGTTATGGTTTAACGATGTTATAGGTCTAAAAACGTCGTGTTTATTCATACGATTAACTTATTAGCGGAGGCAAATAAGCAAATTTAAAAATAATCCTTGGCAAGAGACCAATAAAAAATGGGCTGTTTAAATTGAAGATTGGAACATCTACTTCTTCTTCTAATATTTCCTGTTTGCTGTTGCTCGGAATAATTCAGTCGTATTCATACCGAACTAGATTCAAATATTTTCAAACCAAGAAATTCGTCTTCTACCAATACTACTTCTTCCTGTAGAATATTCTGGAATAGATAAAATCTGTTCTGTTCTTTACGTTTCCTTGTTGTGGCTTCTGTAAGCGTCTATGCTGCTACCTCGTAGAATAAAAGGGAGAATACATACCATCGCAGGAATCTTATCTTGGTATGTATTTATATTATATCATGGCTTATGAACAGATCTTTCATTTTATTATAAATAGATCTGGCCTTTTCGATTCTGCTACGTATTTATTGTGAGTGGGCTCACTCGTTTTATCCATTTTTGATTTATTGTGAGATGACAGTTCTCATTTTTATTTGCTTTGCTTATGACCATTAATTTTGTCTTTATGGTGTTTATGTTCAGACCATACAATTGACTATGATATGTTATTCTATCCATAAGTTATTGTAATCCTTCCAACATCCGCATAGCGGACATTATTTAATCAAACTCCATTTAGAAGCATTCCAGATTGTGTGTTCTAAAGCTTCCCTGAGGAATTAGCAAAATTAGTATTGATTTCTCTAATGTTTTAAGGTTAACGTAACGCCTAGCTTAGAATTTGTTGAAATAACGACTTCTGATTGCAATATAAAGTTAATAGATAAAACTTTTAAATTAGCTTTGATTTTATTGCTGAGTAACTTTTAATTATTCAAATCTTCTGTGCACTTCCACTTTTTATATTTTCGCCGATAATATTCCTTCAATTTTACGTTTTTAATATGTTCACTAGTGCACCATATACTGGACAAGTAACTCTTTTTGTGTAAGCATTTCCTAAAACTAAGGAGCGGTTGGGATGATGGAATTTGTTTGGATTCCGTAAGGGTATTCGAAAATATTAGAGATTTGGGTTTATCCCGGTTCAAATTGCTAGAGACCTCGGTACCAAAGCAATGCAATTTCTCAGAGAGGTAGTCATTCACAGTATTCCCGAATATTTCTTGAGATGTTTTTGTCTAGATTTAACAACAATTTGTCTTTTCGACAACAATCTTCTATCTCCACTTGATCGATTAAATTTACTCTCTCGGAAGCCATGAAATGTTTCTTCTTTAAACTTGAATTGCTGAAATAACTTTAGAAACGTGATTAAGTGTAGGTGATTCAGTTTATGTTACATCGTTGAGATGGAGTTGTCAGATTAGGTTTCAAAGTTTTAACAAATAACTACACGTAAACGACTTAGAACACAAGTTATGTTAGTGGATAATGCAATGAAGCACTATCAAATCATCGTTTTGCACATTTAATTCAGTTGCTTTTTCATAAAAAAAATCCGATGAAACCTTTACGTAAGCCGACCATGAAGGTGCACCATCTGTGCATACACCAACTAATTTTGACCATGGCCAACCAAAACTTCTGAATATCTTTTGAACTTCATTAAGAAAGTCCTCTCCTGTAGTGGTTTCTTTTAGCAGCTGTAAAGCAAGCAATTACTCCGTAACAGTGATATGGTCTGGTGACTAGATTATATGCGTATTGTTTGTTTATATATCCTGCCAAATGACACCATGATTTGTCAGGAACATTATTCATCTTACCTAAAAACCATTGGCAATAATTAAGCCGGGTTACATGAGCAATGAGTAAAAGCTCCTGCACGCAATGAAACTTGTATGGAAATCTTTGCAGATCTAAGGATTGCCTGGCACGTCCCATATAAAAGTTGCGCTTGCTGTGAAAGTTTGGATGTATATTTCTTAGATTGAGTTAATTGTTCCTTAACATCTCTTATATTTTCAGCTGTCCATTTGGATGGTCTACCACTATCGGGACACAGATACTGTTTGGCAAAATTTTGCGGCTAATTCTTGAATAACTTCCTGCAAACTCTCATATGTTGATGGTGAATTTAGAAGTTCTGCCTAAAATTCATCTATACGTGGTTGCAAAGAATACGACCACCATTTCTCAAGTATGATTCCATAATGAAGACTTTGCGATTTATTGTAACATTTTTTGTCAATGAACCAAAACATACTATAAATAATTTCATAAGTAAGTTCATATGGTACATGTGACATTTCCCTTTCCATCCCAAATACCAATTTCATTCCCCCACAATCTAATACGTACCTTTTCCTATCGACATCTCCGAATAATCCTTTAGAGAACATCTACTAAATAAACATCTTTCGGTCGCCGTTTTCGAGCGATCATACGCAGCCGGAAGGCTTCATTTGGCTCTCTTGCGTAGTTCTACGTCTGCATGTACGATTTTAACAGCACGTCGGGGTCACGGGTCACGAATTTATTACTTCGCGAGCAACGCTTTATATAGACCCGGTCATAGATAGACTAACGTTACGCTTGAATATCAGATGGGCAAGGCGGTAGGTATCTATCTTCTGGATGCATGGCGTGGTTGCGAAAATATGTAGGTCTAGTCGAACTAGTAACAGATTTCGAATATTTTAGCGCGTCTATAAGCCGGCAATGGAAAATTATGTAACCGTATGGTAGGTATTATTATGCAAGTAAAGCATATTGTACGACTTGTTGGTATGTACACGTGTGGGTATATTTTTTTATTTGCTCTGAGGAGCATATTTGGTTGATGAATCATCTACGGTAGTGGTGGGAATACATAGAAGTACTTTAACGCTATCGAACAGGCAGAACGCGAATTTGGACTCGATACATTTGTTTATCGAATCGAAAAGTAACCAAGGAAGAGAAAAAGTAAATTTGTAAATTTGACGAACTGCTGCCATCGAATGTCGAGCAGTGTGTGACGTGGCTCCGTCCTGCTGAAACCACATGTTTTCCATGTTAAGATTAAGCTCGTACGGTCTCGGTGTTGAAGAATGTTTGAAGCATTTCAACATATCGAGCGGATGTTACTGTCGCTGCACTACCATCCTCACGTGCAAAAAATAAGGGCCGATAACACCATGACATGATACAGCACACCATATTGTCACTTTGTCGCTATGTAGTAGTCGCTGGTGTAACTCACAAGGATTGTCCTGGGCCCAATAACGAAAATTCTGTTTGTTTACAAAACCGTTCAGGTGGAAATGGGCTTCGTCTGATATCCATATGTTACCAACGGAATTTGCGTCCTCGTTAATTTTAGCCAATATCTGCCTACTAAACTCCATACGTGACGCTGAGTCTCGTTCATGGAATTGTTGCACAATCTGCAACTTATAGGGATGGAAATGTAATTCGTGCAGTATTCTTTGTAAGCTTCGTCGCTTAATCCCTAGCGTATATGCATGCTGTCGAACGGAGCGGCGAGGACTTCTCTCCATTGCAGCTCCAACAGCCTCCTATCCTTGATGTTTCGAGCGAAAGTAGTCTCTTTGTTCAAAAAAAGCGATAAGGGTAACCTTCAAAATTACCGAGGAATCAGCTTATTAGACACCGCTCATAAAATTTACGCCAGAATATTAAACAGCAGATTGAAAATCACTAATAGAAGAAATGGGTGTTTTAACAGACCTTGAAGTAAATAAGAATAAGAAGAATTTAAATTTCTAATACATGATGACATTAATAATCAAACGTACTACGATCCCGATCTCAAGCAATTCCTATTCGCGCAAATCCCCCCATAATCGGATGTCAGACAAAAATTTACCTAGCGCACTCTGGCGGCGTACTTTAACACTAAAAAAAAAACACGCGTCCATACCTATCTCTTTTCACCCTTCGCCGCCTTTCCTTATACACGATCGCTTCCTCTTGCACGCCGTACCAGCGCAAAACAAATTGCGATCTCGCTCGGCCTACTAAGATGGATAGCCTCGCCGGGTATTAAAGTAGTAATACAGCCGATTTTTAATGCTGCAAACGCGCGGTTGGCGAGATGCGGATCTGGCGACCTCTGCCCCGGTACACCTGTAGGTATTTATTAAACGGAATAAACCGTTTCTGGTGCCCGACAAGGCGGCCACATTCGCGTATACAGACGTAGGTACAACGTAACAATGAGAACGGTAACAGCTTATGCCCGGAATCCGAAAGAGCTGTCCGTGAGGTCGACCATAAGATATTCCGGGCGAGGCGAACGGTTAGATCTCTTTCGTTTTGTTCGAGGAAATCGGTGGATTTTTACTAGAAACTATTGCCGAGCAACATCTGTTGGTGTTAATCTGTATGGTTGAGAATTTAAATTGGATATACAGGGGGAATTATTCGTATTGTTACTAGCGCAGAACTGAAGTTTTTTTTTATTATTGTCTTTCACAGTTTTCTGTACTAACCTCGTTCTTTGGCTTTAATCCATCCTATAGTTATTTTTGCTAATGTCATTTGTCCTTTCCAGGTGTTTCGGGGTCTACCTATTCTATTTTTGCCCTCTCCATTTGCTTCAAAAATCATCTTTGTTATTCGATATTTTTCCATTCTGTGTAAATAACCAAGCGATCCCAGTTGTCTCTCCTCTATGATTATTTCTATTGGTTTGATGTTTAGACTATTAGTGATGAAGTCTTGGAAGCTTCTTTCTTTTAGCACATTGCATAAAAATAAACACCAATGCGATTTTATGATTGGAAAGTTGAAATTTAAGGCTGCATTCTAATAGGAAAATTTGCGATGCAAAGCAATATGATACAATTTACTATGTAGTTATTTTATATTAAGTATATTATTAAGTTAACAATATAACTTCGTTAGGTGATGAGTTGATAGATTGCTGTACAAAAGTGCAAGCTACTTGTCCAAGAACCTTTTCATTTTCGCTTGTTGTTGATCATGAGATTCTAATTGCCATCAACTCTGTTAGAACGCCTACTACAGGTTATGACCGTTTGAATACAAATATGATAAAACTAACTTACACTTTGTATTTGCCATTTTTAACTCATTCAGTAAGTTATATGTGTAAATGACGGTGACTCTCCCGATAGCTGGAAGGAAAATTTAATAAATTGCGGCCAATAACTATTTTGTCTGTATGATCTAAAAATTTTGAGAAAGTTGCAAGGTAATATTTGCAATCTTGATATATATTTTCTATTTATCAGTCTAGCTTCAGACCAAAGTACAGTTACGCAACAACTTTGTTTAATCAATGAAATTGTTAAGCCTAAAAATAAAATTGAAATTACTTCTATAATATCGTTAGATTATAAGAAGACATTTGACACACTGTACTACAAGACATTGCTAGCAATTCTACATTTTATAGGATCGTATCGTACCGCTGTAAAAATGTTTAGTAATTATCTCTGCGACACTTGCCAACGTGTTAAAATTAGCAATACCATATCTAGTGGAGTTCCTCAATCCTGTCCTAGGTCCAATTCTTTTTACTATAAATACATCTTAAATCAAAATTAAAACAAATAAATAAATAGTTTAATTTTTCCGGAGATGATATACAACTTCTGTGTTTATTCCCCCCCCCGCGATGAATTTAACGAAGCCACAAGAGTATAGAAATAGACATGGAAATCTTATTATAGTAGAACGGTACCAATTATTTTTATTAACGTTTTAATAACGTTTTTAATTCGGCGTTACTTCAGTTTATAACAAGAGTCTCACACTCGTAAAGTTGAACATTTTACCCACACTTAACTATCGACTTTATCCCACAATACGTAGGACCACCGGATTTAGAAACTAATTTTTAAAATGTTGTTTGCATTTCGTAATTTTATATAGTCGTTGCGTAATTTCGGGGAATTTTTCGAATCTGTGTCTCGTATACACTTCGATCCATAAAGAAATAATCGTAATTCGAATGATATTGCGTTGGCCTTTTTGTTTTCTACTATTTTGGTGAAATCTACCGAATTTGGCAAATGAAACAATGGATCAAAAACAATTTCGTGTTTTAATTTTACACAGCTTCTTGATGGGAAAAAATACCCTTCAAGCGAAGCAATGGCTTGAAGAGTGTTATGGGGACTCCGCTCCATCAAAAACAACAATAAAACGTAGAGACACCGTGATGCAGAACGCAGTGGACATCCAAATGAGGCGGTAACACCAGAAAACATAAAAAAAATCCACAAAATCGTTTTGAATGATCGAAAAGTGAAGTTGCGTGAGTTAGCTGACATCGTAAAGATATCAAAAGAACGTATTGGCTTTATATTGCATGAGCATTTGGCTATCAGAAAGCTCTGTTCAAAGCGGGTGCCACGTTTGCTCACTGTTGACTAAAAATAAGAACGTGTTGATGATTCTGAGCAGTGTTTGGCCATGTTTAAACGTAACAAACCGGAATTTTTGCTCCGGAGTGAAAACGATCGTCATCTGAGTGGACAGCAACTGGTGAACCTCGTCCAAAGCGCCCGAAAGCACAACAATCGGCTGGAAAGGTTATCGCCTCGGTATTTTGGGATGTGCGTGGTGTAATATTCATCGACTATCTTGAGAAAGGAAATATCATCAACAGTGAATATTATATAGCGTTATTGGAGTGTTTGAAGGCCGAAATTGCAAAGAAACGACCGCATATGGCAAAGAAAAAAATTTTGTTTCATCAAGACAACGCATCGTGTCACAAGTCAATCAAAACAATGGCAAAACTACATGAATTGAACTTCGAATTGCTCCCACATCCACCGTATTCGCCAGATTTGGCTCCCAGCGACTACTGGCTGTTCGCAGACCTCAAAAAAATGCTCGCCGGTAAGAAATTTCGCACGAATGAAGAGGTTATCGCTGAAACTGAGGCCTATTTTGAGGCAAAAGATAAATCGTTCTACAAAAGTGGTATTGAAATGTTAGAGCGGCGCTGGAATGATTGCGTTGCTCTTGATGGAGATTACGTTGATGAATAAAGCTAATTTTGAACCAAAAAAATCGTGTTTTCTTTATTATGCCCGGGACTTTTCAGCCCATGTGTTATTGTGATGATATTTCCTTCTCTTACTAATGTCGTAAAAAATATTCACCATCAACGATAACAATAATTAACAAAAAGTTTCAATTGATCTAGTTACCCTACTTGTTTGAAATGTACTGAACTATTCTAAATTTAAGTGTAGCTAAACATAGAGCAGATACAAGTTTAGATTTGTAATATTATCCATTCTTGTAAATCACTCATACTATTGATGATACTACGGTGCCTATGGTTCGGTGTGTTTTAAATTCTATATTTGTAAAATACTAAAATTGGCTTCATCAATCCGCAAAATTAAAGACAAATGTGAATTAATTAGGCAATGGTATATTACCATCCATCTTTCTTGGTCATCAGGCAATAAACCTTGAGTTGGTGTCAACGCAATTTCTTATTGACTTCTTCTAAAATACTTCAAAATAATCCATGGTGTTGATTTTAGTTTTCTTAACATCGTTGCCTATGTGAGATTCTATTCACAATCTGCTTACGACTATAACTACCACTAAAACAATCTGCATTCAGAATTCTATTTACCTTCGAAATATGTAAAACTACACAGGGTGTTCCGTGAATCAAAAATATTAACATCATCGCTAACGGTAAAAAAATATTACTTTTGTCAATTTAATTAATAATGAAGTTTGTAATATCACATTTGTCGATACACGCAGCAATGAGAGATTATAACCTTCCATGCGCACTTATATAATCTTCAAGACTTATACGCTTGCAGAAGATGATTCACTTGTTTGTAATTCATCGGGGCCGCCTTGAAAAGTTCATTAAGCCGTAGATAAATACCTATACCGTGCATAGAAAGATGTGCGTGTTTATTATGTGTACATTGTATGAAGATAATACGAAGCGATAAAGGCTAATAGCATATGTTGTTCTCCTTTGAAATGAAAGTGTTATTTACAAGCAGACGTTACAGATACGTCTGCGATGAATTGAATCTGATTAGGAAAGTAATAATAAGATTTCGTTTTATTGGTTGATTCAGTAATAATCGAAGATTGGATTGGTTCCTGTTCGATGTATCCGAACTGAAGGGAAGTCCCAAATTCAAAATTAAATTCACAGGTACCGCAGTAAATTCCGCACCACGCAAGTTAGTAATTCGTTGGGAACGCAGTGTTTGAAGTGTACATGGACTGGGTTGACAATGAGAGTCCATGCTGCATTCCGAATACATTTGTTCATTTGTTTGGTGTGGTGTAATATATTTCTTTCTTTTTCCAATTTAGAGGTGAAACCGTAAAAGTTACAGAACCCTATGATTTATACTAACAATACCATATACCCACCACCCACTACCATATAAACGGTATCGGGAGTTATTTGTTTTAGAGCTTTACAGACTTCCTCCACTGCTTCCTATCCTTTGTCAACTTCGCTGTTTCAGTACATGTTAGCACGCATACAGTGCAGGTAGATCGACAGAACTGCTCTGCTTGAGCTAACTGGAACCATTGAGAAAACTCTGGAAGAAGAAGAAACAGCTATCAGTGCCTTCCTTGAGATTTCAGGTGCATTTGATAATACGTTGCATGAGGCAGTCAGACAAACACTAGAAAAAGGGGGGTGAGTAAAACGGTAACTCGAGGGTTAAGCTCTCCACAAGGACAGCTGAGGTAACAGTAGGTGAACTGACTACAAAAACTAGAACCACCCGTGGAACACTTCAAGGCGGGGTTTGCTCGTCTTTGATGTGGAGCCTTCTTCTATAGCTTCAATTCCTCTGTGTCGTACTTGTACTTTCAATTTTTCGGCTATTTTTTCTATATATTCTTCCGTAATATCTGGATATATTCATTTATAGGCTCGTATTACTTCTGGTCGTGTACTTGTACCACCTTTCACTTTTAACATTGTTTTTGTGTTTCTCTAGAAGAGTTTTAATTTTCTGAGAAAACGTATTTTATTTTATGTATCCGTTAGCATTAATATTACTTTATCTTCATTTTATCATTTATTTATTTTTCTCTCTGTAAAATATGTTGAATTTTATTTTATATGTATGTATATGTATATGTATGCATTCAGCCATTCATAATACTCGCACTAGAAGTGCCTAATTTTAGAGTCATTAGATGCAACGTCGTCGGACGAATAATGGGAATTTTCAATATTTAATATATTCAAGTACAGCCAGTCGGCTCCCGTGTGACAGTCGAGGTATTAGCGATCGTATCCTTTACCGTAACCAAGGTCGTCGAGTATTGGGAGTTTTTAATATTTTCAAGTTCGGGCGTAACATAGTCGGAGCGTATATAGCAACGTGTTCAAAAAGTACGATTTCTTGGCTTTCTATTATCGTTCGTCGAGGTTACGGTGTCCGTTGTCGTCTATACATATATTTAGTCTTCTGTTGAGTTTGTGACGGAAATCATTTTTGTAACGTTGTCGGAGCTCATGTACAGACATCCTCTACAAGTACGATCTTTCCGCTTCTAGTTGACGGTCGTCGAAGCTGCAGCGCCAGTTGTCATCTGTGCGTTTATTCGGTCCTCTCTCGGACCTATTTTCTATATGTCATATCGACTTTATCGCTACCATTTTCCTATCGGTGCGCACTTCGCACATTTGTTGGCTACTGGCTCTTTTCCTTCTTCGGGAAGCAGTAGCAAAGATCTAGGTTGCACACGGCGTATTATTTCATACGAGAACACCTGGGTAGCTGTGACATTACATACTTTTGTATTGAGATCGGCATTTATCGCTACTGTCACCCTCAACCAGGCGTTCAGGTTCTAAGAGATATGGTGGGTTCCCCTTATACTGTTTGGTTGGAGTACAAACACAGGCTAATGAAACGGGCCAAGACTCTTAAGCAAATTCAAAGTAAGGAAAAAGACATATAAATAAGCACAGCGCCGAGGTGGGCTTACAAAATTATCAAGTAAATAGGGTGGGCTTCCCTATACAAAAATAGTGGTGCATGCATACATATAGAGGCATTAGTACATGCCTTTAACAAAGCTTCTTCGGAAGTGTATAAGATTTTAAACGCTGCGGCGGTACCTTATACAATAAAAACTAAAGAAAAGCATACATATACACATGCTAATGTACATTACATTATTATTATCTTGCGTGCATTGTAACTGTACATAGGCTAGAGTTGGTCAAGTAATTCGGGAATTTACGAGGAGGTTACAGCGGCCCTGTACTTCAAACTAGGTGAACGTAACAACACCAAAAAGCAAGAGCAAAATGGGACGACAATGTAAACCATATAGACACTTCAAGAAAAAGGATCTTCAACTAATGCGTTAACATACATGCGTTAACATATGCGTAATGGATGTTTTAAGCAGAACATTAGTTTTATATGACCGCACCCTAAAATTTGGGAAGGACCTAGTGTCCTATCGAGGCACCACAAAATTTATTCAGGAGAAGAGATGGAATATCAATAGTTCATCAGTTTTATCACGTGATATGATGTATAAAAAGACCAACTTAAGATCTCCTAAAAAAAAAGGTTCCGTACAAATTTTCTATACGAGTAATTCGATTAAACTCACAGCCCACGTCTAAATCATGAAACGCGTCATCTTTAGAAAGGCATTCATCAAGTCAAATCGCCGAAAAAGACGTCCAAGCTAATTCATCGTGATCGTCTTATTAGATTTACGCATTTAACAGCTTCATGACTTTATAATTACTTTCGCATGATTTCTCTCCGACAATCCGCTCGTAGATATAATAGAACCCGAATAATTTAAGTCTAACGTTTCCGTCGTTGGACCGCGATGCCTTCGCCCCGCGAGAAGAAAAAAAAAACCGTGAAAGAAATGGACGACACGCGAGCGTCATTTGCGAAGACGTATTGAATCCGTTGATGTTGGCGTGTTGGCGTTGAAGAAATTAATGTAAAAAGTGTGCGACACATCGAATACTACCTTTCACTTTTCGCCATTAGCTATATTAGGGTAATAAATCGTGGCTAGCGGAGCGTGTGCTATGTATTGATGGACGTAAGCGGCGGTAAAACGTACGATGTTAGGCGTTAATTTGAGGCAATAATTAAGCGAATTATTCGGCTGTAATTTTATTAAACTATCTTCGCTAATATCGCAGAACATTATCGCAATTTTTTATTAGGATTTCGTATAATTTGTAATTAGTTTTAAACACATTTCATCAGAGTACATCATATTTCATTTCGGTGAGAGTTAGGCTCTTAAATGTTGGTTGTAACATTACTCTTAGGAATATGTTAATTGGTACGATTCCAGTAATAATAATAATAATAATTTATTTCCAACAGATGCACTACCCAGTTACAGGAAGCACTAAAATTAATATGCATGATAGTAAAATACAAAAAGAAAAAACGAATAAAAATACATATGTGCTAGTGGTGCTTTTAATAGTAGGTTAGTTTATGCCGTGGGAATAAAAAAGTGTTAACAGCTGATATGATTGTCATAGGGTATGTTAAAGTCCACCTGGGATAGTAAAGACAGGGAATCAATATGCTGGTGTATCAATTTAATAAGAAATTCCGCGCTAGCTGCATCTCCGCGACGCGACAGCGACTCGAAATCATGCCTACAAAGTAAATTGATATAATCAGTACCACGAGGAGAATAAATGCCATCAGATTTATACGAAAGATATTTAAGAAATCTCTTCTGAACTCGTTCAATTGATAACTGGTGGTAGTGATAACATGGGTACCAAACAATAGAAGCATATTCAAGTTTCGAGCGGACAAGCGAGTAGTAAACAGACTTCAAGGCGCAGGATCTGAACAAGAATCCGAGCGACCTAGATGCATTTATTAATGTTTAGCTGAATTTTGTTTATATAACACCAATCATTAATGACACCAACGTTTCTCTGTAACCTTAAAGAATCAGAGGAAGAGCTAATTGTGCTATAAACTTTAAGATCGTCAGCGTATGCAGGAGCATTACAATCCAATTATAGTAGAAGATCATTGATATAGATATTGAAGAGGAGTGGTCCCAAATTGGAGCCCTGAGGTACGCCGCTAGAAGCAATGAATGTGTACAAACCCATTGTAATGGACATAGCATGATCGGTTGTGAAGGTAGGGTTGAATTCGAGTGATAACGCTAGGAGAAAAACCAATGGCAGATAGTTTATCTATTAGGATGTAATGGTCAATTTTGTCGAATGCTTTGGTAAAATCCGTGTAGATAACATCTACTTGAGCGAGTTCAATTAAATTGGTAACAGTTGACCGTCCACTAACAAAGCCATGCTGATTGATAGAGGGGTATGGCTTAACACAGTTGTACAACCTAGTATACAGAAGTTGCTCGAAAACTTTAGCGCAATTAGGGAGAATACTAATTGGTCTGTAGTTAAGAATATCAACCTTATCGCCCTTCTTGTAAACTGGTGTTATCCTACTAACCTTCCAATAAGATGGAAAAGTAGAAGTGCGAATAGCCAAGTTGAAAATAAAGCAAAGAGGATCACACAACACCGGAGCACAATCATGCATGAGAAAGCTCCGAATATAATCACGTCCGGAAACAGAAGTTGTTTTGAGTCCGTTCAAAGCATGTAAAACATACCGCACCGAAAAGTACCCGATATTGAAAGAACATCTGCTGATTTCCGAATTGGATATAGTAGTGTTATTGGAGAAGTACCATCTCACCGTATTATAACACGCATGAAAAAAAATATTTTAATAATTTTTCCCATCTTCGACATACACTACCGTTTATAATAGTATGGACACTTCCTATTTGATGCTGAATTTGGCGCTTACTTTAAAAGTTTAAACACAACAATTATAAGAAAAATATTTATATTATATAATATTTATTATACGATTTATTGCACATAGATACACAAAAGGAAAAGTATCAATAAACATTAGGAAACATAAAGCAAGTTATACTTTCTTCTTGTAGAAAAATCCACCCCTTGATTCAATAACTGCTCGCATAATTCGTGGCATTCTTTCTACCAATTTTCTCAGTGTATCTTGAGGAATACTGTTCCACCCCCCCCCCCCTCCCCCCTGCAATACCCTTCTAATTCGTCTGTCCAGTACGTCTCACGGAAGCTCTATAGAATTAAGATGCGAACTATGAGGAGACCAAGTTATTATTTTTAATATTCCTTCATTCTCCGCATCAGCCAGGTAGTTTTTGCATGGTAACTATGTCCGCTTCTGATAGTTACCGTGCATCAACTCAATATTGCCTATTAAGCTCAATCCGGATAGTATTCCGCTGCATCGGTAACACATAAAAGGACTCAGTGCCTCTGATTTTGATTAAATTGAAGAAAATGTCTTATAATATCAGCATTAATCTGATGCGTAATCTTGGAGGGAGTTATGTGAGGCATGTAAGGTATATTTGGATCCAAAATACCAACTAGTGGGTGTCCCAAAAGTCTTTATGAATTTGCTTCGTTGAGTAGTGAATGGAGGGTAACAACATATACAAAACAGAAGCATGAATGTTGGTGCAAGGAATTATCTTTTTTCGAAGAAGACAGTAACAACTTTTTTACGCCAGCCTTGTAAAATTTTAATGATTTCAATCGGAATACTAGGTTCCAACAAAATGGAACGACATCTCACTCGTTTAACGTGCCCTTAACAGTTCGTGAAATTTTCCCTGGAAAATTGATATCCAGACACAGTGATATAAACTGGCAGGCATGTAATCGCGACTTGACACCTTGGATCTTTTACTGTGAGGCTACTTTAAATCAAAGGGATCCAACACTCCTCAGTCATTGAATGGATTAAATATTGCGACTATCATGGAGGATATGTACCACAAGAAAATTTTGTGTCAGATTTAAAAGAGTTCCAACAAAATAAAAACATTTAGAAGACCACTTTTAAGAAATAAATTGCCAAAGCTTGTATTTTAATAAGTAATGTATTATATATCTAAGGATTCAAGTGCAGCATTCAATACCGTGAGTGGGGATGCCTCGAGCGTAAAGCCCGAGAGCAACAACCACTTAGGGACTTAGCACCTCCGAAATTCCAAAATTAACAACTGAAAATTATAGACGTTATTGCAAATTTTAAATATGCGAGTTTACAATGAAATTATAGTTTCAGTATCAACAAGTCTTGTTATTTTGTACAAATTGCAAAACATGAATGAAAATTGTGAAGAATTTGACCATGAAAAAGCTGCTGAAGTGGTATTGGAAGACCTATTGCCTTCCAAATCTCGTAAAATTTACGAGCAACGATATGGAATCTTTCAAAATAATACCATGAAAGAAACAAATTTCTCAAGTTTGGCATTGCTTTTTTTTGAATTTGTCAATAAATTAGAATAATAGAAAATAGAGAATCCAATTAATATTTGTTCCTTAGTGATCAAATAACCTACCTGAGAGTCCTTGGAAACAGGTACTAAGGTATTAACATTATTCATTAAACTAGGACTTGTATTAGATTTATTACACAGCGACCCATTATATCGGCTGTCTCATCAGCACTAATCCAGATACTGGTTAAAAATATTTAATTTAATTTGTTTCTGTTATAGAATTTTTAACAGCAATATTGCTTTAACCATACATACATTAATATAGCGGGGTCATTGTCAAAGTTGTATTTCCCCAAACATGTTTCCTCTTATGTATTATTTAACTTGAGATATTATCTAAAGAGACTCCGAGCGTTAATCAATACAACCATTATGAGGTAAAGGAAACATCCCCTTATGAACCACCTTTTTCCGAAAAACGCGTCATACACTTTCGTTATGCATATTACGCAATAACGACGTATCTTTGAACTTTAAATCAACACGCAATTCGTAGGCATTCCCATTAGAAGACCGAATTACGGCTACGATCTTGTACTCTCGTAATATGCGAAAAACGGAAGCGTAATTCTATTGAAAAACCATTAATAAACACGCAACAGCTTTGAAATATTATCGACTGTCGGTTGTACAGCCGGAGAAAAGGTCAATAGTAACTACAGCGCGATTAGCATTTCGTTTTAATTACAGGAGATGTTACACAGACGTGTTTAATGCATAAGAATTATCGTGAATTAACGGTCGAAAAAGAAATCGGAGGAAGAACGATTATTATTGTAATTACTCCTCTATGCGTTTGCTTTAGCCAACAAAAAAAAAGAAGGAAAACGTAAGGGTCCTTGAAGTATTTAGGTTAGAAACATTGCGGAGAATCGAAAAAGAGTTTAGGTGATGTAATTTGAACGATGGCCTTGATTGAGTATGATAAACTGTACCATTTTGCGTGAATTAAGGTTTTTATGGATGTAATAGTACCAAATAAAATGACCAGATAGAAGTGGGACATACGATATTGCAATTTGAAAAACTGGTGGTTTAGTTTAGGCTTAATGATTTAGACATTTTTGGCCTAACCCTCAAATTCCGCCTCCAACTCCAGCCTTTGTCTTTGACACGCAGGATCTGCCAGTGTTACCTTCGCGTGGCAAGGAAAAGACCTCTCCTTACGGCGTTTCAAAAACGGCGCCGAATGGCTTGGGCAATCGAAATGCGAACGTAGCCCGTAGAGTTTTGGCCTTCTGTCATTTTTTCAGACGGAAGCAGATACTGCCAATTCAGTGATAGTGGTCGTACGTGGATATGGAGACGTTCGTCACAGCAACTGGACGACAAATTTTTGCATCAGACGGTGAAATACGACGGCGTGAACATCATGGTGTGGGGCGCGATATGGTATGGTGGAAGATCGTAATTAGTAATCTGCGACGGAAATACAAATGCGGCAAAATATATCCAAATATTAACAGAAGGACTACCGATATTCGACAACGCCATTTTATCTAAACAAGACGCCACTTTTACGGAGGATGGAGCACCCTGCCACAAAGCAAGAACAACAACCACACGGAAAGAGGAACAGGGGATTCGGATTTTACCATGGCCAAGCCAATCACCAGACATGAATCCGATAGAGAATGTTTGGCACATAATCCAGACAAATATGGCGAAACGACCCCGAAAACCCAGCAATAAGGAAGAACTCGTGACAGCTGTTACAGAAGAGTGCTTAAATATTCCAGAAGACACCATTAATCATTTAATAGATTCTATGCCACGACGATTCGCAGCACTTCACGCAAGTAAAGGTGGATCGACAAAATATTAATCTAATTTAAACATTTGAAAATATTTTGTATATATAACGAGAATAGAATCTTTTTTTTAATTAGTAGGTGTCTATTTTATTCTGTCACTCTAGTGTATAACAGCCAAAGGAAGCATTAGAAAATATTGGTTATAGGGTTGTGACGATTTTTGTAAACAGTTCTGCATAAACTTATATTTGTACAAAGTTGCTATTTTAGCAAGTGGATCTAATTAATTGGACAGGAACTGTATAAATGAATTACCTAAAATTCGGGCCCCTAATAATCAATGCTGTTTTAGGGACGTGACCACTTCGTGAGTGGTTACTTGTTTCAGTATTTGATCGATTAGATGGATTGCAATTACTTTATAATAAGCTTTATTAAATTTAAACTCATTGCTTCTACTAGTTTTACTGTCTTCCACCACATTACAATTGTACATTAGTAATTATTAACATTTAAAAGTCACATCGTGGCAATACCGCACTCGTAGCAAAGCTTCATTCATTTCTTTGGAGTCCTGTGAGTCACGTTTACGCTGCGATGATGCAACCAGCGTTTCTCGTCGCCGAAGAAGAGGAGATGATCTTATAACGTTTCATTCTTCGCCGTTTACTTACTAAAAGCGGAGTTCTTAAAAGAGAATTTACTCAGCCGCACGCCGTGAAACGATACGGTCACGATCGAAATATAAACTGTATAACCAATTATGCGCCGGTCGACTTGCCGATGAACGAGCAAGACGGAATACGAAAAGGCCTGCCGTTTGCATCCTAGCGTTTGAGCGCGTCGAGTTGAAATTTTACAAGTTAATTAAAGACGAAACTCGTGGTGCGAACGGGAGATATCTGCGACGGTTAATCTTCGAAGTGGTAAACGAAGAAGGTAGCGGTATTGAGCGAAGAAGGCGACAGCTTCGTTTGGTGTTTGTTTAATTTTATCCGCGAGAAGAGGTAAGGCGACAAGAAAACCAGTTCCCCGGTGGGGAAGAAGAATCGTAATTAAGTCTTAAACGGATTGAAATTAATTCAATAAAATAGGAGCGTTTAGACTTTGGATAAATTGAAATCGACGAGGTGTTGCCGTGATACGAGGGCGACCTGAAATGTTTCCGGAATTGATAAGAAAAAATACGGTATTGGTGTGGTTTTTTGTTTTTATTTTTCGATGTTGTCTCCTCGAAAATACACTTTTTCAAACGGTCCACCAATTACTTCAAGCCATCGAAAAAGTAGGATGTTTCTAGGTCTGCAAAATAGCCACGCGTAGCAGCGATGACCTCCTCATTTGAGGCAAATCTCTTTCTTCCCAGGTTTGGGAATAGGAAAAAGTCGCTGGGGGCTAGGTCCGGTGAATATGGAAGATGTAGCGCAACTTATTCAATTTAGACACGACTATGAGGAATGTAATAAAGGCACTGGACTCCGTACAGGTGAAGTCAAAATTGACGTGGGACTGCATGAATGCGCTGAATAGGATAGGAATGATTGGTATCGGTATCAGAACATGAGGGCCATCGAGGTGACACGAATGCAGACGAATTAGTGCAAGCGGTTCTTTTGGATGATAGAGGCCCAAGGCACTCGGTACGAATGGCATACATGGTAGCTAAGAAAACTTCTAAACATTGGAAAGATAAGAGGTCTCAAGATTTGTGGTAAAGTATTCCAGATCGGGGATAGGCCAATAAGTTTCCGGTTGGATACAGGCCTATTTTTACAACGGACCTATACCAGCAAGGACATAAAATTCATTAGCACAATAGTGGAATTGTATGCTCAAGAAGCATACGAACAATTTAGGCCTGGCAAAGGAAAGAGTATGTAGATTCTGCCAGACAGAAGATGAGACGGCTATGGGAATTGACTCGGAATATTCAAAATCCGAAATCTACGTAGAAGGATCATTGACAATGTGTTAGATCTAGTGAAGAAAGCAAACATAACAGAGGAACCACAATAGATCTGAATAAGTATAGCAGTAGGCTAGATCAAGAACCACCTCGTAATTTAACTTAATCTAATCTACTGACCAGTTGGTAATATAATCTGTGTGAAATGGAGTTTACTGCGATAAATGTAAAGAATACATCTCTATAAACAAAAAAGAAACACTTAAAAAGATATATGTTAATATTTTTTGGTGTACTAATTAATTATTTTCTCATTATACCTCAGCCAACCAAATTATTTCACTATTTTCATTTGCTGTAGATCCACCGGATTTAAACCAATAAATATACACACCCATTTCGCATGATAATTGAAGTAGATTAAAAACTTTATACCTCAAAGCTATTAGAAACGGTCGTATTGCATTTATAGAGATAAAGTTATCACCAATCTAAATGCAGGCACTTTTAATAGGAGGCGATCTGACGGTCGTTCAGTGGCAGCGGGAAAAATACGATATAACCTGTTACTAGCGCTAAAAGACTTGTGCGGGCAGATTTACGACATATACAACGAAGGCTGCATTTTAATTCGTACGGAGCTGTTGGAAAAATTATAAATGAAAAGTTAAGTTTAACGCTCATATCTTATTCTAAATCGCTTCTTGATGTTACCATAACGGAAATTGAGTTTGATTTAATGGCTATTGATAGTAGACGTAGATTAAATAGGTTTGCTATTTTTGCTCGGTTAAGATTGCAAATAATTGACTCGTAAAGAAAAAAAAAACAAGTGGCTCGTCAAAGTTGAGATTAATTACAAGACAAGTTAACTAACACCCAAGCTCCTTGCTAGCTTATAGGTGTAATTAAGTGAATAGGTTCTTAGACTCCAGCTACAGTAAAATATTGGCCATTCCAAACGTTAATACGTCGGTGGATAGATGAATTTCTTATTGAAAACTGTGATTATCGCGCATTTTATATTGCGGACATCCTGTCAGAAAAAATATCAAATCTTATCAAGAATTTTCAATTTAATTGTTGTGGAATTTGTGTTATGCAAATGTATACAATAAGCTTTTGTTCTGTTTCAAACTTGTGATTTTAATTTGAACTACACTTTAGACACATAGAGGTCTCCATTCAAAATTCTTTAACATAAATTTTTGCACTGGCTTATATAAAAAAAGCCTTTATTTATAATACCCGACCTGAAATGTTTCCGGAATCGGCAAGAGATGGCGCTCGAAGTTTGAAGTGGATTCATTGGTCGGCAAAAGCAGCTTCTTTTATGGCAACTGTCAAAATTTCAGACGTCTACTGTCAATAGTTGTCGTTTTACGAGTGTGTTATGTTTAGCAAGTCAGGCGGTTACAATTTTTAATTCAGTGTTGCTGCCGTGCTGCTAATTATAACCAGGGTTGGCCAAATCTTCTGCGCACCAGATCCGCACGACCGATACGCTGATGCAGTATAGTGCATCGTATTACGCGTTATAATGTACGGTATTTTATACACCTGCTTTATGCTATAGCACTTTTCTGGAGTGGTAAGTGTTTTTTACTATAGACTTAATTATTTTGTAATCACGTACTATTCTAGTCTTAGCCTGAGGATGTGCAGAGTCATTGTACGAAACCGGTGGCCATTATTTAAATTAATTTTGAGATATTTCAAGATTACTTCCCTCCTTTATTTTCTTACATATTAGATTCATAAATGTTTCTCCAATTGGTAGTCGTTATCAAGAGTATTGCAAAATTTTCAAATTCTATTCCTTTTAAATTTTGTTTTTTCATATTTGAAAATATTTGAAAATAAGCATCATCTACGGTTGTTACTACTATACCGATTGCTATGCAAAGAAGGTTAAAGCCTTGTGTTATAATAGAAATAAACGTGATAGAAGCAGCAGTTAATTGTTGTAAACATTGGTCAGCATGCAGGTTAAATATTGAAAAAAAAACCTATACTTAATCAATTCAAACCTTCCGACCTAATGGAGCAATAAATACATCTCTCTTTTTTCTATCTTTCCTCTTGAAACAAACTCAAAGATCGATTCAATTACAAACATTCGCACATCCCATCAATCAACGCTACGTATGGGGCTAGAAAAAATTCATCACCATCATCTAGACGTCTCTTACGATTTAGGAATCTCGCTAGAAGAGCTTTTCCGTCTTAAAGATGCTGGACGGACGTCTTGGACCTTCCCCCGACCAGATTTTCCATCCTACGACGTGCATGCGAACCGCGACTGTTAGAGCCTTATTTACGGCATCGCGGGCTTCATCAAAATACATTTATACGTGGAATTAAGACGGTTTAGAATGTGAGAAACTACTGTAAGCCGAATAGATGGCGCGGTATTCAATTCAGTTCACTTCCATTTGTTTCGTGTATACGTAGTAGCGGACGATGGGATGTTCTTTTTTATGGCGCTGACAAGTCGTAAAGTTGTTATGTGTACGTAGGTATGTGGATGTTGTAGGGTTTAACAAAGCTATAAATTATTGCCGTTCGAGGTAATGGGAACTTGGAAAGTGTATCATTTTAGTTCGGTGCGTTGGAAGGTGAATTGTTTTGTTATGTATTTTCGAAGAGGAAAAGGATGGGAGATGATATAATCGCTTGATAAGATAGCATTTGCAAAGGTTAATACAGGATGCAAAGATTAATACAGGAATGCATAGGTTAATACAGGAAACGGTCCAAAAATTCGACTTAGAAGATTTGAGAGAAGTTTGTATTTATAGAGGATTTAATGGCCATCAAACAGGAAAAAGACTATTAAAAAGGTCTTAATGTGCTCTGGATCAATTTTATCTCTCATTAATTATAACGTCCACATTTCTTATTGTTGGACAAATATACTGTCAGGTTGCTGTTTCGAATAAAAAGAAGAGGTTAACATAGTTTTGAAACCAAAATATTCGAACATTTTCCGAAAAATAAGAAACCTTGGACGACTCTATAGAGGGTGTTGGAAAAAATATACCTGCTAGTAGTCTTCTAACAATTCAGATTCCAAGTAAGTAATAAATGCTTGGGCAATTTCCAGAAACGTTGAAAAAAAGTGCAAAAGATTATTTCTGAATTCTTGGGGAGAAATAGTTCTGAAACTGAAAACAAATTGCAAGATTACCAACTTAAAGATATTGTTAATATCGACAAAACCAGTCTCTTTTTAAGTGTTTGCCAAACAAGACATTGATCTTTAACACTAGTCTACCAGATGAATCCAATGGACCCAAAACTACGTTCAGGAGTTGAAAGTGTAATTTAGATAGCAAAATAACAAAGTAATAAATGAATAAATAAAGGTAAATAAAAAAAATGTCGTAGAACTTCCACTCCAAAGCCATTGTC
This sequence comes from Trypoxylus dichotomus, assembly GCA_023509865.1. Classification (NCBI taxonomy): domain Eukaryota; kingdom Metazoa; phylum Arthropoda; class Insecta; order Coleoptera; family Scarabaeidae; genus Trypoxylus; species Trypoxylus dichotomus. Next base: position 2,046,201 of record CM042080.1, read on the forward strand.
TCAGCTTTATTTTTGAACGCCACAGGCAATTTATTGTACATAACTTCGTTCCTCAGCAGTCCATTGCTTTCTGAAAACTCTCCAACCTCCCGGTACTCTTCACTCTTTCTCCGATGAAGCAGACACGAAAATTTCCGTTTGGGCGAAACTGATGCCTACCAAAATTAAATGCGAATGGAAGGGAATGTTCCTCTCCCTTCGAGAGAGCTGTATAGCTGTCTCTGTATTCCAGGTTGAACAAAAATTTGATTGCTTTCTTCTGCTGAAGACGTACAGTGAGGCAACGGAAATAATTGCGGCCGGCAAAATCTTTTCTTAGGAAATACACCGATTTCTAGTTTTAAAACAGTGAATACCAATTGGGTGTGAACATTTGGACACAGGCCCAAAACATGTGGCAAATAAATAAACCAATTTGCGCTATAAATACTACATATAATTTGATTTAATCGATTAAGCTTTACTCTGCTTTAAATCGGCATTGATTAAGTTAGAATGCATTAGTACAAATAGTCCTAACATTTCAGTTGCTTATATTTGCTTATTTATACAATTCTCGTCATTTAACTGGGCTCTAAGCGAAAATTTGGAATTTATGCGATTAGTTTCAATATTTTAACGTCATCGTACTTACTTCAAAAGAAAAATATCTTACATTAGTGTTACGGTATTTACACATTCGTATTATGCAACTAAGTATAGGGTGTCCCACCAAACTGTCTCATTAGAATTTTTCCAACTTCTTCTAGTTTCAGCTCAGGAGTGTTTTGGCCTACAGGGTGTTGATATCAACTTTCTCATTTTATGTTTAATGGTATAGCCTTTATCGGTTGACTATTTAAGTAAGGAAAACTCGTTTTTCTCAAAACACTGAGCACATTATTTTTTATCTTATCACAGTGGCTTACCATCACCACAATTTTCTAAATCATCATTGTTTAAAATTCTATAGCTTTACTTGGAATATTTTTTTAATTTCCTTATTAAATATTTCCGAAAACAAAACATTTAAAAACATTGTATTATACTGTATTATATGACACTACATTACATTGCACTAAAGTGCATTATACTGATAAAATTGCAATTCCCTTGCAATTACAAAACGTAATTACTGAAAAAATATCAGTCTCGGAGGGGACTCGAACCCAACATCTTTAAGTGAATTATACTATACAATATACGACCAAACCGTAGTTCATTATTGAGTGGAAATTTACCTGATATGACACCCTGGCTGTTACGTGTTTAGTCATGTGCCTGAGCTTGCTGATTGCGAATACCGCATACGATAGTTACTTCGCCTGGTGGAACCATGTTAGAGCAAAATCTACGATAACGCCTAGGAAATTTACCACCAAAAATTGGCCAATATATACGATAGCAAAGAACGGATTTTGGGTCTTATCAACATTCACTTTTAGCTTGTTAGAGACACACTAGCATGGTCGTATCGACGTAATATTAACGTAGATGACAGAGAGCAGAGGAACAAGAACAAAACCTTGAGGAACACCACGCATTGCATTTATCAGCTAGAACGTTGATTGCAGTCTATTCAGGTAAGATCTGATCTTATTATGTAATATTCTAGTGTCACATGTACAATATATTTCATAAAAATTAACATAATCCCAACATAAACAAATATTCTACGAGTATATTCTGTTGAAATTGGTGACCATATGGAATATAGGCGATTTGGCCAAGATATTTGTATTGTGCCTACACGCCACGAGAAAATCAAGGGATCGTGTGTAACGTGGTGGTACTCGGAAATCGACTAATAATGATGGTGAATCTATTTCATTAGATAACAGGTTAAATAAAAATCTTGCGCTGTTTTTGTGGCGACGATCTTCTAATGCATCAAAATTATGTTGCTGCAGCAATGTTACATAATCTGAACCACGATCAGGCCAAGTACCGCTAGCCTTATAGCTAAGGTATTTGACGAACCGCTTTTGTACACGTTCAATTGGAATCACCTGATACGTGTAGGAAGGATACCAAATTAAGTTGGCATATTCCAATATAGATCGAACAAGAGCATAGTACAGAGTCCATACCACTGAGATGTCACGAAAGGCGCGACAAGTTCTTATTAGAAAACCCAAAGATTTAGATGCAGAAAGACATATAGCAGATATGTGATCAGAAACACTTAGTTTCGTGTCAAAAAGTACTCCCAAATCCCTCACTTTTTCAGTTCTTGCAATAAATGTAGAATCAACAGAGTAATTAAAAATGATCGGATTAGAGCGTCTGGTATAAGAGATCACTAAACATTTGCGAATATTTAGAGATATGCCATTCCGAATACACCAATCATTAATAAGGGTAAGGTAAGTCTGCAACTTAACGCAATCAACTAGCGAATTGATAACATTGTAGATTCTAAGATCATCGGCGTAATCTAAAGCCTCAGATCGCAATTTATCTAGCAAATCATTCAGAAAAATGTTAAATAAGAGTGGTCCGAGATTAGAACCCTGCGGAACTCCAGATAGTATTCTGAAGCGAGTGGACGAATAGCCATTATAAAAAACCATTCCTTCCAGAGAGGTAAGATGAAATTAATTTCACCAACGCAGGGCAGAAGCCAAAGTAACTTGTGATTAATACGGTCAAATGCTTTAGCAAGGTTAGTATAGACGACATCGACCTGTCGTCGCTGGTCCAACACTCCTGATATATGCTGGGTGATATTTGCCAAGTTCGTTACTGTGGATCTACCCGACATAAATCCATGTTGATGGATTTACAGAAATGGTTTAACATTAAAATAAATATTATTATATAAAATACGTTCAAATACTTTTGCAAAGTTAGCTAAAATATTTATAGGTCTGTAATTCGCAATGTTAGCCCGGTCTATTATCTATGTAACCATTAACCTCGACCTGACATTATCCCTCAAAACCTTCGACGAACATCAAGGCATCTATACTCCGACGAGTCGTATGCAATACGCAATACGCAAGCGAAAAAAAGCGGCGGCATTCCATACAAATTCGCATCGTTACTTATTTATTTATGGATATAGAACGTCGAGACGGAATGCTCGTACCTGTATCTAGGTACGTACGACATCGGCGCGTCTAAAAGGCGATCTCGTGCATACCGCCGATGGAGAATGTCCGTTTTGAATTTGTGAAAACGGCGAGGCGAGTCGGACCGTCGCACGTAGATGGTGAAGAGCGAAGCGAAAGACGAGAAAGATGCTCGCTCGTTGCGTGCAACGATCTACTTTCTTACGCATCCTGATCGTTTCTTTAACGAAAGAGAAATGATCTCTAGGCGGAGATTGACCGATTCGGACGATAGCGGAATCTGTATTGGCTATCTGCGATCTAGTTGACGGGTATACAGGGATTTCTGTGAAGTTAACGAACGGAGTTTCGATTGGATTGATTATATTTTTAAGGAATGTTGGGTAATTTAAATATTTACGCAAAAGAGCCGTTTATAACTTCTAATATGTTATAATATTATTCTATGTTATTTCTTAAGTTAAAATAATAAATACCGGTACCCTACACTGTTTACATTATCGAATTGTACGTGGTGCAACCTTGTTTACATTACCGGGTATTCCATTTGATCCTATAGTAACAATGACGAGCGTTTACTGCATTTTTACATTTTCACTGAGTTTTTACATAATCAATGCTCTTACAGCGAGTGTCTAAACTTTATGAGCGATAGTGTATACGCCTATCACGAATTACTTCATTAATTCTCGACGTGCCTTACGGTAGTTTAAACTTGTGTGAATACCGCTTCGTCACACAGTTTTTTTTCTCAAAAATTAAAATATATTCTTCGTTTTCTAACGAAACCGAACTCAAGAAAAGAGCACATCAAATTCCATAATATCGTCCGCGTTTAATCACGCATCTTCTTTCGTATCCGTCGGCTGCGAGTGACATCTCGAGCGCTACCGTTCGTTTCACACTTTCACGACATTTTTTTGCAAATTCTGCTGTCGATTTACAGTTAACCGGGACGGAATCGACAACACCGAGATTAAAAAGAACTCGAAGTCTTCGAAGAAAATGTTACAAAAGCCTTCTTCGAGAGTTTCTGCAGCACTAATTGGGATATCTTTCAATAAAAGCGACGATAAATGATATCATTGTCGCCTGGAAATATCCTCGAAGTATTTTTGATGTAACGATAATAGCCCCTGTTTGTATAAATATTACGGATCGGTTGTGCAGAGGAAATTGCGATAAATCAATTGCAGAAATAACAAAGTAGGAAGTAAAGCATCGATTGGATTGACAACTTCTTTATACGCTAGATGTCAGTATTTGAATGTATCGTGTAACAAGGTATATAAAGTGATATAATCTATTTTATCTGAACAAAGAAAATAAATTTATTTTAAGTATAAATTGCAATTATACACACAGCATTATCTTTTGTATGACTAACTGTTCTACACGTAAGCCTAGATTGAGAAAATTAACCCTCATCTGACAGTTGACAAGTTAACACATGGGCTGAAAAGTCCCGGGCCTAACACATAGATGACGCTAGTTTTATTGCAGTCACCTTTCTCTCAGTTAGTACTAACCTTCAAAAGACAGCTGTTAAAATTACATGATATTCTATTCATTAGTTTGTGAGGTATTGTGCTAAGAGTCACGCTACTTTTCTTATTTTCAAAACAATTTCGTGTTTTAATTTTATACTGCTTCTTGATGGGAAAAAATACCGCTCAAGCGAAGCAATGGCTTGAAAAGTGTTATGGGGATTCCGCTCCATCAGGAACAACAATAAAACGTTGGTTTGCTGACTTCAAACGTGGTCGTAGAGACACCGATGATGCAGAACGCAGTGAACGTCCAAATGAGGCGGTAACACCAGAAAACATCAAAAAAATCCACAAAATCGTTTTGAATGATCGAAAAGTGAAGTTGCGTGAGTTAGCTGACATCGTAAAGGTATCAAAAGAACGTATTAGCTTTATATTGCATGAGCATTTGACTATGAGAAAGCTACGTCCAAAGTGGGTGTCGCGTTTGCTCACTGTTGACCAAAAACAAGACGTGTTGATGATTCTGAGCAGTGTTTGGCCATGTTTAAACGTAACAAATCGGAATTTTTGCGTCGCTATGTGACAATGGATGAAACATGGATCCATCACTTCACTCCGGAATCAAAACGATCGTCATCTGAGTGGGCAGCAACTAGTGAACCTCGTTCAAAGCGCCCGAAAGCACAACAATCGGCTGGAAAGATTATGGCCTCCGTATTTTGGGATGTGCGTGGTGTAATATTCATCGACTATCTTGAGAAAGGAAATACCATCAACCGTGAATATTATATAGCGTTATTGGAGCGTTTGAGGGCCGAAATTGCAAAGAAACGACCGCATATGGCAAAGAAAAAAATGTTGTTTCATCAAGACAACGCATCGTGTCACAAGTCAATCAAAACAATGGCAAAACTACATCGAATTGAACATCCACCGTATTCGCCAGATTTGGCTCCCAGCGACTACTGGCTGTCAGCAGACCCCAAAAAAATGCTCCCCGGTAAGAAATTTCGCACGAATGAAGAGGTTATCGCTGAAACTGAGGCCTATTTTGAGGCAAAAGATAAATCGTTCTACAAAAGTGGTATTGAAATGTTAGAGTGGCGCTGGAATGATTGCGTTGCTCTTGATGGAGATTACGTTGATGAATAAAGCTAATTTTGAACCAAAAAAATGTGTTTTCTTTGTTAGGCCCGGGACTTTTCAGCCCATGTGTTAGTTGAAAGCCACATCACACACAAAAGGTTGGAGCATCACCGCACTAAGTTTATAAAATGCAAAACAATTGCGTTGTCCTCCTTAACACAGACATTTATCATACCATCTTCGTGCGTATAACATCTTCTTGGAAGACGTTGTATTCATAAAGATATCTATTTTATTACTTAAAGAAAGGAATTACCATAGAAAATGCAAAAGCAATATTTTACATTTTGACAGCAGGAAATTATAAAAAAGAACCTTGCTGCTTACTCACGTAAATGTTTATTTCCATCATTAATGCAGATTAATTTGCTTTAATACGATTTTAATCGTAGCCAGGAATTCGTTGAAAAAGAGACGACCTTATACAGCTTCTTTTTCTCTCTTCGAATTTCTCTTATTAGTACGTTTAAATATCATTTTTATTTACTATTTACGTAATTTGTTTAAATATTAGCGTCTGTCGTACATATTTGTTTTATTCTAAGCGTTGTTACCGAATTTAATCGCTGAAAATATGTCTAAAAATAACCCAGTTCGATACAAAAATATTTCTAATTTGAATCTAGCTTCTTCTAAAGTTGATTGTTGTCGAGATCATAAAATCGATATTATTTCTTTCGGATAGTGTATCGTTAATCGGTTTTAGACCATGGAGATTTATGAACTACTGGAAAATTTATACTGTAGATTTGGCAAAAGATTTATCCTCTTTCAGCTGTTCTTGAAGCGGAAAAAGCTGAAACCTAGGCACGTTTAAAAATTTGCATCTTCTAGAGTGTATACAGGTTTTGACTTCCAACACAAAAATATCTCTAATTTGATTCTGACTTCTTCTATATTTGGTTTTTCTGCAGATCATAAAGTCGGTGTTACTTTTTTTCGGGTGGCGTACAGTTATTGAATTTTACACCGTGAAAAGGCATGAACTACTGCAAAATTTATGCTATAAATTTGGCAAATGATCCACTCCCTTTTAATTCTCGTAAAGCCAAAAAAACTGAAATCCAGACACCTTGCAAAATCTCCGTCTTTTAGTATCTATACAAATTTCAGTTTTCGTTAGTTTGAGTTTATTTTCCGTTAATATTTTCATCACTCTTTTATTTGCTTTAGTCCACAGTCACCTATCTTGTAACACACACACAGGCACTTCTTATCTAGTTTCTAGTTCATCAACCGCTGCTGTAAAAATCATATCACATCGCATGCTGTCTTAGAGTCTAACTTCTATTGTAAAACACAGAGTATTTTACTGGTGGCACTTTTGTGACTATACCTTTTCTCCAACGAGTAAAGATTAACATATTGGGGCATATTTTCCGAATAGGAAAGGGTAATGCCGTAGAAGATTCTACTTTCAAAATTTAATAATTAATACAAGGGTCAGGATATATATTTTGCGATACAAGAAAATTACGTCCTTTTGCGACACATCAATGCACTTTTGTAACTGAAGCTTCCGCAACGTCTGACAGAGGAGCAAGTGCAGGGATATTTGGGCCAGGAACCAAATATTCAGAGTCAACGGGAACATATCCTAGCGTCTTTCAAGCGGAGGTCAATGCGATTGCAAAATGTACTCAACTGAACCTTGACAGGAACTATCGAAGGCAAAGCATTGCAATTTTCACCGATAGTCAAGCAGCCATAATAGCGTTGAGCTCTAACATCATCAGCTGGAAATTAGTCTGGGAATGCCTAGAAAAACTAAACAACCTCGCCAGAGGAAATAGAATTGCACTATGCTCGGTACCAGAACACACTGGAATTAGTGGCAACGAGAAATCTAACTTATTAGTAAAAAAGGTCGCCACAACTTTGTTTGTGGGACAGGAGCCGTTCTGTAGTATAGTGATGAACACCTATAAAAAAAAAAACTTAAAGACAGAGAGGAGAAGCTCTTTGGGAGAATTCTTTTGGTCTGAGATATTCCAAGGTATTGCTTGGAAACTCCAATAAGCAAAGACTATGGTAGAACTTAGTAGAAACAGACTACGTGTCCTCACAAGTTTTCTTACAGGGCATTGCAGCTCATATAAGAGGGCACAATAGATAGGTCGCAGTGCAACGTCACCCTTAATTAATCTAATCTAATCTTTCACAACGTAAAAGTTTGAAGCCTGCCTTCTTTTGGATTGCTTTCAGAAAATTGACGGATTAATTCATCTGTCTTGTTTTTTTTTACTCACGTAACTAAATGTTATCCTTCTCAAAAATATTCCTAGTATAATTATTTTCAATTTTTGTGTCGATAGTATAGTTTTCTAAACAAAACCATTTAATTCCATAATAACAATTGCAAATTATACTTAACTACATAACAGCAGTGGTTTACCTTATACGTTTTGATTAAATCAAACACATCTGCTTTGTATAATATACGACCTCCAAAAAGATATAGTTACACCGAGTAAGCGACCTCTAACCTCCGCAAAAAATGCCGTAGACAATAAGATTCTACATTCTCGTCATTAGAAAAGAACAATTCCTTTACGGTTTTCGTGATAAAGCGAAGAGATAAGACGAATGATAGAATTAAAAGCAGACCTGAGGGCTCACGTTCCGACCAATCCGGCATTCATTTCTCGGTGGTACAATAAGCCGCTGTCGGTCGGTATATCGTATATCTTGCTTTGAATATGCACATCTAAACGCAGGGTTTAAAAAAAATCCGCAATGACGTAATCGTTATAGTATACTTGATAAATTAATCGTGTTTACCTTCGCTAACCAAATTCGCTTGGGGGGGTTGTTGAACGAAGAAAAAAAAACATCGAATTCGTTCTTCACGTGTTTCATCCATTGAAATGATGATTTACCAGAATAATATCGGAAGAGAAAAGGTCGATGTTACGCTTAATATTTTACGACTTTTACCGTCTGTACCGGTACGTTATTCCACCTAAAATTCCATCTATATTCGTACAATCGATGAATAGCTTAATGTCGATTTGATGATATCAAGTTTAATTTAGTTTCGTTGAATATTGTATTGGAAGAATGTTGTTATTTACGAGTACGGATGGCCTCTGTAGAATTATGTAATTAGCCAGCTTTCTATATAGCGCAGCTAGAGGTAAAATTGAGCATAAGATTCGTGAAATTGAATACGTCATTTAATAAGCTAATAAATGACGAACTGGAAAAGGATGTTATAATGCCACGGAGCAGATTTACAGGTAAATTATATTACAATTTGAGGTGATGTGCAGGTTAATATGGTGGAACCAATGCCTTCATTATTGTGTAGCAATAATCACTCAGTATTTACAAAAGAAAAATAAATATTATCTTAGATATGTTCTAGAAATTTGGGTGGTATTGAAATGTTTATAATTACTTAAAAAAAAACTTACAAGTATTACATTAAGGTTATCATTTAGTTCATAGGATTACAATGAATATTATTAAGGTAATATACGAACCATTCCTGAGGCAAGTGATATTTGGAATAGCACTGTTAAACATATTATAAATGTGGGTCTAGCTATTAATAGGAGAAAGAATCATGTTTTCATCCAAGAAAAAATATCCAGAATACTTCCCAAGGACAACTCTTGATGATTGCATATACAGGGTGTCCATGAAATAAAATAAAAAGAGCATGAAAAATGGAAAATGATGAAATCCAAAGTATTTTGGGAAAATTCCTTCCCAGACGCGAGAGAAAGAATTTTTTTTTTTATTATTTACAGCCGAAATATTTGTACGTAAGCATGTTATTGAACTTTTAACATGACGTTTGAAAGGTAAACAGTGATATCTTATAGTTTTTATAACATCGACAGCTGTGATATTGTAGCGTATGCAGCCGTAGTGTATATATGCGAGTTTGATTGGACGGATGCATCCATAGGCGGCGCATATTACAATTTCCCACATTTTCTTTTAATTCTGACGTTCGCGTCCTAATTGACTCAAAATTTTTTTAGATTTCTATGTTCTATATAATTACATCGTTTTCCATTTCTTTTTAGGTTCTGTTGCACGTCATTAAAAATTCTTGACGAATATCGAGTCAGTTGGAAATCCATATTGAACATGTTTCGGTATCACTGTAGCTTCATCAGATATTCTTAGAATTGATTCTCGCTCAAATTTAATTTTTTTCAAGCTAGTTTAACGCTAATTTCAGACAAATCTAAATGATGAAATTCAGATTTGTCTGGGATTGCAGTCAAGTTAGTGTGAAAAATTTGAAATTTGAGCGAGATGAAAAAATTTAAACTTTTCCAAACTAACTTGACTGCAATTCCAGACAAATCTGAATTTCATCCATCAAAAAAATTTCATCTCGCTCAAATTTAAAATTTTTCAAGCTAGTTTAACGCTAATTTCAGACAAATCTAAATGATGAAATTCAGATTTGTCTGGGATTGCGGTCAAGTTAGTTTGAAAAATTTGAAATTTGAACGAGATGAAAAGATTTAAACTTTTCCAAACTAACTTGACTGCAATTCCAGAGAAATCTGAATTTCATCATTTAGATTTGTCTGAAATTAGCGTTAAGTTAGCTTGAAAAATTTTAAATTTGAGCGAGATGAAATTTTTTTTGATGGATGAAATTCAGATTTGTCTGGAATTGTAGTTAAACTAAAGAATTTAGATGTGAGTGAGTTTAGTGTTTATTTGGGGGGTAAGATTTAAATTGACTTGGATTTGATTTGAAGTATTTGTTAAGATGTGGAATTGGATTTGAAAAATTTTGATGTAAGAGAGTTTAGAGTTTATTTGGGGGGTAAGATTTAAATTTACCTGGATTTGATTTGAAGTATTCAGATTTGTCTGGAATTGTAGTTAAACTATCTTAAAAAATATCTGACAAATTATAGTAATTTTTTTTAGAAAAAAAAAATCTATTTTATCGCTAAAAATATCTATATTCGTCACCCAAACCTAAGTAAATTTAAATCTTACCCCCCAAATAAACTCTAAACTCACTTACATTTTCATACATTAAATAAGAAATTCAGATTTGTCTGGAATTGCAGTCACGTTAGTTTGAAAAATTTAATTGCATTATCTGTGTAACCGCGATTGCTGGCACAAATTTTATCAATACTTTTATAAATTCCTAAATCAAAATCTCTTTCATATTTAATTTTCTATATTGCATTTTTATACAAGAATAAGATCCAACTAAATTTGATATATATTGAGTAAATCAAATTACTCATAATTTTACAATCTTTTCCTTATATTTTCTAATAAAAATCCTATGTATAAACAAAATATCATTCTACCACAGCTCTAATTTCTAAGATTACATATTTTTGAAATTTAGATTTATCTGGAATTGCAGTTAAGTTAGTTTGAAAAATTTTAAATTTGAGCGAGATGAAATTATTTTTATGTAATAAAATTGAAGTTTAACATTACATTAAACAGAGTTTATTTGGGGGGTAAGAAATACTATGTTTACTTAAAAAGTTACTAGAAATTCAGATTTGTCTGAAATTGTAGTTAAGCTATCTTAAAAAACTTTAAATTTGAGCGAGATGAAATTTTTTTTATTTTAATAATATAGGTCCAAGTTTTAATTTCTAAAAAAATAAAATTTTAAATTTGAGTGAGATGCCCTTCACAGGTATAGCAGTAAACTCGACTCACACAAATTAATTAATTATGCGGAACGCAGCGTTTCGAGAGCACGTGGGCTCCCATTGTCAACCGTATTACCGACTGAAAGTAAAAACTGTATCACACATGCAAATTATTTTCTACGCAGGCTCTAAAATTTCTAACCATATGACTATTTATAATCTACTAGGTGGCCTCATGCCTTTTACGGAGAAGGATGGACCTAAAGCGAACCGTATCTTTAACAGGGTCTATGGTAATAAATCCATCAAACTCGAGTGTGCAATTTTTCATCCATATCGTTTCGTACGCGTCTAATTCTCTATACGAGTTCACGTTTTTAAGTAGTGTCAGATTTTTTAAATCAATCTTATGTCCGGATTTTACCATATGCTCTGCTACGCTTGATAGTTCAGGTTTGTCGAAACGATAGTGTCTAATATGTTCTTTGAACCTCGTTTCGATACTCCTTTCTCACAATCATTGCATGCGATTTGGTATATTCCAGACTTTTTTATCATCTACGGTTTATCTTTGGGATTCCCTAAGAGATTCTTTAAGTTGTTTTTTGACACAAAAGACACGTTCATGTTTAGTTGTCGGAAAATTTTACTTAACCCTTTTACTGTTGGGTGAAAAGGAAGTGTTATAAATTTCTTATTACCGGTGTTTGTTGATGTCAAAGTCGTGGAATTTCTGATGTGTTGTTTGTATTGGACCTTCCTTAAAATACGGTCGACATCCATAGAAGAGAAACCATTGTACCTCGCTACATCTTTGATATACTTTAATTCTTTGTTATACCTGCTCTTGTTTAGCGGAAATCTGACGAGTCTATTGACCAGAAAACTAATCGCGGACATTTTTTGTTGTTCGCAATGGTGCGAATCAAACGTGATGAATCTGTTGGAATTAGTTTCTTTTCTGTAGATGTCTATTTCTAATTTATTATTATTGCGTATGACTAGAGTATGTAGAAACGGAAGGCGATTGTTCACTTCTTCTTCAATAGTAAACTTGATCGTGGTAAATTTTGAGTTCAGTTCTGCTAGAAAATCTTGTATGTTTCCTTTGTTGGTATCAAACACAGCGAAAATATCGTCTACGTACCTAAGCCAAATTCTCTTTTAGAGCCTGCGTAGAAAATAATTTGCATGTGTGATACAGTTTTTACTTTCAGTCGGTAACACGGTTGACAATGGGAGCCCACGTGCTCCCGAAACGCTGCGTTCCGCATAATTAATTAATTTGTGTGAGTGGAGTTTACTGCTATACCTGTGAATTGTACATCCACACAGTCCTTGCAATCGTCATTTGAGCGAGATGAAATTTTTTTTGATGGATGAAATTCAGATTTGTCTGGAATTGTAGTTAAACTATCTTGAAAACAGACTAATCTAAATTTCATTCATAGAATATCTGATGAAGCTACAGTGATAGCGAAACATGTTATAATAACATTGTGGTAAACATATTGGAAATTTTTGTAAAATATTTGAGTTTTACTTCTTCGACCATTATTCTTGACGAAGTTGTGCCGTGTACTTGTACAGCGTTGCATTCTATTAAAGGACAAAATACTAAACACTTTTTTAAAATTATTGTACAATAAAAAGATGTAATTTTTCTTTATTTTTGATTTAAATACACCTTGAATGTAATTTGAGAAATAATGTATTATAGAAATGTTAATTTTAATGAAATGACAGCAGATTTAAATGCTTACGATGTGAATAATGACGTTTAACTGAATTTGAAAAGTCTCTACTACAAACTCGATCAGTTTTATTGAGAATGAAAGAATTCTGTATGACTGAAGTAACTAATTTGTATATAAATGGTAGAAAACATGTGACAACCGTTCCATTCTATTAGAGCATCAACAAATATTTACACGCAGCCCACAATAGTATAGGCCACCCATGAGTTTTAAGGAAAATAAGAATTATATTGAAAAACTCTGGTAGGCAACCCGTGCTGCAAACGTATAAGGTTGATTGTAGTAGTTTCTGGTACTGGCATTGCGAAAGTGGTGATGAGCAAAATGTCCACACATCCAAGTACGACAAAAGTATAGGCCATGTCATCAGTTTTAGTTTTGTCCTCAATGGGTACAGTGGAAATAAGTAAAACATTTTATAACAACGTTTTTACGTGGTGTATTAAATGCTAATGCATTAATCTGCTTTCTACATATCAAGATACACATTCTGTATCCACAGGCGGCACATATTGCAATTCCCTAGAGGTTTCTTTTTTAATTCTGACGTTAGTGTCGTAATTCACTCAATTTTCTTTGAATTTATGTTCTATATAATTACACCTTTTCATTTTTCGCACTTTTTTATTTTATTTCAAAGACACCCTGTATAACAAATCTTTTTTTTATATTTATATCTTTTGAAGGCTGATATCTTCATAAAAGAATATATACCTTTTCAATTTTAAACAATAATTATTTGTTAGTTTTACACTAGCAACTCGTCCAGTTTCCTTTTCCTTCCTCCTTTTAATCAAAGTAGAATCATATTAATCCCCAACGTTACAACTCCACAACAGCAAAGTTGATACCCTCTACACATTAAAACATATCCCCTTTCCCTTATTAATATCCAAAAGAATTTTTATTTGATGATTCATTAATCTAATTACGTTTTTCCTTTTCTTTTTTTCTCAACGAACGAAATGGAAAAAAAACACATCCACGACACGTATCGGCGAAATGCCAGCACATACTTTCATTTTTCTTTTCGCTATTCGAAGCCGGGGACCGTTCACGTTCACGTATCTGCGTATTTCCGTTAAAGGACGGCCTGCTAGATGACGAACGAAGAGAAAGACATCCTCGCCATTCCTAGACGTAGGACAGCGTCGCATATCTGGATCTGGTCCGAGCGCGAGTCTCGTTAATTGACCGTCCGTATGCGTGCAGAAGTCGAAACAGCGCAAGAAATAGTAAGAGCAAAAAAAAAAGAAAAACGAGAATCGCGAACAACATTAACATTCCCATTAGAGCTGAGCCATCGTACAAGTACGCAGATCATCTTACCGAGAGAAAACGCTTTCAGATATACACGGTCGTTCGAAGAGTTTGGAAGAGTTTTGATCGTGTTTTCTTTTCTGTTTTCGAATATACAGGATGGTCCTCGTATTTTAATTTAATAATAGGATATTCTATGGTGCCATAAAAGATTGTCACTCTATTGTTGCACCATTGATTCGTGTCCCTGAGAAATTAGAGTGAGAATTATAAAATGAAAGCCAATGATGATGAGATATTACAACCTTTTTATGTTTTTATTTAAATCCAATGAAACTAGCTAGAAGTTTACATAGAGAGTGTCCATAAAACATTTATTGTTGTAAACCTCAGAATGGGTCTCTCAACATTATTGCCATATGATCATATAAATTTACCCTCTAGCAAGCCATGAGATTATTTCTTCAAAATATTTTGTTGGTAGTGAGTATGACACAGTGAGAAATGACAGTTGTCATATATACTGTATTGGTTTATCGACACAACAATGTTTACAATAAATCACAAGGTTTTCATCATCGAATCATACTTCAGAAATGGTATAAAATTAGAAAATGAAGAACGATCTCTTTGTAGCCATGTATAGATGAATTTCGGGTAGAATTTTCAAATTTTCCAGTAACATATGGTAGTTTGCTGCAAGTTATTCAAGAATCAGTGACAAAATTTCAGAGTCTGTATCCCGAAAACCAGATAGTGGTAGGCCGTCTAAACGGGCAGATGAAATTATAGCAGATGTTGAGCAACGAATAACTCAATCACCTAAAAAATCTACTGGCAAGTTTTCACAGCAAGCGCAACTTTTATGCCAGGCAGTCGCTAAAAATGATCTAAAAAAATTTCCGTACAAGTTGTACATGTGTTACTTTACCTCGGCAAAATAAAATGCTAATGCCCTTTAATGCCAGAATAAATAGTTGAAAGGCGTATAGGTGTGTCATTTCAGTCTGAAACTTTATTTAAAAATAATGAAATATTCATGCGAAAGTTACTTGAACTCACAGCCGGCAGTGTATAAATCTACCTGCACGTACATCCATGCGTTAGTCACTTTTTTCTCCGACTTTTTTCCCATTTTTTGCTCTCGCCGCGGCTAATTTAAAAACCAACACCATTTCACCGTAAATAGACAAGCAACGTTTGCACATTGCTCTCTATATATCGAGAATACATCCTAGGTTATGCTCGCGTTTTAATATACGCTTGGGGTTAGATTATCGCGTTAGTATACATCGAAATCTCTTAGCTACCGATGCGACGTATATACGTAGACTTCCTGGTTTGCATTGAGGAGAAGAGACGACCGAGAGGAAGATATATAACGAAAAAAAAAAAGACACCAGAATCAGAGAGCGGCGTATTAAGAGGTGCAATTTCTTCGTCGGTACGGTTGCGCAATTCGAGATCACTGCCGAGATCGTAGCGTATTATATACAAGTAATCGGTTTACCGGACTAATTACGTAAGCGGGTACGTCTATCGTCTCTATACGGGGATTCTAAACTTCGATTTTTATTTAAGGCGACGCTTTTTTTCCATGAAGTGAAATACTCGTCTACATAAACGAAAGCGTGCTCTAAACGAAAGAAAAAAAGATCTAGGAACAAGAGCAGGTTGCTCTAGTGGATGTTATTTGACTTAGGAGCGGCTGCGCGTATAGGAATTGATGAAATTGTGTAATTAGGTACAAGATACACGTTCCAATGTAGAGTAAATGGGGAATGAAAGAGCACTAATCGATTCAAGAAGGAAGTTATTTATTGTGTTAGTTGAAGAAAGGAATAGTTTTGATGTAATAAAAAAGATTAATTCATTCAATTTTCATTGAATAATTCACTGACTCAAGAGGGAATTATATTTATCTTCTACCAATATCCCTCTTTCCCCATTACCCTTCCCTGTAGAATATTCTGCAACAGATGAAGTCTGTTCTCATTTCACATTATGTGTCTTAACTACTGAAGGTTCCGAATTTTCACGGTATTAACCACTTTCTTTTCTTCTCCGAGTCTTGTCATAACTTCGAAGTTTGTTATGTGTTCCGTCCACAGTATTTTTAGTACCCTGCAACATAACCACATCTCACACGCTTCAAATTTCCTTGTTGTGGCTTCAGCAGATTAGATTATATTAGATTAATTAAAGGGTGATGTTGCACTGCGATCTATAGATCCATTGCACCCCCTTATATGAGCTGCCAGCGGCTAGGGTTTGCCAGCACTTATAACTCCCCATCCAGTCCAAGAGCTTTAATACATTGCAATAGCTGTGACGGTTTCAGAGAAGGTATTTCCACCTCGTCTATGACGCCTTTTTGAAGACGGTTGGCACGGGTCTCTATAATGGCAGTGCAGTTAGATGTTAGTAGTTGTAGCATAGTTTTTGCTCTTTGCTATGTTTCCAAGGAATACTTTGGAATCTCTCAGACCAGGAAGAGTCTCCTAAAGATCCGAGCTTCTCTTCTCTGCCTTTAAATTCTTTTTTATAGGTGCTCATCCCTATACTACAGAACGGTTCCGGTCCCACAAACGAAGTTGTGGCGGCCTTCTTAGCTTTCTCGTTGCCGCTGATTCCAGTGTGTCCTTGTACGCAGCATAGTGCACCTCTGTCTTCTCTGTCTAGGTTGTTTAGCTTTCTAAGCATTCCCAGACTAATTTCGAGCTGAAGGTGTTAGAGCTCAACGCCATGTTGGCTGCTTGACTATCGGAGAAACTTGCAATGGTTTGGCTTCGATAGATACATCTTCCAATCGCATTGATCTCCGCTTGAAAGACGCTAGGGTATATTCCTATTGACTCTGCCGTCCATGGTTCTATCGCGTAGAATAAAACGGGGAACACGTAACAACGAAGGAGTCCTATCTTGGTGTTGAATGTCGTTCTTGTGAACTCCTCACTTGTTCTATCCTATTCTCATGTAATTTAAATACCACATTCACATGCTTTCTTAGAAGCATCAATGAAAATGTATTTTGTACCTGGCATCAGTATTCAGCCACAACGTGTTTTAGAGTCTCCTCCATATTCTGGTAGTAACATCGATTTTGACAGGAAACGATGGTCGTATTCTGCAGTGCTTAAAGGTACTTCTACTAGTAGCGAACTTCATTTATATATCCAAGATCTATTAGTATACTGTAGCCCATTGCTAATTCATAGATGGATTTTCATAACTTTTTAGGTTACCAATTTCCATTTCAATAAACTATTTAGTATCTTAGAACTGATGCCTAAAATGCAAAAGGGATCCTTGGTGTTCTACATATAGAACATCCACAGGTACACGAGGGGCACACATAATCGGTCCTGCCCCTAATATATACTTTAAAAGATGTTTGTGATTGGAGAATCAGCTTCTCCTTTTACCTCAGCTATAATTTTTAATTTATTAATGGATTACTCAAATTTACGTAATTGATGTGGCGCTACCGATTTAGTTTGTTGTCCATTATTAACACTAAATATTGAATATGACTCAGTTTAACACAAAAGATGTTATACGGGGTACGTTCCAGAAACAATGCGAATAATATTGTCCTCTTTAAAGTATGTTCCTTTTGAATACACACAGCGTTTCCAATCAATTCGTGAAAGTATGGTTCCGTTAGTCTGTCTAGAACCTGTCGTGACTCTTTGGATGTTGTTTATTATACCGTGATGTAAACCTAATCGAACCTAATTCTGAGACATACTTCGTATTTGGAGGGGGCAGGTTTTCAGGGGGTAATTCAATACCATTAACTGTATCAACCATTTGTATACGATAACTGCTTCCATTTCTTTGCTGCAAAATCTTTAGATTTTTTCCCCTATGTAGAGATATATGCATATATCATTAACGTATTAAATGTAACGAAGAACATCACCAATCAAGTTATGCGGATTACTTGTGTCGAAGTTGAATAAAGTAGTACTAAGTCTAGAATTCTGTAGTGGCAAAGCTATTTTAGCTATTGCGTTATTTCGTTACGAATAATAAATATGTTTTTCATTTGCATTACAATCTTTGTTTAAAAAATGTCCCTTCTAACTTGAATCATGTTCTGATTGCTCGCAAACTAGAATTTAATTAGTTATAGAAGCTTCCACAAAGAGGTCAATTACAGTATGACTTTCATCGTGTGAAAGATCAAAAATATGGCTTACGGTAGATGAAACAACGGATGCAAAAAAGAATTGTGTTTGAAATGTGTTAGTGCACACTTTAAAAAGCGGTGAGACATTCTTGGTTTTCCTTTTACGTAGTAGAATATTCCAGAAGACAAACGCGGAGAAGTTACTAGAAACTATAGAAAATATTATTGGGAAGTTCAATATATCGGCCACCCAAGTTGTAATATTGGTTACAGATGGAGGTTCGAACATGGTTAAAGCTGGAAAGTTAACCTGCTTGTGCCATGCACGTCATCTTGTAGCTGAATTTATTAGAAACAGCTATCCAAAAGTAGATCAACTTTAAAGTTGCAAAAGAATACATTTGTGAGTGTAAGAATACTTCTTCGGGCATTCTTCGACCACCAAATTGAAGAGATAGAGAACGTAGCATAAAGCTGTTTTATATTGTTAAAAATTTTTACACATTAATCCTCGTATCTTAACAAAAACCAATTTCAGTAAGCCAGTGACTGGTTTCAGATACCGAAATTCGTACTCAAGTAGAGCAAATTTCCGAAAATCATTCAATTCTTTCTATTTCTAAATTAGAGAACGCCAAGTCGTCATTACACGAAGCACTAAATATAGTAGATTTCCTGAAAACCTCTAACAGATAGTGTAGGAAGATTAGCAACCAATTTATCGGGTGCGGTTATAAATAAGAATACCTATTTTGAAATTATAGTGCGTATAGACAAGAGTTTAGCTAAAACCTAAGAGCGTTACTGTGTGGACGACCCTTTAAACTTAACACCACCATCATTAGACGCAGAATTCTCATTTTCCAAATACATCAACGAATTTAACCTCGCCGTAGGAGTATGACTGAGTCAACACTGTAAGGCATGCTAATGAGATAATACTACAGCAAATTTTTAGGTCACCCAAAATCAACAACACAATCAAACTAAGACAGTAATAATAATCATGTAGTTTTACAATGTGATATACTCTATTAACCATTCTAAGCTTCGGAGAGCACCACCTCTCCGATATTTGAAAACAATCTGGTTTTCTTTTAAGGAAGTCTCTTCTTGTTCTGCCTGTTCGAGATCTTTTGTTCTCTTGCATGCGATGAACAACTTCTTTTCCTATAAATGACGATTGCAAGGACTGTGTGGATGTACAATTCACAGGTTCACGTGTTACTGACTGTCCAGTGACCAGTCGGTAACACGGTTGACAATGAGAGCCCACGTGCTCTCGAAACGCTGCGTTCCGTATAATTAATAAATTTGTGTGAGTGGAATTTACTGCTATACCTGTGAATCTTTTTCTATATCTTGTACGGAATGTTGTTGCAACATTTGCAGAATTTTCATCAAATACAAGATAATATTTAACAATAAATATGTGTCGTTCAATCGTATACTTTTCATTTTTATGTACTTCGAATTGTCATCTGTCAAATAACATCTGGCTCTTTATTACGAAGAATATAGGGTAATAATACCTTTGTTGACTTTTTCGTGTTCAATTATTACATATTTTGCAGAAATTTAGGAAATGCTCTTCTTATCGCATTTGTGTTGTTTGAATTATATCAAAATATTTGTTCTGGATGGTCAGATAGCTGTGGGTACGAGACTTGTTTCAATTTTAAGCTGTTTTAGTAGTCTAAACTTACAAGAACAGTTGGCAAAAAACAACCCAGTAACAATTTTCCACGTTAAAGACTTACGAATACCAACAAACTAATAACGTTATTACAGTGCACCTATTATTATTGCATCAAACAATCCTCAGCCCGTCAAAGACCTGTCTCTTACGATCGATCGAGGACGAGGTAGCGTAGTCCGAAGTTATGCGCTAACAACTGTAAATATAACGAAATATCTCACGGAAACGCTATACGTTATATCTCGCTAACCACTCGCCGAGATCTCGAAATGAGAAGACCGACAAGACGATCGTACATATTGGATGGACCCGAGTCCGCCCAGTTCTAATCACGAACGAAGAACAACGAATTCCAGCTGTGCAGTCGACCAAGGAGCATCTGAAACACCCGTACATGACCGGCAGAAGAACCGCTTCCTGGTCGCTCTACATCGCGACAAGGATGGAGTCTTCGAAAGAGCGAGCATGCATCGATTGTAATTAATCGAAATTTTCCGTACGTCGAGGTGCTCGAACGATGGCTACCTGTCTCAGGCGTGACCCGTGACCCTATCGCTAGCCGACTGAATAATACCAACCTTAAAGCTTAATGGTTGAGGTAATAGACAAGGTAAGAAGCTTTGGATAATTTTACGCGAACGCGAAGACGGGGTATTTTTGACGTGGAAAAGATGTGCGATATACTCAGAGTCACGCTAGTGCAGTATCTGCATCTCTTTCGCGAATTTTACGGTATAAGAATTTCCGAAACAGAAATGTCAATGATTCTCATAAAACGACGATCTTTTCCCTACATAATCGCTCTCTAAATCTCTGTATTGAAAGAAACTTAACACTGTATGAAAGAAAAGACGTCTGTAGCTACCGTATGTTCGAGCATTCAATTTGTTGTAGGAAATAGGAAATCGCGACGACCCACCTGAAACAAAAAGAAAAGCTGATAAAATTACGATATCCTTGCAATTACCCAACGTAATTAAATTACCGAAAAAATATCGGTCTCGGAGGGGACTCGAACCCAACGTCTTTACGTCTCCGGAATAACGTGCTAACCTGTGCCTCACAAGACCGGTGAGTTCAAGTCGCTTTAAATCCCCCTAGATGTCACGATACCAGTAGATATAACGTAATATTTACTAGTATTGATATTCATGTTAATATTAGTATTAACATGGATATTAGTTTCAAAAGAAAAGCTTTTTAGTTTCAGTTGAATGGATAAGAATTACATTAGGTTGGGATTAAAATTTGAAACCAAAATACACCAGGTGTTTGCATAAGTTTTTTCCTGTTTTTTGCCAAAAAAAAACACGTAATTTTCAAGGGAAATTATTTTATTTGATTCACAATATTGGCCATCGGTTTCTACACATTTCAGCCATCTTTCAGGTAATTTATGGATACTCTTCGGACATTAGCCGTATACTTAGATGTTTTCTTTTGCATTTATATATATTTTATTTTATCTTACATATTTACATTTCATATGTAGTGGTTAATAGTTTTGCAACGGTCTGGTTTTACTAGCAATTAGCAACTAAACACAGGACAATGACTGGGTCTCTCGGGAAACTGTAACCTGTCAGGGAGTGTCACTCATCAATCTCAAAAACCCTACCGATCTTAATACTCTGTTTTACTTACTTCTTCTTTAGGTGAAAGAAAAGGAAAAGGCCAGAAAGTACACGGAAGTTTTACGCATTTTCATGTAACATGTTGTCTGGCCCATTCTGGTCGTCCTTCGATTAATGCGTCGCGCAATTTGGCCTTGGCGTTGAAGGACCAACTTCGTCAGGGTTTTCCAAATAAATCGATTTCTCGTCACCCGTCACAATTCAATACAAAAATGATTTCCTTTCGTAGCGTTGAAGCAGCATTTCACAGGTGACTACGATTTTCTATTTGACGTCCATTCGAATCGTGTGGTACCCATTTACCGAGTTTATTGATATTTCCCATTACTCGCGAACATCTGCTGATTGTTCCTTGTGACACATGTAATGCTTTTGCTGATTGTCGTTAAGTTTGAGTTGGGTCATCATCCAATAACTTCTGCAATTGCTAGTTTTTGATGGACTCAACTTGTGTATACTTGTGGTTGACGTGGCTGGCGCCATCTTTTAGTTAAACTCGAAAAAATTTATGCATGCACCTGGTATAAACTTATGGAGAATTAGCAAAACTTTCGTTTTAATCCTATGTGCTTTATACATTGCGGTGTGTTACTACCATTGTATTGTTGTCTTTCATAGTTTCCTGGCAAAAGTTTAAAACATCAACATCAAGCAATATATAGGTTTTAACATATGATGTAATAATCAGAGACGTGCCAAATTTAAGTATGACACAGACCCTGCGGCACCGTAAAATACAGCAGTGGAGTTCAAATTCAGTAAGACATTTATGAGAATTCCTCCACTTTTGGTCTATGGTCGCGCAAAAAACTGAATATAGCAATCGTCCTTTATCACTTAGAAAAGATTTGCTTTTGTGTGTTTCTAGCGTACCTCTTCGTATGGAGAAAATTTTAAATCAAAGACAAATGGAATCATGACATTTTTTTTTCTTTTCTTTACACGTGTCCTTATTGTAAGTAAAATATTTGTAAGAAGTAATTTTTGTCGTAAAACGATTTAATTATTGTTTAAGCTATTTTAATGACCCCCCAAATCGAATTTTATCTCGAATACTTTTCTAATCCAAAATAGATATAAGACACCCTGTATATTTTCAACAAAATTATATCTAACGGTATTATTATTAATAAATTAAAGCCCACACTTATTCACAATTACGTTCCAACTTAACATTTAACAAGCAACAGTTTCTAAGGCCAGTTAGTGACCTTCACACGCAGCAACCCTCGTCATGCGGCGGCCTACCTACGCGACTCGAAAATAGTGTGTCCCCTGCACCGATTTACACGCTCTTACGGCTCTACCGTCTATCTCGCCGATGCATGATTAATGCGCATGTAATAGCACGAGGAACACGTTTCGACAAACAATGAAGGATCACCGAGTCTAGATTCCGTTGACTAAATAAGTGCAGCTAATCGTCGTACTTCGGCAGACAATAGGTAGTAGGTTGCTGCGCCCATCGCTCCCAAAAAAAAAGAAAAGAAATCATAACATACTCGCCCGCGTTACGTAGAAGTACGTATATAAACATGGGCGACGGATATCGAAAAAGACAAAGAAGAGAAAAGGGAGTCGGAACGAATTCAATGTTTTGTATGTAGAGAAGATATGGAAATTAAAATATTCGAGTGATATGTAGGCGTTCGAAGTAAAGAACTGGTTTAAGCAGTACGTTAGATGTTTACGTGTCTTCGTATTGAGTTTGTGTAACGGGTATTATGGTTTATTTGTTTCGAATTAATTGCATTTCTTTTTGTTTTCCAAGAGATGCTACCACATGAGTCTCCTAAGGACTACGGTAAGAAATAAGCGCAACAGGACCTTTTTTTTCTACTGCAAGATGTTAGAGGATGATTTTCGTTCAGTTTTAAGAGCATTTGAAGCTGTGGAAGTGTAAGTTTCAATGTACGGGACTCTTGAAGCGTCTTAGACACCTTGTAAGAATTTATTGTTATGTTAAATACCACATAAGCTCCCCCCACTGCGTCCTACCGTTTACCAATTTGCTGAAGACAGGACTTTAAGAGAAATGGTTATTTTTGAAAAATTTTCATGTTGAAGTTGGAAAAAAAAATTGGTTTTGGCATAATTTTTTTATTTTTAAATTTAGTTAAATTTGAGAATTAGGTGAATATAAGTTTAACGTAATTAACTAATATTTATCTAAATTAAAAATTTAATAATTGTATAATTTCTAATTCTTTTGTTAACATTTTTAAATTTAATATCTAATGTTGGAAAAATAAATAGAAATTTTTCTTTGTTAGGAATTTTTATATATAAAAAACCTGGTTGAAGGAGAAATTATTGATTTATGAAATTATGATATATAGTTAAGTTTTAACTTAAGATGAAGAAAAGTTCAGATGATTTATGCCATGAGTAAAAATTTAGGAAAATTTGAAGTTTATTTGGGAGGTAAGATTTAAATTTATTCAGATTTGGGGGTAGCGTTGAATTTTTATATGAGTAGGTTTAGGTAAGTTTGAAGTTTATTTGGGAGGGTAAGATTTAGATTTGCCTAAATTTGATTTTGAATATTTGTTGTGATGCGTTGAATTGGTTTGAAAATTTTAGATTTGAGCTGTTTGAAGTTTATTTGGGGGGATAAGATTTAGATTTGCTTGAATTTGATTTTGAATATTTCTTGTGATGTATTGAATTGGTTTAAACATTTTAGATTTGAGCGGTTTGAAGTTCATTTGCTAGGTAATAGATTTGAGTGAATTTGAATTTGAAGATTTGTTGTGGTGTGTTGAAAATTTTAGATTTGAAATTTATTTGATAGGTGAAATTTTGATTTCCTTGAATTTGATTTTGAATATTTGTTGTCATGAGTGAACGCGGCGCTTCGCAGCGTGAAATAAGTACATTTTTAAATATTCCGTTGTTCACAGTTAACCGTGTGATTACACAATTTAAGCGCAAGGAAAAAACAACAGTGGAGCCGAGACCAGGTCCTGCCGGACCTTCGGAAAGAAGTAAAGGGGTGCTTGTGCGCGAAGTGTTAAGAGAACCGCGAAAAAGTACAGCTGAGCTTGCGGCAACTTCACAGAAAAGTCAGCGCACCGTTCTGCGATACCTCCACGGTGTGGGGATGTATAAAAAGGTGGCAAAGAGAAAACCTCTCCTTACGGCGTTTCCAGAACGGCGCCGAATGGCTCGGGCAATCGAAAAGCGAACGAAGCCCGAAGAGTTTTGGCGGTCTGTTTTTTTCAGGCGAAAGCAGATACTGCCAATTCAGTGATAGTGATCGTACGTGGGTATGGAGACGTTCGTCACAGCAACTGGACGACAAATTTTTGCATCAGACGGTGAAATACGGCGGTGTGAACATCATGGTGTGGGGCGCGATATGGTATGGTGGAAGATCGCGATTAGTAATCTGCGACGGAAATATAAATGCGGCAAAATATATCCAAATATTAACAGAAGGACTACTACCGATATTCGACAACGCCATTTTATCTAAAGAAGACGCCACTTTTATGGAGCATGGAGCACCCTGCCACAAAGCAAGAACAACAACCACCTGGAAAGAGGAACAGGGGATTCGGATTTTACCATGGCCAGACCAATCACCAGAGATGAATCCGATAGAGAATGTTTGGCAAATAATCCAGACAAATATGGCGAAACGACCGCGAAAACCCAGCAATAAGGAAGAACTCGTTGCAGCTGTTACAGAAGAGTGGTTAAATATTCCAGAAGACACCATTAATCATTTAATAGATTCTATGCAGCGACGACTCGCAGCACTTCACGCAAGTAAAGGTGGATCGACAAAATATTAGTCTAATTTAAAAATATTTTGTATATATAACGAGAATAGAATCTCTTTGTTTTAATTAGTAGGTGTCTATTTTATTCTGTCACCCTAATTCTGTTTCGACTAAAGCTATAAATTGAAAGTTATCACGTGTTAAATGGTTTTTATTTTATTTATTTAAAATTACATCCCTTTTGAAAACGTGACAAGATATACTGGGTGTTCCATTAACAAAATACATTAACTTTTAAATATCTCAACAACTTGACGTTCAGTTGTTTTCTTTTTGATTTTACTATAGTTAACAGCGAAACCGAGTATGCTTATTAGTTTACCAATTTAAACAACTTCGCAGTTTCAGTAATAATAACATTAGCAACAATACCAATTTCAATTTAAATACAGTACGTATATATATATATATTGCAATGTCTTGTAATTTAATCCATGCAACAGAGCAACACACATATCACTCTCCAAATCTCCACGATACAAGTTTTTTATACCGCCGTCCATTTTATATATCTTTACGTCTGTATTAAGGCTAAATTTTGCTTAAAAACACTTGAATTTACAATTCGAGAATTATATACCTTCACATTTAAGCGCGTACATCTTTGTGTGTAATAAATTACACGCTTAAACGGTAAGAAAATTTACCCACGCGAGTAGTGGACGTAGTCTTTCCAGATGGAAGATATGCTGAAAGCATAAACACACACACACGCGCGCCGCTGTGTTTCGTTGTGGTTGATGATTTTAAAATTTAAGTGAGCGTAAAATTGCGTTATATTTGTTTCTTTAATTGCCATTGGTGTAATGGGAGGAGCGCAAACGAAGTGTTGCCAATTAAAAGATTCCTCTGGCGATACACTAACACACTAGAACACGAGAAACAGTTGCAATGTTTGTATTGAGTAAGTGTTGCGGATGCTATTTGATAATACATGGAAAAGTGTGGAATATTTTGGTATATTCGTTGAGATTATTAAAATTACTGATGTTTTTATTTTGTGTCTATTTCATCAAATTTAGATATCTTCAAATTATTCGTTCGAAAGGACATGTTCGTGCTCTTAAAATCGCGATTATTCTGAGACAACAAATCAAATCTTATTTTCTTATTTCTTTCGGAGAAGTAACAAGTGATTGCCAATCTCTTTTGGAAAAAATGACGAAGGTTTTGCGTGATCCAATGATCAGTAGAGGGCAAAGAAATGCATAAATTTCAGCTTAAATAAAACGAGATTCAATAGAGTGGAATATTTTATACCTGCCAATATAGTGGATGCTTTTGGGGAATATTTTGGTAGCGTATGCAACAAATGCTACCATTACGATTTCCTCTATCACATTGAAAAATGTTGAATTGGTGCTTACGTAATCTAATTAAGTTATCTATTTTACACCGAGTTCAGATGGTATCCCTGGCTTTGTTCGATATATGCAATTATCATTGTATCTCCCTACTATGTAACTTTTCTAAAGCATTTAAACACGCGGTCTTATCATGCATTTTTGTTCTCAACTTTGAACTTTAATATCCAACAGCCAACTTGGATTTATAGCATCCAGCAGCGTTTTAGCATCACAAACCTCGCCTGTTTTACACAATATGTGACTGAAATTTTCTATAACAAGACGCAGAGTAGACGTTATTTACCTGAACTTCTAGAAAGCTTTGGATCAAATCGATCATAGTGTGCTCCTTCGAAAATTGGAATCATTTGGATTTTCTATTCCTCTACGTGTTATATTGAAATCCCATTTAACTAGTAGACACACCGAAGGCTGACGTGATATTTTCCATCAATGAAGGCAATAGCCCAAACAACAACACCAATTATAATTAGAAAATCGGTATGGGCCCTAATTAAACGCGTCTTTCATGTTATACCGAAAGGCCATGATCAGACTTGCCAAAGAATCCAATCATCTTAGATTCCTGCATAAAATAACTTAAGACCATCTCAAAAGGCTTAACGATTACATTCCCAGTCTCAATCAATCGAGCCAAAAGAATTGCTAGCAGAGCTATCGAAGCAGGGAATGGACAACTACCACAGACTCGTCAAGATTCGAGTAAGACAAAAATGCAGGAAGATCAGGCAGAAGATCGGAGAAATCACATCTGCAGCAGATGCACAGCGGTACAGACTAAAGCTGCAGAAACGGGTGCTAATAATAAAAATAATGAATGTAATTGGTTACTATTTTAGCTTAATTGTGTTGTTGATTGCGGACTTTACATTAACAAAGCTTGCATGAACAGCACATCCAAACCAAAATACTAAGTAATTACATTCATTACTTTTTAATAGTGGTAGTAACCGACTCGTACGCCACTGCGAAAGTACTCGTCCCTCTTAGTACAGAGAAGCTATAGAAGGATGAATGGTCAACTGAAAGACAAACGTTGAATAAAACCTGGACTAATAAACGATAGAAATAGGCCAAACTTCTCTAAAAAAAAAACTGTCGATCTACTAAGCAATACGAAGAGGAAATAAAGTATCTCTCCGATCTTAGTAAGCCATACCACATTTCTACCACGACTTGCTTCAGAAGAAGTTAGAAGTTACTTCATCGAAACGTCGAGATGCTTCAGGTTCTTCTGAGAGCCAGCTATCCACACGAATCAACACCTTGGAGAATTATATTTCATACAAATATATGTGTAACTTTAAAAAGATAATTGCCGATGCATTTGAAGGGTGATATGCAACCACTTCTACACCAATGAAGAATTTACCTGCAGATTAATGATTGAGACTGCATGTGATGGAATAAACCCAGAATTTATTCGGAATATCTTGCGTTGCTCTCAAGATCGCATTGTTTATTGCCTTGAAAGGCAAAGAGGACACTTCTAAAATTTACTATAAAGTTATATTTCATTTTTGTTATGTTGTCTTCTTTGTCCTAATCAATTGTTAAAATATAATAACGTCTTCACCAGATTTGCAGAATAGTTATTTTATTTGCATTAAGAGAAAGCCGTGGTAGCACTGGTAGCTGATTTTGCTAGAAATTCTGGGTTCTCGCTCGTTTTATATGAGTACATGACTGGCTGCCTACTATCCTGCCATAACTAATGATAACAAAGAGCCCGGTATATATATAAAGAAATAGCTAGATAGGGGTTGTTATAGGTAAATGTTAAAAGAATTGGCTACATCAATTGTTTAATTTAATATAAATATAAATTTCTAGAAAATTAAAGAACCCATTCAAATGGGTATGATTGTATAGACAAATCATGAATAGATTAATTCCACAATGCTTCCAATTTCTTTTGTTTATAACTTTTTAAGTGAGCTTATAAGAATAATTATTTGTTGAAACATTAAATACACAAGAACAACAAGGTTTTAATCTACTTTACGTAACAAAATAAATAGGTACCAAGAAAAAATTATCGTTCCTGTAATATTGGATTAAATTCAATCCCCTCCATATTTTATTTAAAATATCTAAGCCCGGCAAGCGGAAGATATGCTGCTACTACATATATCGATTCTTCTTGACCTATAAGAGGAAAAACCGCAGAACTGCGGATAAAGATAATTTACTTCATCTAATGCGTTTCTCCATATAAGGCGACTTTAGGAATACGAAAGCGTTAGAAGAAAAGAACAAGCTGAAAGCGTACACACGTATACATAAATATTTATATGTATATATAGCGGAGAAATACGGGTTATTATATATGTATATACCGTCGGCCTTGATTGCGGTAAGAATGCCATTCAGTTAAACAGGAGGAACGCCCAAGAAAACCGCGTCTGCCATAAGCAGCGCGTTTGCCGCGCTCGTTACGTCTCCGCCGTTTCATTGTCGGCGAGAAAAATTCATCTGTGATATTTCGAAAAGTCATAGGTTACCTGCGTTCGTATTCGCCGGTTAATATTTATACACATATATAGGTTGTAAGGATGGATATCCACGTCCGTGGGTGCTCGTAATTCTTTTCTATTCGACGCGGCACGATCCACAGCTGTTAGTATTTATTAGCGGAAATGTTATGCACGTCGAAAAATAAACGACAACGCGCCTTGGTTGTCCCTCAATCGCTGTCGAATTTCTATGCGCTTCTGACCACTGTAACCCTCTTTGCTTGTTTCCCCGTCGAAGTAGGTTTTTTTTTGTTGCAATGACCATTGCTAAATCCTCTTCTAATTTTAGAATCTTAAGTATTTCACCTTAACGGATAATTTTCCTGCAATCTAGTCGTCAAAATCTTTTAAGAGTCACGCTACTTTTGTTATTTTCAAAACAATGGATCAAAAACAATTTCGTGTTTTAATTTTACACTGCTTCTTGATGGGAAAAAATACAGTTCAAGCGAAGCAATGCCTTGAAAAGTGTTATGGAGATTCCGCTCCATCAGAAACAACAATGAAATGTTGGTTTGCTGACTTCAAACGTGGTCGTAGAGACACCGATGATGCAGAACGCAGTGGACGTCCAAATGAGGCGGTAACACCAGAAAACATCAAAAAAATCCACGAAATCGTTTTGAATGATCGAAAAGTGAAGTTGCGTGAGTTAGCTGACATCGTAAAGATATCAAAAGAACGTATTGGCTTTATATTGCATGAGCATTTGACTATGAGAAAGCTCTGTTCAAAGTGGGTGCCGCGTTTGCTCACTGTTGACCAAAAACAAGAACGTGTTGATGATTCTGAGCAGTGTTTGGCCATGTTTAAACGTAACAAACCGGAATTTTTGCGTCGATATGTGACAATGGATGAAACATGGATCCATCATTTCACTCCGGAATCAAAACGATCGTCATCTGAGTGGACAGCAACTGGTGAACCTCGTTCAAAGCATCCGAAAGCACAACAATCGGCTGGAAAGGTTATGGCCTCGGTATTTTGGGCTGTGCGTGGTGTACTATTCATCGACTATCTTGAGAAAGGAAATACCATCAACAGTGAATATTATATAGCGTTATTGGAGCTTTTTAAGGCCAAAATTGCAAAGAAACGACCGCATATGGCAAAGAAAAAAATGTTGTTTCATCAAGACAATGCACCGTGTCACAAGTCAATCAAAACATTGGCAAAACTACATGAATTGCACTTCGAATTGCTCCTACATTCACCATATTCGCCAGACTTGGCTCCCAGTGACTACTGGCTGTTCGCAGACCTCAACAAAATGCTCGTCGGTAAGAAATTTCGCACGAATGAAGAGGTTATCGCTGAAACTGAGGCCCATTTTGAGGCAAAAGATAAATCGTTCTACGAAAGTGGTATTGAAATGTTAGAGCGGCGCTGGAATGATTGCGTTGCTCTTGATGGAGATTACGTTGATGAATAAAGCTAATTTTGAACCAAAAAAAAAACGTATTTTCTTTGTTAGGCCCGGGACTTTTCAGCCCATATGTTATTCATTTAAAACAATTCGCATCAATTCTGAGTTATAACCTCGTATGCATCACAACAAACAAGATGATAAAAAGAAACGAAAAACAACGTCATATGAAGATTTCGCTTCTTAATTTTGCGCCGACAACAAGAAAGAACGGACGACGTACACGGTTTCACTTAGCGTATGTCGTCCGATTTCAAACAAAGACCATCTTTCTATTCGAAATGTAACAAAAGAACCGTAGCTGAACCCATCAAAAACGCTAATACGCTATCTGCGAAGGAATTCAAGATCATAGGAGAAGCTCTTTCATCGTTTCGCTTTGTTAGTATACCGCTATTGTTCTTGTAGAATAGAAAAAAAAAACGCGCATTCATATATACATGCCTACATGAAAGAGCGCATAGGTGTTAAATTTTAATTTAAAAATAGCTTTCTCTAGTTTGCATAACACGAACAAATAGAGGACATTAACATACCCGAGAATAAATTATTATTTGATTAAGAATACGCGCGTGAAAAAGATTTTTTTTTTGTTATAAGCGAATCTGTATGAAGATATATGTTTGAAAATGACGTACTGAAATGGTGCTAATATGGCCTCTTGCGGGGGTATCTATATAATGCATGAATTTTATTATACATATTGGTGATATTTGGCAACTTTCTTTTTCTGGTTTGTTTTCATGTTTGCAGCCTAACAACAAAGGATCATATCTTATTTTAACTAAAGTTGTCAGTATTTTCTTTTTGTGTAAGTTCTTATGTTCTATAAAAAATCAAACTTAAGACTAAGCCTATCCGGAAATAGAAGCGAATAAGGATTGTCATAAAGGCATAATATTTGATACACAATTAACTGTCATGAGAATCGACCACGACAGTTCGAACATCCCACTAACTTTGGTTTTTCAATTTATTTAACTAATTTTATAAAAAAGGGTGTTAATTTGTAAGCGTTTTTTTGGAAAGGTACCAAACAAACAAAGCTAGGGTAGACTTTATGCGTATATGTGTGACCCTATATACTGATACCCGTCTGTCGAGGTTTCCCTTTTTCCTTAGAACTTTCCTGGGCAGTCACTAGGGTTGGCCAAATCTTTAGCGCACCAGGTCCGGACTCACCCGCACGCTCCCCTCATACAAAAATTGACCGAGTTCGTTGAAACAATCCGTCTCGGAGACGGAATTTTTTCCATCGGTGGTGCCAACTCCAGTAGTCACCTAATGGGTTTTGGGGGTGCAGCAAATATTATGCTTCCATCCATTCGGGATGATAGCTTTTAGAAGTGGCTAATGGGTTAAATCGCTACCAACAATAGCAATAGTAAGAAGGACTATTGGATTCTACGAGGGCAATCCCAAAAAAAAAGATCTCCTATATTTTCAGATATACAAAGAACCGTTTATTTTCTATAATTGCTACATCACTTTAAAGATTGAAGAATGCTTTATTTTTCAACATAATCGCCATTTCGGTCGATGCAGTTTTGTAGACGCGCTGGCAGTTTTACAATGCCCATGTCATACCAGCTTGCCGCCATGCCCTTCAGGAAGCGTTGAACCTCATCTTTCACCTCATCATCGGAGCAGAACCGCCGTCCAGACAAATGTTCCTTCAACTTAGGGAACAACTGTAGGGTGGGTGTGTGATGACGTTCCAACCAAAATTTTGCAGGAGATCGACGGTTTGACGGGCGACGTGAGGACGGGCGTTGTCGTGGAGAATGCTTACACCCTTGCTCAACATCCCTCTTCTCCGGTTCTGAATTGCCCTTCTGAGGTTCTTCAGTGTTTCACAGTACCTGTCAGCGTTAACTGTTGTCCCAGCAGGCAGAAAGTCGACCAACAGTACCCCCTTCCTGTCTCAAAACACAGTTGCCATGACTTTACCGGCAGATTGTGTTTGCTTGAATTTTCGTGGCTTGGTCGAAGAGGGATGCCGCCACTCGCGTGACTGTTGTTTTGTCTCAGGTGTAAAGTGGAATGCCCAGGTTTCGTCATCCATTACAATCGAGTCCAAGAAGTTGTCCTTTTCGTCTCCATAGCGGCGAAGAAATTCGCGGGAAGAATCAACCCGTTGCCGTTTGTGGTCTTCTGTCAGCATACGCGGCACCCACCGATATTGCAACTTTTCCGTTAAAATCCTGTGGATGGTGCTTCTGGAAACCTCAGGAACCAAAACGCAGAGAGCGTCCAGAGTGATCTTCCGATCTTTACGCATGAGTTCCTTAACTTTCGCGATTGTCTCGTCAGCAATTTCCCGTTCCTTTCTTCGCCATGAATTTCAGTACGACCGGCTGTAAACTCTCTACACCACTTGCGAACGTTTTTGACATCCATCCTCCGTCAATAGGTGGTGAATTTCAACCGATTTAACCCCTTTTGCGTTCAAAAATCGAATAACTGCGCGCACTTCGCACTTGTCGGTAACGTTTATCGGGACCTCCATTTCGAATGGCTACCAAGCCAAGACTAAGCATCAGAGCGAAGCTCCTGCGTGCTTATGTGGTAGCGGAGAAGGCACCACTCACAACAGTGTTGCCAACAACCGTATTAAAACTTTCTCTACGTCCCCAAAAAATAGGAGACCTTTCTTTTTGGGATTGCCCTCGTACTAAGAGAAGTTCTAGATAAGAACAGACCAAAATTCAATCAAGAAATTCACAAAATCCTTGACTTAAGAGCACGTGGACTGCTGCGTTCCAAATAAATTATTAATTTGTGTAGAGTTTACTGAAATGCCTCTGAATTATCCATCCATACAGTCTTTGCAATTGTTGTCCATCATGAGATATCTATCATAAACCCTATCAGGATGCTTGGTGAACATTGCCGTAGTATTCCAGAAAAAATGAAGAGATTAACCTTTTCTTTTGTTTTCTACTCAAATCGATTTATTTTATTTAACTTAAGAGGTATAGTTTGTACTGAAATCTCTTTAAAACTAACTATAAACAAAGTTTGACTTAAACCACAAGAAACAGCAGCATGTTTATTATTCATTAGACACCGTATTTTCGTGGTTGAACTTATTATACCACATACTCTACAGTAGAAAAAGTGATCAGCATTCTGGCACACATTACCAAACAATTCTGCACCGTACAACTAGCGAAATATAAAATATTTTACGCCCCATTTACCCGTCAACCCTAACATTTATTCTACGCCATACCAGGGCACGGATAAATACTACATTGTTGCACATTAAATTCTACGCTAACACTTCATTAAAATAGGTCTTTCCGAACGTAGAGCTCGAAGCGATCTCTACATTTCAAGAAATTAAATATAATTTCGTACAATGTAATCGCGAGGTATGTACGTGTATGTAGCTACATGACTGGCGAACTCGGCGTATTCGAGAAAAAAAAAATCAATCACGAAAATCGTCTGTGTAACATCGCCCATACGGTTTATCTAAATTAAATCAAAATCAGCGAAGATTGGTCATCACTTTAGGTGTTGTTTCGCTCACGTCGGTCGTAGAAAATTGTATCTAAGTATGTATACTGCGGGACGCTAGCGTAGGAACAGGAAGTTGGGGTATTATTGAGTAGTTTAATTGGACAGTTTGTGTGGGTATTGCCTGGAAGTCGTTCAGAATGGAGGGAATTTTCACAAAGGAGAATTTAACGGTTTATCTGTAGTCTGCTAAAAAGCGTGTAAAGCTGGAGAAAGTGCCTGTTTGTTGCAGTTGAGAATAATCAATGTGAGGACTGTGTGTGTAAGTAATAACATCTCTGGATAATTGGCAAAAGATTTGCTTCTACTCCAAATACTCCTTGAAGCTTGAAGATGAAAACACAAATAATAAAATGATTTTAAAAAGAATCTGTTGCAATTATACCAACTGTGGTAAATTTGTGTTTATTCTGAAATTGTCAATTTCATACTCGGATATATAAAACTGTCTTTTACAAAAAAAAAATATCTTTACTATATATTTTTGTGGAATAGAAGCACAAAGACGGTCCACTAGAATAGTCTTTAGAAAAACACCAGAACGCAATTTCAACGAACATCCTCAAGAAACCATTGCTTCGTACAGAAAAGTTCTCCAGGTTTTGCACGTTGAGTCTGATTAAATTGAGCAATTCATTTCGACGATTTTTAAATTCGATATAGAGGAAAATAAAGACAGCTGTTTCTGATGGTCGCAAAAAAATTCACACAAAAGGTGACCTCTTCTTCGTCATCAAAAACTTGATAAAGAATTGAAACATGAACACTAGATTCAATAAGAAATTGTATCCTACAGGTACACGTTCTAGAAGACCTTGGTGTTTTTAATAAAGAACAAGGAAAAGGGTTCGATAAAGATAAAGTAAAGATAAGTAGTCATCCTAAATTTCAAGGACCTT
The DNA here is from genome assembly GCA_023509865.1 of Trypoxylus dichotomus. NCBI lineage: Eukaryota > Metazoa > Arthropoda > Insecta > Coleoptera > Scarabaeidae > Trypoxylus > Trypoxylus dichotomus. The sequence continues at coordinate 2,081,502 of CM042080.1, forward strand.
TCTGGAACTGGTTGTTGTATTGTTATCAATTAATTTATCCTACCGTAAAATAAGATAATTTCTGAAGAAAAAGGATGACTTGGAATTCTCGCATTACTGATTTGCGAAGAAAATTCACTATAGTTTAACAAATTTCTCGCCTCGATCCAAGAAATGATCTTTGGGCGTTACAATTAGCTTGCAAATCGTTGGTATGGTTGTCGCAAGCTACGAAAGGGAATATCTAACCCTTCCTGAACTAGAAAATTTTATTAAAAGCCTCTAGCTATTCTTTGTTAAGGACCTTGTTAGCCCAGTGTTCTTCTAACTTCTTAATAAATCGTGGGTAAACTATAATATTCTTTGCATATTTTTACACATTTACATGTCTCCATAGATGTGTACAATATCTTAGAAACTAAATCCAATTTAGCAAAATTGATGTTACAAGTACATTCTAAATTGGTGACATAAAATTACCCAGGGTTTTAGAACGTTCTTGGTGTAGTCCTGTGGGTTGGCCTTTCAAAATAGGAATAAAACAGAATAAATCCCATTACGCTGAAATAATTCGCATATCCATTATCACTTTGTTATATTCAACCCTTCACATGTGATGTAATGTGATCAGAAAAGTACTAACTTTCTTGGTACACTTGAAAAATAGTGTTTGTAATTCTTTGATATTATTAATTCTATTGGGAAATACTTTATTTTTTATTGATACAGGTAAATAAAAGTCTGTTATAGGTAGTACCAGCTCCAGTGTTGGTGAAAATATCTATCCAACATTTCCTTCGGAATTATTTGATTTAGAAAAAGAAATCAAAATTTCTTCTATATAATTTTAAGATTTAATAGTTTCCTGAAAGGACGTGAGTTGTATAATAATTCATCTTCGGTACATTACTATCCATACATCTCGATTAATAGAAATTCTATAATTTTGCTACTTCGCATGGCTATACAAATGAAATCAAGCTTCATCAAGGCATTCAAAAAATATCATGGTTATTACTATTATTATTTAAAATCCATTGGTAACATTGGATTTGTCGAATTTTGTGGAAATTGTTGAACCATCTATATGGATGAAAGTTTTGCTGTTAACAACTTTCGTTTGATAAGTTTACAAAAAAAAATGTTTTCCACCAATGAAGAGACCTCCTTAACTCCAAAAGGTAAGTTCTTGTAGCTACCAGGGAAAATTTGAACACTTTCAGAGTGACCAAAACTTCGAGCGATATGCTCTTAATGTTACAGGAAAATGTTGAATTGTACACCATTGTCTGGATACGTAGTTGCACATTGTTAATAGCAAATTCTTCTAAATTATTGAATGCCCAACGTATACCACAAAACACCAGTACGCCAACACCAACAAAGTAGCTGCTAACACTTAACTGTCCAGCAGTGTAAAACTACAAGATGCAATCTAGCTCTCGAGAATTCTGCAATAATAAAGAAATTGTTTAACTGTATTAAGTGACCAGAGGTGCTTATTATCTCCGAGGAGTATACGTTACAAAACGCGAAACCTACAACGTACATACGTACGTATCCATGCATGGATGTGTAATACACGAGTTATGTCGAAATAAACACCATCCGAGCAGCTCGGTAAATAAGGAGGACCGCGTTATAATATGGAACATATAGCGATCCAAGAAGTGGCACGAAAGAGGTTGAAAATAATACGAAATTAATTGTGATATAATGAAGGAGCTGATTATACGGTTGTCTTTCGACGTGAAAGAGACACAAAGGCGCGAAAGAAAAGGCAATAATGGTACGCGGACACTTTAACGAGTCGCTAAGGTTGGTATTATCTTTATTAAGACGACGCGGTTACGATTTGAACTGTTATTTATCTCGTTTTTCTACTTCCTTCTTTATGAAGTTCGTTGTCGTATTTGAGGCAGGATAAACACGACAATTCCCTTACGATTTCGTATTCTATTTCTTTTGTTTGTACAATTATTGAAGACCGTGTCACATAGTTACTGGGTATTTTAAAGCACGGGATATTTAAAGCAAGTGTTAATTTGAATATTGAATACCTATTCAAAGAAGTTAATTATGCAACATCAAATGGATACTTTGAAATATCATTTGATAACCTATGATACGCCTATTTTTAATGTATTTAAAATTACATATAACTGTATTTGTACTGGCAATCAAAGACTTAAAAAAAAATAAGGATACAAGGATACTCAGATGTACATTATTGCTTATAAGTTTAATGTAAGGCAGCCATCAACAATATGATCTGGCCACCGCAATCACTGGATGTGAATCTTATAAAGAAATTGTAGGACAAATTAGACAAAAAAGTTGTCATAGTACAACAAAGCAATTACAAGAATATTTTCACCCCAAATGGATTAGAATACCAAGATTGCACTAAACCATTTATACGAAAATATAGAGGTGAATCTCTTGTTGAAACTACCAATTCTCTCGAACGAATACAAGTATACATTAAAAGTGTGTTGTTTTCCTTCTAATCCAATCTTAATATCGATTTCCTAAGAATCTTATGGGAAGTAGTGTATACGAAGGATTTATACAAAAAATCTAATAACAAAAATCTGATCTCGTCTATAAACGATCCTAAGCAATTTGGAACATTCATTAATTCCAAAAAGAGGTCTTCTGGTTTCCATAATGTTGACAAGACTATGGTCTCAGTTTAAAAATCGGATGTCTATCGTGCATCGAAAAAGTTAAAAATAAACACACAACGAGACATAACTTATCCAGTTTCATAGTTAGCGATTGCGCAAATATTTCTGCTAAACCATTATGCTATCTATTTAAATTTTCTTGTGCAACTTGTGATTTTCCAAATTACTGGAAGACAGTTAAACTTATTCCTATTCGTAAAAGGGCAAGTGTTAGTTCCATTGAGAATTATCGCTCAATAGGGATCGTTAACAACTTTGCTAAAGCATTTGAAGTCTTTATCACTGTATATATCCACGAATCCGATTATTCGTTTTAGAATATCAGCATGGTTTTGTGAAGAACCGATCTACGGTTACCAACTTATCCATACTGAGCCGGTATCTTTCGGAATGTTTGGACATTAACGAACAAGTCGATGCTATATATAAGAACTTCTCTAAAACTTTTGATCGTGTTGATCATGGGCTATTGCCGGATAAACTTGCAGCCATTGGGGTTGCTCCACGTCTAACATCACTGTTCCAAACGTACCTGTTAAATAGAAAACAGTATCTATGTTGTAATGGATATCAATCAGATTTCTTTGTACCTGCCCCAGGAGTTCCTCAGGGAAGCAAAGGGCCTATGCTCTTTCTATTGTGCATTAGTGATCTTTGTGATATCTTGTTGTTATTTGTAGATGATCTGAAACTGTATTATCGAATTCAAACAAATCAAGACCGCACGTTTCTGGAACATTAAATCAATAAACAAATTAGACATGAATGTGTCCAGGTGTAACTAACCGGATTTTAACAGATTATTGTTTTAACAACATCCCTATAAATCGTTGCACGACTGTTAAGGGCTTGGGTATCATATTTGATTCTAAATTATCCTTTTAAATATAGTCAAATTCTCTCTAAAGGCCTTAGGATTCATTACAAAAAAAAAAGCCGGCAATTCTTTGGAACCAGTAATTATTATATATATATTTATTTTGCATTTGTACGCTTTATTATGTAACGCATATTAATACGTTCGAAGCTGTTCAAAGAAAATTTTGAAAATACTTGCATTTCAGACAGTCTGGTTTGCATCCTACTCAAAGATACAGTCATACGGTATTGTTGCAGACATTTTGCCTCACGCCACTACATAGTCGTCGAAATCAAACTGATATTAAGTTTCTATACAATTTACTTCGTTCTAATATCGATGCATCTCAATTCTTCGGTAGGGTTCAATATACATTTCCCCAATATGCAAACACTCTTTTAAAATCTCAATTAACATATGTATGTCTTAGTTATGTCTCTGTTGGGCAAATAAATATTATTTGTATTTACTTTCGATACAAGTATTGGGATTGTTGATGTATTGTTTATAGATTTCTTAAGGTGGTTAGAATCTTATGAGGGATAATGATGTAAAACATTTACTTACAGCGTTATATGTGCCCTAATCTTTTCATTGGAACAGTGATGCGAGTGTTGGTGTATATTTTATCGATTCCCTAAGATGGTCAGAATTTTATGAGAGGTAGTGTATACGAAGCATTTATTTTAGTTTCATATGTGGCCTAATCCCTTCATTATAACAGTAATGTGATTCTTGGTATACTGTGTTATTCTCAACCTTACCTATTGAGAATCTAAATAAGTCTCTTTTGTTTTGAATGAGGTGTTCATGAACCCATAGAAACGTAAAATTTAAAACAACCGAAATTTCTTTAAACAGCACCAATAGCCTACCAGCATTGTTTTTATTATACAAACAGCAACATATTCCAGTAGCGAAACGTAGTATATATCTCAATTTGTAATCCTCGACCTTCGCGCACGGTATAAATCCACAAATACCTCGCATTTACCATCTAATCCTTTGTCGAGTTATTCGCATGTCAACGTATATTTAAGCAGACAAAACAGCGCCCATTCCGACCCAAGAAACCAAACTAAAAACGTTCATATCATCGACAATCGTAAACGTCAAGTTAAAGGAAGAAAAAAAAGTTCACCAACCGCTCAATTATCTTTAATTTAGTAAGCTTGTGGTATGGTGTAGCATGTTCTAGAGTAATTATGCTCAATTTCAGTTAAACAAGTGCGAAAAGGAGCATAATACATCTCAAACGCGATAATACAACGGCTGCGTAATTAGATAATTACATCAGAATTCGTTTCTTTGAATATTCTCTCGTTTCATCGACGCAGTGTTCAACAGCAAGTCACAGGTTCGTTTTTTTTTGCTACAGCATGATGTCTTCTACCGAGTAGAAATCGTAATCCAATCCTATATGGGTTCTTGATCATAGTTACGTCGATGGGGAATATGAGGTAATTCCATCGAAGATACGAATTGAGAAAATTGGAGGAAATAAAAATCGTGACCCATTTATCATTCTTTTTCCTGTTGTTTTTTTTTCTTTTCGAGTAAAAAAGGTCAAACCTAACAAAATAACGTACACGATCTTTTTTTTTTGTCTCAAAGGCAACCTCGTATATTTCAAAGTGCCAGAGACATTAAGAAATCGTAATTGCTTGTCTTAATTGTAGCGTAATTAGTTACCTAAACGATGCTGATACGTTAAATGCTGTAAGGAAACGGTATACGTGTTACAACATTTAATTCCTTAACAGCAGTACCGGGCTGTGGTGTTATAGTGCGTAAAATTCTTTTGCTGGTGATTAAAAAACTATTTAGAAGTTAGAGGAAGTGACACAGCAGTACCTCCACCTTCATCTATTAACAAAGATTCATTGTTTAATGAGGATGTATACGTTTAGATTGTAATAACTAAATCGAAAGTAAATGTTTAGACTAACGTTGCTACTATATTAAATATTTGTCCTAAAAATGACTACCTATAAGAATGTAGCGGATGTCATCCAGTGACCCGAAGAAATTGCTGAAGAAGCAAATTGGTCAATATAATATGAAGTTGGAAGTGGGAGTTAAAATTTCAGCAATTGTTGTTTAAGCAAGTAAATGCTGAATGAGAAACAACAGTTCGAGCTAATTTCCGTGTGGCACATTCAGTAGCAGGACAGCGTTTCAGCAGTTTCCTGGTAAACATAAGAGTCAATGACTCAATTGTCAGAGAAAAATCAACAATTGGGAGTGGTTCTTTTTGGTGCTAGATGTTTCAGATAGTGCTCTAGTGGTCTATAGACTTCGAGAAAGCTCTCGATAATGTGGATAGATGCAAATTATGGGATACTAGTAAAGAACTGGGGTATCATTTATATGATTTAATTAGAGTGTTTATACAGTACCTCAGAATTGTGGTAGATATAAGTGGAAGATTAACCAGGAAAATACCAACAAACAAAGGAGTTAGACAAGGACAGCAGCCTTGTCTAACCCCTTTGTGGGGCCAAAATTATTTAACATATATATTGATGCTATTGTAAAGGGATGCAAAAAGAAATGCCCTAAAGGAATACCTTTAGAGCAGAACACCACAATAAATTCTATCTTATATGAAACAGAGATGGTAATAATAATAATCTTTATTTGTCCAACGATTACTATCACTTACAGGACAACATACAAACAATTGGTGCAATTACATTGATTATGTATATACCTCAATCAACACACATGTACAATACATTTCATAACAATTAACATAATCCTAACATAAACAAATATTCTACGAGTATATTCTGTTGAAATTGGTGACTATATGGAATATAGGCGATTTGGACAAGATATTTGTATTGTGCCTACACGCCAAATCAAGGGATCATGTGTAACGTGGTGGTACTCGGAAATCGGCAGAAGCTAATAATGATGGTGAATCTATTTCATTAGATAACAGGTTAAATAAAAATCTTGCGCTGTTTTTATGGCGACGATCTTCTAATCAATCAAATTTATGTTGCTGTAGCAATGTTACATAATCTGAACCACGATCAGGGTAAGTACCGCTAGCCTTATAGCTAAGGTGAGGAACCGCTTTTGTACACGTCAATTGAAATCACCTGATACGTGTAGTAACGATACCAAATTAAGTTGGTATATTCCAATTTAGATCGAACAAGGGTATAGTACAGAGTCCTTACCACTGAGATGTCACGAAAGGCGCGACAACTTCTTGTTAGAAAACCCAAAGATTTAGATGCAGAAAGACATATAGCAGATATGTGATCAGAAACACTTAGTTTCGTGTCAAAAAGTACTCCCAAATCCCTCACGTTTTCAGTTCTTGCAATAAATGTAGAATCAACAGAGTAATTAAAAATGATATGGATTAGAGCGTCTGGTACAAGAGATCACTGAACATTTGTCAATATTTAGAGATAGCCACTCAGAGTACACCAATCGTTAATAAGTTTTATGAAATTATTCGTGGAAATGACGTTATTTCAAAATTTCCCGTTCCCCTGCGCCACCCTGTAGTTTCTAAAACAAAATTTAAAAACCATTAATAAAAGCTTGTAGAACTGTTAGAACAGATGACGATTGCAAGGTCTGTGTGGATGTACAATTCACAGGTATAGCAGTAAACAACGTTTTATTGTTGTCTCTGATGGAGCGGAGTCCCCGTAACACTTTTCAAGCCATTGCTTCGTTTGAACGTTATTTTTTCCCATCAAGAAGCAGTGTAAAATTAAAACACGAAATTGTTTTTGATCCATTGTTTTGAAAATAACAAAAGTAACGTAACTCTTAGCACAATAACTCACAAACTAATGAATAGAATATCATGAAATTTTAACAGCTGTCTTTTGAAGGTTAGTACTAACTGAGAGAAAGGTGACTGCAATAGAACTAGCGTCATCTATGTGTTAGGCCCGGGACTTTTCAGCCCACGTGTTACATATAGGTTTTTGCTTATTTGCGGTCATGTACCTTAGTAATTTACTGGAATTGGGCAACAGGCTTTTGGAAATAAATCATTATCAAATGCTCCTATAGGTCAGAATAATTTACTTTGTTCTAATTCTGTTCTAACACAGGTATAGCATTAAACTCCACTCACACAAATTAATTAATTATGCGGAACGCAGCGTTTCGAGAGCACGTGGGCTCTCATTGTCAACCGTGTTACCGACTGAAAGTAAAAATTGTATCACACATGCAAATTATTTTCTACGCAGGCTCTAAAATTTCTAAAAAACATGACTATTGTAGTTGTAAATAGTCATTTAGTGCAAGCTGCAGTAGATTTGGCGCCATTTTTAGTACTGTCAGTTTCCAAAATTTTTCAAATATTTCGCAAGTTACAGATTTACTAATTGATTAACGTTGTGCATATGAATCATTAAACAAATTAGAAACTTCTGCGTGTGATCTCACGCGATCTTCATATTTAAACGCAATTACGTATTCGATACGTTCCTTTTCGATTAAATTTAATATTTATAACTATTATTACTTGTAATAACTCCATGCGGTGTTAGTCTTAGAAATTGTTATACCGCCATATTTTTATTGATATACTCGCAATAAATGACATGCATAAAAATTTACGAATGCTATTGATGAAATAAAATTCCTTCGCACGCTGTACATCAACCCATTCCTCGAGAAGAATTCGCATTCGGATGTAATCTCGGCTATAACTACCTCTCCCAATGCAATCTACGGAGCGACCATTAAATTCGTTCATTCCACGGATTAAAACGCAATTACACACAATTAAAAATTACACCACACACACACACACAGAGACACTTCGGCTGAGAGAGCCGAAACGTAGTCTGTCGATCTGCAATCGTCACGATCGGTATCGTCTTGTGTTTGTGGACGTTTTCGTCGCGCAACTTTTGATTAGAAAGTCTCCGGTGTGCGTTTCGGCAATTTGCCATCTACCCGAGCCGTTTCGCCATCCATCGTTCGATCCTTGCAATTAGTCATTATCTCCACGGAGCAGCGGCGGCAGCATCCGAGTGGAGATCTCTCCGATTGCGTAAGGTCGACGACGAAACTTGCATTAAATCGATCGCTGGACCGGAATAAGGAGGCGATACTATTTGTTGGGATTATAGAAGAAAAAAAGCGTCTATTAAAGCGGATTGTCGATGATCGAAGGTGTAGTCGTTCTATTTGTTTAGTGATGCAGACGAAATTGCGTAAAAATCGACGACAAATAGGAGGTACAGTTGCTGCGTTGAGTCAGTGAGAAAATCTTTCGCAAATTATGTGCAAACTGTTGGTTAAATTTTATTCTTCTTCGCTTCAGCTTTTACGCACTTTGCCTGTTACGATACCCATCTTTTATTAGGTCTGGCTACTCTCAGGGAGGTTACACGAGATTGGGACAATTTCGTCGAGAATTTGATTGGTCGAAAGTCTTACGTGGTATATTAGTACACCCGAGCAGATGTTCGGGGGCGCTGCTCATATAATTTTGGACGAAAACTCAATTTTAATGATAATTTTAGTTTTATTATTACATTTTTCGTTATGGTTATAATCAGAATAATTTACTTTGTTCTAATTCTGTTCTAACACAGGTATAGCAGTAAACTCGACTCACACAAATTAATTAATTATGCGGAACGCAGCGTTTCGAGAGCACGTGGGCTCTCATTGTCAACCGTGTTACCGACTGAAAGTAAAAACTGTATCACACATGCAAATTATTTTCTACGCAGGCTCTAAAATTTCTAAAAAACATGAAAATTGTAGTTGTAAATAGTCATTGGACGTTAATCATCGAAACTTTTAAGGCTTGATGTAAGTAAGAAGTGGTAACAACTTTTTAATTCCAAATAGCTTTTTAAACTTACACATGGGAAAAATATGTGTGTAATGATAAAAAAAGAAATATCAATTAGAATAAGAAAACAATGAATTTTGATGAGATTTACAGTTTTAGGTCTTTAATGTTAGAATAGTACGCATACACACATTCTCTCACCAAGGTGACAGAATTGCAAGTATGGCAGCTGAGACACTATACTCTTTCAGCTATCTTCGAAGATTTACAAAATCTCTACTTATTAGCAGATAAATCAAGGAGTCCTAACGCTACTTTGCCTCTAATAACAACAAAATATAATATGGGGCGTGGACCAAACAAAGTCGAGAAAAATAATTTAATTGAGTTGAATTATTTCAATTTCAACACGTTTAGTCAGTTACTTATAAATGAATCCGGTAATCATTTCTATTTTGTGAGCGTCAAATCTACTGGTGACACTTTTCACCGCGACACTTTCAATGCCGTCGTTTCGTTTACGTTTCAGCCATCTTATCGTGATCTTCATCAGCTCTGAAGATTATCTGCTCCAATTTCCAGCGAAATTTAAAAGTTATCCCCTTCAATAATGATCAGACTTATTAGACACTCCTCGTAGAATAAAACCCGTCTCATATTCAATTTAGTTCTTATTCATAATAATTAGTAAAGGAATTAACAATGCAGTTGAAGTAATCGCTAGTTTCGAACACCTCCATTACATCCATAAACGAAGCGGATTTATTTCTGTCTTTCGACTTTTACTCAAATCGCAACGCCTACCCGTAATATCGAGCGCAATTTGTACCGAAATGGAACGCACAGGAAGCTACAAATCGGACCAAATCGAGCGCAGTGTTATTACCACATAAAACAGGATACGACATGATTACGACGCCAATCTTAAGTGGACCAGACATTGCCGGCGACTTGGGGAAATCGAAGGCGAATTTAATCTCTCATTGCGCTACCTGCGTACGTCTAAGTACGTACGGACTAGGTGTTGCACGTCTATGATCGCCGATGGTATAATTTAAACAATTAGGAACGTACGGAATATCGACATTCATTAGCGCACTTTAAGCGAGCGTGCAGAGGAGTGTTTTATTAATGGCTTCGCCTCGCGCAAGATTTTCCAAATTCGAACGGGAGTACTGAAAAAATAGGTTAACGATTTGCCCGCGTATGACGGTTATGAAGCCATAAACAAGCCGATTTAATTAAGATTGTATACGGTAATCTGAATTAAACAGGATTTCGCGAAGGAGAAAGAAACGTAAAAATTACAAAGTATCGCCTGCTAATTATTTTTATTGATTTTAAAACGGCTCGAATCGGAGATATGCTTCATAAAGCACGCGCGGTTTGTCGTTTCGATCTACGTAAATTTTGTCAAGGAGCTAATTGCATAATTATTTGCATCCTGTTTATATTTAATTACACATCGAGAAAGACTTTCTTAGCTAAGAGGCTTTCAAATGTTTTAAATCCATGCAGTTCAAACAATGAGTCACAACATTGTTCAATACGGTCGTCTTTATACACTAACTTTATATATTTATCTTCACAACCTATGATTTGACATAAACAAACGAGTCACACCATGCAGTACAACATTTGCTGCGCGGAAATCTTCAGTACTTGCAACAATATTTATCCCAATGTGCTTATGCCAAGATCTCCGGATTTAAGAGGGATATCTGTCATGTGAGGAAAGCAGACTGCAAATAATGAATCTATTGAGATAGAATAGCTAGCGATGAGTATGGGCCACGTCAGTGATGATGAGAATGGACCACGTTAGTGATTGCTATGGACCATGTTAGTCTAGAGACCGGATTGTATGCAAAGTGCATATATTTTATTTATTTGTTATATTTTATGTCTATATGTAGATGTATTACACTGATTAAAGTTAATTAGCGTTAATTCATTTTAATCAGTGAAAGACATCTACAAATAGACGTAAAATATAATAAATAAATAAAATATATGCACTTTGCATATAATCCGGTCTCTAGTGATTACTATGAACGACGTTAGCGATGGATATGGACCATATCAGTGAAGAGTACGGACCGCGTTAGTGATTAGTGTGGACCACGCTAAGAGAAATGCTTGCAATTGTTGGACGTTAATGACATCGTCATCTGGAAACTTTCAAGGCTTGATGTGAATGAGAAGTGATTAAACTTAAATTGAACTCCGTAATAGGATAGAATTTATTATCATGATTGGAACGGTTCTAAGCGCAAGTTTCCAAATTTATGTAAGTGGCATGTTAGGACTGTGGTACATGTGACGCCAATATCCCTATCAGTACCACATTGCTATATTTAGCGAGGATGCATGAGTCTTTATCTAGGAGTATTTTTCCACATCTGATTTTTTAATTTCATGTGTGCAGGAATGTTTTTGTAGACCACAATTGGGCTGTCGCCTAATGGTTGGTCAACTTACCAACCTTTTTATTTTCTTCGATGACGTTCCAATTGCCTTCAGCTGTACATCCGAATGAAACTCTAGGTGTATATATGCGACATATTTCTTCCCGGTGTTGATCTGTGCAGATAACTGGTTCTTAGAACGATTTAAAATAGCTACCTGTGCAGATCAACACCCAGAAGAAGTATATATAAGACGATGAGAAAGTTTACGTTTTCAATTTTCTCTAAGCTTTATAGAGAAGTTAGTTTTATCTGTAGTGAATTCTTTGCTTTTGCTGCTGCAGTGGGTGATGGCTCGCCATTCCTTTCAATAGTATTTGGTGATGAACTGGAACTCCCACTGTTATTTATACGTTCATATTGGTCCAAGGGGCAGTAGCGCTCCACCCGCTAAAAATAAAAGTTCCAGATGATTTAAATTCAGATAATTCAACAATGGGTCGTAACTTTGATCAACATGATTTTTGATACGTTAGCTCTATACTGTTATCTTGATATCTTAATTGAACAAGTAATGTCATTCCATGGACTATACCTTTTTCTGCACGGAAGTCTTCGTGTGTTTAGAGAAATTTCGGGATGTTACCCAATGACAGATATATACGTTGATTCTTTGATCAACTAATCGACCTTTTGGAATCCTTCGATACTTTGGTGATTTGGAACTTACTGCCTATGTATCACGTATACTTCTTTAGTATGTTAATACGCATAAATAGTTGCTTCTCAAGAGAACCTGAAGTAACTCGATGTTTCGATGAAAGAGATCTCATCATAGTTCATCGACTTCTTGTTCAATTTCTAATAATTCATTCAAGATTCAAATTTGGAACCATTATTATTCGTTTTATATCCTAATGATTTCCTTGCATGCTTGCATATGCCAACGATTTAGTGCCATGATGTCGGTTTCATTGAAATGAATAAGTAAACTTTCAATTTAACACATGGGCTGAAAAGTCCCGGGCCTAACAAAGGCTGGATGGTTTTTTTGGTTCAAAATTAGCTTTATTCATCAACGTAATCTCCATCAAGAGCAACGCAATCATTCCAGCGCCGCTCTAACATTTCAATATAACTTTTCTAGAACGATTTATCTTTTGCCTCAAAATAGGCCTCAGTTTCAGCGATAACCTCTTCATTCGTGCGAAATTTCTTACCGGCGAGCATTTTTTTGAGGTCTGCGAACAGCCAGTAGTCGCTGGGAGCCAAATCTGGCGAATACGGTGGATGTGGGAGCAATTCGAAGTTCAATTCATGTAGTTTTGCCATTGTTTTGATTGACTTGTGACACGGTGCGTTGTCTTGATGAAACAAATTTTTTTTCTTTGCCATTTGCGGTCGTTTCTTTGCAATTTCGGCCTTCAAACGCTCCAATAACGCTATATAATATTCACTGTTGATGGTATGGTTGATTGGTATTATTAATAATACACCGCGCACATCTCAAAATACCGAGGCCATAACCTTTCCAGCCGATTGTTGTGCTTTCGGGCGCTTTGGACGAGGTTCACCAGTTGCTGTCCACTCAGATGACGATCGTTTTGATTCCGGAGTGAAGTGATGGATCCATGTTTCATCCATTGTCACATATCGACGCAAAAATTCCGGTTTGTTACGTTTAAACATGGCCAAACACTGCTCAGAATCATCAACACGTTCTTGTTTTTGGTCAACAGTGAGCAAACGCGGCACCCACTTTGAACAGAGCTTTCTCATAGTCAAATGCTCATGCAATATAAAGCCAATACGTTCTTTTGATATCTTTACGATGTCAGCTAACTCACGCAACTTCACTTTTCGATCATTCAAAACGATTTTGCGGATTTTTTTGATGTTTTCTGGTGTTACCGCTTCATTTGGACGTCCACTGCGTTTTGCATCATCGGTGTCTCTACGACCACGTTTGAAGTCAGCAAACCAACGTTTTATTGTTGTTTTTGATGGAGCGTAGTCCCCATAACACTTTTCAAGCCATTGCTTCGCTTGAACAGTATTTTTTCCCATCAAGAAGCAGTGTAAAATTAAAACGCGAAATTGTTTTTGATCCATTGTTTTGAAAATAACAAAAGTAGCGTGACTCTTAGCACAATAACTCACAAACTAATGAATAGAATATCACGAAATTTTAACAGCTGTCTGTTGAAGGTTAGTACTAACTGAGAGAAAGGTGACTGCAATGAAACTAGCGTCATCTATGTGTTAGGCCCGGGACTTTTTAGCGCATGTATTAGATAATGCATTAGCAAGATATAACAGCGACTAGATGTTTTGACAATGTTGTCCTTGTAATAAAACGCCCCCAATACTCTTAGATGATGAATAGAGGCTATATCCTTAGAATAACCGTTTTTTTTCGAAATAATTACGAGAGAAAGTTCCCTTACGTTTTCAAAAGTTATTTGATATTTCTTTTCCCATTTGAACTCAACTCATACAGTACTTACAAAGTCTAATAAATATTGGTGAAATTTGCGAAAGTAATTTATCATATCTAATAGTTTTAGAATGAAAAACTGAAATCGACAACATATAAAGAAATCTCTCTCTCTATCCTTGTACCTAAATGCTAACGACAGAAGGATCTAATATCAGGCAACCAAATAAATTGGTGAGGTTTTTATTGCAAAATAAAGATATTTATTAAGAAACAATAGTGCACTATTATTTATCGCAATAATTACTATCATAGTCAATAACGTTTTGCCAACGTGACAACAGTTTTTTCTATCCCTCTTTTGTATAATCCTGTAGATTTTGAATAAAAAAATTGGCGGACTACATTTATTACAACAACTTGAATTTTGAACTGTCTATCCCTCATACAGTTGACAAGAAGCAAAAAAAAGGTAATAGTCACCTGGTGAAATCTCAGGTGTGGTAACAATTCCCAGCCGAGTCCAGAAATTTTTTTTCGGGCTCATTATTCTGGTCTGGCGTTATCCTGTGCGAATACCACATTTTTTCGATTGACTGAAGAAGGCTGTTCTTGGATGAATACTGTTTGTACCCGTTGAAGCTGTCAAAACCGAAGACCGATCAAGGAATGATTCCTTATCGTTCTATGATTTGTCCAACAAATGGTAGGACGACTTAATTTGACAATTCATGTGGGACCTATTTGCTTGACCGTCTTCCACATCTTTACTAGTTGATGAAGGCAGGTTGTACTGGACTTTACCTCCACAAACTATCTAAGATGCTCGTTGATGATGAATTCTGCTTTCCCAGAGTGTGCTTTGTCTGTCAAGCTGAGATCTTTCAAAGAAGATTTCACCACTACTTATTAACACCTCAAATTAAAGTTGTATTGGTTGCCATTTTCAACTAATCATGTTAGGAATTGGATAATTGTTACCAAATATGTATGTATCCGAGAAAGTAGATGATACCAATCAATAACTTAAAAAATATTCATAGCACTCTGCTGTTAGTAAAATCCGCATAAACTTATTTGGGTTATCTTCCTCTACAATAAAATTACTATCACACGTAAAACAAATGAGCTGCAACTAGAAAACTATAAACGTCCATCAACACAAGGTTAACATTTATCAAATTGGACGATATTACAAAATAAATGCTATTTCCTTTTATTTTTTTCCTAACCGCAGTTTCTAACAGGCCCGTAAATGATCACCGTGAACCTTGAAAACGCGTCAGTAAGAAGGCGTCTTATTTTGTTTCTTTCGTACGGTTTTTTTTTTCCACCACTCTTTACCTAATATCGCGCCTCTTACGCAACCCGAAAATGATTTACTTTTTTTAATTACTCGGTCACGAAGCGTACAAGCGGGCCACGCCGTTTCAAGTGGTAACCGAACGTACCGACAAAGCGAGGAACCCGAATTCGTACCTCGCTCAAGCTAGTTCGCTCGAGATGCGTCGAAGGTCGCGTCCGATTTCGGCTATCGCCGACCAAAACAATGGCTCAATCATTATCGCGATGCAATAACGGAGCGACGTAAGAGGAAGGAATTTTGAAGCGAAGGATATTCTAATTCGAGTGAAGCCAAGAAGAAAAAGGACTAACGTTCGTCTTGCGCCATCTCATCGGTAAGGAATTGCGTAATCTGTCCGACGTGTAAGGCGTTTTAGAATACGACGTTTAGAGGTCGTCGATCAAGCAGTTCGGTTCACAGTTTACAATGCGTTGGGGAAAAGTGTGACATACACAGCAACGACACGACTGGCGAATACGGACTACTCTATGGCTGGTAGACGACGAGGTTTATTCCGCGTAAATTGCCGCTAAACGATACTTTTGTTACTTTAATCGCCGGCAATTTACATTTCATTACGACGTCGACGGTCTGTGTGGATATGTACACAACAAACATGGGAAACTGAACGATGGAAGAAGAATTACCTAACGCTCGTGTACGCGGTGGGAAAAACGTTGTCTTTTGTTCCGATTGTTTGTTTTCCCTGATGGCACACTCTTGGGTATTGTATTCCGTAGGTGACGGAATAACTTAGCTTTTAACGAAGAAAATGATTCCTGAATTTCAACTACCTATGCATCGAATTGAGAACTCGTATTTGAGTGAACTAGTCTTCTTTACATAGCATTAAAAAAAAAATTCTATCTAAAAACTTTTCCATCTTCTACAAAAATGCCTAAAATTAATTTATACTGCGTATGCCTAGTGTCAATTATATATGTACACCTACTTGGCTTCCACAATTATCTCTTGACATGATATTGTTGACGATGAATTCTCATAATAACTATACTCCATTCACGTTAAGAATGCAGACTTGGAATAGATAGGCCTTAAAATACGGGTTTGCCATTGGCTAATGGGCGAGGCATATTCACACAGGAGAAATTGATGTAATTTCTTCATATGAAATTTCTGTCAGTTGTCAAATTTGTTTACAATTTTCGTGTCATTATTTCCTGCAGTTTTTCATTGTACTTTTTACCTATAAACAAGTTGTGGCAAAAATAATTCTTTTCAGAGTTCTTTTATCTCATCATTTCATAATTCAAGGTACTACACAATTGATTATATAAACAAAATAATTTCTACTTTACGATTACGATTACAGCTTTGGTTTAGTATGGCTGAAGAAGCAGTAGTAGATGCAGTTGCAGGACCATCGAAGAACCCTCAAGCAAGCGTATTGGCAGTAGACAGAAGCTAAATTGAAGATATGGTTGAAGAATTTATTATAACTACAGATGCAGATTCATCAACAGATACATCAGATTCTGATTTTGCCTAATAAGTTAATAAAGTGTGCATACACTTAGAATACTCTAATTGCTCATTTATATCTTCATGCATTCCATACATTTAGTTATGGTATTTTATACAACGTAGTAATTTTGAAAGAACATGAATACAAATTTATTGTATCAAACATGTTATCGAAGAAGAGAGTATGATGCATTAACTGGATAATATTGTTGAAAATTATTCGAAGAATTTATGATAACAGCAAATACATGTTCTTCGTCAGACCACCATTATCAGAATCAGATTCAAGTATCGTTAATGTCATTTGCATAATAAATTGAAATTATTTCTTCACCTTTTTCACTCTACCCTTTGATTTACAAATCCAATTCATGTGTTTATTTCATTTTTATTGTATAAATAAAATGCTAGCAGTAAAGAAATCTCTTATTAAATTTATTCCAGATATGAAGTGAAGAAAACAATATAAATTGGTAATATGTGCAGTTAAGAGATTGTTTTTTTATTGTATTCATTGATATGTATGCAATTATTTATTGACTGTACTATCATTGAAAATGTACATTGGTTCTACTGCAGCCGGGTCTTCTTTTTCACCGAGCAGCTCATCTAATTTCATCATTGACAATAACCAAATTCTATGCAAGATTTAAAAAGTAAAAGAATAAAATATAACAAATTTATTTGTTTCAAAAGAACGTGTGAACCGTGTTACAGTCAATTACCGAATGAATCTACAACGTACAGTAACTATTATAATATGCTGCATAAATTAATCAAAGTTTCCTCGGACTTCTGATAATAATAAGGGTATAAACTCTATAGCTGCATATTATTTCTATATGTGAAGAAGTTAAGGAAAATACATTAAATTTATTATCTAGAGAGAGGCCGTAATTTAAATGTGAATTCTTTAATACTAACGCATCCTTTTAAGCGAGGCGACAGACAATTGTATTTGGGATATATACAAGAGGAAAATGATCTCGCATAGAGAGCTGTTGTCAAGGACTTAACATTGTTTTTGTGTTTTATCCATTTTTTTACTACTTTATGTATTTCATATGATTTTATCTTCTTTGCAACCGTATGGGTTAGCATTATTACCTTATATTCATTTTTATCATTTATTTATTTTGCTCTCTGTAGAATATATCGAATTTTATTTTAATATGTATGTACATTACGCATTGTATATGTATGCAAGCCGGCCATTCGCAATACTCTAGCTAAAAGTGCCTTGTTTAAAAGTCATTAGGTGCAACGTCGTCGAACAAATAATGGGAGTTTTCTTAATATTTAATATATACAAGCACAGGCAGTCGACTCCCGCGCGGCGGTCGAGGTATTAGCGATCGTGCACTCTCGGTCACCGTTCGTACCTCGTCGTAACGTGTACAGTAACGTCGTCGGATGAATATTGGAAATTTTAATAGTTTCTAGTTTTGGCGGGAATCGTCGAGGACGTTATCGTCTATACATTTATTTCTGGCGGGAGTCATTTTTCTATATGTAATGTCGGCTTCATCGCTCCGTTTTACTTGTCGGTGCGCATTTCGCACATTTGCTGGCTACTGGCTTTTTTCCCTTCTTTGGGGCGCAGTAGCAGAGAGCTAAAGATTGCACATAGCGTATTATTTCAAACGAGAACGCCTGGGTAGCTGTCACATTACTTTTGTTTTGAGATCGGCTATTAGCGCTACTGTCGCCGTCGACCAGGCGTTCAAGCTCTAAGAGATAGGGTGGGTTCCCCTACAAATGTGAAAATAACGAACGTATTTGGTTCAAGTACAAATACAAGCCAATGATACAGGGCCGAGTCCCTTAGGCAATTTTAAAACAAGGAAAATGTATTAGGCTCCCGGAAAGGGATATATAAATAAGCATACCACCGAGGTGCGCTTATAAATTTAAGAAATAAATAGGGTTGGCTCCCCTATAAAAAGGTAGTGGTGCATGCAAACAGATAGAGGCATTAGTACATGCCTCTAACAAAGCTTCAGCGGAAGCATATACGAGTTTAACATTTTAAACACAATTAAAACATAGCTTTCCAACGTATATGCTGAGGCAGTACTTTATATTGCTACCAATGAAAACATACATATACACATGCTAATGTACATTACATGTATAAGAGAGCTCGAATAACTGCAATTATTGCAAATATATATATCTTAGGTACATCGTAACTGTACATAGGCAAGAGTGGAAACCGTGTACACATTTTATTTCTTAAATATATTTTTGCGCATGCGCATTCAGTTTCACTGTACTACCTTTCATCTAGTAAATAAGCGAACATACTCTACAAGTAAATATTGGTCAAGTAATTCAGGAATTTACGAGCAGGCTGCAGTGGCGCTGTTGTAAATTTATGAATGTTCGTTCTGAATGTTATTCTGTTATATAGATAGGTAGGATCTTTCGTTGTTAGTATTTTATGGTACAGAGTAAGCATTTGTAATACCCTTCGAGTATATATATTTAACCAACCAGTATCTACTAACTTGTATGATATTTTATTATGCCATGAAAGTATCTCGAGCAAGAATTTTGGACCTTCTCCATTTGATTTGTTATTAAGTAATCTGGACAAGGATGAAATATTTTGGAACAATAGGTGCATGCCTACACGTAGTTTGAACAAGCTTGAACCTGTATAAGCCGGTCAGGCCGAGAATTTATGGCACCTACCTCGTACTTACTGACTTTTCCCAGTATTTGAATTGATTCATATTTGATCATCGATATTTAGGGTATTTTTTCAATTAGCAGCAACAATCTCCTATATCCCAACCTTGTCCTTTAGAAACTATGAGAACAAAGTACCACAAACAAGAACAAACGCATTACGCATCTTGGTGCTTAATATCATCATTACCATTTTGCAATGTCAATCTAGGCTGTTTCTCGTTACCAATTCCATCCATTCACTCTACGTTTATTGACAAACATACTTAAGCGAATACAATTAGATCTAAAACGCCCACAAGCGTTCTACAAGCGAACAACAATGTCATTTCCACGATCATTGTATCGTTTTATGCTAATCAAAGCTCGATGGGACTTTTTGCCTTCCACCTTTGCTCATATATGCTCGGATCCACTCGCCGAAGGAGTGCCCGTTGGGGCAAAGAAGATTTCACGCGTTCGTAGAAGAATACCGAGATTGAATGGTTAATTACGATCGATTTGGTCGCCTTGAAAGTTAATGATAGACGCCTAGACATCGATTATCGACATGAGGGACCTTTTGGCGACATTTTTCCAGTCGCCCGCGACGTATAGGTTAGAGAAGGAGGGAAAAAAACAGAGATATTAGAGGTTGTACGTAGAAAAAAATCTCGCACGATATCTCGAGATGCTATTACATAACCTCACTATCGATTATCATATGAACAATGAAAACGGTACGGCCCATAGCCGGGTCGCCGCCTAAATCAAATGTTAATTTAAGTCGCCCGAGATGTCACATCGACGTTCGAATGGTGTTCTGTGTGTGCGCGCTTCAACGCTAGTGTGTATAGATTACATTAACATATAATATGTTATTATTCTATTAACAATGAATGAGGTGTGATTCAGTGGAACCAACCTTCTTGCCTTCATATAATATACCAGACTACGAGAGAAAGACCATCATCGTATACATCCATTCTTCAATTGAGGCCTACTCTTCGCGTTATCTAATGCCAACGAGTGGATGGTCGTGGATGTCGTATACACGTCCCTAAGAAGTACGTCGGAATATTAATGAGGACATTAGCATTATCGAAGGAACGGTTAATGGATTTAATGATATTCGAAAAGTGTTGTTTGTGAAGACTCACCTAGTTATATAGGTACCGATTGTGTTTATGTAAAGAGCCGTCGTATTCGAGGAATCAGAAAGTGACGTTTTTGAGGTAAATAAGATTTGGTTCAAGAATTGCTCGTGGTAAATAAGATACCTAACAATAATCTGCAAGCATCTCCTCATTTCACTTGTCGCTGACGCAACTGTATCCAAGTCATGACATATACGAGGGCGAAATGTTGACGAAACTGAAATGCCGAGAAACGGCCTCGTTTGCAGCGGAAAAAAAGCACTTTTCCACAACGACAATGCACCGGCTCATTCATCCCGTATTGTCATGTCTAAATTGAATGATTTGCGCTATGAATTAGCCATCCTCTATATTCAATGGACTTAGCCCCCAGCGAATTTTCCTATTCCCAAACCTGAAGAAATCACCGGGAGGAAAGAGATTTGCCTTAGATGAGGAGGGGCACCGTTTGAAAACCACACCAATATCGTGTTTTTCTTGTCGATTCGGGAGACATTTCAGCTCGCTCTCGTACTAACCATGTTCCTGTGATGCGACAAAGTGTCAAGACTGAGCCTCCAATGCAAACTGCTATAACCGGCGCTAGGAAGAGGATAGCTTGCGTCAAGTTTATACGAAGAGTATTTAAGAAATCGTTTTTGGATTTTTTTGAAGTAGCAACGAATCATGATGGTAGTGAGAATACTATAGTGATACTAACAAGGAAAGTGTCCCGGGTGTCAAATTCAGAACCTCCAACATAGGAGGGTGACGTTTAAATGCAATACCCAGTATATAACACACTTACATATCCTGAAAGACCTTTCAATAAGGTATAACACTTGTATTTAAGTTTTTGTTGTATCTATTTCTGATCAAGAATTTTCGAGGGAGTGTTTCACCCTCTCAGAGTGAATTTCAGCACAAATAGAAAAAAATTACAAGTCTCAACATACTCTACTTACCTACCAAGTTTGATTAAGATATAGAATACATACGTAGTTTTTTATAATACCGAGGTGAGAGATGATTTAAAAATTGCACAAAATTTCAACAAATATTTTTTAAAAAGCGTAGAAGATATAGTCCAAAATATACCAAATATAACAGTTACGAAACCAATATGCATACACGAAAGAAACTACAATAAATTTGCAAAATTTCGCAGTATAACTTTGAATGGCATCAAAGCTATAATTAACACGTTGAAAAATACAGGAGACGTAACTGGTGATGGACTAACGACCAAAATTATTAAGGATGCTGCTCAAATGTCTGCAAATAGTGACATAGTGAATGCTTCACTCGATACAGGTACATTTCCGGAAAACTGGAAAACATCGTACGTTCTTCCAATTCCCAAAGTGGCAGGGACAAAAGTATGTGAGGAATTCAGGCCTATTAATACTGTACCAAGTTACGAAGAAATGCAAAGAATTGGCGCCTTTAATATGATCCAGAAATAAAACAAGAGGGAATGCAATGGAAATCCTTACATTTACTCCGTCTAGCTTAATTAACAACATCGCTACTAGCATCATCATGTATTAGCACGAAACTCTCTCCAAGAAAATAAACCTTCTTTCTTTAGTACATTGAATCTCTCCCTTCAGATCCCAACGTCTTTACATTATAGAATCTTTCCGAGCTTAAAGCAATAACTATTGTTCTTTTATGGCCAAGATTAAATATCACACAGTCTTTGTTTCAAATCCGAACAAATCGGAACATCTCCAACAGAAATAATACCGCTTAACCTCCGATTATATGAAATATTTTACAATAGTACTTGGTACTGTATCCAAGAAGATTTAAATTTAATGAAACCTCCAACAATCGTCTACGAACCCCATTCTGTAACTTTCCTACAAAAGGCCATATCAAATTATATTCTAACGGAATTGCATTCGATCCCATAAATTTTGACAATTACATAACCTTAAAATATGTACCCACATGCACGTATGTCTCTAATATCTCTCCTCTTATACGTGGGCCGTGATATATGCACCATATGGACGCCATCAAGAGACCATCTATCTATTGTTCTCCATTACGATTACGGAAACCTAAGACTTAAAACAGCGTCCGTCTGTGTGTGCGCGCGCGCTGTCTGTGTGTACCTGCGATGAATTTCCTACTTCGTATCATCAAAACGCATCGATCTTTCGTGTTACGAGACTTTCGAGGTGTGGGATTGGTTAGATGCCTATCTCTCGGCGGTTGATTGCAACGGTAGTGCAACCGATGCCTGGTCGAGACAAATTGCCTCAAAATTGGAGCCGATAAATCTCGAAAATATGGAGTATCTCGACCGAGCTGGTCGAATTACCGACGCTGAATTTGAACGTTGTTGTTTTTTGATGTGTAGGTTGTTGGATATTGACGTTTTTTTTTTTTTTGTATAAGGAGAGATGTAATATATTACGCAGATTACGAAAAGGAGATTGGCGAAATTAGCTGTATTAGGTACATTACTTTTGCATGTTCACACTTTTTGTTATCGATTCATTTAGCTATCTCTTACGAATTCGCATTTTAATGAAAAGTATCAGGTGCACTTGTTGCTGGATCGAATGAAAAGAAATTCACTTGGGATGTTGAACACTTATAAGAACAGTTATGACATCCTTTCGGATACAGCGCACACTTTTAACTTTTTTTAATGTAGTTTGGTTCGTACATATTACGTACTTCTGTTATTACGTAGAAAAATCTTGAGAGAAATTTCTGTAAACTTTTTATAATTGGAAAATTCAAAACCCCAAGATGTTTCAAATACATTAAAAAGCTACCTTGTGCTTATGCTGCTAATCGTCGGGCATGGATGCCATCTAAATTTTTTGAAGATGAAATAAGAATTTCAGATAAAGACCTAACAAAACAGAAAAGAAAAAATTTATTATTCGTAAAATATTCCTCTGAAGTTTCCACCTCCATGATGCAGCCAATGGACGAAGGAATTATTCACACCTCAAAATCTCATTATCGACGCCTATTAGTAATGAAACAGATTACGAATTTGGATACTGGACCGTGTATTGAAGTAAATTTGCTAGAAGCGATGGAAATGTTAAACAAAGCTTGATAACAAATTTCGCAAGAAACCATAAAAAAATTGTTTTCAGCACGCCTGGAAAATGAATTTTGAGCAAGACGACGATTTACCGTCTTTAAGTGTATGGTTACAAAATAATCTGCAGGATCCTAGTATCGCGAATCTAGAAGCAACAGATGAATTTGTGTCAGTGCATAATAATCTCATTACTATGTGTATCTCTGGTGATACAAATTTTATTGAGGAAGTTTTAAAAGAAATAATTATATAACAAGAAATGCAATAAACAACCAAATAGACAGCCAAAACGAACGAAGAGTTTTGACAATTAACATTACAAAGTCATGGTAGAAGTTATCAGTAATACTTCTTTTTATCCAACATAACTTTCGTGTACATAGACAATTCTTTTGGCGCATGTAATTTTGCATTTGGCATCTGCAAATAGCAAACGTCGAAAATGTTAGCTTATCAGTCCAAACGCTACATTCTTAAAATGAATGGACTATGGCTATTCGTGAAAACGTCAAAACCTAATCTGACAACTGTGTAGCATAAACTGAATCACTTAAGCGCTGTCAGTAACGCTACAGAAAATAATACAGGTTGCACGTTTTTAAAGTTATTCTACCAACTTAAATTTAAAAAAGGAAAATTTCATGGCTTGCTAGAGGGTAAATTTAATGGATCATATGGTATTATACTAGAACTCCTTTTACATAGTTGACTATGACACCTCTCTTGTCAGACAGGTGTTTCAAACTACTTGTAGCTCATCCACCCCAAGTTGATTCCTAACTTTCTCCTTGTTTACATCACAGTGACAAGGGTATCTCTTTTAGTATTTCGTATTCATGATTGTGATATTCCTTTGTTATGTATATATATATATACACATCTAAAAAGAAAGAAACTAATTAGAACATCCAACATTAACCTCTTCCATTTCTCCGCGCTGCAACTATAGACGATGAACGCCACGGCCTGGTCATCGTCTCTTTTAACATTCCGAACGCCGCAGAACACGTCCTCTCTCGCGTACATCTCGTTATCTCGCGGACTTCCGCGATCGCCAAGAGATTGCATCTGCGCCCGGCTCGTCCCAGCGGTAAAAATCTTGGCCGACGTGCGAACGCGACCGTTGTAGAACATGTGTGACCGCTATTCCGGTGCCGCGTGTCCGTCCGAACAGGATGTCTGCGATAGCGTTCGATCCAGTTACCGGTCGCCGAGTACGGCGATTTTTTCGAGTGACCGGCGACCCACGGAGACCAGGAAGTACGTCGGGTCGTTGCGCGATCGTCTCTCTGTCGGCACTGGTGTAAAGGATCGTTAATCCTGAAGATTTTCCTCTTGTCTTATTCCAACGGGAAGAATTTCCAGTACGATCTTAAAGCTAGTGTTTCCAGTTCATGTAGTCCGAGGAAAATATCCACATTAACGTAGGAACTATGTAAACAGCAGAATACAGGAAGCTAAGTCGTATTGCATTGCAACAACACGGTCAAAATGTACCAGTTTCCTACTAATGATCGTTAACAGGTTAATAGCGAAGAGGTCGCAGCAATAAGCAGAAAAAGACGTCCGACATATTCACGTATGTGAATTAGCGATCTGTACCGTACGTTAATTAGTGACTAGGTTTATCGCTACCATACGCTATACCGTAGAAAGGTTGTAAGCTTGTTCGGTTGTCGCCACTTTTCCAATTAGTTCGTAGAGACGCCCGACTGACTGGGTGGCCGAATGCTAATCGGGAGGTACTTGACGCTAAAGAGGAGTAGTGTACCGATGAAGTTACCGTTGCCCGTAATGTGTTGGTTGTTATGGGATGTCGATAATTCGGAATGATTTGTTAACGATTTGTCTCGTTACGTCGTAGCCTGCTTTTTGGCGTCGAATTTAGGTCGAAGGTCTCGAGTGTACAGTTAGAGGATTTAAAGCTATTTACCGAAAAAGGAAATATCTTTGGCAGGATTTGAAATTTATGTTTAATTTAGGTACTTCTTATGAAAGCAACGAGAAGATGATTTAGGTGCGTTAGAAGATATTTTAGGAAGGAGTCCGAAGATACCGTACTCGATATATTGCCTCAGACTTTTCAAGAAACGAATCAGAAAACTCCGTGAGTGGGTGGATACAAAGAAGGTTGATAAACAAAACAATTCATATTGGAAATAAAGGATCTGGGTTGGTTGTTACCCTTTTCAAAGCCAAAAACTTCAATCTTATTTTAGTATGTGCTGAAGAAATATGGTATAGAAATATATATTCTTAAAGCATACAGTGCTATCTTTCTTTATATATATATATACTGCTTATTGCTGCGGAATATGTGATATATATATATATATATATATATATATATATACAGCTGCGAGCAAATGTTGTAGGCACCCTAATCAAACATGTTTCGCGCAGCAGGTAGCGCTTCTTAGAACAAGGGTACTGCGAACCTATACCTGGTCGTTAGCTAAAGTGGAAATTCCTAGAAAATATAAATTACGAAGCTATGACATATAAGACAGAAATTAAAATTTTTAGGTTGAGCAATATATTGTGCGTAGAGAAAGAAACGTCGTTAGAGTTCGGGCCTTCTTTTGTAAATTTGTGTATATACAATATGCTAAAAAAGCCCCAAATATCTGAGGCTTTATGAGGCCAGATAGTTTTATTGCACAAACAAGGATTGTCACAAATAAAAATTGCTAAGACAATAGAATGTTCGCGTTGTGCAGTGCAAAACACAATTAGCCGCTACCAAAGGACTGGAGAGTATCATAATCTACCCAAGAGCGGTAGAAAACGTGTAACGACTGTGCGAGAAGAACGATTGATAGAGCGTATCGCGCTCCGGGATAGGCACAAATCCGCGATAGCGATTTCTGCGGAGCTCCGCGCTCAACGAGACGCACCAATCTCCGTGCATACGGTAAGAAGAAGGTTAACTGCGGCGAATTTACGTGCCCGGAAACCGCGACACAAGCCTTTGCTGACCGAGCTACACCGCAAGCAACGCTTTACGTGGGCAAAGAAGTACCGACATTGGACTGTAGATGACTGGGCCAAAGTACTTTGGTCCGATGAATCTAATACAGACGTAAGTGCTTAAAAATATTTCATAATCCTCGCAATATACATAATTGAACTCAGTGCCCCTACTTTTCTCACCAAAATAGAAATATTCGAAAAGTTAACGTCCTCCGTTTATTCTGTGCAGGCGCACAGCGTTTCCGGAGCAAGTTATGTTCGGAGGAGGTCCGGCGAAGCATTTTCCCCAGAGTGTATTTTACCTACCGTTAAACACGAAGGTGGAAGCATTATGATTTGGGGGTGTACGTCTGCACAAGGTGTAGGGCAAGTCACACGCTACATCGGGATGTTGAAAGAGGTTCTCGAACCATCAATTGTCAGATTTTATTATATGGACTCAGAGGAGTGTTACTTTCAGTAAGACAATGCGCCTTGCCACAAGGCTAGACCTGTAATGAAATGGTTTACTGATATACTATTTTAACTTTTATCGTTCAGTACTACAAGAAAAGCTTTGGTTAAAAATCTACACATGCATCCGTATAGAGTAACCGTAACACAGCAATTATTGCCAATTGATATTCCACGACGAATTCAATATTGTCAGTGGTTTAATGAAAATCTTCATAATGATGATATTTTAGATTTAGCATTCATGTCAGACGAGGCCTGGTTTCACTTATCAGGCTATATTAACAGCCAAAATTACAGGACATGGGCTACAGAAAACCCTCATAATTTTGTTGAGACTTCTTTACATCCACAAAAAATTGGGGTCTGGGTGGCAGTGTCTAGACGTCGCATAATTGGCCCTATTTTTTTCCCATGAAAATATCAATGCGGAAAGATATGGCACTCAAATTTTGGAAGTGTTTATAAACCAATTACATGACGATGAATTGGAAAGGGGGTATTTCCAACAAGATGGAGCACCACCTCATGTAGCACATGATACATTGGAATATCTAGAAGAGCATTTTGGTGACAGACTTATTAGTCGCGATCGTTGGCCATCACGGTCACCTGACCTAACACCTTTAGATTTTTATCTGTTTGGGTATTTAAAAAATAAGATACATCAAAATCGACTTCACAATTTGGAAGAACTACGAGCAGCCATAGAGCAGGAAATTCGTAATATCGATCAAAACCAATTACAGCGACTGTTTGACAATATTAAGAGACGAATACATTTATGTCTTGAATCAAATGGAGGCCATTTCGAACATACATTATAATGTAATTGTTTTTTTGCAATAAAATTATACAAAAAACGGAATCGTTTGCTTTTAAATGTGTAGTGCTCAAATTTAAATATTTGTATTAATTCAAAAGCTATTTAAAATCATCTATATTTCATTCCATTTTTTTATCACATTTACATTAATTTTCTGCTTAGAAAATCAATATGAAATTGATTTTTTGAAGATCTGTTGTCAATATTTTATCACCCATCCAAAATCTATTTGCTAAGCTACTGGTCACGAATTCAAAACCGAATCGCCAACGTGACAAAAATTTAGCAAGGCGCGAAATTTAACCTCTCCTCAAACATTTAAAATCACCCAGTATACATAAAAAGCAAAAAAAGAAAATCGAATAAACAGTGGCGTAACATCTACCAACGTAAATCTCACGTATTTATTTGTCATCAATACTAGTAATCAATATAACGTAATACGTTCTTAATAACTTAGAGATTTGTTTCGGTCGGGCTTCTGGCGCTCTTTTTTGTAATTATAATGAATAAGTATGCTGTCGTTATGTAATTATTCCACGTAGAAATCAGGTTATCGGATTAATATTTGCCGTTTACCGCGTTATCGATTGCTGTCATATTATACAATATTAGAACGCGATGCTTTTTTGGAATTCCTTTTATATCGACCGTTTTCGCGTGTAGTATTCGCACTGCTTCGTTGAAAGTACAATTTTGATGCGATTTTTTTAGATTCCACACCGAACTAACGTCAATATTAAACCTTTTAGAAAAACACCAGTTTCTAGTTCGAATTGCGAATGATACGGATTCTATAACAGGACCTTGAGGTACGTAATTTTATCCGAGTATACGGTCGCTTGCTACAATAGCGATTTTCTTAAAATATATAATGAAAAACGTATTGTACAGGCAGAAGTTTATCCAGAACTGTTTATAGACATCGTCACAACTTTTTAACTAATATTTTCTAATGCCTCCTTTGGCTTCTATAATTGCCCTTATTCTTTTTGGCATACTGTCTATGCAAGCATTAATGGTATGTCCAATTGTAGCGCCATTTTGCCACACATCCTCTTTTAGTAGTGTTCCTTCTCGAATACACTGGTGATTTTAGAATAGTCCACACGTTCTCACACACGTAGATAGGTATACCTTATTCGTGAATTTTATACTTGTATTTGTAAATTATCGCGTTGTAAACAAACAAAAGCTTATATTTATAAGGTGGCCCTAATAAAATGGACTGGAACTTTGTATTCCAAACGGTCATCTTTAACGAGCTCGTTACAACCCAACTCGATCTGTTATTATTTATTTTTCGTCTTATTCTCTTTCTGACGTTTCCATTTCTTACAATGTCGTCGCTTGCAATCGTAGGCGGTCGTTTTTTTTTTGTTCTTTTTGTGTACAGTCCTTGCGTTCGAGGCTCATATTACAAACTGACCGCTACAGAGGATGACGATCGCCGCGACAACATCGAGCTCGCATGCATCTGGACTTTTATGGAAATTTCAATCGGATGCTTCTCAGGTTACCTATCTACTATATAGCGCTAAGTGAAAATGGCTTTATTACCCGCCGATTTACGTTCTAATTATTTTTTACGAGTTCGAATTAGGATGGTGTTGGTTCTGTTAGGACGAGGATGTAAGATTCTAATTGTGGTCTTTGTTATAGTCAATTTATTGTATTGGTAATGCTTCTGATAAGATTGATGGGTATTGGATGGATTTGTAACGACTTCTATTTGTTCTATAAATTCTATGCCATGTGTCTAAGAGGACAATAAAAGAGCACGTCGCCTGTGAACTTTATCCACGACTTCGTACGTTTGGTTAAAATTAAGTTATCGTTTGAGTCATGGCGCCATTAAAAATTTGCCCAATCACATTGAGATAATTTCTTTTACACCGTAACCCCTATTATTTTCAATACACTAACGAAATTTCTATTGTTCCGTATGAACTTTTGAAGAGAATATTTGGTTTTATTCAGCAAATTATGCATCGAAGTTAATGCTGAACTGCAAAGAAACAACGTAAATGTAAGAGAAAACAATATTGAAACAGTTTATTATGTTTTATACGATGTAGCGGTTGCGGCAAAAAGCGAAAAACGTCTACAGAAAAAGGTTAGAAATATGGAACTCAACATTAAGAAAGAATGGAATGAAGATGAACAAAAGTAGAACTGAGGTAATGGCAGTAGTAGAAGAACCAGTATAAATGAAAATCCAAATCGAAAAAACGGAAATCGAACAAGCAAAATTTTAAACGTTCAAATATCTAGGATCTATATTCCACGAGAGTGGGACGCAATAAGCAGATACCAATAAAAGAATCGAGAAAACAACGAAATTATACAGGGTGGCGCAGGGGAATTGGAAATTTTGAAATAACGTAATTTTCACGAATAAATTCATAAAACTAGTAATTTATTAACGAAAGTGCATGTATGCAGCATGCCATTTGCGTTTTTACAATCAAAATGTCCAAAAGTGTCTCTTTACTTTTTAAGGACGACATCGGAAAGATGTCCTCCCGTTCGGCGCTCACACTCTAACAGCCTGTTATGAAAACTCTGGAATGCGCGGTGTAGCAAATCTTGGGGAATGGCAGTGATTTCTTGTTGAATGTTCTCCTTCAGTTCATGGATTGTTGCAGGTCGTGTACGGTATACCTTGCCTTTAAGATACCCCCACAGGAAGAAGTCGCACACACTAAACATTCAATGTCACCGTTACGTGAAATAATGCGTCTTCCAAACAATTGACGAACTGCTGCCATCGAATGTCGAGCAGTGTGTGACGTGGTTCTGTCCTGCTGAAACCACATGTTTTCCATGTTAAGATTAAGCTCGTCTGAAGCATTTCAACATATCGAGCGGATGTTACTGTCGCTGCACTACCATCCTCACGTGCAAAAAAATAAGGGCCGATAACACCATGACATGATACAGCACATCATATTGTGACCTTGTCGCTATGTAGTGGTCGCTGGTGTAACTCACAAGGATTGTCCTGGGCCCAATAACGAAAATTCTGTTTGCTTACGAAACCGTTCAGGTGGGAATGGGCTTCGTCTGATATTCATATGTTACCAACGAAATTCGCGTCCTCCTTAATTTTAGCCAATATCTGCCTACTAAACTCCATACGTGACGCTGGGTCTCGTTTCTGTAATTGTTGCACAATCTGCAATTTCAGTTCATGGATTGTTGGAGGTCGTGTACGGTACACCTTGCCTTTAAGATACGCCCACGGGAAGGGGATCTCGCAAGCCATTCAATGTCACCGTTACGTGAAATAATGCGTCTTCCAAACAATTGATATTGATTGATATTAGAAAAATTAAAGGTGGCCATCAAGGAAGAACGTCGAGGAAAATTGACCAAGGGTGTGTTGCTCTTGCAGGACAATGCGCCGGTTCACAAGAGCAAAGGTGCAATGGCTGCTCTGCACAAGCATGGCTTTCAATCAATAGTCCATCCACCCTACAGTCCAGACCTAGCGCCTAGTGATTTTTATTTGTTCCCCAATTTAAAAAAAGACTTACGTGGACGAAAGTTTTCCGACGACAATGAGGTAAAGGAGGCAATTTTGTCCCATTTTGAGGCGAAAGATAAAATATATTTTTATGATGATTTAGAAAAATTAATTCATAGATCTAATAAATGTATTGTGCTTAAGGGTGACTGTATTGAAAAGAAAAAATAGATTCATCGTTTTATTTTATTTAAAACCTTTGCATTCCACGAACATCTGGACCTTTCCTCGTAGTTATAGCTTATTTAATTATGTTAGAAAGTAAATAAATAAAAGCATGACAAGCCTTAAAATAACAATATTACCAAGGATAAACTTGAATTAAAATTTTTTAAGTATAACTTCGACACGAATGGTTATATACATAGTGTTATACCAAGTCATTTGTCATACGTTGAAGTAAATCTCTCCGTTGGTAATCGTCATCAGTTTTAAAAGTTTCAGTGGTGTGGTTAAAAGTGAACAATACAATATATACAAAACAAAACCAAACAAGGAAGAATGTTACTGATTATGAATAGTACATAATGGTCTCAACGGAGCTGTATTCAACTACATTGAATGGCTTCAGAGTACACGCCAACACACAAGTTCCTTAAATCTTGTATACAACCTGGTTATTGTCAATGATGAAGTTAGACAAGTTACTCGGTGAAAAATAAAACAGCACTGCAGGTATATTTATCTACTGTACCCTGACTGCAGTAAAACCTGTCTATATTTTCAACGATAGTAATAGACAATTGTAATAAGTAATTGCATGTATACTAATGACCAAAATAAAATATCAAATATACTAATTAATTATCGGAATCTCTTAATAGTCCTTCTCTCAATATCTCAATTAAATTTGATAAAAAAAGATTTGTTTACTGTTACCATTTTATTAATAAAATAACAATTGAAATAATCATATGAATTTGATCTATGAATCGAATGGTAGCGTGAAACAGATGAACAAATAATTTCAATTTATTATGCGAATGATATTGACGGACATTTGAATCAGGTGATAAGTAAATTTGGTGATTGACATTGTTACGTTCTCCTGGTTTGAAGAACAACGCCGCTGTAGCCTGCTCGTAATTTCCTAAATTACTTGACCAATACTTACTTGTAGAGTATGTTCGCTTATTTACTAAAGGAGAGGTTGTACAGTGAAACTCAATGCGCATGCGCAAAAAAAATATATTTAAAAATGAAATGGTTACACGGTTTCCACTCTTGCCTATGTACATGTACGATGTACGTAAGATATATAGATTTGCAATAATTGCAGTTATTCGAGCTCTCTTATACATGTAATGTACATTAGCATTTGTATATGTATTTTCATTGGTAGCAACATAAAGTAATGCCTCAGCATGTACGTTGCAACGCTATGTCTTAATTCTGTTTAAAAGGTTAAACTCTTATATGCTTCCGCTGAAGCTTTGTCAGAGGCATGTACTAATGCCTCTATCTGTTTGCATGCACCACTACCTTTTATAGGGGAGCCAACCCTATTTATTTCTTAAATTTATAAGCGCACCTCGGTGCTTTGCTTATTTATATGTCCCTTTCCGGGAGCCTAATATACTTTCCTTGTTTTAAATTTGCCTAAGGGACTTGGCCCTGTATTATTGGCATGTATTTGTACTTGACCAAATACGTTTGTTATATTCACATTTATAGGGGAACCCACCCTATCTCTTAGAGCTTGAACGCCTGGTTGAGGGCGACAGTAGCGATAATAGCCGATCTCAATACAACAGTAATGTCACAGCTACCCAGGCGTTCTCGTTTGAAATGTTACGCTATGTGCAATCTTTAGCTCTATACTACTGCGCCCCAAAGAAGGGAAAAATCCAGTAACCAGCAAATGTGCGAACTGTGCACCGACAAGTAAAACGGAGCGATGATGCCGACATTACATAAGAAAACTGGTCCGGGACACTCGTCCGCTACGACGAGCAACTAAATGAAAAATGAAAAAGTCCCGATACGACAAGGACCGAACAAACGTACAAAAGACAACGGGCGCTGCGGCCGCAACGACCGTCAGCAAGAAGCGGAGTGATCGTACTTATAGAGGAGGTCTATACATGCGCGCCGACAATCTCACCAAAATAATTTCCGACACAAACTTAACTGAAGACTAAAAATATGTATAGACGACAATGGACACAGTAGCCTCGACGTACGATGATAGAAAATCGAGAATTTATACTTATTAAAAAATCTATACGTGTGGTCCGACGACGTTACCAAATGACTCCCGCCAGAAATAAATGTATAGACAACGTCCTCGACGATTCCCGCCAAAACTAGAAAAACTTAGAAATCTCTAATAATCTTACGACGACGTTACTGTACACGTTACGACGAGGCACGAAAGGTGACCGAGAGTGCACCATCGCTAATACCTCGACTGTCGCGCGGGAGACGACTGCCTATGCTTGTGTACCTTAAATTTCAAGAAAACTCCCATTACATATCCGACGACGTTGCAGTGAATGATTTCTAATTAGGCAGTTTTAGCTAGCGTAATGCGAATGGCTGACTTGCATACATATACAATGCGTAATGTACATATATATTAAAATAAAATTGGATATAAGAGAGCAAAATAAATAAATATAAAAATGAAAATAAAATAATATTCTAAATGAAAATAATAATGCAAAGAAGATAAAATACATAATAGTAAAAAATTTAGTAAATACAAAAAACAATGTTAAGTCCTTAACAGACATCAACTGATAGAAATTTCATATGAAGAAATTGTTTCCGTTTCTCCTGTGTGAATATGTCTCGGTCATTAGCCAATTGCAAGCCCGTAATTTAAGGCCTATCTATTCTAAGTCTGCATTCTTAACGTGAATGGAGTAAACAAACTTAATACGGTCCTGATATTATGCACGTATATTACGCCCTCGTATAAGTAATTTTCTATGAACAGTTGCATGCTTCATTGTAGCAGTCACGAACTTTTTTCCGTAATACTAATTTCTTATCAAAATAATCGATCAAGCTGTTTTAGAAAACCAGTTGAATAGAACAAGTAAACCTCTTCATTCTTCGCGATAATCCTCTAAATTGCCAACGCAAACAGTCAACAGGTAATGCGAGCTCATATCACTGATAAATACGAAAATAATACGCTACGTTTCTAACTTTAATGTCACCTTAATTCCAGCTTGTAGAGTGTGATCTATGTCTCGCAATTAGGTGTTAATTACAAGCTTTAGATACTAATATTTCATGCTTATTTATCATCCGGTTGTGTTGGAAAACCTTAGTCCGTCGAAAGAGTAAATTAATGGTAACTTGCTTTAATTGATGCAGGCTCGAACGGAGAGAAAAAATGAAGCAATTTACCGGCGTAGAAATGACAGGACCATTGGAAGGGAAAAAAACGAAAGTAGCTGGTACTAAAACCGGACAAATTCGAATCGGTAAACGCTAATAGCGACATTAACGATCCGGCGTAAATTGGATCCGCGAAGATTATTGAGGAAATTGGAACTTTCTTCTTCGGCACGATGAAGACGAGCGTTGATATTAAACGAGATATCCGAATGTTTGTCGCGTAATATTTTCGTGTAACGACGTTAATTATATCGATCAGGTAATTTCACTTTTACATATTTATGTGTGTGCAATTTAAACAGGCTTTTCCCGCTTTAATATTTAAGGCGAACTGTTACGCAACGTGAATATTGAATTCTGTTCCTTTTCCTCCTAATTGCAAACCGCAACTAAGCAATGCATAGGTAAAAAGTGTATAAAAATCTGCATCGGGAAAGAGTGTGAAATCAAGTATTACCTTTCAAAGTAAAACGCCTCCAAGCATCTCCAAAACTTATTTATTGTTAAATAAATATATTATCGAAGTATACATATATGCTAATCAAAATACCGAGAGGCAAATTTGGTATCCGAGGAGGAAAAAACCAAAGTAAATTGTTATAAGGAGGTAGAGTTATTAAACTGAAACATAGCTAAGAAAATTGGACGATCCCCATCGCCTCATCAACAATTTTATAAGGTTGGGCAATTCCTACGGTAAAAATCGCACTAAAACAATGCAGCTATCCATAACTCCAGTGGTTACGTTAAAAGGAAATCAACTCATTACAATGGCCTACTCGATAAAATTACGATTTTCTAGCCCAATGTAATTAAATTCCGAAAAAATATCGGTCTCGGAAGGGACTCGAACCCTATATCCTTGTCTCCGGAATAATGGGCTCTCCCTTGCACCATAAGATCATTGAATTCAAGTCGCCTTAAAAACCCCTAGATATCACGATGTCATATTAATAGCTCACGGCCACTATATTATTGATACGGCAAGGGCGTAACAGTTAAATTAATATCCATATTAATACTAATATTAACACTTAACCACCGTAGTGCAAATACTGTAACGTCTTCACCGTTGTGCGGTCAACAAAAAATCCGTAAATGTGATATTTTGCTGTTTTCAACACAAACGCTAGAATTTTTCTTTAGTAAAAAAAAACAATAATATAGAAATAACCTAAAACAAATAAAAAATTGTAGAGAGATTGTGTTTACAATTTTTACAAATTTTTGACGCACATGCTAAACATGCAGGCAAATTTTACACAGATAAAAGGTTTTTCTTTTAATTCTAGAAGAACGAGCGCAACATGTATTTCATTTTTCCAGGTTTTCCTCTAGAACTTCCGCTCAATGATATATAAATTCTGCAATTCAGATTTTTGAGTACTCTTATATGTATATTTCGTTCTGATGGTGTATAATATTACATACGAGGGGAGGTCCAGAAGTTCGTGGAATGAAAAGGTTTTAAATAAAATAAAACAATAAATCTATTTTTCCTTTTCATTATAATCACCCTTAAGCACAATACATTTGTTAGATCTATGAATTAATTTTTCTAAACCATCATAAAAATATTTTTTTATCTTTCGCCTCGAAATGGGCCCAAATTGCCTCCTTTACATCATTGTCGTCGGAAAACTTTCTTCCACGTAAGTTTTTTTTTTAATTGGGGAACAAATAAAAATCACTAGGTGCCAGGTCTGGACTTTAGGGTGGATGGACTATTGATTGAAAGCCATGCTTGTGCAAAGCAGCCATTGCAACTTTGCTCTTGTGAACCGGCGCATTGTCTTGCAAGAGCAACACTCCCTTGGTCCAATTTCCTCGACGCTTTTCCTTGATGGCCTCCTCTAATTTTTCTCCTCCTACCTTTTTCTTTGTAATCAATCAATAATATCCCCTCACAATCCCAAAAAACAGTAGCCATCAACTTTCTAGCCGATTCTGAGACTTTGAATTTCTTTGACGGTGGTGTCCCCTTTTTATGCCATTGCATGGACTCCTGTTTGGACTCAGGCTCAAAGTGATGAACCCATGTTTCAACTCCGGTAACAATCCGCTACAAAATCTGTGCAGATTTGTCTCCACACAGCTCCAAAAATTGTTTAGACGCGTTGCTGTTTCTGCAGCGGCGTGAGCATTCTCGGTACCCATCTTGCACTGACTTTTGTCATACCCAGGTGGTCATGTAGGATACGCAAAATGGTGATATCTGATACTCCAACAAATGCAGATAATTGTTTTTTCATCAAACGGGCATCTTGCAGTGGAAATTTTTGCACTTTTTCGACGATATCTGATGTGGTGGCCTCAACTGGCCGTCCTGAGCGGGGGTCGTCTTCAATCGACTCCCGACCATGTTTAAAATGACCATGTCACTTATAAATCATTGATTTACTAGGGCACTGTTCCCCATAAACGGTTTCCATTACATTCAATATGGTTTGAGCGTTCTGTCCTTACTTTGTAAGAAACTTTATCACAGCACGGTGTTTAGTTTTCTCCATAGTTTCAGTTTTCTTCCAGATTGACTTGTTTAGCAGGCAACTATTCGTAAACGACTGACGCTATAGGGCTGCAACTTAACTTGTATACTAATGATGAGTCGCCAATCAGAATGACACCTAGCGAGCGTCACTATCCCCAGTCCATCCCCTCCATTCCACGAACTTGTGGACCTCCCCTCGTATGTCCACTGCAATACAACTTCTAGCAGATCTGCCGTAAGTAACTGCATCAGCTATATTCCCTAATCCGGTTGATCGTCGTAACCCTGGAAGCTGTGTAGTGATATTGTGCTTCTGGATTCTCACGCGAGAAACAAAAATTTGCGATGACAACTTGTAGCAATTTTTCCCATAAAAGAATTTTACATTGTTTTGAGAAGTGCCTCCGCTAGTTTCAGTTTCGTACGACAATTCATTAGTTTCTTCTGCATGCTGTTTCTATAGCAGTTTTCTCGCCATTTTTAAACGTTTGCTTTTGAATTCTATTAAAACAAAAAAGAAATAAGCTCCGAAAATTACATTGAAATCCTCTACAAGTGGATTCAAACTTAAAACAACATGCAGCTAAAGTTAATACGGCCCTGATATTACGTATATCTGCATCTAAAAAGGATACACGCAGATTCATTACGTTAGAGTTTTCCTCGTTCAAATAATAACGGTAATTTGGCGATGTGAGAACCACATTCCTTTCAATTCTTTATCCACGTATTATTACGTCGAAAAGATGTTGTCAAATCTCACGCAAATCAATGGAATTTTATTTTAGAGATCTCAAGATGACCATGTACAGCGTTATTACCTTACTTACGTCATTGCTACGAACAATATTTCGCGTTCTCTTTTTCGTCTACATGGGAAAATTTATCACGCACAAAACAAAGAATATACATACCGTAAACAATAGGAATATACCAAAATCAAGGTAGAATTTGCGAGTGTATTTAAAAATTCACTT
Source organism: Trypoxylus dichotomus (assembly GCA_023509865.1). Taxonomy (NCBI): domain Eukaryota; kingdom Metazoa; phylum Arthropoda; class Insecta; order Coleoptera; family Scarabaeidae; genus Trypoxylus; species Trypoxylus dichotomus. The sequence continues at coordinate 2,119,984 of CM042080.1, forward strand.
TCCTCTCGAAAAACTTCTTTAGCCGTTTTTTTTATTCCTACGTAAATCGAAACGAAAGTTCATTCGAAGTAAAGGCAATAACAATACATCGATTATCGACGGATAATCGAAGGGAGCCATGAAATCTAGAACAAAACGGAACTCTTACACGAGATTAAAGCGAGGTGGTTCTTCTTTTTGTTGTGATTCCGATATCTGACTCAGCATCCGGATAAAAAGGCGTACAACTAAAAAAAAGAAGAACGAATTGGATATCGCGAAATGCGAAAGTGGGAAGACGGTCATGCACCAGGAGACAAGTGACAATCGGCGATGACAATAATTGCGTAAAAAAACATACAATCACCGCGTTTCTCGCTAAATCCTTCGAGAGTTCGATTTTGTACGTTCAGGAAACGCGTTTATTGCATTGTGTGTCTTCGTTTTGTTACTATTTATTCGCCGCCGTTCGATTTATATCGTTTTTGTTTGAAGCTGTGGGAATTTCGTTAGAATCGAAAACTTTCTTCGCTTCAATAGACGAGATGCTGTCCATTTACTTCATTTATACAATATATACACTATTATTCATAGATTTTGCACCACATTGTGAAATATGGATACTAGATATTTTTAATGGAAATATAAAAACGAAATTATATAAATAAATCAGTCTAGTACAGAATATTACGTTTAAAAATAACTTAAAGTCATATTTAATTAAAAAATGTTATATATAATATAAAGGACTTAAAGCAGAAATAATGTAATGTAATGTTACGTATGTATATATATATATATATATATATATATATGTACACCCAGGGACATGAATATGAGGCACCCTTTAGGTATTTTAATATAGCGGTATTAACAGACAAATAGTCTTTACCACCATGCCACACTGCGGCTGCAAGTTTAACGTGGTTTCGGGAAGCGAACATTGACATCTTGGAATGCCCACCCCAAAGCGCGGATCTAAATCCAATCGAGCATTTGGGGGTTATTATTAAGCGAAAGGTATGCGAACACAAAAGCAAATCCAAACAAGAATTAAAAGCAATACTTGAAAGAGTATGGGAGGATATTCCAACTTCAACCTGTCATATGTTAGTGGCCAGTTTACCTAAAAGGATTAAAGCTATCATAAAAGCCCGCGGGAGGCCAAGGAAATATTGAATTTCTAGTTTTTAGTAATAAATATTTGCTTTTATAATATTTGTATTATTTGTTCATTGATTATCTTAAATGTAATTGAAAAAATTGGGGGGGTGCCTAATAATTGTGTCCCTGCCTGTATGTATGTATGTGCTTGTAAAAATCGGCTTTCACAAAGTACAATGTATTAGAACATTATTAATCAACAATTTCATTTATTTTCGATTTTTAAAATCTTACGAGAGTAAATATTTTTTTTATTACTTTAAAATTACGTGGTTTAGCTATAGCGAAGTGAATATTTATTAGCCTGAGCTTTAAACGTAGCATTCGAGGCAGCATAGCTTCTAAAATGATTATTTTAAAGTTTGAATCTGCCCAGGAATAATTTTGTTGGATATGCACCATCTGTATTATTACAGAAAATTATATAACTCAAAAATGATTTACTTCAAAGGCAAGTTTTATTAGAACAACTGGCTTTAAAACAATTTCAGACATTTCTATCGATTATAAAAGTTCGGGGGCACCATTTAAAATTAGAAAATTTAGAAGAATACCCTCGCTACAATTATAAATGAAAGGATTCCGAAAATATTTTAAATCAAAAGAATCTGATTCGAAACTACTCTAGCACCTGCCAAATTTAAAAACGTAGATGTTTATTAGTTTTCTATATTCTTCTAATTTTTATCTTCTGTTATAAGCAATGTTTTCGTTATTTTAAAGGATAAAAAAAATGAATTAAAAAAATACCATTAGAATATTTAATTTCATTAAAAAAGCCAAGTCACTCACACACATTATAAATTTGATCGATTCAAATCTTATACAACATCAATAAATCGATTTCCCCTATCTTTTTCATCGCATCATCGCACATAAAATATAATTGATTCATAAAACTAACTGCATATGTATGTATATAGCCGAGATTTCCAACATGAAACAAAACCGCCTGTAAATTAACAACAGCTGCTGTTTATTCATCTCCAACGTTACGAAATAGAAATATTATTGAATGAAACTACCTAGACATGATAGGTAATACGGCACGCTTATTGTATACTCAATTAATGTCATCTAACGTTTAGCATAACTGGTGCCGATTTAAGTGTTTATACGAGGTATAAGCTCATCCTAAGAATTGATAAGATTTATAGGTTTTATTGCTGTTATTATTATTATTATTAGAATTATTATTATTATCACCTCATAGTACATAATAAGTTTAATTTAAATCCTATACATTCTTTGTTGTAATATTAGATATTAAAATATAGCATCTTAAATTACACAGTTGTATTACATCTGATGTAACGTATAATGTAACGAATCGGATGCAATTACTTAATTGGAGGATATTGCACAAGATCCACAAATACCGTACCAATACTAATCGCTAAAATCAAATGCTTGTAAGCATCCGATACATCCACATGTATGTAAATAAATAGACACATATTACTTTAACACGATCCTAATTTGCAATGATCCAATCTCGAAATTACGCCATACCGTTTAACTTGTAACTCGTAGATTAGAATTTATCTACCGCGAAAAGAGATGCCTTCTTATGCTTTTAAACGGGCATGTTTTAGTGTGGAGACGCACACTCTATAGCTATAGTAATCTCGAAACGTACTCATTCAGTATAATTGAAATGGTATTAAATTGCGACCTTGGACACCCTGCCGGTAGCTCAAGCAACAGTTCGAGCTGGATAAAGATTTTGCATAGTATTAAAATAATAAGGCGGCATTCCTCCACTGGTGGCCTGGAAAAAATGTAACGGATATTCGTAATAACTTCTTTCCTTTTCTTAAATGTTAAATATACAATACTTGTTACATACGCGCGATATTAATAACATTGTGTACATTCATGCCAGCTAACGGTGGCGAAGGTAAAATGGTGCGTCTAAAGACGTTGATGGGAATATAGATGTCCTTCGTGATAGAAATTGAATTTGCGTGTAAGTGTAACTGCTGGCAATGCTGCGATATAATTCACAATGCTGTTACTTGCTGGGGTTTATGATTCGTATGGAGAATCTACGGAATATTCGTGTGTCTTTAGAAATATTTTGCATGATATCTCGTGTGATACAATTTGATGACAGTAATACAAAGGGAAAGTTTCCGAGTTATCTGGAGCGGGGGGATTGTATAATCTTGGACCAAGCGTTACTGGTCATAGAGTAACATATTCTCAGCGAGTTTGGATTCCTTGTGATAATTAACCTTCCTATGCCTTTGATATTACAAGTATACATTTCTCCTGATAAGAACCAAGATAAGAGAGTTGCCTCTTGTGCCAATTTTGGTTTTAGAATCGTATCCTGTATGATTAGAGATAGCATTTGGTGAGCCTTGTACCAAATCCAAGATGGCGAAATTGAATAAAACTAGTAATGTATTAACGAAAGTGCATGTATGCGGCATGCCATTTATGCCACAATCAAAATGTCCAAAAGTGTCTCTTTACTTTTTAAAGATGACATCGGAAAGATGTCCTCCCATTCGGCGTTCACACTTTAACAGCCTGTTATGAAAATTCTGGAATGCGCGGTGTAGCAAATCTTGGGGAATGACAGTTCTCCTTTAGTTCATGGATTGTTGCAGGTCGTGTACGGTACACCTTGCCTTTAAGATACCCCCACACTAAGATCAGGTGATCTCGCAGGCCATTCAATGTCACCGTTACGTGAAATAATGCGTCTTCCAAACAATTGACTAACTGCTGCCATCGAATGTCGAGCAGTGTGTGACGTGGCTCCGTCCTGCTGAAACCACATGTTTTCCATGTTAAGATTAAGCTCGTACAGTCTCGGTGTAAAGAATATTTGAAGCATTTCAAGATATCGCTGCACTACCATCCTCACGTGCAAAAAATAAGGGTCGATAACACCATGACATGATACAGCACACCATATTGTGACCTTGTCGCTATGTAATGGTCGCTGGTGTAACTCACAAGGATTGTCCTGCGCCCCATAACGAAAATTCTGTTTGTTTACGAAACCGTTCAGGTGGAAATGGGCTTCGTCTGATATCCATATGTTACCAACGAAATTCGCGTCCTCGTTAATTTTAGCCAATATCTGCCTACTAAACTCCATACGTGACGCTGGGTCTCGTTCATGTAATTGTTGGACAATCTGCAACTTATAGGGATGGAAATGTAATTCGTGCAGTATTCTTTGTAAGCTTCGTCACTTAATCCCTAGCGTAGATGCATGTTGTCGAACGGAGCGGCGAGGACTTCTCTCGATTGCAGCTCTAACAGCCTCAATGTTCTCTGGGGTACGTACCGTTCGAATGCCACCTGGAGATGGGACACGTCCATGACGTCCAAGCTGGTATATATATATCAAACAGCCCATGTACCATATAAATGGTGTCGGAGTTTATTCTTCATTGCTATAGAATTACATTATCTCATTTTTTTCCTATTACTGTCTCTATTTATCAATTTATCGAGATATATAGTGCTGGGTAATAAGATCTCTTTATTCTTCTTAGGAACATAGCTAACTAGAGTAATGTTGTTGCTGACACCATATACTGAAGAGCATATTGTGCAATATTTGGATGGTTTGAAGTTTATTATGATGTCCTTTTTATTTTGAGGCAATATTCCAATCTTAATAAATCTTGTAATGAATTCACATTAATGAAGTAATTGTCACGCACAAGCTCTCTCAATGGCCTTTTAATTGATGATACAAAACTTAAGACCAAACAGCTTGTTTCCCAAAAATGGAACCATCAATCAACCAGTTCGACTTTCACAATTCGTAAAGAATTTTATGCCATAAGAGTATGCAGTTTACCTTTCCATTTCGTAATAATCGAATAAATAAACAAAGAGAAAAGATAATTATTTTACTTTTATAGATTAAGGTCTTCATCACGTCTCATTTTTTTTTTTTTTGAAAAAAAAAGAAAAAAGAAAATCAATCCGTAATTTTAGACCACTAACCAAATTAGTAGCTCATATATACCTCCAGTAAATCGCCAAATTATAAGACGTACTGTGGGAAATTTCATGAGGAGCGTGTTTCACGAAACCTTACATGCACATACGAGTATGCAAAGACAATGAAATCAAGGTTAATTGGCTGTTTTGCGACGGTTTTCGTTAGTGGATTTTACCATTGCGCAATTAACACAAAAGGAAGAAAAAAAACGAGCGGTTTATTGCTACATGTCGGTTGATCATAACAAACAAGACGTTTTAAATATGTATATCGCGGTCTTAATTCTTTGAAATTAACACGCTTTTGAAGGAAACGTAATAGGATTGGAGAAAGATGCATCTACCGCAACAGATATTCTTGTTGTTCCTTTTCCCAGCGGTTCTGTCTATCTCCATAATCAAGATGCGCACTCTTTTGTGGTTAATATTCGTATTTATAAGTCGCAAAATACCAGAAGCAAAACCGCTTTGGGGGAACTCTGCCTGATGTTTTAGAATATCTTAAAAGGTTTATTTAGATACAGAGAATGAGATGAAACTTATTCTATACGCTAAATACAAAGTTACCATACAGATTCCGCGTACCTGTTGTTTGTAATTTCCATAAAACATCATCAGAAAACGAGCTCTTTAATAGCGAAAGTTTACCATAATAAATCTTCAAGCAGATTAAGTTTTCAGCTGTAATTTTTCGCCGATCTCGCAACGAACACATTCTAATCTAATCGAACCCAAACTGTAAATTACAGCGGTACAAATTTCACGTTGAAGCAAGTCGTTTTAACATACGCCGGCTATAAATTATAAGTTTATAGTATTGATCGAGGTATTAGGATGTCCCGCAGGCGCGGTGTTGATTATTTTTTCTTCTTCGCTAAACACTTCGTAAGAATGAACCAGTTTCTACTAGAGAATGATTAATTCTAATTCGATCGGAAATCGATAGCTTGATTTGTGCGTTCGGTATTGATATCTAGAGTGCCGTATAGTAGTAGTAGAAAGTGGTATTTACGCGCAAGTAAAAGTATAGGGTATTATAAAATTGGGTTGGGCTCATCTGTTTCATCAATTAAAAAAGGAATGATTTTCTAAACGACTAAATGAATTGACTTGATCGTCTTACGTTGAACTGTTCGAAATTAAGATAATCCGCTTTGGTGTATGATACTACAGTTAGGAACAAAATGAGTTTATGAATATCTCATGCTAACTTTCATGTTCGGTGTGATGTATTACCTGTTACAGTTATGGTTTATAGATGGCGCTGTTATATATAGGGAACTTAATGGTCTGTTATCATATTCATTACTATATAAACCGCATATTATCGTATCTAACGGACTTTTCATTTAATTTAATGTTTTTTTGTTCGAAGTATGTAGTCTATTGAATGTTTGAAATTTATAGTAGTAATTTTTCATATTGTTTTCTACAAAATCTTCTACTTTGCCTACAATTTTCTAAAACTCGTAATTTATCTAAGTTGGGAAACTAATTAAGTTTGGATAAATTTCCTTCAATAATTTCCCTAGATACGTCGCTTTAATTTTGGTTAAATTGAAAAACATTTCCTAGACTTGCATTATAACTTCGAAGATCTGACACATTCAAAATACCAACTATTACATTTGTTACACGAAAACCTGCTATATATATCAACAGTATCATCAGCACTAATTCATACAAACTGGTGAGAGATATTTAGTTTAATTTATTGTATGACATTTTGTGAGATATTGTTTCCGTAATTTTGAAGGATCAAAGATTTGTTAATATATATAAGAAATGTCCTTAACTTAGAGTTTAGCAGTATACCTAAAAGGATGAAGTCAATCCAAATAGTGTACAAATACAGCTACATGTGTGAGGAGATTCAAATTTTACAAGAATATAACAAATCTTTAATGATGGCAGATCTACACTTTGCACTTTTTCGACGATGTCTGATGTGGTGGCCTCAACTGGCCGTCCTGAGCGGGGGTCGTCTTCAATCGACTTCCGACCATGTTTAAAAAGACCATGCCACTTATAAATCATTGATTTACTAGGGCACTGTTCCCCATAAACGGTTTCCATTTCATTCAATATTTATTCAATATTTATTCAATATTTATTCAATATTTATTCAATATTTATTCAATATTTATTCAATATTTATTCAATATTTATTCAATATTTATTCAATATTTATTCAATATTTATTCAATATTTATTCAATATTTATTCAATATTTATTCAATATTTATTCAATATTTATTCAATATTTATTCAATATTTATTCAATATTTATTCAATATTTATTCAATATTTATTCAATATTTATTCAATATTATTTCATTCAATATGGTTTGAGGGTTCTTTCCTTGCTTTGTAAGGAACTTTATAACAGCACGGTGTTCAATTTCCTCCATAGGTTCAGTTTTCTTCCGGATTGACTTTTTTAACAGGCAACTATTCGTAAACGACCGACGCTATAGGGCTGCAACTTAACTTGTATACTAATGATGAGTCAGAATGACATCTAGCGTGGGCCCTATCCCTACTCCATCCCCTCCATTCCACGAACTTCTGGATCATCCCTCGTAAAAGGGTTACACTATTTAATACGGGTTTCAGTTGAACGACCTTTTTCACCTATGTATCCTAAATCGCAACAGCAGGGAATTTTGTAGACACCTTTAGAGCATAGGGTCTAAACTTGATCCTCAGGAGAAGGGAGAATGTCGGCAATTCTCGATGGGAGCTTAAACACTACTTTGATGTTTTGTTTCTGAAGAATTGTGCCGATACGTTCGGTAACACCGTGGGTGGAAGGAAGATATGCCGTACCTTCAAAGTTTTCGGAATCTTGGGGCTTGTCTGCATGGGAGGGATGTAAGTGTTTACTGATGGTTTTCTGTATATTCCGATATTGGTAACCATTATTTTGGAGCGATGACTTAATGTGCTGTAGTTCGTTCGACAGGTTGTCTGGTTCAGAAATAGAAACAGCACTATCTACCAGGGAATTTAAAACACTTAATTTTTGCGCGGGATGATCAGGTTGCGTGGGTTTTCTCTATAGACTGAATGACCTAGACGACCGTTAGGTTTTCGTGTTAGGACACCGAGGAAAGAAATTACACCGAATGCGAATTTTCCAGGATGAAGAACTCGAAGGATTCCACAAAGACACTTGCAATAACCGATGGAAGCAGCGACCCCATAGTGGCTCCTCATATGTGTTTGAAGAATTTACCTTGGAAAACAAAATAGGTCCAAGCGAGGCATTTATCTACGAGGGCATCATCTCTCACCGATTCCGGAAATATTCCGGCTAAATCGGAAGATTTGTTATTCTGCTTTAGTAGCTATTCGGTGATATTGAGAGATTCTGGAATGGTTACTTTAGTGAAGAGGGAAGTAACGTCCAAGCTGACTAACAAATCTTTAGAGTCTAGAATATGTGACGAGGTCTTGCCGATGTATTCTTTGAGAAATCTGGGAAAATCGTATTCCTTATCATGACACGGTCTAATTCGTTTGAAACTTACTTTTGCATAGTAACATTTTCGACAATTCTAACCGTTCACTGCTGCTTACGATCGTTCCAATAACCCTCGTCGAACTTCGCTTGATAAACAGCAGCATGTAGGTTCGGCTCCGGTTACGTGTCTCCTTATAAGTTATTACGTCTCGTAAAATTTGACTGGGAGAGTAAACTCTTACGATCGTTTAATGTACCTCTCTCGCAAGAAAGTGTTATAATTGTAATGGAATATTTCGAAATCACGTTCGCGATAATACGTATTAAGGATCGTATTTATTAATTTTAATTGACCGTTTCCGAAAACAGCAACGATGTGGATGCATATATATAACGCGTATAAATTTGTACATAAACGTTTCTTTTTTTTCCTCCGTACGATGTTTTTCGTTTATTTTTTTCACTTTCTAAAACCGGTCCCTTAAATTCGCATACAAGACGGCCGCGCGATTCGCACCAAGCAAAGTGACAGTTACCGTAGGGATTATAAGTGTACGTACATGCGTACGTAAGAGCGTATATACAGATGAAATCGATTACCGTAAACCACAATTAAATTTATCGCGATTAATTAAACCATTAATTTGCGAAAATCGCCAAATAAAAATTAGTAATCGGCATGAATTTAGCCTCGGCGATGACAGAATTATTTTAACGAGCATTTATTCAAAGTAATAAGGTACGATTTAAATGTTGAAATTTCAACTATATTGTACCTTGTTTTTTTTTATATATAAGTGGAATAAAGGAAAAAGTTACGTTTACACACGAGTTATATTCCGTATTAACAAAGGAGACGTAAAGTAAGCAGATGCCTACACGCGTCTTTTATCAGTAGTATATAAGGTGCAATTGTTAGTTGTAAAAGTTAACACATGGGCTGAAAAGTCCCGGGCCTAACACATAGATGACGCTAGTTTTATTGCAGTCACCTTTCTCTCAGTTAGTACTAACCTTCAAAAGACAGCTGTTAAAGTTTCATGATATTCTATTCATTAGTTTGTGAGTTATGTGTTAAGAGTCACGCCACTTTTGTTATTTTCAAAACAATGGATCAAAAACAATTTCGTGTTTTAATTTTACACTGCTTCTTAATGGGAAAAAAATACCGTTCAAGCGAAGCAATGGCTTGAAAAGTGTTATGGTGACTCCGCTCCATCAGAAACAACAATAAAACGTTGGTTTGCTGACTTCAAACGTGGTCGTAGAGACACCGATGATGCATAACGCGGTGTACGTCCAAATGAGGCGGTAACACCAGAAAACATCAAAAAAATCCACAAAATCGTTTTGAATGATCGAAAAGTGAAGTTGCGTGAGTTAGCTGACATCGTAAAGATATCAAAAGAAACTATTGGCTTTATATTGCATGAGCATTTGACTATGAGAAAGCTCTGTTCAAAGTGAGTGCCGCGTTTGCTCGCTGTTGACTAAAAACAAGAACGTGTTGATGATTCTGAGCAGTGTTTGGCCATGTTTAAACGTAACAAACCGGAATTTTTGCGTCGATATGTGACAATGGATGAAACATTGATCCCTCACTCTACTCCGGAATCAAAACGATCGTCATCTGAGTGGACCGCAACTGGTGAACCTCGTCCAAAGCGCCCGAAAGCACAAAACAATCGGTTGGAAAGGTTATAGCCTCGGTATTTTGGGATGTGCGTGGTGTAATATTCATCGACTATCTTGAGAGAGGAAATACCATCAACAGTGAATATTATATAGCGTTATTGGAGCGTTTGAAGGCCGAAATTGCGAAGAAACGACCGCATATGGCAAAGAAAAAAAATTTGTTTCATCAAGACAACGCACCGTGTCACAAGTCAATCAAAACAATGCCAAACCTAGATGAATTGAACTTGGAATTGCTCCCACATCCACCGTATTCGCCAGATTTGGCTCCCAGCGACTACTGGCTGTTCGCAGACCTGTAATGCTCGCCGGTAAGAAATTTCGCACGAATGAAGAGGTTATCGCTGAAACTGAGGCCTATTTTGAGGCAAAAGATAAATCGTTCTACAAAAGTGGTATTGAAATGTTAGAGCGGTCTTGCTCTTGATGGAGAGTACGTTGATGAATAAAGCTAATTTAGGCCCGAGACTTTTCAGCCCATGTGTTAGAAGTCCTTCTACATCCGTATTATAATGTAAGGTTTTTGTACGTTATAATAAAATTGGTTTTCTAAAAAAAAACTTTTCGACGAACCTCAACCAAAACTAGCGCAGTCAAGCGTACGATCCAAAGAATTTTAGAAATCCAAGAAATTCTGAACTTCGGGCCGACATTGTACAACAATCACACAAGCATCGGTGCAACTACAATGAGTTGTTTCAAGAGCGAATCGGCTGGGAGAAGATTTGAAGGAAAACCAACAGTCCAACGGGAAGCCGCCAAGCATCGCCGACAGCCTGGACAACGAGGACAGGACAAGCATCGCCACGTCTTCGGGGAGACATCTCAAGGAACCAAAGAAAGAAACAAAGAAAAACAAGAATCGTGAAAGAAATGAAATTAATTATAAGAAACCATTGTGCATGTATGTTGACGATTTAATCGACTTATTAAACAAAATACAAATTGCGGAAACGATAGCAATTTTCATTGACAACTGTGAAAACTCTCAAATTGTAAACTTAATATTTAGAGGGACGAATAGAATTTTAACTTTAATAGGCTCGCGGACAGAACTAAAAACGTGAATCGATACAAAAAATACTTGAAATTTATGTTTTGGCGATCAAAGTAATGTCTACTGCAGGATTTATTTAGTTTACGTCCAAATAAAACCCTTTAGCAGTTGTTAACAAAAATATAAAAATTCAAAAGTAGGAGGACTTAGTTTTGAAAACATTTGCACGTAGATTCGCTGGATAGTTGCAAAATAATATTAGGCTAAGAAACACTAATACACTTGAACGAGCAATGGTACTGGTTATAGAAGAAGAAAATTTCCTCTATATACGTTCTAGGATGCTCAAGGAATCATCCTAACCGATTATTTACAAAAGCGTCCGAAATTACAGGGGCTTACTACGCACAATTGATTTCGAAATTAAAGAGAAACGCCGGGGAAAGTTGGTGCACGGTGTGCCGTTCCATCAGAATAATGCTCCCAGGCCATACATCTGGTATTGATATGGCTGCTATACACCAGGAAGGTTTTGAAACCAGGGCCTTACACATCGCCAAGTGCAAACCCAAGCTATGGATCAGATGTATGGATTATACTTTCATCGAATGGACACACGGCGAAGACAAGCTATAGGATTTCTTCCCACACCCCAATAGCATCCAAAGATCAAGTTCACCATGGAAACTAAAGACCGAAATAAATTACCATTTTTAGACGTTTTAGTAACCCTACAACTGTTGAAATTTCTGTAGCCGACACCCTATACTTTTTCTGTTTAGTTTAACCCGCAAGAACTCAAGAGAAGAAAGTTATTGTTCCTTCAACTGTTATCTTTTTCTATCCGAAAGATTTATGCATACATTAGCTGTATGCTTTGAGTGATTACTTTGTAGGAGTATGAAACGTTGACGATACAACTTCCAGACGGGAATGCGATCTATTTTGGGGACGTCTAAGCACTCTTCTTTCTACATTTTTCCGGTTATTCTTACCAAATCATTCATTCATGTGCCAGCAAAATAACCCTCTCATATTTCAACCCCCCCTTCAGCCGAAAATTTCAAATTTTAACTCGACGGTAAGTGACACTATTTTCCACTCATCGAACGTCTAATTTACGTGCTACAGCAATATTTTTTTCTTTTGTAGATATGTCTTAACAATAAGCGCAAAAATTATTGCGCAAAATTGTTGTCAACAACACTTCACGTACGGTACTGAAATTTTGGATTCAAGTTAACGAAAGATGCAGGTTAATTTTTAGTACTGACATTTGAATAGTAGCGCCCTCTATATCCCAAAGTTAAAAACTTAAAGAACATCTCTCGTATAGTGAGATTTGAGTTTCGAAATTATATCCTCGTTTCGCATGGCAAATTATAACGTCAGAAACTAACCTTCAAAGTAGTTAATAATCATTTTTCTGTAATAATCAGCCTCTTTTCCAATACATAGCCACGCTGTCCAAGTTACAACGAAAAAAAGAAAAGATAATTGCTTCAAATTTTTCGTGTATTCGTTATAAATCATTAGAAACGCTCCGCATTAGCTAATTTACTTCATTATTCCAAAAGGTACCTTGTATAAATAAAGCGAATGTTACACATCATTAAAATATACAATTATCATCAATAATAAATAGATAACCTCCGTAAGTTTGCAAATAATTTCGTATTTCTTTCAACTGACGCGTAGCAATCATGACAACTGCAATAACAACAATAACATTAGAATGAATTCAATTAAATGATTTTTAATAAACGCCATTCTACACAACTACACGTTCGTACACAGATAACTCGCTGCTCAATTCGACCAAGTATTGAATGGAACGAAAACATGTTGTATAATTATTATATCGCATAGAGAAAAAAAAAATGAAAAGAACATTTAATAATGAAAATGTTAAAATGATGAATCAGTATACCTAAGCATGTTGCTGGAGCGATTGTGCAATTAGCGTTTGAAGTTTGAAATAAATGCGCAGCAGCTATAATATAATGACAATGGAACGATGGTAATAGAAGGTAGAGAATTGTATAGCTATTTGTAATTGAATAATTTGAATTGGAGTGAGGTATGACACGATAAACACAGCTTTATTATTAGGATTAACCATTGTTTATCCATTTTATTGTAAAATAGAAGCAATTACGTGATTAGAATGAGATTATTAAATAATATATAACTTGGATGAGATTAGAGAATAGAGTTTTAATTTTATCTTTATTAAGTAAATGTACACTGTCGCACACGAAAGTTTGGGTGTCCAGATTATATTTACGAAGAAGATCAAATTAACTTGAAGACATAAAGTGAAAAAGTAATGTTAAATGTAACATAATTGCAGAAGATTTACGAGGGGAGGTAAAGAAGTTTGTGGAATGGAGGAGATGGAGTGGGAATAGGGGCGCTCGCTAGGTGTCATTCTGGTTGGCGACTCATCATTAGTATATAAGTTAAGTTGCAGCCCTATAGCGTCAGTCGTTTACGAATAGTTGCCTGCTAAACAAGTCAATCCGGAAGAAAACTGAAACTAGAAAAATTTGAAATTGAACACTCAAACCATATTGAATGAAATGGAAACCGTTTATAGGGAACAGTGCCCTAGTAAATCAATGATTTACAAGTGGCATGGTCTTTTTAAACATGGTCGGGAGTCGATTGAAGACGACCCCCGCTCAGGACGGCCAGACATCGTCGAAAAAGTGCAAAAATTTCTACTGCAAGATGCCCGTTTGAAGGCAAAACAATCATCTGCATTAGTTTGAGTATCAGATACCACAATTTTGCGTATCCTACATGACCACCTGGGTATGACAAAAGTCAGTGCAAGATGGGTACCGAGAACGCTCACGCCGCTGCAGAAACAGCAGCGCGTCTGTGCGTCCAAACAATTTTTGAAGCTGTGCGGAGACAAGCTTGTACAGATTTTGGAGCGGATTGTTATCGGAGATGAAACATGGGTTCATCACTTTGAGCCTGACTCCAAACAGGGGTCCATGCAATAGCATAAGAAGGGGACACCACCGTGAAAGAAATTCAAAGTGTCAGAATCGGCTGGAAAGTTGATGGCTACTGTTCTTTGGAATTGTGAGGGGATATTGATTGATTACAAAGAAAAAGGTAGGAGTATAATCGGAGAATATTACGCAGCGATATGAGAAAAATTAAAGGAGGCCATCAAGGAAAAGCGTCGAGGAAAATTGACACCCTTGGTCAATTTTCCTCCTGCAAGATAATGCGCCGGTTCACAAGAGCAAAGTTGCAATGGCTGCTCTGTACAAGCATGGCCTTCCACCGTACAGTCCATCCAATTCAAAAAAAGACTTACGTGGAAGAAACTTTTCCAACGACAATGACGTAAAGGAGGCAATTTTGGCCCATGTTGAGGCTAAAGATATTTTTATGATGGTTTAGAAAAATTAATTCATAGATCTAACAAATGTATTGTGCTTAAGGGTGATTATATTGAAAAGGAAAAATAGATTTATTGTTTTATTTTATTTAAAACCCTTTCATTCCACGAACTTCTAGACCTCCCCTCGTAATTATGGGATATAGAAATTCTATGGTCATAATTAAATTCAATAGCAAAATTTCAATAAAAACATTAAGAGACATATGCAAGAATAATTAACAGAGACATATGTAGGGTGGTCAAATTTGCCGGCACTGCAATAAGGTAATAAATTTATGTTTTGCGTTTACGTTGTGTTAACTTGCAATGTTTCTTGTAACTGGGTAAATAAGATAAAAATTTCTGATGTGCTGGTTCCAAAAATAACTGGCATCTCTTCCTAGCAGCTCCAGTTTTTGAGATATGCGACGGTGAAATTTAGTACTCATACGTTATTCATTAGTAGAACAGATGCTTTCTAACTTTCACACGCTCGAATGTAACATAAGCCTCAAGATTCATTACCTTTACAGCCACTTAGACCGATTTCCAGAAAATTTAGGTGAAGTGAATGAGGAATAAGCGGAAAGATTTCACAATAACGTCAGCATTACGGAGGAAAGGTACCAAGGAAGCTGGTATACGCATATGATGGCCGATTACTGCTGGAATCTTTGGCGAGACTGTTCTGGTAAACCTCACGCAAGGAAATCTTATAAAAGGAAATTTTTAACTGATGATTAAAAGTTGTATATGCATATTTTTCTCTTAAATAAATACCTCCTACCATTTCTTTTATGTTTCAGTTAAGTTATCAAATAGTAATATTTAAAAAGTTACGTAGATAACAAAACATTAGACCTAATTTTGATCCTGATAGAACAAATCTGACGGCAGTTTTGGATTAGCCACCCCAAAATTGCTTTATCACACCTGTGTGCTGGCCAATGTTGTTATTAATATTTCCATTTGGCTCGGTGGTCCAGTGGTAAGAGAACCAGCACTTGAATTTGGTAACTCAGGTGTCGTGCGTTCGAAACCAGCGTCCGACGAGTACAGCGGCGGTACTTTTCGGGCGGGTTCGGTATACTCCCGAGTCACCATTCGCCACTGGAAAAAGAATTAACGGCGCTTCATCCTTTACGGCGAGGGGGTGCAGTAGCAAGGCCATGGAAGACTTTACACGCATCTTCCTATAGCTTAAGACACCTGATACACCACCGATAAAAAATAAAAAAAATCATTATTATTATTATTATTATTGTTACAATATATTAATTCCCAAGAAAAATTAACATATCAAGTTCCTCGCACACCAGATTTTCTCCAGTAACACGTTAAATACAACTCCCAATAATTTAAACCGCATGAAATCATTTAAATAATAACTACTGACTAAATTACTCTTTTAATGAAAGCAATTTCAAGAAAATAATTTCCATCTAGCACTTGCTACCGGAGCTGCGTTATGTTTACATGCAGTACATAGCATGTACTCTAATAACTTAACATACAGCAGAGTAGGTAGCTTTGATCTTTCGAACATCCATTTCTTGTAATATCAATCGT
Organism: Trypoxylus dichotomus; assembly: GCA_023509865.1. NCBI lineage: Eukaryota > Metazoa > Arthropoda > Insecta > Coleoptera > Scarabaeidae > Trypoxylus > Trypoxylus dichotomus. Next base: position 2,136,232 of record CM042080.1, read on the forward strand.
TTAAATTCTCGGAAAATTTGTTCGTGTAACATAAGCGTAAAGAATTTACTTGCTCGCAATTTACGAGGCCACAATTCTATATGTCTATGCACAGTTAAAAAAAATGTCTTTGATGAATAATCATCCTTAATAACGAAAAAAAAAGAATTAATTGCGTTGTTGTACCGTTAGTTCTATGAAGTAATTTATCAATTATTGAAGGATCTAATGGGTAGAAAAGGTAATGCTTGTCTGTACATATGTATATACTTAATGGTGAAGGAGTATTTATACGTATAATACAATATGAGTTATTTCCGACCAATTCTAATGCATACGCTTTTATATGCAATTTCTATCGGGTTTTTCCTGGGTGGTGACGATGTAGTTTTTACTACGGAACAGAAATTGCGAGAAATTAATATTTCTTGATGCTGGAAACTTTTTGGAGACAATGTAAAAAAATACGAACTTTTCTTCAAGCCTCATTCCAACAAAAAAAATTTGAAGGAAATTGCAATAAAAAAAGATTTTCCCAAAAAGGATACTGGTACTGATTAAAGTTAGGTCCGAAAAGTATTTCGAGGAGTATGGAGACAAGGCACAAGGCAAGCTATTGAGCTCCTATAAACGCTGTTGCTTTGTAAAAGAAGGAAGTTAAATTATATAGAAAGCACATCTATAATTTTGAGATGAGTTCAACAGAAAACTGCTTAATTAGCTTAAATTTATTAATTAATTGAAAAAAATGATTTCAGAAAATTCACTTATTTCTATTCAACTGGCCTTAAATTTTGTTTAGGTTTTGCACAAATATATAGGATAGAATAGGTACATCTTAGTGTAAATACACAGACATAGAGGGGAGCTTAATAATTGTGGAATTGAAGGCGACGCAATTAAGAGGTGAGATGCAAAATGCTGGGAAGGATATACGTCCAACATCAATAAAGGAATGCCAACTAAAAAGAAAAAATAATAACATTTTTTAAATAAAAATTCACTTCTATGTAATTTTACACAACCACAATATAAAATACAACAAAAAGTAATCAAGGAATTCAATCAATTTAACTAAATAATGATATGTACGAGGGTTGCTATTTATTTATCCGGAATTTGTAACACTACCAGGCACTATCTGACATACACATCTTAAAGTTTTACATTATTTGAGTGTACACGTAGGCTGTTTTGTTATACGGATGCTATTTCTATAGCTTAGTAACTTGAAAATTTCATCTCAGTCAAAAACTGGCGCAGCTTTCGGCGTTGAAGCACCACCTAACAAAAGGGTATATCACTTGTTTAGTGCATTCAATTGTGGCCGTCATTCACCCAGGGACTTAGAGAAGGTCGTCCAAAATCGATAGTTGTGCAAGAAGATATCGATGCTGTGCGGGAAATGATAAAGCAAGATCGTCATGCGACATACCATGAGATTGAGGCATCCTTGGGTATTCGCATGACAATTATACACAAGATTTTATACGAACGATTAACTATGCAAAAAATTGTGGGCGTTGGATTACGTGTAATTTCGCAATCACTCCAAAAAAGACTCGTGTCGATTGACGCAAAGAAATGCTTATAAAATATAATCATGGTGCGTTAAAAGCCATGTATAACATTTACACAGATGATGACTCTTGGATCTATATATATGAGCCTGAAAGTAAACAGGTAGTCCATTGAATGGGTCTTCTAAGACGGGCTAAACCCAATAAAAGTTATTCGCACCAGAAGCACCTCGGATCAAATGGTCGCTGGTTTTTTTTTTTTTTTGGAATAATCGAGCATGTGACTGCAGTGCAAAAATAAATGAGGTTATAGGAAAGGAATTGCAAGTAAAAGTTAAAATGAACTGAATGATTAAATTAGGGCAAAAGATTTACCTAGTACAACTGGAAAATGTTACTGACAAGAATAAAATTATGAAAAACAAGAACAAACTAAAGGAAAATAGAGACGACGAAATCTTTATTAATGACGATTTTAATTCTTTATTATATTTTTACAGAAGGTGTAAATGTAATTATAAATGCGGCCAATTCGTGATTTTGATCTCCTAAAAAACATTTTACTAACCACTGTCTACGTAACTATTTAAATTTTATTACAAATGCAAATGACACCACAGTAGAAATATGTACAAATTTCGTCATGTAATATTACTTAATAACTACTTGAAACCATATGAATTAATTTCACGTATCTACTCATGACTGACTACAGTAAAATAGTATATCTTAAAAAATACATAATTTTATATATGTCCGAATGACTGATTTACTAAGTACCTCAATGAGAGCACGTAAATATTCTTTAGAACCGAAGAATATTCTTAAGAGAACAAGAGTTAGAACATGCTACTAAATTAATTCATAATATTAATGTTAAATTTAATTTAATTAGAACATAATTATAGTTCGCATTTTATACACAAGTTATATCGGTGGTCGAAATAGAGATGGCAGCACAGAGAACTTATTTCTAAATTCTTTTGGTTATCATCTTGAATGTGCTTTGGTATTCTGATGTATTCAGAGACAATTGGCATTTTACAATAATTCGCAACGCTTTCAAGTGGTCTCTTTGTTGTGAAATCCTTGCACTCGTGTAAGTTTAGAAGGAAAAATAATTTTTTGTGCATATTTAAGATGGCAACATCAACCAGTTAAATCTAAGAATATAACGAATTCGTATGATTATATGGCTTCCACAACAAAATATTTAAATAAATAAAGATCACGTGGTAACAATTTTCGGCGGTTTCTTGTTCGGTTCTCAATTTTAATTCTTCAGCATTTAGTCAGACTCTGATAATAATGACGAATGGGACGTTCCTTCACCAGTTGCAATAGGCAATGTAAGAGGTATCTACTGTCTCTTTGTTTAGTTGTGGCAGAGGACTTTCAAATAAAACAGATTTTTCTCCACCAGGGGATGACGGCTGGGTCAATAACAATGCGCTTGCTGATGGTAATGTTTTTATTTAATTAAAGGTGATGTTACGCATACGTGTTGCTAACAACAGGAGAATCGTAGAACGGTCAATTCCGAATGGTACACAACCATATGTTTGCTAGGAGTCGTTGAAGAAATAAGAAGAAAACAACCAGCGACTCAGGATCATACTTCACAATGACAGCGCGAGCTTTCACGCATCGACCCAATATTTAACAGTTCAAAACATTGAATTGATGGGTCATCCACCATCCAGTACTGATTTGGAAGCGAAACATCTAATTATAGACATAATGGATAAAGTAATTCAAAAAAAAAGAACTATGAAAACCTATTGAATTTATAATGCCCGATGAATTGAAATTTCTTCGGATAAAATCTAGATTAATTACTTAAATTTCAGAATATCCTTAATATTGTTATTTGAATCATCCAATAAATATTCCAATTCATCTAAGTATACCAAGAAAGGAAGCAATATCTGTAAGAAGGTATACTCCTTTACAAAGCCAATCAACTTCCTCCGTTTCCAACATTTTCTCTCTTTCAACGTCTTAGTAATAGAGCTATAAAGTTGCTGCGCACTCAACAAATGAAGCATTTTTCATTTCTTTACAAAACACGTACATGTATTAATTGTAAACGACTCGAACACACGTTAGCGCTGTCATCTCTTCGACCGAAATTCATAACTTCATTCATATTCAAATACTTCAAGCCGTCGCTTCTTCTCCATTCTCAACCTCATCGTCATCGTCAATATTGTTAGCCTGAACAGAATACCATCGAGAACAAGCTAGCAGCGCGACGTCCGTATATACATATATACGCGTAAATACATATAACATTTTTTACGATTTCAACACGTTACGTTTACAAACGATGGTAGACGTTGTTTCGGAGCCGACTCACCGACTTTAAAAAAAGATTTATAGCACCGAAAACACCGTACTAAGTTATTCATAACTATAAATAAACGCCGAGCTGATTTATGCGGATTAATGTATTCGCTTGCGTTCGAAATGATACTTTTTCGTGTAGGTATAGATGGGTATCTTATATACACCGTCGCTTAAAATAAAAGTAACTAGGTTTCCTTTTTGTATGAAAATTGAAAGGACTTTAGCGGTGTTTGACATCGAGAATCTTTTCCATCCTTTACAGTAAAGGTGTCGCTGTACTAACCAGATCATTTTAAAGTGTTTTAATTCGGTTGAAGAATTGGACTTTGTATAGAAGTCATATTTGAAATAGGCCACCTCTAATAGAATATTTGGTTTAGTGAAAGAAGAATGTAACACATGGGCTGAAAAGTCCCGGGCCTAACAAAGAAAACACGGTTTTTTTGGTTCAAAATTAGCTTTATTCATCAACGTAATCTCCATCAAGAGCAACGCAATCATTCCAGCGCTACCCTAACATTTCAATACCACTTTTGTAGAACGATTTATCTTTTGCCTCAAAATAGGCCTCAGTTTCAGCGATAACCTTTTCGTTCGTGCGAAATTTCTTACCGGCGAGCATTCTTTTGAGGTCTGCGAACAGCCAGTAGTCGCTGGGAGCCAAATCTGGCGAATACGGTGGATGTGGGAGCAATTCGAATTTCAATTCATGTAGTTTTGCCATTGTTTTGATTGACTTGTGACACGGTGCGTTGTCTTGATGAAACCATTTTTTTTTGCCATATGCGGTCGTTTGTTTGCAAATTCGCCCTTAAAAAGCTCCCATAAAGCTAACGCTATATAATATTCACTGTTGATGGTATTTCCTCTCTCAAGATAGTCGATGAATATTACACCACGCACATCCCAAAATACCGAGGCCATAACCTTTCCAGGCGATTGTTGTGCTTTCGGGCGCTTTCGACGAGGTTCACCAGTTGCTGTCCACTCAGATGACGATCGTTTTGATTCCGGAGTGAAGTGATGGATCCATGTTTCATCCGTCGTCACATATCGACGCAAAAATTCCGGTTTGTTACGTTTAAACATGGCCAAACACTGCTTAGAATCATCAACACGTTCTTGATTTTGGTCAACAGTGAGCAAACGCGGCACCCACTTTGAACAGACCTTTCTCATAGTCAAACGCTCATGCAATATAAAGCCAATACGTTCTTTTGATATCCTTACGATGTCAGCTAACTCACGCAACTTCACTTTTCGATCATTCAAAACGATTTTGTGGATTTTGTTGATGTTTTCTGGTGTTACCGCCTCATTTGGACGTCCACTGCGTTCTTCATAATCGGTATCTCTACGACCACGTTTGAAGTCAGCAAACCAACGTTTTATTGTTGTTTCTGATGGAGCGGAATTCCCACTTGAACGGTATTTTTTCCCATTAAGAAACAGTGTAAAATTAAAACACGGAATTGTTTTTGATCCATTGTTTTGAAAATAACAAAAGTAGCGCGACTCTTAGCACAATAACTCACAAACTAATGAATAGAATATCATGAAATTTTAACAGCTTTTGAAGGTTAGTACTAACTGAGAGAAAGGTGACTGCAATAAAACTAGCGTCATCTATGTGTTAGGCCCGGGACTTGTCAGCCCATGTGTTAAATGCAGTTAGCAACAATTTGTGGTTGATTAAGTGAATTACTTGTAACAAATGGTCGAAAGCCTTCTTAGAGTCAGTGTAAACTACATCGATCTGCCTCACCCCTCCCCTCCATCCAACACCACCAAAGCCTATAGCGTAAAACATCTTAAGTTAGTTGTCGTTGATCTCTGGTATACGAATTCATGTTGATGTGATGACAAAGTATTCATAATATGGTTATATATTTTAGTAAAGTACTGATTGTAACACTTTAGAAAAGTTGCGCAAAATCGTTTTCAAAATCAGAAGAAGAAGATGAAAAGGCAAATAGAAAATATGCTGAGAGAAAAACACAAGGGAAAAAAAGGGAGATTCACTAACAATGGATTAAGATCCTGTTTTGTCGCGTTCATGTGACTAACAAACTACTGTGTGAAAAAATAGGCGTGCCTTCAAAATTCATGTAAAGATTAGGTAAATTGTTGTAGTCCAAATAACACACTATTCAAAACACATTTATATTGTATAAAGGACGATATGAAGTATAAAATATAACATTGAAACAAATATACAATTGCGTGAACTTGAAAATGAAACAAATTTTTAATTTGTATGGGGGTGATAAAAGGATTTACTTTCACTAATCTTATTTTCCTAGACCTTCCTTTTCTTTCAGGTTTTATGTGCCATCTCATGGCGTTCGTAATCATGTTTTCTGAACACCCCAACAATTGTGCAATAAATTCGTATATTTTGCCGTGCGTTCTTCTGCGGTACAATGCTTAGCTCAACCCATAACTATGCTTTTGTAGAATTTACAAATTTAGAATAGGTTTCATGACATCGAAGCTATAAAATACTTATTTATCACGACCAAATATAACGAAGAAATAATCTCTTTTCGCAATATTTATACGACGCATCTATTTTTGCACAGCAATTGTTTATTGTCGATTGACACAAATATGAGGCGAATACAGTAAACACGAATGAGGCTTGTACGAAACAATGTTTACTCATCTGGCCGTAAGATGTAGCTAACGCAACTATACCAGTGTAGTATTAAAATGATTTTTAAAGCAAAAGTAGCATTAACAGCTATTATCTTGCACAGTAGTGTAGGCACTTTAACAAGATGTTGGTAGTAGCTCTAGGTACTTAGACATTATGGAATCGAATATGACGATTAGATACTGTAAAGGTCTTTACGTATCTAAAAGTTTTAGACCTATGATACTTTTAAGTCAGCAATCTGCATTCACAAGCTATCCATCGGTTTTTTTGTGTGAGTAGGTTAGTGGCATCTGCTACCATAGTCTTCCACCATGAATTTACAACAAATCCTATCAATAAATACTTTCTGACTTACTAATTTCCCTAATTAACCCACAGCTTCTTAAATGCTATTAATTCGAAATAATAACAACAGATACGTATGTAGGTAAGAAACAAAACAACCAATGTATGTTTCTTTCTGTATCTGTTTTAGTACGAACTTATATTGCAGCTGTTGTTGCAATTTAACCATAAAAAAAATGAGAATCATCCGCGAATTATGTTTTAATTGCACTAAGGAACGTAATATAAGAGAAATGCGAATACAAGAGAAATGGGACGTGTGCCTCTGCTGGCGAAGAGGTAATAAACCTACTACTTGAATTTCGAATATTAATTTTTTTAGAAATGTAACACAACATAAGGAAGTCTCATAAGATACTATTAGATGATGTTGACTATAAAAAATATTTGTATGGATATATACATATACACTATCTCCCATAAATATAAGGCCGCATTTAGAAATTTGTTAGATTTTATTTAAAAAAGTAAAGAACGCGATTTTAATGCTGAAAATACATATATACTTGTTTAAGTTAAATTAAAACAATTTTGGTATAGGTGTAGGTAGTCATAGTACGTTGCAAGTTAGTTATAAGTTTATTACAACTTCATCTACCGCTTCTTTTTTTAGTTTTATTAGGAAATTGAACACCACGCTGTGATAAAGTTCCTTACAAAGCAAGGAAAGAACGCTCAAACCATATTGAATGAAATGGAAACCGTTTATGGGGAACAGTGCCCTAGTAAATCAATGATTTATAAGTGGTATGGTCTTCTTAAACATGGTCGGGAGTCGATTGAAGACGACCCCCACTAAGGACGGCTAGTTGAGGCCAGCACATCAGACATCGTCGAAAAAGTGCGAAAATTTCTACTGCAAGATGCCCGTTTGAAGACAAAACAATTATCTGCATTAGTTGGAGCATCAGATACCACCATTTTGGGTATCCTACATGACCACCTGGGTATGAAAGAAGTCAGTGCAAGATGGGTACCGAGAATGCTCACGCCGCTGCAGAAACAGCAGCGCGTCTGTACGTCTAAACAATTTTTGGAGCTGTATGGAGACAAACCTGCACAGATTTTGGAACGGATTGTTACGGGAGATGAAACATGGGTTCATCACTTTGAGCCTGAGTCCAAACAGGGGTCCATGCTATGGCATAGAAAGGTGACACCACCGCCAAAGGAATTCAAAGTGTCAGGATCGGCTGGAAAGTTGATGGCTACTGTCTTTTGGGATTGTGAGGGGATATTATTGATTGATTACAAAGAAAAAGGTAGGAACATAACCGGAGAATATTACGTAGGGATATTAGAAAAATTAAAGGAGGCTTCCAAGGAAAAGCGACGAGGAAAATTGACCAAGGGTGTGTTGCTCTTGCACAACTATTTTAAATTATAAGCTGCTTGCGTTAAAATCACACTTCACAGTTGTAACAGATGGTGAGGTAAATTACATGCGCATCCAGGGACTTTCCCTATTCGTATAAAAATTGTTTACTGGGTTGCATCATTTTCACTGTGATGTTGAATATGTAACCGCTGTAATGTTATCTGGTTAGAATTTGTAATACCTGCTCGAATTAGTTTTGTTTTACTCTTGTAATTTATTACAAGAATAAAAGATATAACATATTTAATTTACTTTTCCTAACATTTTCAGCTTCTTACCAAATTAAATACCACCGCATCATTTTCACTGTGAGTCACTGTATCTGGTAGAATTTATACTAAAAAGTTACTTTTAAGTTCATGAGTAATAATTATAGTTGCAAGCCTGTTTTTATATTGACACATTTCCGCTCATTCCCTTTATTAAATTTATTTACTCACAAAGTAAATTCTCCATTTTTTTTTTCGTCCCGATGAAAATGATGTATTCAAATAAATAATTATACATCTATTATTACCGATGGATGGTTTTCCCTACAATTGACGTAGTTGTCGTGCAAGGATCTTTATTACTGTTACATTATTTAACGGAGACGGTATTTAGAATATTAATCTACATAAATGGTATTCTAATTGATGGTGTTTCGTTTGAATACGTGATAAACAAGTTGTCATCTGTACAGAAGAACAATAAATTCATAAGCAATTTATTCCCAACGTTTAAGGTAGGTGGTACACGAGTTATGGGTTTATATGCGCGTTCAAAAACTACAGCATCTAACGCTTTGGTATCTAATACATCGTGTTCAAATTAAAGTCGATGGTAATTCTAAGTTTTGGTTAAATTAAATTGACAAAGTAATAGTATTTTTCCTTCTATTAACGATTGCAACATCAGAAATTGTTTCAGCTTAATGGAAGGTTGGATCAACTCAGTGAAATTTTTACACTTCCATATAAACTTTGGAATAGTAGTTTTTTCAATATCTTCAGCAAATTATGTATGTAAGTTAATGCTAAAACACGCTAAATTTATCAGAATTCCCAAAAATATAGTTTTGATAAATTGGTGCAAGAACGTATGAGATTAACTGGACTTTGTCATCTAATATTTAAGGAAAAAAAATCTAAATTTTAATTAAATCATGCAATTATAGGATCATCTTCAACCTGAGTTCCAAATGAAAAATATGATTCCTTTTTATTTCTCAAGCTATCCCTAGATTAGCTAACCTTTTATAAACATGTATAAATTCAAATTTGCTTTTTATACTAAAATAATTCTTAACTTATTTTCTTAACTCACTGAAATATAAAACCAAAAAATTGAATTCAATAATTATTCAGAAATCCGTACCTGAATTTACCCAGTATAAACTACGTTGGGTCTTCAAATTTTTGGCTTTCGTACGAATAAAACTAGACGTGCGTTGAGTTAACATATAACAAGCAAACAGCATTCTGTCAAATTTTAAAGATGCTAAAATTTTAAAATTTGTATAAGATAAGAAAGAGCAGGAATTTTCAACAATGGTAGAAACAATCAAAAAATTAAATTCGGCGAATTCAGATAGAAAATATTTATGTCATCTACTTACATCTATTAACTTTGAATATAAAATATTTCACGTTAAATTGATTCTGTGTTTGACAGTGTTTTTTTTTGCATTACAATTACCAACAGTTAATAAAAAATAAATTTTAGACGTTATTGTTATTTTTTATTTAATGTTTGACTGTTTATTTATATTTGTCTTAATTACACAGTTTACAGGTTCATACGTAGACATTATGGTAGATATAGGCTGAAGATTAACTAGGGAAACACCAGCAAACAAAGGAATTAGACAAGACTGCTGTGTGTCACCAATATTATTTAATATATACATATATTGAAGCTATTCTAAAGGAAAGGAAAAAGAAATGCCTTAAAGGAATACGATTAGACCAAATCACCACTCTAAACTCTATCATATATGCCGACGATTTAGTACATCTAACAGAAACATAATATGACCTTCACAAAGGGATATATACATTACATAAGATTTGCCAACACTATGAAATGAAAATATCGACAAATAAAACCAAAAGCATGGCTTCCCTGGGTAAATATTCGGTTAGGATACGATACTGTGTCCGAACAAGTGAAGCACTTAAGTATTTAGACTGCGATGGATCTTATGATCGAAACAAAGACATCGAAGAAAAACTGAATAAATTCACACATATCTGTGGACTAATCAGTAGAACGTTAAAAAACACAACAACAAAGGATACAGACATAAAACGTTGCGATACGATAGCAGTGCCAATCCTCTTATACTGTAGTAAAGCATGGACAACAACGAAAAAACAAGAAAGCCAAGATAGAGACACAAGAGATGAAGTTTTTGGGAGACAAGATCTGATAGAATAAGAAATGAAGATATAAGAGCAGAACTAAACGTCTTCGACATAATTGAGAGAATATGGGAAATCAAAAATAAGCGGAAAAAATACGTGGAATGGATGAAAGTGAAGAGATTGCTAAGAAGAAGAAATATTTATTATGATATTAAAGAAACAGTTTTGCTTCTAAAGGTATATTTGGTTGAACTTTTCAATGAGAACATGATGATGATAGCTTAGCTGTAGAAACATGTATTCAGTTTTTAATGAAGTGTTGTCGTTTCAAAGATATTGAATAGTTTCAGCACTTTACAGCGTTCAAGTTTTTAAGACTTAGCGTATTAACTCTATTGATGAACGATCTAATCGGATGTCAATTATTGGTAAAAGAATTGCCAAGACTTGTTCTCCCTTATTGGTTGTAAAGTTGGCACGGATTCTTCGTCGTCCTTTTAAAAATAAATGCATTTTTATTATTAAAAAAAAAATAAATTAATTCAATCATAGCGTGATAGCTCTTGCATTATAATGCGGTTTAAGATTGATTTAGTGGAAAATTATTGAAACGCATTCATTAATTTTATTTGTTGAGGTAATCGTCTGCATATTTGTCCCAATACCTTTTAAGGTTCTCATTTGCATTCGATTAGTCAAAGTATCGTGTTTCATCAATTATTTTCCGAAATTAACACAAATAATTTGGTCTATCATATTCATTGTGTCAAACATAGACAGTGAATGAAAAAAAACATGAATTTTTTTTGGGAAAATAAGGGTATGTGAGAATGTGTAATTATATCAGTCATCGTCCATGATATAAAAAATGTAGGTATACTACCATCTCCGGTAAATATTTAAAATGTATTTGCATATTAACGTTTTCTTTAATAATTTCTATTAAATCGGCCGATACCTGTTGAAAATCTATAATTACGGGTGAAGAAATGGAACACGGAATAGAATCAAAAGCATGGAAATGAGATTCCTAAGAAGAATAGAAGGAGTAACTAGAAGAGACAGAATCAGAAGCACGATAATCTGGGTATCAAACCAGTAGAAGTGGTCATAGAAGAGAGACAACTGGGATGGCTTGGACATCTACACAGAACGGAAGAAGATCGAATCACAAAGAGGATATTTTAAGCCAAAACAGAGGACAAAAACAGAATAGGTAGAGCCCGAAACACCTGGAAGGAGCAGGTGTATAGAACATTGGAAAAGAGAAGTATAGGATGGATTGAAGCCAAACAACTGGCTCAGAACAGGAACCTGTGGAAGATAAAAATAAGAAAATAAATAGTCCGACAGCGCAAGGTATAAAGGACAGCATTAAAAAAAAAAGAACTGGAACACAATTTTACAAATATTTCGAATATATTTAACACAACGTAATATATGACTACATCTGAAGAAGCTACAGTGTTAGCTAAACAAGTCATATATTACGTCGTGTTAAATATATAGGAATATTTGTAAAATTGTCTGGTATCTTTAGTGATAGAATAAGGTTTTAAGGCATATGTTGCAGTGCTATGAGATAAATAACTTCTATAAACACCGGTAATAACTATTATTGGGCTATGCTGCGTATTAAAGACTAAATGTATTGAAGCTATTATCAATCTCATCGTCTTAAGAACTCAATAAATTCTGAAACATTATAACTAATTACAACCAAAAGTACTTGTATTGTATATTGGTGGTTTTTTAGGTTAATGATTTCTTTGCTATTAATATCTGTATACTTAACATCCATGTCTTCTTTTGTCAATTTTATCTGAAGATTAGAAATCAGTAATAACAATATTTAAACACCTTAAAAGATGCATTATTTCTTATTATAATCCATTGATATTAGCTATTTACAATTATTAAACTATTGCATATATAACATCAAATTGACAAATCAAACGAAATATAATCGGATTATTTAATTCTTAAATATTAGCTATAAACACCATCGTAATGTTTCAAGATAGAATTCCTGGTGACTAATACACCTTTGCGAGTAGTTTCGAGGTACAGTATCGATTTAAAATATATTTAGGGTTTATAGATAAATTAAAGTATTAGTATTTTGAACTTTTATTCAATATGTGCACTAATTAATTAGGATCAATAAAATAAGTGGAAATTACTTAGAAAAACTATCAAAACTAAATTTATAAATAACAATTTTTTTACTCGATAAAAAATGTATAAATCATTAGACATTTTTGGGACTGCAGATATGTAAATATAATAACTAATAATCGTCGAAATAATTCTTTTTATTCTGTTCAAATAGCGATAGAAATTCTTAATTAGAAGTGACATTCTTTTTTTAAATTGAGCTCTCAAATTTTTCTTCATGGACAAGTTAGGGAACGTTTGTACGCGCATGAGAAATGAAATACATATACACAACACGTATGAGAAGGTGTAAACTTATACTGCGAAAATTAAGACTATTATTATTGCAAGAAGGTAGCAGATGTTATAAGTTAGTAGTAGATGAGCAGATTCAACAGTGTATCGTAATTAAAAGTACTGCCAAGAGAAAGGGGAAGTCACACCATCTAAACAAACCGCAGGATGATAATTTTTACCAGCTACTTTCGATGAAACCCTAGAAAACCCTGTAAAATAAATAATTCACAGCTTCCTTTATAAAGATGAGCATCCCATTTCAATGGAACAACATGAATATTTACTGCAGGTGAGAGACAAACTTATGAAACCGACTAATTTAGAGCAAGTTTATATGAATAAGATACGACTAGAATTTTTGGTGTCTGTTGCAATTAGAGTATCGTACCAAATATAACGGAAACTAATTGCTACAGGTACATAGAAAGAGATTGGGCAGGGGTTCTTGTAGAATCCCATAAAATAAATAATTCACAGTTTCTGAATGCAATGAGACAACATGAAGATGTACTACAGTTGGGCCACTCTACACTAATGAAAATCAGGTTAATTTCAAATAAGTTAATATCGATAAGATACGTGTAGCATCTGCCATAATTAGAGTATCGTCTCGAGCATTACGAAAATTATTAGAAAGTGATTAAGAAGACGTTCTATGAAAAAAAAAATTATTCCCAATTTCTTTTATAAAAATGAAGCTTCTAGATGAAATAAAGTAATGGATGCAATGAAATATCATGAAGATTTATCACAAGATTGTGTACTAGGCAAATTCATGAAACAAATCGATTTCAAGTAAATGGTATCTGTTATAATTAGAGTGCCTTATTAAGCATAATGAAAATTGAGTGTTAATTACATAGAAACAGACCAAGAAAACGTTTTCATATGATTAAGTGGAAACGTTTTAACTGGAATAAAAGAGAATATAAGAGAGAACCCCAGGGGGACACGTAAGTGAAAAAGGCATATAATAAAAGTTAATGTAGAGAATTGTGGAATTCTTCAGAAAAGGTCTTATTGTTTTACATATCCTTTGCAGATCGAAAGAGAAATAGAATTACATAAGGAAATCAATGCTTTCGTTTTCGAAGAATTATTTGGTATGATATTAAAGCTATTACTAAATGAGGCTGGTATCAAGGAGGTTGATATCAATTATGGGACAGATGTAGTTTCGATTTCAACTTCTCGTTTACTTCTATTTGACTCGTATCAGTAGATAGTGATACAATTATCTATATATTGCAGAATTTAATTGCATTACATGAAACAATAAAGGAAATCTTTGCAATTTTGTCCTCTTTCAAGCTAGTTAAAGAAGAAGGTAAAGAGCATCATTAAAAGAGACTTTAACATCTTTTGCATTTGGTGTTGAGTTATCATTTTATTTTTGCCTATCCAATTAACATCGAAATATCCTTTATTCAAGACGAAACAAATATTAATTTTACTTTTTCCGCGGTTTATACTAGACATTACACCAAAACAATATTCGATGTTTAAGATTGGAGCCCCTCTGGATATGGAGTGTAATTTTAGTGAATTATAAGAAGATTTTTTATTTACGGACCTTATTTTATCCTGTTTTTGTAGAATTCCTTGCATGTAGAACTGGTATTGTCGCAAACTGGGAAGAAATGTCTTTATTTACACACTTAAAATTTAAAATAAATAATAGACGGAATAGAACTGAATACAGTTACAATAGAAATCAGTCACCACAATTATTTTTATAAAAAAACACATGCCGTTGAAGTTTCAGCTTTCAGCAATATCGTCGCTGGATGTAGTTCGATTAACAGAAGCGTATCGTCATCTTTTATAATACGATTTTCGTTTGTTGCCGCGAAATAAATAAAGACGCACTATTAATACTTATTTCGTCGAGCGAAAAGTTGCATTCAAATCTCACAATCTCGAAAAATTCAGCACTAGATCGAAATGATACTCTTCTTTCTCTTCTCGAATCTCAAATTTCATCAGTATATTCCTCCTTTCTTTTTAACGTCCCGAAGAGTGCCGTGGAATTTCACTTAACTTCACTCGGGAATCACAGTGCGTCTTCGTCCGGGAAAAAAAAAGACGATTCTTTCCGCGTCGATTTCGCGAAATAACACCGGCGATATCGACGGTCGATCAGGCGAGTAACCCGCTTCCCCTATTCTTCGCCGATCGGCGGAAATTCTGCCGCCGCACGTGCACGTGCGAATCGTTAAACGGCTTGGTCGCGTCCAGGCGTGTTCACCACGCGACGTACAGTAGAACACTGCCCAGTACAGAACAGAATTCGCCGGAGCTTCGGTTCGGAATGCTCCAGTTTACGACCGAGATTGAAAGTGGTCGCGGCGATGGACCAGCTGATACCGTTTTCTTGATATCTTTTCCTCGTTCGGAGGAGAAACAGGCGAAAAGATAGGCGAGCGCTCTGGTAGTAGTAGTAGTAGTAGAAGTAGCAGCGACCCGTTAATAGTGGTAGAATAGGCGTATATCCGTCCTTATCTTGCGCCGCTTTCGATTCGGTACAGCTATCCTTTATCCTAATGAATTAAGCGCTAGTATGCGTACGCGTATGCATAGATATGGATTGCATGGACGTACGGTAGCCGTGGCACCTCGAGATCGCGTAATACAGTTCCTGTTGTCGTTTCGTTCGGCTGCTGAGGGGGCGTCGGCTTAAATCGGACCAGGATATCGTTATCTCGAAAGATCGTATAAACGTATTGTTATACAATGTCCTTATACTTACCTACGAAAAAAAAGGTCTATTGTTGTTGATAGCCAATTGTTTTTTGTTGTTGTATTGGTCGAAGGATCAAATACATTAATCGCAATTAAAGTTTGAACGTAGCGAATATTAAACGAAGAAATTCTGCATTCTAGCAAAGTAAAAAGGACAAAATTTTAATTATACAGTAACAAGTAATTTATAGCATTCACGACGATTCCTTCTTTAGACGTAGCTCTAAAAGTAATGAAATCATTGTTGTTACGTTCTCCTGGTTTGAAGAACAACGCCGCTGTAGCCTGCTCGTAATTTCCTAAATTACTTGACCAATACTTACTTGTAGAGTATGTTCGCTTATTTACTAGAGGAAAGGTTGTACAGTGAAACTCAATGCGCATGCGCAAAAAAATATATTTAAAAATGAAATGGTTACACGGTTTCCACTCTTACCTATGTACATGTACGATGTACGTAAGATATATAGATTTGCAATAATTGCAGTTATTCGAGCTCTCTTATACATGTAATGTACATTAGCATTTGTATATGTATTTTCATTGGTAGCAACATAAAGTAATGCCTCAGCATGTACGTTGCAACGCTATGTCTTAATTCTGTTTAAAAGGTTAAACTCTTATATGCTTCCGCTGAAGCTTTGTTAGAGGCATGTACTAATGCCTCTATCTGTTTGCATGCACCACTACCTTTTTATAGGAGCCAACCCTATTTATTTCTTAAATTTATAAGCGCACCTCGGTGCTATGCTTATTTATATGTCCCTTTCCGGGAGCCTAATATACTTTCCTTGTTTGAAATTTGCCTAAGGGACTTGGCCCTGTATTATTGGCATGTATTTGTACTTGACCAAATACGTTTGTTATATTCACATTTATAGGGAACCCACCCTATCTCTTAGAGCTTGAACGCCTGGTTGAAGGCGACAGTAGCGATAATAGCCGATCTCAATACAAAAGTAATGTCACAGCTACCCAGGCGTTCTCGTTTGAAATATTACGCTATGTGCAATCTTTAGCTCTATACTACTGCGCCCCAAAGAAGGGAAAAAGACAGTAACCAGCAAATGTGCGAACTGCGCACCGACAAGTAAAACGGAGCGATGATGCCGACATTACATAAGAAAACTGGTCCGTGACACTCGTCCGCTACGACGAGCAACTAAATGAAAAATTTCTAAGTCCCGATACGACAAGGACCGAACAAACGTACAAAAGACAACGGGCGCTGCGGCCGCAACGACCGTCAGCAAGAAGCGGAGTGATCGTACTTGTAGAGGAGGTCTATACATGCGCGCCGACAATCTCACCAAAATAATTTCCGACACAAACTTAACTGAAGACTAAAAATATGTATAGACGACAATGGACACAGTAGCCTCGACGTACGATGAAAGAAAATAGAGAATTTATACTTATTAAAAATCTATACATGCGATTCGACGACGTTACCAAATGACTCCCGCCAGAAATAAATGTATAGACAACGTCCTCGACGATTCCCGCCAAAACTAGAAAATCTTAGAAATCTCTAATAATCTTACGACGACGTTACTGTACACGTTACGACGAGGCACGAAAGGTGACCGAGAGTGCACGATCGCTAATACCTCGACCGTCGCGCGGGAGACGACTGCCTATGCTTGTGTACCTTAAATTTTAAGAAAACTCCCATTACATATCCGACGACGTTGCAGTGAATGATTTCTAATTAGGCAGTTTTAGCTAGCGTAATGCGAATGGCTGACTTGCATACATATACAATGCGTAATGTACATACATATTAAAAAATAAAATTGGATATAAGAGAGCAAAATAAATAAATATAAGAATGAAAATAAATAAATATAAAAATGAAAATAAAATAATATTCTAAATGAAAATAATAATGCAAAGAAGATAAAATACGTAATAGTAAAAAAAATTTAGAAAATACAAAAAACAATGTTAAATCCTTAACAATTGTTATGAAATGTTGGTTAAAGATCAGTGACACTAAGAAACTGTCAAAGCTCGTCTTCGCATTAAGAATGATCTAGTCCGAAGTGAGAAAGTCAGACTACCTACGTTGCCTCTAGACTATCGTATATCAGCCGAAAAGCTGCATGCTGTGGATTGCATTCTGCTCAACTGAAAATGGGAAGGACTCCAGCTGGAATGGAAGAAAGATATCCGGAATAAACCCTGCATTGTCATTCGGAACAAAAGAAATTAATTAGCTCTTCAGGTGCCCTTCTATTTAATGTAAACTTCTCTCATAATCGAACAATATCCCCGAATTAACCTAATGTCTGGAACCAGAATACTGAGCCAGATATAAAACGAAAGAAATTGAACCATCAACATTTTAAACAGTCCAAAATATCACGAAGTTCCTTGTATATCTATTTACTATATCTTTCTTATTAATACTCACCTTTATATAGATATCGAATATCCGTTCGCATTGTTGTAATGATTGTTATCGTCATTCAGTGATTGTCGACCTCTTTCTAGCTTCTGTTAGTCTATATTACGTCGCATACATAACAAAAGCAAAAAACCAGTCACACCGTTTTAATTTTCTTTTGTTGGCGATATCGATTTCAAAGTGTAACATTTTTTTTTTGCGAGGGACGCGTAATAAATAACTTGTTTATTATTCAATGTGCTTTTGTTTACTTCAAAAGCTTGTAATTGCATGTCGGGTGTGTTTTTCTTCGATTAAATCGATTGAACCTGTGCCTGGTTCCTTGAATAACGTCCAAGGATGTTCCGATTTCTTGGTACGTGGCATGTTGGTCTCATTCAATCATTCCATGCACACTACCGTCCATATTAGTTCGGATACCCAGTAAAATATTGTAAACCCTACTAAAAGAAAATATAATTGCTTATTACATTTTAAATTAAAAATTAGAAGGGAATTTAGCAAAAGTCATTCACTTTTCACGTCTTTAAATCTTTAGAAATAGCATTCGAAGAGACTTTAACCAAATCCGAGATGCGTGTAAGTGTAACCGCTGCGAATGCTGCGATATAATTCACAATGCTGATACTTGCTGGGATTTATGGTTCGTATAGCGAATCTACGGAATATTCGTGTGTCTTTAGAAATATTTTGCATGATATATCGTGTGATTCAAATTGATGACAGAAATACAAAGGGAAAGTTTCCGAGTTACCTGGGGGGGATTGTATAATCCTCGACCAAACCTTACTGGTCATAGAGTAACATATTCTCAGCAAATTTGGATTCCTTGCGATAATCAAACTTCCTATGACTTTGATATTACAAGTAAACATTGCTTCTGATAAGAACCAAGATAAGAGAGTTGTCTAGAGTCTTAGTAATGAACCCAATGGTCGCGATTTAACTTGGGATAATATCTTTGCTTCTTATAATTTTAGACAATTTCTTCAAAAATAAAATGTGATGATGCTGATGCGCCAATTTTGGTTTTAGAATCGTATTCTGTATGATTAGAGATGGCATTCGGTGTGTCTTGAACCAAATCCAAGATGGGCGAAATTTCGACGAAATACCCCTTATGTTTTTTAGGAAAAATCGAAGTCATGTGAAGTATGTCAAAATGTATATGCAACTGAAGATTTTGAATACAGGATTGTGGGAAAATTATCCATCATGGCGAACTACTTAATATTTTAAATTAGAGAAGGATTTAACAATAGTCAATAAAATGCGTATGCAACTGAAGAATTTGATGACTAGATTTAATAATTCCATAAATGCGGAACGACACAATTTTTATTGCCATCTATTCATCTAAATAAACCTCTTTACGGCGTATCTCCAACAATATAAACGCGAAACGAGCCATAGTCAAAAAGTCAATTAGTCGTAAAAGAGATGAAAGTATTTTCTTCGAATTTCATTAATCTCTATTCTAAATGTAAGCCAATTATCACATACAACGGAATCAATTTCGCCATTTGTTATTAGATCCCTCATGCGTAAAAGAAGTGATTAATAGAAGCCGTTACAGTTCCTGGCTTGGAGCGTTTTCTGTGTATAACTATACAACGCAATTCGGACAGCAAGCAAACTTAAAAGGCGACGAATCTAGAAGGATTCCTTAACGTAAAGCGGCCATACCGTATTAGTTCTTTCCGTACTATTTTATGTATTAATCAGGCGTCAATTTGCATTAGTTTCCTTATTCTTTCATGATCTAATAATGTGCTCCTACAGAAGCGTCTCTAGTACACCATCACTTCACTTCCATAGGTAACACAGCTTTCAATAAAAGAGTGGAAGATCCGAGTTTTTGTCCTCTCCGAAATATTGTCATTCCATACCACAGGGTGTAGTTGTCTAATTTAGTTTTTAATTCTTTAGAAATAAAGCAAATCATAAAAGATTTACAGAAGCGTCTCTAGTACACCATTACTTCACTTCCATAGGTAACACAGCTTTCAATAAAAGAGTGGAAGATCTGAGTTTTTGTTCTCTCCGAAATATTGTCATTCCACACCACAGGGTGTAGTTGTCTAATTTAGTTTTTAATTCTTTAGAAATAAAGAAAATCATAAAAGATTTACAGAAGCGTCTCTAGTACACCATCACTTCACTTCCATAGGTAGCATAGCTTTCAATAAAAGAGTGGAAGATCCGAGTTTTTGTTCTCTCCGAAATATTGTCATTCCACACCACATGGTGTAGTTGTCTAATTTAGTTTTTAATTCTTTAGAAATAAAGCAAATCATAAAAGATTTACAGAAGCGTCTCTAGTACACCATCACTTCACTTCCATAGGTAACACAGCTTTCAATAAAAGAGTGGAAGATCCGAGTTTTTGTTCTCTCCGAAATATTGTCATTCCACACCACAGGGTGTAGTTGTCTAATTTAGTTTTTAATTCTTTAGAAATAAAGAAAATCATAAAAGATTTACAGAAGCGTCTCTAGTACACCATCACTTCACTTCCATAGGTAGCATAGCTTTCAATAAAAGAGTGGAAGATCCGAGTTTTTGTTCTCTACGAAATATTGTCATTCCACATCACAGGGTGTAGTTGTCTAATTTAGTTTTTAATTCTTTAGAAATAAAGCAAATCATAAAAGATTTACAGAAGCGTCTCTAGTACACCATCACTTCACTTCCATAGCTAACACAGCTTTCAATAAAAGAGTGGAAGATCCGAGTTTTTGTTCTCTCCGAAATATTGTCATTCCACACCACAGGGTGTAGTTGTCTAATTTAGTTTTTAATTCTTTAGAAATAAAGGAAATCATAAAAGATTTACAGAAGCGTCTCTAGTACACCATCACTTCATTTCCATAGGTAACACAGCTTTCAATAAAAGAGTGGAAGATCCGAGTTTTTGTTCTCTCCGAAATATTGTCATTCCACACCACAGGGTGTAGTTGTCTAATTTAGTTTTTAATTCTTTAGAAATAAAGCAAATCATAAAAGATTTACAGAAGCGTCTCTAGTACACCATCACTTCACTTCCATAGGTAACACAGCTTTCAATAAAAGAGTGGAAGATCCGAGTTTTTGTTCTCTCCGAAATATTGTCATTCCACACCACAGGGTGTAGTTGTCTAATTTAGTTTTTAATTCTTTAGAAATAAAGGAAATCATAAAAGATTTACAGAAGCGTCTCTAGTACACCATCACTTCATTTCCATAGGTAACACAGCTTTCAATAAAAGAGTGGAAGATCCGAGTTTTGTTCTCTCCGAAATATTGTCATTCCACACCACAGGGTGTAGTTGTCTAATTTAGTTTTTAATTCTTTAGAAATAAAGGAAATCATAAAAGATTTACAGAAGCGTCTCTAGTACACCATCACTTCATTTCCATAGGTAACACAGCTTTCAATAAAAGAGTGGAAGATCCGAGTTTTTCTCTCCGAAATATTGTCATTCCACACCACAGGGTGTAGTTGTCTAATTTAGTTTTTAATTCTTTAGAAATAAAGAAAATCATAAAAGATTTACAGAAGCGTCTCTAGTACACCATCACTTCACTTCCATAGGTAGCATAGCTTTCAATAAAAGAGTGGAAGATCCGAGTTTTTGTTCTCTACGAAATATTGTCATTCCACATCACAGGGTGTAGTTGTCTAATTTAGTTTTTAATTCTTTAGAAATAAAGCAAATCATAAAAGATTTACAGAAGCGTCTCTAGTACACCATCACTTCACTTCCATAGGTAACACAGCTTTCAATAAAAGAGTGGAAGATCCGAGTTTTTGTTCTCTCCGAAATATTGTCATTCCACACCACAGGGTGTAGTTGTCTAATTTAGTTTTTAATTCTTTAGAAATAAAGGAAATCATAAAAGATTTACAGAAGCGTCTCTAGTACACCATCACTTCATTTCCATAGGTAACACAGCTTTCAATAAAAGAGTGGAAGATCCGAGTTTTTGTTCTCTCCGAAATATTGTCATTCCACACCACAGGGTGTAGTTGTCTAATTTAGTTTTTAATTCTTTAGAAATAAAGGAAATCATAAAAGATTTACAGAAGCGTCTCTAGTACACCATCACTTCATTTCCATAGGTAACACAGCTTTCAATAAAAGAGTGGAAGATCCGAGTTTTTGTTCTCTCCGAAATATTGTCATTCCATACCACAGGGTGTAGTTGTCTAATTTAGTTTTTAATTCTTTAGAAATAAAGAAAATCATAAAAGATTTACAGAAGCGTCTCTAGTACACCATCACTTCACTTCCATAGGTAGCATAGCTTTCAATAAAAGAGTGGAAGATCCGAGTTTTTGTTCTCTACGAAATATTGTCATTCCACACCACAGGGTGTAGTTGTCTAATTTAGTTTTTAATTCTTTAGAAATAAAGGAAATCATAAAAGATTTACAGAAGCGTCTCTAGTACACCATCACTTCACTTCCATAGGTAACACAGCTTTCAACAAAAGAGTGGAAGATCCGAGTTTTTGTTCTCTCCGAAATATTGTCATTCCATACCACAGGGTGTAGTTGTCTAATTTAGTTTTTAATTCTTTAGAAATAAAGAAAATCATAAAAGATTTACAGAAGCGTCTCTAGTACACCATCACTTCACTTCCATAGGTAACACAGCTTTCAATAAAAGAGTGGAAGATCCGAGTTTTTGTTCTCTCCGAAATATTGTCATTCCACACCACAGGGTGTAGTTGTCTAATTTAGTTTTTAATTCTTTAGAAATAAAGGAAATCATAAAAGATTTACAGAAGCGTCTCTAGTACACCATCACTTCATTTCCATAGGTAACACAGCTTTCAATAAAAGAGTGGAAGATCCGAGTTTTTGTTCTCTACGAAATATTGTCATTCCACACCACAGGGTGTAGTTGTCTAATTTAGTTTTTAATTCTTTAGAAATAAAGCAAATCATAAAAGATTTACAGAAGCGTCTCTAGTACACCATCACTTCACTTCCATAGGTAACACAGCTTTCAACAAAAGAGTGGAAGATCCGAGTTTTTGTTCTCTCCGAAATATTGTCATTCCACACCACAGGGTGTAGTTGTCTAATTTAGTTTTTAATTCTTTAGAAATAAAGAAAATCATAAAAGATTTACAGAAGCGTCTCTAGTACACCATCACTTCACTTCCATAGGTAGCATAGCTTTCAACAAAAGAGTGGAAGTTCCGAGTTTTTGTTCTCTCCGAAATATTGTCATTCCACATCACTGTTTGTAGTTGTATAATTTAGTTTTTAATTCTTTAGAAATAAAGAAAATCATAAAAGATTTACAGAATCGTCTCTAGTACACCATCACTTCACTTCCATAGCTAACACAGCTTTCAATAAAAGAGTGGAAGATCCGAGTTTTTGTTCTCTCCGAAATATTGTCATTCCATACCACAGGGTGTAGTTGTCTAATTAAGTTTTTAATTCTTTAGAAATAATGAAAATCATAAAAGATTTACAGAAGCGTCTCTAGTACACCATCACTTCACTTCCATAGGTAGCATAGCTTTCAATAAAAGAGTGGAAGATCCGAGTTTTTGTTCTCTACGAAATATTGTCATTCCACATCACAGGGTGTAGTTGTCTAATTTAGTTTTTAATTCTTTAGAAATAAAGAAAATCATAAAAGATTTACAGAAGCGTCTCTAGTACACCATCACTTCACTTCCATAGGTAGCATAGCTTTCAATAAAAGAGTGGAAGATCCGAGTTTTTGTTCTCTACGAAATATTGTCATTCCACATCACAGGGTGTAGTTGTCTAATTTAGTTTTTAATTCTTTAGAAATAAAGCAAATCATAAAAGATTTACAGAAGCGTCTCTAGTACACCATCACTTCACTTCCATAGCTAACACAGCTTTCAACAAAAGAGTGGAAGATCCGAGTTTTTCTCTCCGAAATATTGTCATTCCACACCACAGGGTGTAGTTGTCTAATTTAGTTTTTAATTCTTTAGAAATAAAGAAAATCATAAAAGATTTACAGAAGCGTCTCTAGTACACCATCACTTCACTTCCATAGGTAACACAGCTTTCAATAAAAGAGTGGAAGATCCGAGTTTTTGTTCTCTCCGAAATATTGTCATTCCACATCACAGGGTGTAGTTGTCTAATTTAGTTTTTAATTCTTTTAAAATAAATAAAATCATAAAAGAAATTCCGTTTTCTCAATCGACATTGTATATAAGAAATCCGGTACTCCTTGGATAGTTTTATTTTCTTCTTTTTCTTTTAATATATTTATCCTGTTACCAATGCTGTATAAGATACGCACCTTCTACTTTCGCGGGAGCCTTTAAATGATCCAAATATCTTGCTCAATTAGCAGCTATTACTCTCGGCAGTGACTTATCGCAGGTGTCGACCTCTCCCGGTAATTTAGATTAATTACCGGCCCAAAGAATGTACAGCATCTTGGTGGAACAAGGTATCGGCCGTTTTAATCACCTTGGAAAGGTGCGACTGCTTATTCTGGAGCTTCGTATCATATATACTTTCGTCACTTTTGTTAACTGTATCTGATTGGCTCTAAAATTAAGTTTAGAACTGGAACATATATGTTCAATAACCTAACATTTTCATCATATCTCTTGATATACATTTCGTCGCTTTGATGTAAATTAGTGAAAGTATTTCGGAAAAATTTAATTGTCACAAACAAAATTATACATTACATGATGCTGGTAAATACCGCAGCATTTGCGCGTGTTGCTGTTTTCTAAAACCTAGATCGCCTTTCTAAAACCTTTCCTCAAAATCATAGATAGGAGAATTTACCAAACATGTGAAGATTCACAAATTCGTGTGTACAAAAGGGGCCATATACAGCACACAGGTATTATTTTAGCGATGCAGGGACATGAACTGTGGGGTGTATGCATGTTCTATTGACTATGAGAAGGCACTTGATAGAGTGAAGCACTAAAAGATGGTAGAAATTCATACTATACTGGAATCAATCTGTTTCCTTCATAGTCTCTCTCTATTACTGTTTAATATAAGTATATTCAGAGTACATATTCAGGTAAGCTTTAGAACACACATAATTTGGAATTCTTCTCAATGGAGAAAGATTGAATAATGTCCACTATGCAGACTATACGAAACTGCAATACCTAGGATACACAATGAGAAATTTGTACAGGTTTCATCTTTTGCAGAATATTCTACAGGGAAAAGTAATGAAAAACAGGGGTACATCTTGGTAGAAAAACCTCACCACTTGGTTCTGTATGAATATGACTGAATTATTTCGAGCAGCGGCAAACAAAATAAATAGCATGGTAGCCAACCTCCGAAATGTACAGGAACTATTAGACGAAGAAAAATACTCAGATTTTCGAGGCAAAGAAGTGTTTCTGTAGGCTTACAATACACTGTAGGAATAATCTAAGTTGTGGTTAACTGAATACTAGGACATATTGGCATTAATAGTAACCGAGTGACTGCTAATCTTAACAGAACTGGTGCTAATCAAACTCAAGCAGTTGCTAAATTGCATATTCCTCACACAGCATCATCATAGCCTTGTCTCACACTGAACTATTTATATTGCCTTGTTGAGATAGTCAGGCAAGAACTATGTCGGGACTTTCAATTGCCTTGAAGCAATTTGATGTGTAATGGTTAAACTTTCGTTTTTGGCTTTCTACAGTACCAAAGAGATTGATTTTGACTTCATACTATATCTTCAAAAGTGAAATTTTTGGATTAACATGAGTAAAGGTATTTGGTAATTAAGAATTGTTATAAAATTAATATTTTTAACATCACGATAATATGGCAGCTATATGGCTTTATTTCTGACGGTAGTTGAAGATCTCCAAAGTTATCTCTACATTTCCTAAGCTAAAAGATAAGCCTAAGAATCGATCACAGCCTTCATACCCAAATTGCCTCGCTTTACGACCCGTTAAATTATTTGTATTTATCATATGTATTGCATTTAGGAGTCGAGCTGCTTGCTACCTATTGCTATAAAAGCGGACCGCGAAGCGAATTTACTGCCACGCAACCCGATAATAATAATAAGGTGACTGGCAGTATTGACAGGTTTGGAACTATATCGGGCCGGGCGTGGTCACTTTTACTGTCTATACGTATTCAGCTTCTACGGTCCAGCGGCGATCGAAACGACGAATCCGTTCCAAAGTTTACACTCGTCTTTGTCTCGCATCGCGTATACAGCGCCGTACAGAAGATAAAGACGAAACATGGTTGTACCTTGAAAGCTCGCCGAGTCAGAATTCCAAACGTTTACCACGCTGTTATTATTATCTCCTCTAATGATACAGATTTCGCTTTGTTAGGATATGGTATCGAATGCTTTATCTCCATTTTTCGATTTAGGAATATTAGGTTTAAGGTCCTCTTCCACTATTAAGAGGTGTAGTCTCATTTCTGTCATCGATACGACGTAAATCAGATAGACGTTAAGACTGATGAGCTAGGAAGGTAAATAGTGCAAGAGTGTGTTAGGAGTTACATAAATTAGAAGCAATGAAGAGGTAATAAAATAATGAGATCGTTGTAAGTACATTTATTATTATATCAAATGTAAGCAATCAACCTTTATCGCAAATTATCAAAAAGATACGGGGATGGTACATTTCACAGGTATCGCGGTAAACTTCAAGCTACACAAATTAGTAATTTATTCAGAACGCAACGTTTCAAGTGAACATGACCTCTCATTGTCAACCGATTTATCTACCGCAGCCGGTCCATGTCCTCTTGAAACGCTGCGTTCCAGACAAATCACTAACCTATGTGGTGTTAAGGACTTAACATTGTTTTTTGTATTTTCTAAATTTTTTACTATTATGTATTTTATCTTCTTTGCATTATTATTTTCATTTACTTTATTTTCATTTTTATATTTTAATATGTATGTACATTACGCATTTTATATGTATGCAAGCCAGCCATTCGCATTACGCTAGCTAAAACTGCCTAATTAGAAATCATTCACTGCAACGTCGTCGGATATGTAATGGGAGTTTTCTTGAAATTTAAGGTACACAAGCATAGGCAGTCGTCTCCCGCGCGACGGTCGAGGTATTAGCGATCGTGCACTCTCGGTCACCTTTCGTGCCTCGTCGTAACGTGTACAGTAACGTCGTGGTAAGATTATTAGAGATTTCTAAGTTTTTCTAGTTTTGGCGGGAATCGTCGAGAACGTTGTCTATACATTTATTTCTGGCGGGAGTCATTTGGTAACGTCGTCGAACCACATGTACAGATTTTTTTTTAATAAGTATAAATTCTCGATTTTCTATCATCGTACGTCGAGGCCAATGTGTCCATTGTCGTCTATACATATTTTCAGTCTTCAGTTAAGTTTGTGTCGGAAATTATTTTGGTGAGATTGTCGGCGCGCATGTATAGACCTCCTCTACAAGTACGATCACTCCGCTTCTTGCTGACGGTCGTTGCGGCCGCAGCGCCCGTTGTCTTTTCTACGTTTGTTCGGTCCTTGTCGTATCGGAACTTAGAAATTTTTCATTTAGTTGCTCGTCGTAGCGGATGAGTGTCACGGGCCAGTTTTCTTATGTAATGTCGGCATCATCGCTCCGTTTTACTTGTCGGTGCGCAGTTCGCACATTTGCTGGTTACTGGATTTTTCCCTTCTTTGGGGCGCAGTAGTATAGAGCTAAAGATTGCACATAGCGTAATATTTCAAACGAGAACGCCTGGGTAGCTGTGACATTACTTTTGTATTGAGATCGGCTATTATCGCTACTGTCGCCCTCGACCAGGCGTTCAAGCTCTAAGAGATAGGGTGGGTTCCCCTATAAATGTGAATATAACAAATGTATTTGGTCAAGTACAAATACATGCCAATAATACAGGGCCAAGTCCCTTAGGCAAATTTAAAACAAGGAAAGTATATTAGGCTCCCGGAAAGGGACATATAAATAAGCATAGCACCGAGGTGCGCTTATAAATTTAAGAAATAAATAGGGTTGGCATGCAAACAGATAGAGGCATTAGTACATGCCTCTAACAAAGCTTCAGCGGAAGCATATAAGAGTTTAACCTTTTAAACAGAATTAAGACATAGCGTTGCAACGTACATGCTGAGGCATTACTTTATGTTGCTACCAATGAAAATACATATACAAATGCTAATGTACATTACATGTATAAGAGAGCTCGAATAACTGCAATTATTGCAAATCTATATATCTTACGTACATCGTACATGTACATAGGCAAGAGTGGAAACCGTGTAACCATTTCATTTTTAAATATATTTTTTTGCGCATGCGCATTGAGTTTCACTGTACAACCTCTCCTTTAGTAAATAAGCGAACATACTCTACAAGTAAGTATTGGTCAAGTAATTTAGGAAATTACGAGCAGGCTACAGCGGCGTTGTTCTTCAAACCAGGAGAACGTAACATGTGGTGTTGGATGTCTGTAACACGTGTGATTTTTTTCTTTGTGGTAAGGGGCTCAACATGATTATAAAATATTTTAGGTTGTTATAATTTTATACGAGGGGAATCAATTTGAACCGAGAAGGGTACAAATAAGTGACACATTTTATCTAGTATAACCTGAAAAAGAAAAAGTGACTTAGAAGCTCACTCTGAACTAGAATTGTACGAGGGCGACCTGAAATATTCGAAATAGACGTACTAGCCGATCGTCGATTGAAGAGACTACAGGCATCTCAGAAGAACGCATTGGCCATTTCCTACACGAAATTTTAGGTATGAGAAAGCTTTGGGCGGGATGGGTACCGCGTTTACTCACACCGGTGCACAAGGTGGCCAGGTTCTAACGCAATCCAAGGGATTCCTTCGTGCTTTTCGTAATCGAGGAGGAGACTTGGATTTACCACTACGTACCGGGGACCAAGGAACAGTCGAAGAAGTACGTAGACTTTTCCGGGCGAATCGGCTCCGAAGAAAACAAAGACCATTCCATCGCCCGGAAAGGTCGTGGCGACCATCTTTGGGAATTACACACCAACACCGTGTCTCTCTTATCGATTTCGGAAAAAATTCAGGTCGCCCTCGTAGATTCTGAAAATAAAATAATCTACAGAGTGTTCCACTTTAAAAAGATACTACTTTGGTATATTCGGTGAACTATAAAAATAATTTCAAAATATACGTTAAATAAAACTTTACCAAAATCAAATAATTTAGGCGTAATACTTTGCGTAGAATAACGAGAAGAAACCGGTATTAGATGTTAGTCTCAAAGAAAAAGGTAATATTTCTTTAGTTTAAAAAATTATTTCCATCTGTCTATTATCGTCATTAATACTACATTAAAGTACTTCTATGGATTAAATTCGCTTGTTCTATCTATATTAGAGAACCATAACGCTCAGAAACATTTTAATTATCAACTACTTATAAATGCAAATGCCTCTCGCTCTCTGCGATTATAATCAGCTCCATCGTTCTGCGTATACAACTATGTTAATACGTACATGCGTTGTATTCTAGTCCAAACTTGCTCCCACAGAAGAAATCCATCACGTTTACTTTCATGGCCCCACTGAGATAACTCCAGGAAGTGTAGGAGATTACATTTTAGATGGATTTTTTTACTAATTCTTTCGCTGTTAATCGTTTTTAATTGATTTTTTTTCTTTTGGACAGCTAGTTTGTGTACGAAGGTTACGATCTATTGATAATATCACTTATTGAAGCGCGTATATACGTATAAGAATATCGGGGCATGTTCCTATTTGTTTCTTTTTTTTTTTGAAACAGTTGAAACGTTTCTTTTTTTAGTAAATCAGGACTATAACAACGTGAAATAAAGAGAAACGAAACTTGATTCTAATTTGGAAAGGTGGTGCCGTAGGAAAAAAATTTGTATTATAAACAATGCTAATTTTGAACAAGGCTTTTCGAGAGTAGGAAATTGATCTTGGGAATTGTGGTTTGGTGACTGTGTGCCTATGGTCAAGGTTATAATATTTACTTAATTCGATGTTCCCGGAATTCAAATTAGATTTTCTTGTAAAGATTGAGATAGTGAAACACCTCACTACCGTGATCTTGTAAAGTTTCTAGGACGAAAATGGGATTGAAACAGAAAAGTTATGTCTGAACTTAATCCAGGCATTAGCTTCAAGCTGTCTTGAAAATAAATTTGACTGTGACATTGACTGTCATCAATTAATGCATTAGAATTGTTGAAAGCAAGTTTTAACACCGATTTTGAATAAATTGAAGTATAATTCACAGGTATAGCAGTAAACTCCACTCACACAAATTAATTAATTATGCGGAACGCAGCGTTTCGAGAGCACGTGGGCTCTCATTGTCAACCGTGTTGCCGACAGTCGATAACACAGTCCTTGCAATCGTCATTAAATTGAAGTATAGTTTACAATAGAGTGCAAAAAAATGTACGTGATTAAAGCCTATTTTCGAACTGGAGTGCGAATTGATGGAATTTGGGTGTACAGCCAGCGTGCATATTTGGATAATTTTTGGGAGCAGTTCCCATTTATAATTATCTTTCCAATTGTGTTGGTGTACTTCGTGAGACTGGTTCTGTGGGCCATAAATCACGTACTGGTAGACCAATTGTTTGTCTGCTGTTCGCGGATGGAAAATTAACCCACAAAACCTTTGAAATGTTTTTCCGAAGAAATTGGAATATACCAGAGAATTGTTAAAAGAAAGCTTATAACTGCCTTGCTAAATTTGACATTTTTCTGTGATGAAGTACGGCTTTATCATTAGAGGTACTTCAATTCCATCAATCAAACAACCAATTAGGTGTAGGGGAACCGAATATATTATTACTTTGTGTAGTGTGGAGTTTACTGCAATGATTGTGCGTCCAAGCATTCGATACACTCCCTACTCTAAAGAACAATCGAAAATCTAAGCAAAGCATTGCTTTAAATCGACCAATGGTTGCTTACTGTATAAGCTCGAAATCTACCTAGTTAGCGCTTATAATAAATCGACAGCAACATCGGTGTCGCAATAATTCTCAAACACCAATTAAAGTAACTTCGTCGGACGACTTCCATACATTCGAAACAATAAATTTACGCCACCGTATTAGTATAGTTGAACTAACTGCGCGCGGCCACCGTACAAGACCATCCGTTCATTTATAACCGCTATTATTTATTACCAGAAAAGCGACAGCGCGGCGAACAAGCCGAAACAACAAGAGCAACAACAATAACACGGCGAACGAGAAAGAACAACGGGTGCGGAGCTCCTCGCCGAGAG
Organism: Trypoxylus dichotomus; assembly: GCA_023509865.1. NCBI lineage: Eukaryota > Metazoa > Arthropoda > Insecta > Coleoptera > Scarabaeidae > Trypoxylus > Trypoxylus dichotomus. The sequence continues at coordinate 2,167,649 of CM042080.1, forward strand.
ATGTGCTATTTTTGTAGCGGCGATGCCGTTGACGTTCGACGTTCAATTTCCTCCTCCGGTTAGGCAAAGTATATAGGAGGCCGTAAGAAGTAGTTCGCTTCGGATCTGTTCACCGCGCGCCACGCTACGCCCATATAACTAGCTGTAAGCGCGTCGATTTTTAACAGAATCGAAGAAGCGGAGCGGTAATTACCGAGAGAAAAGGAAGACCGGTCGGTTGCTTCTACGGGGCACGCGGAGCGGTACACCCGCTGGTTTCAAGTAGGCTATGGTAGTCACCACTCCCATCTAGCGGCCGCACACCGTACCACTCCTAGATGATGGTAGAATTGCGATGCCCAGTCGCGATAGCGGTCCGGCTGTATTAGTAGAGACATAGTCGCGAAAAGGATACAACGATGGACATTTAGAGGTCGACGATCGCGTAATTTCGCGTGTTTTGAATCGAATACTTAAAGATTATCAGAAAGAAGGGTCCGTTACAGTTTATCTTTCTCGATACGAGAACGGTTAACTGCATTTGTGTGTGCTAATATGACCGGTACGGAGAAACGTAAAGTTCTTGTCATAGGAAAGTCAGAAGAGCCACGCTGCTTCAAAAACATAAAAACACTCCCAACAAATTACTACGCAAACAAAAGAGCATGGACGACTTCAGAAATCTTTGAAAAAGAAATTCGAAAATGGGATAAAGAACTTGCGGTTAAAGGTAAAAAAATCTTGCTTTTACTCGATAACTGTCCAGCACATCCATCATTAGCCCACCTAAAAGATATTAATTTGGTGTTTCCACCCCCAAATTGCACTAGCATCCTTCAACCAATGGACCAAGGCGTAATAAGAAGCTTAAAATGTTTTTTACAGAAAATTTCTTCTGCAGAAAATTATTACGGGTATGGACAAGAACGCACCATGTGCAGTTTCACTTCTAGACGCGTTGGACTTTTTAGAGAAGGCCTGGCGTAGTATAGCCTCTGAGACTATAGCAAATTGGTTTAGTCATTCAAGATTAAGGAATAATCCAGTTTGTGACAACTTAAATGAAGATGACGTTCCGTTATGTGAGCTTATTAAAAGGTCGCAGCAAAATCAGAGTGACGAGAACCAGTTTTATTTCGACGACTTTGCATCCATGGACAGTTGCCCTATTACGCTCGGGATGCGTTCAGATTCCGATATCATGGAGGACATAAAACAGCGGGATAACGAAAACGATAATGAAATCGAAGAGGAAGAAGATTCATGCGACGAAGTAGAACACGTACCGACAAACGAAGAAGCCCTAAGTGCCATAACACTTTTAAAAACTTATTATAGACAGCGAGAAACGTCATCTCAAATTATTGATAAAGAAAGAGAATTAGAAATGGATATAGTAAAACAGTTGTGGCGTGCGAAAACTGTGCAACGGAAAATTGCAGGTTTCTTTCATTAGACGAACAAGTTAGTATGTACCTACATGTGTAAGGTTATATGGTTAAGTACATTAACTTAATTAAATTCACATATGTATCTGTTTACCACCCGTAATATTGTTTACCACCAATTCTTGTATGTAAACATGGAACTTGTAAAAACTCCGCCTATAGCATCACCTTGTTATAGCGTCAAAAAGTTTGCAATCACGTGACTGTCGTTATAACAGGGTTCTACTGTAGATATTCTGCATTATTTTGTTTTTTACAATTAAATTCTTTATATGAATAACACAGAAAAATCTTATATATTGTAAGATATAAATATTTACACCAGGTTGTGCAAACAACATTTGTATATGTTCATACACTTCAACTTGAATATTAGAATATTATATTTATATACTTGTAATATATCTATTCCAATAAGTTTATGACTGATGTTATAGCATTTTTAAAGGAAAGAGTGTTATAACATCAACTTTAAATTTACAGAATACATCCATAAAGCCTATATTTTCCAAACTGCAACCTTTAGATCAAGGCATCATTAAAAGTTTCAAAGATCATTACAAAGGAAGAATCCTTAAGAAAACTTTATATGCATTAGAGAATAACGGTTCTCCTAGCATATCACTTATCGACTGTGTGAGAGAGGTTGCCATGACATGGCATGCGGATGTTAAACAAAAGACCATTCAAAACTGTTTTAAAAAGGCTGGTTTTGGTAACGAAGACGAGGACGAAGACGAAATTCCCCTTGCTCAACTAAAAGAACGACTGCAAAATTCAGAAGATAAAGAATTTCCTGTTGAAGTAAGGCAAGATTTTGAAAACTATGTTGAGTTGCTAAATGTCGAGAATGTATCTCTTGACACTTATCTTGAAATTGATAGTAACCTCTTAACTACTGACTATCCGACAGACGAAGACATTCTAAGGAGTGTATCAAGCATTACAGATGAAGAAACCTCCGAAGAAAGCGATGAAGAAATTGTGAAGCAACCATCACACAAACAAGTTTTACAAGCATTCGAGACACTAAAGAATTATTTTATGTCTCATGAACAAACATCCGATAAGACATATATGTTCGTTAATAAAATTCAAAAATCGTATGAACACATCCGAGCGGCCAATGTTCGGCAACAGTTGATAACGGATTTCTTTAAAAAAACAATTTAATTATGCAATTGTTTTATGTTCCCATGTACAAGTACACATTTAATACCTATGTATATAGGACAATTTTTGTTTAATTTCATACATATACATATAGTACATATATATATCCTAATGCATGTAGTTTGTATTTTCAGTTTGTTTTTAAATCATTTTTTTATTTATTTTATAATAATATTGTTATTACATATTATGCTTTATAAATATATACATATAATGAAAAGTAAATTGTGAATTTTCTGTAACTCAAATTTTCTCTATCTCGAATTTTATTTGGGGATTTAGGTGGTTCGAGTTAGGGGAGTTCCACTGTATGTATATATTTTTTTTCTAAACCAAATGTAACATTTGGAAATGCTGATAATCCAATAACGCATTAGCGAATCAAAGCCTTGCACATAAGCATTTGCTCTCATTGGTTAATATGATGCATACAAGGTCACGTATTCGAGTATGTTTTAAAATTACCCTGTAACACCATTTCAACTCATTGGCGGCGACGTTCTATACCGAGACGATTGGAAGGCTCGTCCATGAATATGACAAACGCCTTTGTAGAAAAGTATCAATGTTTGTACATAACTTTTGGTAAAAAATACATTTTGTTAACAGCTCTCATAGATGACGTATTTAGTCCCATAAAAGTGACCAACAGAGTACTTGGAGCATATGTGCCGGTATTAAACGTGTTGCTCATACGAATCCAGGAAGTGGATTAGAATCTAACTGAGATTGGATACGCGAGATCCACTGGTGCGGCTCAATAATCATCTCGTGGCGTACTTTAAGGCGTATAATCCTTAATCTATCTCCTAACCCGTCGCGAATACATCACTACACACTCGCGTAACATGTACGTGTAAGCCTCCAACTTCTTATTTTACTTATTCCATCAGATGGTACGTCATATACATATATACGCGATCCGAGATGAAGCATGAGCTCCTAGCCTTTCGTATCTGATTTCTTTTCATTTTTGCCCATCTTCTTCCTCCTCAGCGTCACCGCCCGTCGATATAAACTACGGCATTAAATCTGACCGGTCGTTACGAGATGGATCGAGCGGCTTGTTCTTCCGTATGCCTCGCGTCTAACGTTAGTAGGCAGTAGGCGAGGTGGCGGCCACGTATGCCGATCGACCAAGCCCCGATTTGACCACAATTACGCTAGACAGCTGCTCTAGGGTCATTAGATGCGGGATCTGTACGGGTATCGAAGCTAATCGCATCGGTACGAATATTTTAATGTTGTTTATCGATCTATCTGCGGGTTTGGTTAGGGTATAGCGATGGAATCTGATGGTTTGATTACAACTGTAAAGTATATTGGCGGAAACGGAGTATTATTCCACTCCTCCCTGTTTTGGAAATTAACAGAACGCTTGGAAAAACGCTGGGAAGATGTTTTCAACAAACAAACAAATGGAAAATAGGGTTAATGAACTGTAGATAGTAAAAACCAACCTCAACCTAACCCATGGTCGACAGAAATTATCGCAAACGAAATAATAAAGATTTAACATATGCAGGGTGGATTAAGTAATAGCGCTATAAACAAATAAAGAGAGAACGAAGTGATTTTTTACGAGTCAGAAATTATACACTGTGTTCAAGAATGATTGAAAGGTGTTGGAATCACACGCGCTTCTTGGTGTCAAGCTAGGAGGAATTTTAAACAGGATTCCCGAACGTAGTGTCTACGTATTGTTTTGTACAGCATGTTCATCGTATAATAGACACATTTCACAGAACAGGGAACAAGGAAAATTTACTTGTTGTGGATATTAATCAAACAAGGGATATGAATCAAAAAAAACTCTTTACCAAACAAATTTATCTGTTGACGATTGCAAGGACTGTGTGGATGTACAATTCACAGGTATAGCAGTAAACTCCACTCACACAAATTAATTAAGTATGCGGAACGCAGCGTTTCGAGAGCGCGTGGGCTCCCATTGTCAACCGTGTTACCGACTGGACGGTACCGACCACCTCGAACCACAGATGAAATCGATTTTTGAATTTTATTAATGAACATATGTGTCTTATCGGATGTTTGTTCATGAGACATAAAATAATTCTTTAGTGTCTCGAATGCTTGTAAAATTTGTCTGTGTGATGGTTGCTCCACAATTTCTTCATCGCTTTCTTCGGAGGTTTCTTCGTCTGTAATGCTTGATACACTGCTTAGAATGTCTTCATCTGTCGGATAGTCAGTAGTTAAGAGGTTAATATCAATTTCAAGATAAGTGTCAAGAGATACATTCTCGACATTTAGCAACTCAACATAGTTTTCAAAATCTTGCCTTACTTCAACAGGAAATTCGTTATCTTCTGAATTTTGCAGTCGTTCTTTTAGTTGAGCAAGGAGAATTTCGTCTTCGTCCTCGTCTTCGTTACCAAAACCAGTTTTTTTTAAACAGTTTTGAATGGCTTTTGTTTAACATCCACATGCCATGTCATGGCAACCTCTCTGACACAGTCGAGAAGTGATATGCTAGGAGAACCGTTATTCTCTAATGCATTAGAGTTAAAGTTATTTTAAGGATTCTTCCTTTGTAATGATCTTTGAAACTTTTAATGACGCCTCGATCTAAAGGTTACAGTTTGGAAGTTCCGTTTGGTGGCAAATATTGCAATTTGATGCCCTTCAGCTTCTGTTGTATTGCCGGATGAGCAGGTCAGTTGTCTATAAACATTATTATTTTTCGATTCTCGTGTGAAAATTGCTTGTGCAATTTAACCAACCATTTTTCAAAAATTTCAGAGGTCATCCATGCCTTTACGTTGTTCTCGTAATCTACAGGAAGCCATTTTACCCTTTTAAGACATCGTGGCTTTGCACTTCTGCCAATTATGAGAGGTTTTAGTTTTTCAGTGCCACTCATATTCGTTACTAGAAGGCATGTGACCCGATCCTTACTAAGTTTTCCACCATAGGATTTGTCGTCTCTAATGGCTAAAGTTTTCTTAGGTAGTAGACATTTGAAAAATAACCCTGTCTCGTCAGCATTGAAAGTACCACCTTCGCTATACCGCCCCAAAATCCCCGGCAATACATTTCGAATCCAATCACTAACCTGACGATCATCCACTGTGGTACTTTCACCACAGATATTCTTATGCGATATGTCATGTCTAAATTTAAAAAATAAAATATAAATTTCATGTGTGTATACGTATGTCTAATACAATAACGTAAATTTTACTTTTTTTAAATTTATGAAGCCAGCCGGTGTAGCCTTAAAATTTGTTGTTCCTAAATGTTGACTGTATTCCAGTGCTTTCACCTGTAGAAGTGGCCCCGACACCGGAATGTTTTTTTCTCTGGTAGACACAAACTCTTTAAACACCGCACTGTTTACATTTTTGTTTGAAACTCGGTTTCGCTTGAAATTGGCAGGTTTAGTAAGTTTACTCGCGAAACTTCGAATATGTTCCTTGTTTTTAATTATAGTTGACAATGTACTCGCTGGTATGCCATATTCCGCAGCTATTACCTTCCTTTTATTCCATTGTCCACTTTTTTTAATATTTCTAATTTCTGTTGCAATGTTAAACTTTTAAGTTTTCGTTGCTGGGGCATGTTGATGACAAACACTAACGAATACGACTGAATGTATAGCGCAACACGCAGATGAATAAGAATGATAAAACCCGTTGTCATTGGTACTTCCCCGAATTCCTTCGATAGATATTACGTTATATCCGCTAACAGATGGCGCATCACGTACCTTTAGTGAAAATTTCGAGTTACAGAGATTCTACGTCTTAAATTTGGTTAAATTTTTTTCGAGTTAGGGATAAATTCGAGTTAAGGACAGTCATATGCATATAAATTTAATAGACGCTCGGGATAAAAAAATATTCGAGTTAGAGAAATTTTCGAGTTAGGGGAGTTCGAGTTGGGGGAGTTCCACTGTATATAAAAGTGTTATCGAACAGGTTCTTGAAATACGCAAAAATATTTCAAATAGGATTCAAGTAAATAAACTGGAAACCTTAGAAAAATCACGAGGAAACATTTGGTGCAAAGACGTTTGTATAACATTACTAATTTATTTTTAAAACAGAAACGCAAGTTACCTAACTTTTCTGACGTGTTTCATACTGTTGACACAAAGAAATAAACATGCATCCATTATTATTATTATTTTAAGGTAATATTTATGTCTTCAAGAAATTCCTATTTGCTTTTAAATATTGTGCTAGTACTGTGCCTTGTATAAACGTTAATTTCTCATTATATCATTCTCTATTAGTAATACAACTTCTATTATGCAATATAAGCAACTAAATGATGCTAGATCAAAACTAATTTGAAATAATTTTCCATTCTAATTGCTCATTAGCTCCATCCAATCTATGCATCATCTGCTGTCCGGACAGAACTAAAAAACCGAACAACAAACAGTCGTAAACACCGTTTTAATTAAGTGATATTGATGTGTAACGTTTTAAAGACCTTGAAATTTTCCAGTCCAATTGATTTACCTGTTTGTACGATCCAACGTCATACAAATAACCCATTGTCTATAGCACCTACACTCACTATACCTTCTATTAAATCGATTTGCAGTAGGAGACTCCCTCTTTTTTTAATTTTAGAATTTCCAGCAACGTCCTCAATTATTTTTATTTTGTCGTAATCGATTGACGGATAGATCGATGTGTTTTGAAACGAGAACTGCATGGGTAATTGATACATACGATAGATATTTATGTACGGGTATCTCATCTTTGCTTACGTTGGTCGAATTCGACTGAATAGAGGTTGACAAGAATATGGGATGCAGGAACCATAGGAGGATATTGGAAAATTTCAAGATCATTTGTTCCATAAATCCTCTGTATCGTTTATGGTTTAAGTTTAACTGATATGGTCATGGTTCTAAAGAATTTAATTGCTCCACGGTTAATTAGGTGATTAATACTTTAATCGATGATCGGCTTAAGAGGTATTTTTACAGCTGTGGCTATATGTATTCGCCACCCTTTTTTTGTTTTTTATTCCGACGAATATATAAGAAATAAAAGAAAATTGATCGATGAAAATGTTTCATTGTGAGTGTATACAGATATTGCTTAATATTTGGTAGCTCCTCCCTGGGCTTTTATCACCGCACGAATTCGTCGGGGCATACTGCTCACTAAGTTGTAGCACTGTTCGGGGGTGATTTTGTTCCACTCTTCGAATGTTTTTGTTTTTAAGCATTGCTTTGTGGTAGATGAGTATTTAGCTACATTTCGCTTTAAAATGTACCATAAATGCTCAATTGGCGATAAGTCCGGGGATTGTGCCGGCCATTCCAGGACCCGCACGTTATTTTCCTCGAACCAGCGCATTACTTCGCGAGATTTATGGCACGGTGCATTATCTTGTTGGAAGTAATACTCTGGCTCATCATTATCGAATAATTTTAACGCGCACGGTTCCAGAACTTCTTCCAACATGTCGATGTACGTCCGACTGTTCATTTGGCCCTCGCAGACGAACAGTTCTCCGACGCCTGTTGCACTCATGGAACCCCAAACCATTATGCTACCATCACCAAACTTGACAGTCGGGATGATACAGTCTGGATGGAAGGCCTCTCCTCGCCTGCGTCGCACGTCTTGAGGCCCAGGTTTACCACAAAGCTACCAACAAAAACATGAATACTGTTACATTTTGGAACCCATTAAAAAGAATAAAACACTGTAGATACCAGGAATTGAATACAGAATACCGCAAATACAATAATTATGTATTACTTACCTTAATATTTGACTCATCCGTCCACATAACATTGGCCCAATTGTCAATGGTCCAGTCGCAGCAGTCTCTTTTTCTTTTGTTGCGGAGACAATCGTGGTTTATGTCGAGCTTTGTATCCACCTAAATTTAATTCACAAAGGCGTCTTCTAACCGTGCGAGGAGAAATAGCAAAATTATGTAGCAGGAAAAGCTCACTGGAAAGCTGTTTAGACCCTTTTTTCCGGTCTCGCAGACATCCACTCTAAGACTCGCTCATCTCTGCTAGTTGTCTTTCTTTTTCGACCAGTTTTCGGTTTGTTTGTCAAAGATTCACTCTCTTTGTATCGTTTTATCGTCATTCTAACTGTCGATCGCGCACATTTCACTTGTCGGGCAATAGCAGACACCGACAACCCTTGCTTTTCTAACACCACAATTCGTCCTCGCTCTACCTCCGTCAATTCGCGTGTTTTCGGCATTACTTTTTACTGTATACTATCGTATTACACAGACAAAATCACAGACACAATATCTTCACTCTAAGTAGCTCAACCTTACTCTTACAACTTTTAAGAAAGACTGAAGAAATATTCAGGAATTACAATTTTACGTCTATTTTCTAATTTACTCAGAATGGCCTACAGTAAACCATGAAATCCTCATTACCAGGTACCTAGTTAAGTCCGTCATCGACCCTGCTTCTTAGAAATACAATAATATTCGTGTAACACGTTCAAAACGAGAGTGGCGAATACATATGGCCACAGCTGTATTTTAACACGGAAAAAACTTATATGTTGAAGTAGAAACTAATCTGCAGTTGGTTTTTTTTGAATGGGGGTGATTTGCAGAATTCTAAGGTTTTATTGAATACGTTTGCAAAGGATTTTGTCAGAAGTATATCAAGTTTAACAGGCCAGCATTAAGTTTCTTATTGAAATGCATTCATAAAGAAGAATATATATAATAATAATATACGTTTTATTCAGTACTGCCATTAAAGCGTTGGACAAATCAATACAAATATACATTTTGTACATTGTGAATGAAAGGATCCTATGGAGTGAGCTTAGTTCACTTTGGGGATAATAAATTTTTAAACAGAGAAAAAGTCTTGGATCTCAGATGAGTTATGTTTGAGTTAACGGTGTAATATATATATATGTATATATGGGTGAATATTTTGCAAAATTTGGAGAAGGTAAGAGAATATTGGCTCTATTATTATTATCACCACACAAGTCCTATATGACCCTCTCACTAGTTTGCCTTAGTTCTTCCTCTCGCACATCCTTAAAGTATTTAAGTCGTTTGACAAATTATCATATGGTGAAGTTTTGGAAGTATCAAAATGCAACCAAATAGAAGTAGAAATCTTTAAATCAAGAGCCAAGTAATTTGCTCCTTCTTTTGCTAGGGGAAAGGTATCCCTATCAAAAACAAAGCAGTATCAAGACAAAGCACAATTTCAGACATTCTTTGAAAGCAAAAGTGTTTCTCGGATGACAAACGGGACCCAAAACCGATTACAGAAACCGCCCAGAACTTGAAGTACGTCCATTTTACTAAGCCTCGAGGTTATCTATTTAATAATAATAAGTAGGGTATCGGAATATCGCCGATACAATTTGTATAATCGAACGCCGATCTGATACGATATTGCGCAATGATCTCACTTGACTTCTATGCACAAAAGATGTTTTATTCGCATTATAATCGTTATAAAATATCCATGCGACCTACTTCGACTTCGCGTTCAAACTACGAGCGATACCACCACCACACTACTACCGCTACAAGAACAAGACGGCTGCAATTCTAAATGGTACATGTAATCAACCGTATAGTGACGAATTAGTTTTATAATCATTGTGTCGCATTCCACGAGTACCACTGCGCCTTGCTTATTACTGTTCTTTTTTTTGCCAATATATCTCAGGTCTTTTTCCTTTCTATCTAGGTAGATTATATCTTAAATCATTGCTCCTTAGTCCATGTGTAATATGCGAGCTTTAAGCTGAAGTTGTTAAAATATCAAGTGAAAAATTTTTGATCAATTCGAAGGTAATAGAAAGATGTAAGGTAATGGAATTTTTTCGGTGCACATTGTATCCCCGAAAATGTTCGATTTCAGATGATATTAGTCGTCAATAATATTCTAGTAATATAATTGCGCATTCGTTGAAAGATTTCTTTGAAAATTTTGGCCATGGTACACATCCAACACTAACAGAGACAGTGTATTAGTCGATGTTTGTGTTTTTATAAAACAGTCGAATATCAAGCATTTTTGCACTTGAAAGACTCACTCAAATCAAAGCCAATATAGATGCTGTTTACTGGAACTTCATCCGTTCTTACGATCTCTTGCATGATTATCAAAACAGCTTCTGTGCGTATGCCTTTCATCAACCAACGCGCGTACTTTTACATGTTACATGAGCAACTTAAATTGTGACTTGTACTCGACAGTTAGTAATGCATAATTTTAGGGTGTTAGTAATTTGAGGGACTACAACAGCTAATCGATAAAGTGAATGAAGTAAGCGAACGGTATGGGTTAGAATGAACATCAACAAGTCGAAGTTGTTGATCATAACTAAAGAGAAGATGCCAACTACTTATTAAAACCGTACCAGTAGAATGAATGTCCAAATATATCTATCTAGGAACCTTTGTAATCGTGCAAGAGACACCTTAATTAAAATGTATAAACTCTTCAAAAGCCACAACCTCAAACTAGATATCGAAGTAAGACTCCTGCTCTGCTATGTGTTCTTCATCTTATAAGATGGAATGAAATCCTAGATACTGACCGAAATAACACAAAAGAAACACGATGCCTTAGCAATGTGGCCCTATAGAAGGATCTTTAAAATATTGTGGCTGGATACAGTGATCAAAAAGAGCTAATATATACTCGATTAAGGAAAGGAAACTAGAATATCTCGGGCATATCAAGCGAAACTACACCAAATACAAACTTTTAAATCCATTTTTCAAGGAAAGGTGTTTGGAAGGAGAGGACTTGGAAGATAACTCAAGAACCTAAGCGTACGATATTCAAAAACAACCACATAACTGTTTATAGCAGCAGTCAACAAGCTCGTCATAGTTAGTATGGTTGTCAATATTGGGAACGAATAGGCACTAGAAGAAGGAGAAGAAGAAGGAATTTGAAAAACTTTACTAAAATATTGTTACTATCAACAATTGAGTTACTATAAACATTGAAATATAATAATTGTTGAAATTCGTTTATTATAAGTGGTTAAGGTATATGAGGTTATGTTGGTCAAATATACCGCTGTATATATTGTTATCATTATTATTACTATTTCCTCACATTGGAATGGTTGTATAGAAACAAATACGAGGGCGAACCAAATATGACCCGGATCTTGGTTTTAAATCAATTATTAGTGAAGTAAAAGAATTTTGAGTACACCTTAATGTTCTACACAATCTCCTCTTTCATTTGCACATTTTCCCATCGTATAGGAATTTCTCTTTTCCTCCATCTGTAACCTGTTGGGCACGAACATTTCTACACCTTCGTCGTCGTCAAAGTGGTGACATCTCAGTTCTTCTTTGAGTGGCCCAAACATATTGTAGTCACACGGTGACAGATTGGAACTGTTGGGAGACTGCTCCAGTGTTTCCCAATGAATTTTGTCTAAGTTATTTCTTTCCTACATTCTTCGATTACTCAAATGATTTGAAATGATTGATTGGGCATATAAGGCCGTATAGGATTGGACATGAAGGGTTAGGCATGAAAGGGATGTAAACCTTACATCTGCTTCTAATACATATCAAAACGTCACGCCACTCAGTTCACTTACAGGGAGTTAAAGAGGAAGGTCCAGTTCATATTTGATTCACCCTCGTATATAATTGTATTTCTCACATTCTTATTTCGGTAGTTATAGTTTCCTTATTGAAAAAAAAACAAAAAGAAAAAGCAGACATACCGAATACTTACTGTGAACACTCGCATTGAAAACGAAAACTCCTGTATATAACAAAAAAATAATTATACAATGTTTGTGGCGATTCCTATAAAAAAGACCTCGCAATAACAACAAAGAAACTATAAATACGGAACCGAAGCATACTTTACTCAATGTACGAGAGCATATTTACAAAGCTGCAACCTGCAAACGGCATGCGACAACATGAGGAAACAAAAGACAACGATTTCTATAATCTGCTTCGCTTACAAGCTACAAAAAAACGCATCCGACTTGAGTCTTGTCAAATTGAGTCATGCACTATTTACTCTGCCGTAAAATTTGTCGCGTTATCCGTTTCTTCAATGCAAACGACCCACATAATAACTTATTCGCAATACATAGTTTTTTCTTTCCAACATCTCGAAAGATTCGCTTAGTTAATCTGATGAGGTTTGTGGCAATAATAAAACTAAATTGAGAAATCTTTACATTGTATACCTTGGCTAGATACTTAGATATTCTTTACATTAAATTAAGCGATTTCATTTGTACAGAATACATTGGTTCGTAGAACATCATTAATATGAGGGCTGTTTTTTTTTTCAATTTCCAATAGGACATAAAAACAAAAACCATGTACAACCATGGTTATTTTTTACATAATCACCGTGAATATTTATGCATTCGTCATATCTATGGACAAGCCTTCCAAGCGTCTCTGCACAGAATATTGCCACCAGTGAGCTAAGATGGTCCGCGACGTTTTTTTTAAAAGTTCCTCTGTATTATGGAAGTTCTGCCCGATTTCTAACACATGGACTGAAAAGTCCCGGGCCTAACACATAGATGACGCTAGTTTTATTGCAGTCACCTTTCTCTCAGTTAGTACTAACCTTCAAAAGACAGCTGTTCAAATTTCATGATATTCTATTCATTAGTTTGTGAGTTATTGTGCTAAGAGTCGCGCTACTTTTGTTATTTTCAAAACAATGGATCAAAAACAATTTCGTGTTTTAATTTTACACTGCTTCTTGATGGGAAAAAATATCGTTCAAGCGAAGCAATGGCTTGGTAAGTGTTATGGGGACTCCGCTCCATCAGAAACAACAATAAAACGTTGATAAACCGATGATGCAGAACGCAGTGAACGTCCAAATGAGGCGGTAACACCAGAAAACATCGAAAAAATCCACAAAACCACTTTGAATGATCGAAAAGTGAAGTTGCTGACATCCTAAAGATATCAAAAGAAGCTCTGTTCAAAGTGGGTGCCGCGTTTGCTCACTGTTGACCAAAAACAAGAACGTGTTGATGATTCTGAGCAGTTTGGCCATGTTTAAACGTAACAAACCGGAATTTTTGCGTCGATATGTGACAATGGATGAAACCTCGACGCTTCCTGAAGGGCATGACGGCAAGCTGGTATGTCATGGGCATTGTAAAACTGCCACAGCATCTACAAAAATGCATCGACCGAAATGGCGATTATGTTCGAAAATAAAGCATTCTTAAATCTTTAAAATGATGTAGCAATTACAGAAAATAAACGGTTCTTTGTATATCTAAAAATATAGGAGACCTTTTGTTTGGGATTGCCCTCGCATAAATAGAAATGTCAGCTTACATCATCTAATTAATCGCCAATAAATGTACATGTAACCATGGGAATAATCGATATTAACCTTCTAATGTCGAACTGAAGTATCTTCAATGAAAATTGTCAAGTGCATCCCTCAAAAAAAATTTTTTTGTCCCCGAACTTTTGTCGCGTGAAAATTTGTTAATGGTATCTCGTCGCAGTTCATCCTTTTTGGGTCGAAAACAAAATGTCCGGTCAAAACGGTAAGCAATATCCCGCCAATATCCTCTTAAACTTGTTTACCTGGAGTTTCGTTTCAAGATTCATCTTTGGATCTCCAAACCCTGTTCAGAAACTTGAACTTATCGGAAAGCAATCATGAAAATTACCCATCGAGAAACCTCACTCAAAGGCTCCCACTCAACGAAACACAACCCTCAAACAAACTAGAAGTAACCTACATCAATCCAAACGTCCACAATTGGAACCAAGTCAATCTCCAAGCTACTCAAAAGAAAAGGTTGCACAGGAGAAACGTCCCCGGATTTCGAAGGTTCTACGACGATTCCTTCCTGCTAAAACAGAACTTCTTAGCGAAGCTCGATTGGTATAAACGACTCAACTATAAGAGAGCCAGAATACAACCGAAATCCGAAAGCATATCCAGCAGAAGGTTATGGAACGTATATTCAGCGCCTTCGCGCGATTGGATGATGAGCGGGGACTGCAAAGACTCGCTGAAGATGCAAAGGAGACGCGAAAGGAACTACGACTTTCAAATCTCCATACCGATCATTACGAATTCCGGGAATCAGAAATGGTTGGAGGTATCGATCAAGGAAGTCGAGGTTATCGTTAAGAATCTGAAGACGAAATCGTGTTTCAGGATCAAACAGTTGATCTTCCAAAAGAATCAGAGGTATTTTTCCGATGAGGAGTAGGCGTTTGAGGTTAACTAGTCGTTGTGGTCGTCTTCAGTTTCCCAGGAAGTTCAGAAAAATATGATTCAACTATCTTTTTTTTGTAAATTTGATGAGATTTAAAAGTTTTTGAGAATAAAAGTGAACGTGTTAAAGCGACTTGATTTTACTTGGGAATAATAAGTTACAATGAGCGAATTCCCTATGTCCAATATCCATATAATATACAGCTGGAAGCTTTCCATACTTTTAGTTGTTCTCTGGGAAACTCTAAGACGTGGTGACCTTGGGCATTGCAGACTCTATTGGTTGTAGTTTCCCCGTAGGCGAAATGATAAGGCATGGTTTATTAAGATATTTATTTTCTGAATAAGTCGATAGGTCTGTGAAACATTTTTTAGGAACTAATTAGTTTGTATTGCCAAAATTAACTTATTCATTGCTCGTAATTTGAAACTTTTCCTTTAGACTTATCTTTCTTTCATGGAGGCTATCATGATAGTCCCACTAGCAACGCTGACTCTAATCAGTTATCTCATAATCTTTTATATATTCCCTTTCTTATTGCTAATATAATCTAGATTTTCTGGGAAATCGGACGTTAGTGATTGTGGAGTTAGTGAATTTTATAACGATAGGTTTTATTAAAGCTCGAAAAATTTACTTCTCTGGTTTATATGATGCGAGAAATTTCCGAACTCTTCCAATAAAAATGTTATCGACCTAATTTTCAATATGGAAGTAGTGCCAAAGTCTATGTGATACCGCTTAGCGAGTAGTAATTTTAAATAAGTGCTTAACGAAATGCTAACAAGTGAATTACTTTGAGAAGGCGCAGCACTAAGAATTTTTGTTTTTTCTTATTACTCTATCAGGGTTGCAATGACAAGTCGTTCAATGATTGTACCACAAGCTAAATCATATCTGTACCAACTTCCAAACTATTATACATTTAGACTGCTTCAAAACAAACTATAGAGGAATAACATTAACTAGCATCCCAGGAAAAGTATTGACAAGACTACTAGAAAAAAGACTCCGAGAGAAACTGGAAACAATACTAGAAGATACTCAACATGGATTTAGAAAAGGAAGAAGCACCCAGGACTTAATATTTGTAATCAGACAATTAGGAGAAAAACTAATACATATATGTTTTATAAATCTTAAAAAAGCTTTTGATAGGGTAAGAAGAGAAGATGTACGGCAGAGCTTGGAAAGGAGAGGTTTAGAGAAAGGAATGATAGAGATGATTAAGGCATTGTATAAAAGCAATAAGAATAAGGTGAGAACTTCCAATGCAGAATCAGCTGAATTCGAATCGCAAATTGGATTAAAACAGGGATGCGTATTGAGCCCATTGTTATTCTCTATATTAATAGACGACGCTGTTAAAAAAGCTTAACAAAAAGGAAAAAATATGAAGGTAGGAAACTGGAAAATGAATGCAATTAACGTACAGGAACTAATGTTTGCAGATGATATGGTACTGATAGCACACTCGGAAGAGACATTACAGCAAAACTTGAAGATATACCAAGAAGAACTAACAAAGACAAACATGGAGATAAACACGAGGAAAACAAACACAATGATAATAGCAGCAGTAGAAAGAAAACATAGCATCAAAATCGGGGAAAAAGCATTGGCACAAGTTAAAAGTTACAACTACTTAGGAACAATCATTGAAGACAATGGGAGAATAGAGAAAGAGGTAAATGAGAGGATAGGGAAATCCGCAAAAATATATAACATATTGAGAAATTCGTTTCTGGATAAAAAAGAAATACCAAAAAAAATAAAGACAGAGGTGTATAAAAGAGTGGTCAGACCAACATTAACGTATGGTAATGAGTCATGGATAACCACGAATAGAATCAAAAGCAGAGTTACGGCCAATGGAAATGAGATTCCTAAGAAGAATAGAAGGAGTAACTAGAAGAGACAGAATCAGAAACACGACAATCACAAATAGTCTGGGTATCAAACCAGTAGAAGTGGTCATAGAAGAGAGACAACTGGGATGGCTTGGACATCTACACAGAATGGAAGAAGACCGAATCACAAAGAGGATATTTGAAGCCAAAACAGAAGTAGACCCCGAAACACCTGGAGGGAGCAGGTGTATAGAACATTGGAAAAGAGAAGTATGGGATGGATTGAAGCTAAACAACTGGCTCAGAACAGGAACCTGTGGAAGATAAAAATAAGAAATAAATAGTCCGACACCGCAAGGTATAAAGGACATAGGATTAGAAAAAAAACAAGGTTGAAACTAACGCGTAATACACAATCAGAAACAATAAATCCCGGATTATCACACGATCCTAACGTAAACGAATCTTTCGACCACCTAAGTGCCAATTCAATTCTTTCAAGTGACGTAAATGTGATCGTCGAATTAGCCATATCGTGAAAGGCAGGCAAGTGACTATTTTGGGATTGATTGTGTATGCTACTAAAGTATTTCGCTAAAGTATTTACTATTTTGACAGGTGTAGTAGATTCAATATTACTCATACGCCAAGGTGCTCTGAATATAAGTCCAAAAACGTTTCGGCTCATTCATTCTGCATCGTCATGTCCAAATTGAATGAGTTGCGCTACGAATTAGTCTCCCATCCTCCATATTCACCGTAGCTAGTCCCCGGCAACTTTATCCTGTTCCCAAACTTGAAAAAAATCAGTGGGAGGAAAGAGATTTGCCTCAAATGAGGAGATCATCGCCGCTACACATGGCAATTTTGCAGGCCTCGAAATATTCTACCTTTTCGACGGCTTCAAGAGACTGGAGCACCATTTGAAAAATTATATTGATCTTCGAGGAGTCTACATTGAAAAATAAAGAACCACAACAAAACCGTGTTTTTCTTGTCGATTATTACAAGAACAGGTAGCTTGGGGTTACTCATTGATGCAAAAACGTTGTTACTCAATTCAATACACAAGTTCAACAGTAACTCAACAGAGTTCAACAACAACTCAAGTAGTAGTATAGTATATAACTCAGTTTTTAAGTAGAAAATGCCAACGTACAGTGTTTTATTCATTTACCAAATATTCAAAAACCGTGAAAACTCCAGCATTATATTCGTACACGTATAGTTAGGTTTTACTTCTTCTGATTCAAATCAAATATAAAGTCTCTACCTTATAATAACATACTTTGAACCTAACTACTCTATATGCTGATATCTAAATCAATTTCAAACTTAATTATTACATAAAATACTACTTTGAAGAACTAAACTACATCCTAACATACTATTAAGATTTGGTCCATCAACGTTTAGGGCGTTATAAATATCACGTTCGACTACGTAATTAAATCTCGAAGACGGAGAAATTTCCTTAGGAGATGCTTACCTTTAGCCTATAACGATCTGTCCAACTAAAAGCGTTAGAAGATTGAAGAATTGTATATTAACGCGATCTGCTTCTCCTGCCCGGCTAATATGGAAGATATGATCGATTTTATAAGGAAAATTTCACTCCAGCAATAATAATCGTCAATTAATTAACATCATGTAATCATCTCATCTGAGTCGGTAACGTTGGGAAATTGCGCAATTTCTCAAAAAAAAAAAGAAAGAATACCGATGCATACGACAAAAAAACGAACGCTCGTTAATGTTGAACGTCGATATTTATGGGAAGGCACGGCTTTCGCATGATTTCTTCGTGTCCGAACGACGTCGAAAATCCATAAACAGCCAAGGCGGATAGCTCGACGATCTTGCAACGGCACAACGAAATGATATCTGTTATCCCTCGTTCGCAGGACCGACTCGCTTATTAGGGCAGTATCTGGTACAACTCGTTATTGCTACTGTTACCATGTTGTCCGGCACGACGTCGTATTATCGTTAGTCTTTGATGTGCTTGCTCGGGAATGTGTAAGAATTCCGGATCGTTAGGATGGAGGATAAATTCTTTAAGTGATGGGATGAGTTTGGTCGACGTAATCATTAGGTTTATATGGCTCGATTCATGTCTTTTTATATAACAATAATGGAGGTAAAAACAACCGATCTAACCACGTAATTTAATAAGATTTAACCTACTGAATACTTAAATGACGATTGCAAGGACTGTGTGGATGTACAATTCACAGGTATAGCAGTAAACTCCATAGGCCCTGTTAACGATACGGTTCGCTTTCGGCCCATCCTTTCCCGTAAAAGGCATTAGACCACCGAGTAGATTGTAAATAGTCATATGTTTTAGAAATTTTAGAGCCTGCGTAGAAAATAATTTGCATGTGTGATACAGTTTTTACTTTCAGTCGGTAACACGATTGACAATGGGAGCCCACGTGCTCTCGAAACGCTGCGTTCCGCATAATTAATTAATTTGTGTGAGTGGAGTTTACTGCTATACCTGTGAAATGTGTACTGAATACTTGTTGATATCTCTAATCATCTTTGAGATATCCAAGTTTCCGAAATTCAACGCTTTTTCTCTCTACCATTTGATTGGTCTTTTGTGGGAGCTACTAGTGATGTAGCACATTTTATACGAAGTATTTAGCAAATCACTTCCTAAATTTAAACCAAATGCAAGCCATCGCCGACTTTATCCTCCTTAGTTTACGAGGGCAACCAGAAATGTTTCTGGAATCGACAAAAAAACACAGTATTGGTGTGGTGTTTTACTTTTATTTTTCCATACAGTCTCCTCGAGGATTAATACACTCCAGTCTCTTCAAGCCATCGGAGAAGTAGGACGTTTCGAGGTCTGCAAAATTGCCATCTGTAGAGGCGATGACCTCCTCATTTGAGGCAAATCTTTTTCCACCAGCGATTTTCTCAGGTTCTGGGAGATAGGTCCGGCGAATATGGAGATTGAGGGACTAATTCGTAGCGCGGCTCTTTCAATTTGAACACGACGATGCGGGATGAATGAGCCGGTGCTTTGTTGTGGTGGAAAAGCACTTTCTTTCGAAATCTATAAACCCTGTGCTTTTCTATAATTTGCTGTAGAGTGAATATTCTATCTGTGGTTAATCTGCCTTTTATAAATCCCATTTGTTCCTCTTCTATTAGTTCTTCCGCTGCCATATTCAACCTGCTTTTTAGTATTCTGGCGTAAATTTTATAAGGTTGATTCCCGGCTAATTTTAAGGGTTTTTCTTTTGCCCTTTTTTGGACAACAAGACTACTTTGGCTCTTTTCCAATCAACGGGGATAATAATATTTTTCCAAATATTTATCAAATACATGTAAAAGTTTTAGGTGTAGTGGAATTCCCTCGTATTTCCAAAATTTTGTGTATATGCTATCCATACCGGTCGTTTTCCTGTTTTTGCTAGCCCTCAAAGCATCTGCCAGCTGATCAAAGTTTATGCGAAGATTACAAACTGAACATTGAATTGATGATTGCAATATTAGACGACTTGATAATTTCCACCCCAATTTTTAATAACAAACACGACTTCAAATTGGTGAGCTGTTTATCGTTTGTCTGGTTAATGTTATATATTTTAAATTGCATTGCGGGTGATGTCTTTTCTTTCGAGCTTTTCGTAAACCATTATCTAATAGAACGATATAGCGTATTCTGTTTATGCTTTAATCTCTAATAATTACAAGAGCAATGATTGACTCCTGTTTCTGTTCACACAATCAACGTTTTGATTCGTAGATTGTCGAAGCAAGCTAGGACAATTCGCACATAAATTACACGCTCTTCTACTGCAGATTTTGTGAACTTCAGGTAACAGTTTTACTTATAGAAATTATAGAAGTAGCAATATTTGATCTATGTGGTTGGTAAAATGCGTCAAATATGAAAACGTGACATTATGTCAGAACGCAAAATTCACTAGTCATAAATATACGACCAATAATACGCTTGCTGTTATTTCATCATCAACCTTGCAGCTTCACAAACATCGGAACAAGCTAACTCTAGAAACGCTGCGTTCAGAATAAATTATTAATTTGCTTGGCATGCGATACCTTCGAATTATAGAACCGCACAGTTCCTTGCAATAGTTGTAATAAACCGTAGTAAACAGACATAAAGAAGGAACAAGGTATACATACATGGATGGACATTATAACATGGATTTCCAAACCAAGAGGATTTTTCATCACATATTTGCTTAAATGACGATTGCAAGGACTGTGTGGATGTACAATTCACAGGTATAGCAGTAAACTCCACTCACACAAATTAATTAATTATGAGGAACGCAGCGTTTCGAGAGCACGTGGGCTCCCATTGTCAACCGTGTTACCGACTGAAAGTAAAAACTGTATCACACATGCAAATTATTTTCTACGCAGGCTATAAAATTTCTAAACCATTGACTATTTACAATCTACTAGGTGGCCTCATGCCTTTTACGGAAAAGGATGGACCGAAAGCGAACCGTATCTTTAACAGGGCCTATGGTAATAAATCCATCAAACTCGAGTGTGCAATTGGGGGTGGTTCTCTGTTCAATAAGTTTCCGTTCTTTTTCATATATACCGTTTCGTACGCGTCTAATTCTCTATACGAGTTCACGTTTTTAAGTAGTGTCAGATTTTTTAAATCAATCTTATGTCCGGATTGTACCATATGCTCTGCTACGCTTGATAGTTCAGGTTTGTCGAAACGATAGTGTCTAATATGTTCTTTGAACCTCGTTTCGATACTCCTTTTTGTTTGTCCAATATAAAATTGCTCACAATCATTGCATGAGATTTGGTATATTCTGGACCTTTTTATCATCTCCGGTTTATCTTTGGGATTCCCTAAGAGATTCTTTAAGTTGTTTTTTTGTGTCAAAAACAGTACAGTACAGTTGTATGAAGCATTCATTAAGCTGTTTTCGTTGTGCTTTTTACAGAATTTACAAAATATTCACAGATTTCAAGTTATTGTATTTAGAATGTGATGTAGCTGTTAGCTTCTAGATGCTATGGAATTTAGAGTGTCGAATACAAGAATTATTTATTACACGACATTGTTGGATGCTTGAAAAGGAGACAACTAGTAAGTGTAATAGTTTTTATTTTTTATTCATTATTATAGGCAATATTTGATTTTATTATATATTATTTCTCAATGTTCCAATAAATTTCATTACGTCGCCACCATTTTCTACTTCAAAGAGGAAGAATCCGACATTATTTTTATAAAAGGAAATTTCGATTACCACAACGTAGTACATTATATGTATATATGTATATGCAATCACATTAAGTAACAAGGCATTCATTAATTCCACCTAGATTAGAAACAATCGTTGTAATATTACATGGCCTCCTGCTATAAATACGTAATTGTCCCAATTAAATCCGGAGCTCTATCGAGCTATTAATTCTTTAGGCGTTAGCACACACGTATACATATATATATATGCATAGAATAACTTCACTTTCTGCACACGGATCATAGTCGGTTAATATCGAAGATTATCTAGGATTGGTCTATGACGGTGTGATTGGAGGGGGTCCGTTTCTAACCATTATTCGCTAATATGCGCGATGTGGGAGGAATAAATTACATAAATAAGGCTTGAGTAGGGAACGTGCGGACATATCGCACTAGCTCGTTCGCTTTTGCTCGAAATCGAGAGGAACTGGTGGCGCGTTTTCTACGGTTTGTTGGTTACTGTCTAAGCGAACAGGTAAAGTACGCGATAGAATGGAGGAAGCTTGCGCAAGTGGTCGGTCGCGCTAGTGGAAAATTACCTAGGCGATGGAAAGAGAGAGAAAATTAGGAAACGGTAGTTGTTTCTGTTGATGGAATCATTTTGTTTTCAGTTTAGAGAACGAAAGAATGATGGAATGTTATGTATGTGTTTCGGGTCTTTATAATTAAGAGACTTTATTCACCAGATGCTAGGACAGCTTAACATTTAAATGCCGCATATTTATGTATACATTTCGATACACGAAACATTTATCGCAAAAATTCGACGTCAATACGATGCTTAATCCAGACAATCCCAGATTTAGAATATTTGATACCATGGCATTTCATATTACGTTTTAATATCAACTTATTGTCTTGGAAGTATTTCGAAAAAGTGATCCTAAGAGTTAGGTCTTATCTTCTATCAAATCTGCCCTGGTGGCTTAACGCCTTACGGGCTTAGCTATCAGTCCCAGGGATTCCAGGTTCGAACCACTGCTTCAATGCTAGTTAGTCCTACCAACCATGCAGAATATGATTGTAAAATTAAAATTGTTACCATCCATCTTATTCAAAAGAAACTCAAATACGAGGGGAGGTCCAGAAGTTTGTGGAATGAAATGGTTTTAAATAAACTAAAACAATAAATCTATTTTTCCTTTTCAATATAATCACCCTTAAGCACAATACATTTATTAGATCTATGAATTAATTTTTCTAAACCATCATACAAATATTTTTTATCTTCTTCTTTCAAAATGGGCCAAAATTGCCTCCTTTACCTCATTGCCGTCGGAAAAGTTTCTTCCACGCAAGTCTTTTTTTTAAATTGGGGAACGAATAAAAATCACTAGGTGCCAGGTCTGGACTGTAGGGTGGATGGACTATTGATTGCCATTCTTGTGCAGAGCAGCCATTGCAACTTTGCTCTTGTGAATCGGCGCATTGTCTTGTAAGAGCAACACACCCTTGCTCAATTTTCCTCGACGTTTCTCCTCGATGGCCTCCTTTTTTTCTACTATCGCTGCGTAATATTCTCCGGTTATGCTCCTACCTTTTTCTTTGTAATCAATCAATAGCATCCCCTCACAATCCCAAAAAACAGTAGCCATCAACTTTCCAACCGATTCTGACACTTTGAATTTCTTTGGCGGTGGTGTCCCCTTTCTATGCCATTGCATGGACTCCTGTTTGGACTCAGGCTCAAAGTGATGAACCCATGTTTCATCTCCTGTTACAATCCGCTCCAAAATCTGTGCGGGTTTGTCTCCACACAGCTCCAAAAATTGTTTGGATGCACAGATGCTGTTTCTGCAGCGGCGTGAGCATTCTCGGTACCCATCTTGCACTGACTTTTGTCATACCCAGGTGGTCATGTAGGATACGCAAAATGGTGGTATCTGATACTCCAACTAATGCAGATAATTGTTTTTTCTTCAAACGGGCATCTTACAGTAGAAACTTTCGCACTTCTTCGACGATGCCTGATGTAGTGGCCTCAACTAGCCGTCCTGAGCGGGGGTCGTCTTCAATCGACTCTCGACCATGCTTAAAAGGACCATGCCACTTATAAATCATTGATTTACCAGGGCACTGTTCCCCATAAACAGTTTCCATTTCATTCAATATGGTTTGAGCGTTCTTTCCTTGCCTTGTAAGGAACTTTATCACAGCACGGTGTTAAATTTCCTCCATAGTTTCAGTTTTCTTCCGGATTGACTTGTTTAGCAGGCAACTATTCATAAACGACGAACGTTATAGTGCTGCAACTTAACTTATATACTAAAGATGAGTCGCCAATCAGAATGACATCTAGCGAGCGCCCCTATCCCCACTCCATCCCCTCTATTCCACGAACTTCTGGACCTCCCCTCGTATGTATTTTGAATTACTAGGTCTGTTGTTTAGGGTTGTTTTACTAAAAGAACTGCGGGTGATTTAGTGAAAATTAGTTGTACAATGACGAAAGAAAAGAACTTTTCTATTTTGTAAAATCATGCTATTCCGTGTGGAAGCCGTCTTGTTGACGGGCCGTTTGTGTTCCAGCATAACCTCAAACATAAGGCTCGAATCTGTAAAGAACCTTTTAGAGGAGAAAGTAGCAAGAAACGAACTAAAATTAATAGTTTAGCCTGCTCAAAGTCCAGATTTGTCCCCTACAGAGTTCTAATGGAATGATCTTCATCGGAGAACTAGACAGCGACAACCCAAGAACACCCAACACCTATGGGAATATCTACAATATCTGCGGACTGTCTCGAAAAATTGCTTCGAAGGTGCCTAAAATTTGTGCAGCAAAATTTGGCGTTGGGATACATACCCGAAAGTTGGAGAAGCGCAAAAGTCACCTTCATACCAAAAATAGAGAAGGAGATTGGGACTAACTCCAAATCCTTCAGACCCATCAGCCTGACATCTTTTCTATTGAAAACAATGGAAAAAGTAATAGATGACCATTACAGAATGGAGGAAACTCTACTTCATCAAAGGCAGCACGCATACAAAGCTAAACAATCTAGGCAGAGAAGACAGAGTTGCTCCACGGTGGGTACCAGGACACACTGGAATCAGCGGCAACGAGAAAGCTAACCCTATTAGCAAAAAGGGCCGCCACAACTTATTTTGTGGGACCGGAGCCGTTCTGTGGTATAGGGAAGAACTTAAAGACAGAGAGGAGAAATACCGAGCATTTCTTTTGAAGAACCTTCCCGATCTAAGAGATTCCAAGATATTCCTCGAAAATTTCAATAAGCAAAGAGCTGAGACTATACTAGAACTAAGTAGAAACAGATTACGTGTCCTCGCAGGTTTTCTTACATGACATTGTCACCTTGAGGAACACATAACAATCATAGGTCTGAAACAGAATAGCGACTGCAGGTTTTGTGGAACGGAGCCCAAAAGTCCGGAACATCTAAGTCAACTGCCATTATAGAAACCCGTACCAACCATCTTGGCAAAGACGTCATGGATGAGGTGAGAATACCTTCTTTGAAACCATCGCAGCTATTGCAATTTATTAAAGCTCTTAGACTGGATGGGGAGATATAAGAGCACGCAAGTCCTAGCAGTTTGCCACTCATATAACGAAGCAAAATAGATTAAGATGTCGCAGTGCAACATCATCCCTAATTAATCTAATCTAATCTATCAAAGCCAGCGGAAGTCATATCGATGACAACAAAATTATTTGTTAAATAATGCATGAATATTATTATGTTTGAATTAATTTACTTTTATTCGACGACAGTCATTTATGCTGTATAACTTCATTGATAATCGCAATAAAATTTTATTGTGTTTGTGACTCTGAACCACCTGTTGCTGCTTCCAAACTTTTGGGCGGTAGTGTATATACGGTACCATATCTTGTTCTTAATTTTTTATGTTTCCAATTTTTGTAATTTGGCTTTTTTTTATTTTGATGGAAAACTTTGTTTTCTTTGCCGATGTAGTGTCCAACGTGAAATCTGCAATGGAAGGGTGCGTACTATCGTATTCTTTAATCCCACCTTATCTTCCATACCCTTACTTTCTCTTTTCTTTCGCGATCATCAGATAAATTTTATTTTACGCAATAGAAGTCCATACAAAGAAATAAATCGTAAAAAGATTGCACTCGAAAGGTTACACCAATTAAGCGTCTGATTATGAACTTTATGGCTTCTTTAGCAAGTTTTAATGTCGATATAAAAAAGATTACCTCATCTCCGGCGGTGAAGTCGTAAAAGCAACCATGAGGTTGGCCGTAATTTCAGAAGGCTGCGTCTATATATTACATGGTTTTATTAAATTGGATTATACGCAATCATTTTCCGAAAATCTTCGATAAACGTCAACGTTAAAAGATTTTTTTCGCGCATTTAATAACCTAGTTCCGTATCTTCATTAAATGTTTATATTTACGTCTGCATAAATTCATTAGTATGTGTATGGTTTTTCGTTTAATGCGAAAGATATTAATACCGACATCTTGGGCCAAATGCGCTATGAATCTTCTTGGATACTGCAGAGTGGCGCCATGGATATTGAGGTTTTTTGGACGGTTATTACGGATATGGATATATAATGCAGTTTACTACCAAAAATTATTTCTTGAAACTAACATCTATCAAATTGCTAACACGCTTTGCAAAACATTCATGAAGTCGTGACTGAAAATTCTCTGTAATTCGTTGCAGCAGTTCTAGATTTATCGCTCTAATTTCTTGAGTGATATTGGCTTTTAAAGACGTCTACTGTCAATAGTTGTTGTTTAAGAGCGTGTTTTCTGTAGCAAGTCAGGCGGTTTCGTAAAAATGGATAAAATCGAATTTCGTGCAGTGATAAAGCACTTCTGGATGACTGGGAAAACAACCGCGGAAATTCTAAATATTTTGCTAGAGGCTCATGGCGGATGTACTCCATCATTTTCGACCATTAGCTTCTGGGTAAGCGAGTTCAAACGCGGTCGCACAAGCGCAAGTGACGAACCAGGTCAAAAAGCGCTGCCAACGATGTAATGGTCGACAAGATTCATGATGTCGTGTTAGCCGATCGTCAACTGAATCTGAAAGAGATAGCAGAAACAACAGGAATCTCAGAAGAACGCGTTGACCATATCCTACGCGAAATTGTGGGTATGAAGAAGCTTTGGGCGCGATGGGTGCCGCATTTGTTCACACCCGAGCAAGAACGAAATCGCGCGACCGTTTCGGAGATGTGTCTGGCCAGGATCCAATGCAATCCAAGGGATTTCTTCGTGCGTTTCGTAACCATGAATGAGACTTTGATCCACCGCTGCATACCGGAGACCATGGAACAATCGAAGCAGGGAACCTTTCCGGGCGAGTCTGCTCCGGAGAAAGTAAAGACCGTTCCACTGGCCGAAAAAGTCATGGCAACCACTTTTTGGGATTCCCAAGGTGTGATCCTTATATATATGCACAAGGGAAGGATGATCATGGGGCAATACTAGAACGATTTATTGATCCGATTCGATTCAGTATTGAAAGAGTAACAGCCTCGCTTTTTCAGCACGACAATTCAGCGGCTCATTCATCACACATCGTAGTGTTCAAATTGAATGAGTTGCGATACGAATTAGTCCCTCAATCTCCATATTCACCGGACCTATCCCTCAGCGACTTCTTCCCATTCCCAAACCTGAAAAGACCACTGGGAAGAAAGAGATTTGCCTCAAATGAGGAGGTCATCGCTGGTGCAAACCTCGAAACATCCTACTTTTCCGACGGCTTGAAACACAACATCGAAAAATGTGAAAAAACCGTGTTTTTCTTGTCGATCCCAGAAACATTTCAAGTCGCCCTCGTATATCACTAATCTCCATTTCCTCCTCCCCCTCTCCCCCATTTAGCTGTGTAATATAATATAATTTCTGACAAATATTCATCTTTTTACTTATTAGAAACGTATTATTCCTCATCTAGTAGTCCATGCGTATGACGTTTCTCTATTGCGAAACCTATTTAAAAAAGAGAGGCAATCAATTAAGCACTGAAACAATGCAATCAACCGTAATTACGAGAAAAAATCCGGATACCTACTGCAGGAGATATCGTACCATTATCTCTGTCGGCAAACAACTCAATTAACCGAGCAAAGTCGCGTTTTTCCTAATCATAGTGGAACGGTGTATACACGGAGGCAGCCTGGGTAGGAATCAGGAAGTACCAGCGGGTTGTAATTACCTACGTTTGTGTCACACGCTCTCGCAGATACATATGTATGTACATATATAATGAAACAGTAAAGCAAACAATTAACCTATCCGTCATTTAGTTACATGCATATACATGGGTATATTGAGCAATTGCTCAATAACGACCGATAGCTCGGTTTATGGACGGCCTTTGCGTTTCAACTCTACCTGCATTAATTGCGATACGCGGTAAGAATATTTTTAATCGTATACGAGGTGTTGCCATTTAGTTTTTTAGAACATACTTCTGCACAGGGAGAAAAGGACTTCTATAGACAATACGGCGTATAAAAAGACTGTGACTTATTTTGGAAGAGAGATTGTTCTTGCTTTTAAAGATCTAACCGGACCTAGCCCTCAGCAACTTCTTCCTATTCCCAAACCTGGAAAAATCAACGGGAGGAAAGGGATTTGTCTCAAATAAGGAGGTCATCATCGCTATTTTGCAGATCTTGAAACGTCCCACTTTTCCGACGGCTTGAAGAGATTCAGATTCGAGGAGACTACATCGAAAATATGAATGAAATATTAATTCTTCGCTGTATCGTTTGCCACGGATTGCAGAATAGTATGTTATACTTTCCAGGTGGCGTTCGCACTTCCATCTGCTGGTACACGTTAAATAGTTGTGGCACAAGTCGACTAGTGTTAACTATTATTCTAGATATTTAAAATTTTTCAAGAAGAAACAAATTATTAGGTGGAGAAGCAAATATCTAACAACGACGTAACGGTATAGAAATGAAGGTCGTGCAGTATAGTATTTGGATGGACCTTGGGAAGATGAAGGCCACGCTTTGTTTCTATCAAAGGACGATTCAAATTAATGCACTCACTGTGTTAAGACTTTTTATATTTAGAATTTCATGTCACAAATTACTGTAATTAGTCATTGCGTATATTTAAATTGCGCGCTTGATAGAGGGGGTTAAGTTCGGTACCTGAAAGGTCCGCTTAAAAGTAAAACATCTTTTACACTAATATTATAATACTACGATAATTTCCTTATACGTTAGCATCATCTAACTGAAGACGGGTATAAATAAACCTCCGCACCTCGTACATAATCAATTGCAACCCGTACATAACGAGAGGCTAACTCGCTTCGTGCATGGAGACAACTTTGCATGTAATGCATGTACATTAACGCGGCGATAATTAATTATTCATAAATCAAGTTAAAAATAGACCTTTCAATATTATCAGAATTTTTTTTCAATTGTTTCTTTCTTCTATCAGATACGTACTAAATGGCAATTACATTAATTACCTGAAATGTTCGTTTATGGATAGGTACGCATGGGGCTCATGCATATATGTCGGTTATGCCAGTTATCAAAGGCGCCACCCACTAGAATGGAACTGCTTGTCGGCCGTTGTTTTTTCTCACCGCGGGTTAAACTGCAGTCGTTGCTGTTATGTAAAACCAGCGCTAATGTTAATACTTAAGGAAAATCGTGCATCCTATTTATCAAGTCCGATAGTTTATGGTTTATTATGATGTATTGGCTGTCGGTTATTATAAAAAGGAGGAAGTAGTGGATTATTCTAGATTCTATAGAAATGTACAGGTGCTTCTAACAGTGTTAACACTCTAGTAGAGCTGCAGAATTTGTTATCACTGTTACATGAAACGGTTTTCGCAATCTACGAATAGTATGCTCCATATAATTTTGTAGTTCCCCTATAAATATTTAGCAATGGTATGAGTTGGGAAATACCCAGAATTACATTCCTGAACGTAAAGATATAGCAGAGACATTATTTTGTCAATATCGCAACTGTTAGATATACGAGGGGAGGTCCAGAAGCTCGTGGAATGGAGGGCATGGAGTGGGAGTAGGGGCGCTCGCTAGGTGTCATTCTGATTGGCGACTCATCATTAGTATACAAGTTAAGTTGCAGCCCTATAGCGTGAGTCGTTTACGAATAGTTGCCTGCTAAACAAGTCAATCCGGAAGAAAACTGAAACTATGGAGGAAATTGAACACCGTGCTGTGAACACTCAAACCATATTGAATGAAATGGAAACCGTTTATGGGGAACAGTGCCCTAGTAAATCAATGATTTATAAGTGGCATGGTCCTTTTGAACATGGTCGGGAGTCGATTGAAGACGACCCCCGCTCAGGACGGCCAGTTGAGACCACCACATCAGACATCGTCGAAAAGGTGCCAAAATTTCTACTGCAAGATGCCTGTTTGACGACAAAACAATTATCTGCATTAATTGAACTATCAGATACCACCATTTTGCGTATCCTACATGACCACTTGGGTATGACAAAAGTCAGTGCAAGATGGGTACCGATAATGCTCACGCCGTCTGTGCATCCAAACAATTTTTGGAGCTGTGTGGAGACAAACCTGCACAGATTTTGGAGCGGATTGTAACCGGAGATGAAACATGGGTTCATCACTTTGAGCCTGAGTTCAAACAGGAGTCCATGCAATGGCATAGAAAGGGGACACCACCGCCAAAGAAATTCAAAGTGTCAGAATCGGTTGGAAAGTTGATGGCTACTGTTTTTTGGGATTGTGAGGGGATGCTATTGATTGATTACAAAGAAAAATGGTAGGAGCATAACCGGAGAATATTACGCAGCGATATTAGAAAAATTAAAGGAGGCCATCAAGGAAAAACGTCGAGGAAAATTGACCAAGGGTGTGTTGCTCCTCCAAGACGATGCGCCGATTCACAAGAGCAAAGTTGCAATGGCTGCTCTGCACAAGCATGGCTTTCAATCAATAGTCCATCCACCCTACAGTCCAGACCTAGCACCTAGTGATTTTTATTTGTTCCCCAATTTAAAAAAAAGACTTACGTGGAAGAAAGTTTTCCGACGCCAATGAGGTAAAGGAGGCAATTTTGACCCATTTTGAGGCGAAAGATAAAAAATATGTTTATGATGGTTTAGAAAAATTAATTCATAGATCTAATAAATGTATTGTGCTTAAAAGTGATTATATTGAAAAGGAAAAATAGATTTATTGTTTTATTTTATTTAAAACCCTTTGATTCCACGAACTTCTGGACCTCCCCTCGTATATGGGAGGTGCCTATCGTGTAAATATACTATATACTGCAGATGTATGTCATTTATTTATACGTATCAGTTAATAAAAATGCCGAAAGGTACATTGCTATCCGAGGAGAAAAAATAAAAATAGATTGTTATAAAGAGGTAGGGTTTCCAAACTGAGCCATAACTAAGAAAACAGGACGATCCCATTATCACATCAACATTTTTACAAAGCTAGGTAACCAAAAAATATTGACAAGAGTGGTGTATGACAATAATAAGCGAGAAAAAACTAAAATCTGTAGCAGCGAAGCGTTGGAATGATATTCCTATTTCGACATTAACCGAGTTGAAAGACAGCATGAAGAGCCGGATGTTTGAAGTTATATTGAGTAGAGAATCTAACACTAAGCTTAAAAAAAATAATTACACATTTTTTATCCATTTATTTTATTAATTTCCTCTGTATAAAATGCAATAATGTTTTGCTTTCATGAAACTTGAAATTTACAAATTTTACCCGCAGGACAGTATTTTCCTCAAAAAGTCTATGGGTTGGTACCTATCTTATTAAAATAAAATTTCCCTTTTTTAATCCTTTGTATGTCCTTAGTAGTAGCAATTTTTTTACCAATTCCTTGACAAACTTATCACTTTCTTAAGCCCTAAGCTTTCGATCATCCTTTCCACCAGTAATATGAGCATCCTTATTTGTTATAATTGCGTCCTTGCTGCCCTACGTATTTCCCATCCTTCACAAATAACACTCAAATAATTGGTATTATTTTTGTTTTGTATCGCTGCTACCATCTCCATCACATATCATTATCAGGAGTTATCAGCAAGAAAGCGTTGCTAATTACTATGGTATCTTTTGGAAACAAATGCCCGAATTGCTGCAGCTAATTCGATAACAAGGCACTGTACACAGGAATTATTAAGTCCAGAGAGTTAGCAATAATCCGTTATCCATCATATCCATCGCGTTTACCCATATCGCCCACACATGCGTCTCGAAAGGCCAATAAAGTCAAGGATAGATATATCGTACTTAAGCGTTTTGCAATTACTGGGTAATTGTTTTGCAATTTTAACTCGAAACTATGGAAGGATAATACATAGTTTTGCACGTAATGTGAGACTTGGCAATTAATTCAATTAATATCAAAAGTCCTATAAATTAAATGTATTGAAACAACTTTGATATTCCAGTTGGATTCTGCATGGCCGAAGATAACCCAGCAAATTCAAGAGTGGCGAAATTTTTTACGGAAAATTGGGGTTGTCTCAAGATATTTTAAAATATATGTTTCAGAGCAAGATTTTGGGATGTAGATTGCAAGAAAGCTATCCTTCTTGACGAAGTTCTTATGAATACCATGATAGTTTTAATATCTAAGAGAGCTCTTTCTTTCAACTGAGAAACAGTCACAGGAGCTGTGGGGGACGGGGATTTCCAGAAGGTGACTGCGCATTCCCCTTCCCCTCCCTGTAATACCAGCCACTTGCAACGTTATTACGTCATTGTCAGCTAAGTTGCAGGTACGTATGTGATTGGAGGCTGGAGATGAATTCAATCCTGCATCCCCAAAACAAACAATAGTCACAACAGTGGATGCATTCAAACTCGCCAAACAAGCCGAAAAAGTTCAAACAAACATTCAACAACAGGAAAGTTATGGCTACAGTGTTTTGGGACCAAAAGAGTGTGTTGCTTGTTGAATATATGGAATCTGGGACTACGGTCAATGCAGTTGTTTATTGGAAGACATTACAACGACTGCGGAGAGAAGAGGCATGCTGACTTTTGGAGTTTTTCTCATTCATGACAATTTATGTGCGATAATAATAGAACGGTAATGGTCCAAGGTTAGAGCCTTGTGGTACACCAGACCACACTGTAATATACTGCAACGGTGCAAACCCATTTTTAGATAAAAAATTATTAGTTCTAATAGAGATCGGGTGTATTGGACATGATGC
The DNA here is from genome assembly GCA_023509865.1 of Trypoxylus dichotomus. Classification (NCBI taxonomy): domain Eukaryota; kingdom Metazoa; phylum Arthropoda; class Insecta; order Coleoptera; family Scarabaeidae; genus Trypoxylus; species Trypoxylus dichotomus. The sequence goes on from CM042080.1 coordinate 2,200,772, forward strand.
ATGAATACCTATGTAGGTCCACATATAGATTCACTCGTATTTAGCCGCAGGTATGCAAAGGTAGCACACTTTGCACGCATTTTAAAATCCTGTATTGTTTGCTATGACGTGGACGTCGAATGATAATTAACTTAGCTGCAAGGTTCGAAAAAATATAGATTGTACAAATATTTAATCAAAGATCTAATTGGGAATTCCAAAAAATGGTCGCCATGACCTCTCCGGCCGATGGAACGGTCTTTGCTTTCTTCGGAGCCGATTCCCCCAGAAAAGCCCACTGCTTCGACTGTTCCTTGGTCTTCGGTATGTAGTGGTGCATCCAAGTCTCATCCACGGTTACGAAATGCATGAAGGTATCCCTTGGATTGCGTTGGATTCTGGCCAGGCACTCCTCCGAAACGGTCACCCAATTTCATTTTGCGCCGAAAGCTTTTTCATACGCAAAATTTCGTATAAGATATGACTAACGCGTTCTTCTCTTGTCTCTGCTCTCTTTCAGCTTCAATCGGCGATTAGCTAACACGACATCATGAATCTTGTAGACCATTTCATCATTGGTAGCGGTTTTTGGGTGTGTGATTCGTTACTTGTGCTTGTGCACGTTTGAATTTGCTCATCCAGGTCGAAAATGATGGAGTACATCCACCATGAACCTCTAGCAAAATATTTCGAATTTCCGTAACCGTTTTCCCAGCCATCCAGAAATGTTTCATCACGGCAGGGAATTCATTTCTATCCATTCTGGAGAAACTACCTGACTTGCTACACAAAACGTAGACGTCTGAAATTTTAACAGTTGCCATAAAAAAAGTCGTCCTTGCCAACCTTGCAGATTCCGGAAACATTTCAGGTCACCCTCGTATAACGCCGCAAGAATTTTCTTTTTCTGCACATATAATATCGTCCCAATTTCACTACGTTGCGCTGCAATTCTATAATAAATTCCACTCGACTGTTAGCTCATATTTCACCTGCTCAGTTCGATGTTCTATATTTAGATAAGAACAGCGCGGTAATAACGTCTAATAAGGCATTTTTCAAACGGAAAAGAAGTGTCGAAAACCGATGTCGATGTTCTAACGCCCCCCCGCGATTCCAACGGAATTACGCAAGCCATATCGGCTCTAATATAAATGGAGTACACAATCGGAGCGGCCGTTACATATACATGAGCCGAGACGTAATATCTCGGCCGGCTAATGATGATTTCTGCCATTCTGTCGGTTGTACCATTGCTTAGCCATACGGCCTAGTACGCTACGGGGTGCCTCCTGAACGCTTGCGGCTTGTACGTTCGGTTGTTTAACAATTGCGACACACGATGGAACGGCGTACGACCATAGCGAAGACTACACACTACTAAAAAATGTAGATTCTTATCGACGTTTCTCCGGGTGAAGTATCCGCGCGGTGCTTCGGTGCGTACTAGCCAAATGTTCGTATTTGTACGAGAGAGAAGAAATCGATAACAGTTGTAATTTTCATCCAACGTTGTTGTTTATTAAACGGCAAATAGATAAAGTCAATAAAAATTGATGATTATGTGATTTTCTTCATTGCCTATTGGGTTATTCGTGTCCTGTAGTTTTTTCGAATTACATTTACGATGCTTAATCGATTGTAGAAAGATAGGGAAAGTTTAACGTGTTTAACTTGTTAAAGAGGCTTCAATAGAGTTAGTACTAGATGGCTGTTGATCTTACCAATGAGGATTTAGGGTTCATTTAATAATATAATAGATATGATATAATAATAATTAGAGACCGGATTATATGCAAAGAAAAACCGGAATATATGCGCATATATATGCATCGACTTTTGAGAAAATATGCATAAACCTGGGGCATATATGCAAAAAAATTACGACAATATGCAACATTTTTACATAGAATAAATAAGAGCAGAGATTTAAACATTAACTTTATTAAATGGATGGGAACCCCAAAGATAAATCGGAGATGATAAAAAGGTCTGGAATATATCAAATCGCATGCAATGATTGTGAGAAAGTTTATATTGGACAAACAAAAAGGAGTATCGAAACGAGGTTCAAAGAACATATTAGACACTATCGTTTCGACAAACCAGAACTATCAAGCGTAGCAGAGCATATGGTAAAATCCGGACATAAGATTGATTTAAAAAATCTGACACTACTTAAAAACGTGAACTCGTATAGAGAATTAGACGCGTAATTTTTTCACAACGTATACTTCCAGGTAAAAAGAAATTTGATAAACCTTCTTGAACGAATTGGGCAATTGTCACATTATTTGATTTTTGAAGTTCTTTACAATAAATTAAATATCATTTACGTACAATATCTTCATGAAGAATTCCTATTAACAAATGGGCAATATAACGGCCACACTTATCCGTACTTTCATCTACCATGATATAAATAAAATTATTCCCTACCAATTGTTGAAGTTCTGCCATTGTTTGCTGGTAACAAGATGTGACATAATTTTTGCGTAAGGTACTTTCGTCAGCTATATTATGTTTGCAATATTTTTGCAGAAATGATATCAAATTAACAGTGTTTAATCTTGCTAATGGTATGTTGTATATGCAAAACTTAAAAGACAACCCTCGTACAATCAAAAAATAATGAATATTTATTATATGATTATTTCATGTTTTACTAAAAATTCCGAAACAGCCTATATACCAAACGCGCAAACGTTCGCAGAATTCACGTTCGAACGACAACTATTAATGGTGGTTAACCGTAGCGACTTTCACCGCCTCCCCGGATTAGATTTGACTTATAAGCGCGCGCTTCGGATCGACGCAGTTCGCAATGCTCCGGCTCCGGCACGCGCTACAAGAAAGAACTAATTAATTTTAATGGCGATTATGTAACCCTCCCTCCGTTCGGTGCCTGCTTGTCCACGAACCTCTCACCGCAGAAACACAACACGCTATTTGTCCCACGTCGCCGACTAGAATATATGATCGGACGCATCTGGAACGTGCTTCTGAAATAACCCGGTACGCTGTGAGAAAGACGGACCGTCCCCATCTAATATACGGAATGCGAGAGTTAGAAATAAATGAATGACTCTCGCTCTCTTGGATTTTTCGAATTTCTCGCTTATTAAATGGACGTTTTATTTATTTATTCATTTATTGTCGGTGAAACAAATGTTGATTAAATTGATCGATTTTATATTACGACGATCTTACAATTTTACTGACGAATGCCAGATCGTAATTATAGTTGTTAGTGACGTCGAAAACTTAGGCACGCCACATGTATATAGATGCCAGGAAGGAGTTGTTGAATAACACAGGAAAAAAGTGTTTCAATCAAATATGCCTTGAATCAATGAGAATGCAACAAAGATATATTTTTTGGCATAATTTATTTCATTAAAACATATAATCTCTTGAAGCAATAACCTCGTTGTGCGATTTTTTACTACATATTTTTCTATTGATGCAGTTTGAATTCCTCTTAATATTTACCAAAATGACATAGATTTCAACCTTCCCTATCATACGATGGCTGTAAATAACAAAATAAATTTACGAGGGCGACCTGAAATGTTTCCGGAATCGGCATGAGATGGCGCACAAAGGTCGAAGTGGATTCGTTGGACGGCAAGGGTAATCTTTTTTATGGTAACTGTCAAAATTTCAGACGTCTACTGTCAATAGTTGTTGTTTAAGAGTGTGTGGTAAAACAGGATTTCGTGCAATGTTAAAGCACTTCTGGATGGCTGGGAAAACGGCTACGAAAATACGAAATATTTTGATAGAAGTTCATGGCGGATGTACTCCATTATTTCGTCCACCAACTTCCGGGTGGCCGCACACAAAAACCACTACCAGCGATGAAATGGCCGACAAGATTCGTGATGTCGTGTTAGCCCATCACCGATTGAAGCTGAAAGAGATAGCAGAGACAACAGACATCTCAGAAGAACGCGTCGGTCATATCCTACACGAAATTTTGGGCATGAAAAAGCTTTCGGCGCGATCTGTACCGTGTTTGCTCACACCGGAGCAGGAACTAAATCGCGTGACCGTTTCGGAGGACTGTCTGGCCAAGATCGCGCAATCCAATGGATTTTTTCATGCGTTTCGCAACCATGGATGAGTCGAAACAGTGGACGAAACGGAATGGTCATGGCGACCATTTTCTGGGATACCCAAGGTGGCAATACTACAGCGATTTATTGGCCCGATTCGATGCAGTATTGAAGGAGAAACGCCCTCGTTTGCAGAGAAAAGGAATGCTTTTCCACTACGACAATGCACCGGCTCATTCATCCCGCATCGTCGTGCCTAAATTGAATCAGTTGCGCTACGAATTAAACTCTCATTCTTCATATTCACCGGACCTAGACCCCAACGACTTTTTCCTATTCCCAAACCTAAAGAGATCACTGAGAGAAAACACATTTGCCTCAAATGAGGGGGATATCACTGCTATTTTCCAGACCTCGCAACATTCTACTTTTGCGATGGGTTCAAGATACTACAGCACTGTTTGAAGGAGTGTGTTGATCTTCGAGGAGACTACATCAATACCGTTTTTTTCTTGTCGATTTCGGAAATATTTCAAGTCGCCCTCGTAGATATTGGGAATAGCTATCTTGTAGTTTAACTTTGATTAAGCTTCTAAGTCTTTTGAATTCATTTAGGAAAACTATGTTTTCAGTTCTTTTACATCACCCATGGTAGTAGTTTTTTTTGTTTTAATATAGGTGGCAATCTAAAATGAAGACCACGGTGGATAATGTTGGTTAGATCTAGTTGACAAGAATTAAATAAGTTTTATTATAGAAATTATTGTTTTCATCAATGAGAAGTATAAACACTAGTCCTCCAACACAATAAAGATTCTACATAATTCGCACAGCCTATTGGAGAGCTTTCAGACGATTGACTACGCTACTACTGCAGCAGCTTCCCTCGCTATTACATTTTCTCACACTCTACTCGTAAATTTCAATTATCATCGCGAATTCCACAATGATTGCATGCCTTCGTATATCGCGCAACGTCCGTACGTCGTTCGGACGTACGTATGTACGTAGACAGCCCAGCCGTGTACGGGTTAATTAACCTTTTCCACCCAATAACGATCTCATACGTGCTTCTTTTCTTCCATCGACTCGTACAGGCATTTTTTCCAACTTCGGTTTCCTTTTTTACGCGTCCGAACGAATGGTCTGACGATAGACGATTTCCCCTAAACAATCTAATATCCTAACGGAATTGGTAATCTCGAGTACGTGTCCGAGGCACAACGTGTAATTACAATCCGCGTAAAAACACCAGTCCCAGTGACTATCGGTTTAACGGTTAGTTCGAGAATGATTTATTGAAGACGTATAGTATCGCGTTCGGTTGCGAAAGCGAAACGTTTAGCTTGGAAATACGTATGTTTTGATCTGAGGTAACGCGTTGGTAAATTTTTCTTGATTATCTGGACGAAAAACAGCGATAGGTTGTATTGGTTGTGTCATTTAATGCGGTGTGATGGATTCTATTTTCTCCTTCACCAGTAGCAGCTTTTTGTTTACTTTTTCCTTGGAATATTTATAGCGGGAGAGCAATAATTATTGAAAATGTATGTCGTAACTTATTTTATTTTTTGATACACTTTTTTGATGACAGGTTAATTGCCACACTGTTATTAATATTTGTGTCTCCGGAATTTTAAGTAATTTTTCAATAACACCAAGATAAGAAAACGGTGTAAATACAGCTTTCTCATAGTATTAGCGAAATCAATTCACGAGAAAGACATGTGAAGAGACATAAAACGCTAACACACGGACATGTTTCTGCCTACCCGGCGTCATCACATCTAATTCTCTCGCTGCTTCTATCACCATACTTAACCCTACGATACAAATGAATATTCCTGACGCTAACTAGTGCCAAAAGAAAGAAACATTTGTCGGCAAAGTCAGACAGCGAAAAGAATCGGGTACAGTTTCCCACCCTTCTCTCGAGCAATACTTAAGATTGCTAGTCCCTAGAGGGAGTTTTCGCACCAAAGGGCAGTGTGAGTAGGTGCGAAAACATCCTCTCGGGACTAGTGCCAGGCAGAAAGATGTCAGTGTGTTAGCATTTTATGTTTCTTCACATGTCTTTCTCGTGAATTGATTTCACTAATATCATGAGAAAGCTGTATTTACAGCGTTTTTTGATCTTGGTGTTATTTTCTAGGTATTCTTTTAGGTGTGTTTTAAATTTTTTAATTATGACTTTCACTGCAACACAGAAAACTTACGTTATTGAAGCCTATTTTAGAACAAATGTGTGTAGTTAATGGAATTTAGCAATATACGTTTATGTTTGCACAATTTTCGTTAGCACTTCCCAGATTTCGCAGTAATGGAACAGGATTTTTATATGTGCCTTGCACATATTTCGCGAAACTGGATCTATATATCTACAGAAGAGTTGATTATTGATGCTAGTTATCGTATGAGAGAGGACTTTACGAAACCTTTGAGACGCCTAGCTTAAGAAATTGGAGTTTTTTTACGGCACACGCTGAACCGTTATAAAGAAGATCTTGAACATGCATCTATATCAAGTCCTTTTGCCAACAGACCCAGACGTCTCGTGTACTCCCAATGGTTCGTCAACAATTTAGTGAATAATGACCTTCCAAACTTAACACTTTTTTCTGATGAAGCATAGTTTTATATTTCGCGGTATCTCAATTCTCAAAACATGCGAATATGGAACCTGGTCTACATTACATGCTGAGAAAATTGGTGTTTGGATGGCAATCTTTCGCAGAAAAGTAATTGGGCCGATTTTTTTCAATTTTACCATCAATGCAGAGAGGTAGATGTTGTGTAATCGTTTAAAAGAACAATAAACCTATTGACTTGAGAAATTTATTAAGTTAGTAGAGTTAATTCCATTTTTTGACCCAGATGAAATTGTCAAGTCACTAAACAACAGAAATAGCATCCGTATGGCAAAACATTCTGAGTCCGTATGGAGTCAAATAATGTCAGACCTGATGATGTATAAGTCAAATGGTCTCTAGCAACACCACAGTAGCCGATTTCGGATACATAAAAAGCAAGTTGCTATTGGTAGACGCTTTTGTATCTTCTTAGGGTATTTCATGCAATTTATCTTTTAAATACTTAGGTGTCCCGATATTGCTACCACAATATAACCATTAAAAATATTACCATAAAAAAATCGCAGGTTAAAGGATTACGATCAATTAAACTGTTTTTCTTTAAAAGAGACTAGAGGTTTTACATTCAACATTTAGTTTAGGGCATTTTGTATGAATTCCTAAGCTAATTTCAGTAACTTTTAAATAAACGGATAAACTTAATATTACACGAACTTAATAATAGTCTAAAGGTAAACTATTTACGGTGTGTCACATTACTGATAGGTACTAGAACATATTGCCAATGAGCCTAACGCGGCGTCCGACACCTTTACCAAGATTGGAATTAGTCAAACTCGATTGGTATTTGAGTCTATGGTTAACCAATGAAGTGTCCTTACGGATCATGCCAGATTAACGAAACATCCACAGGCAATGGGCCTCATTTAGTAGGAGGAGGAGAAGACAGTTGAGCATATTTTCTACCACTGTCTTATGCGGGATTTCTAGTCTTACCACGATGTTCTACCAAAAACTGTCCATATCCACTTCTTCGATTCATGATTGCTGGTAACTCAATGGGATCACATCAGTGTTAAGAAAGGTCATACTTTCGACGTATCGCTGAGTTGTGTCGTCCAGTTCTTAGCAACCTAATCGCAATAACACAGCTTCCTAGTGGATGTTGTGATAATCAACGACTAGGCGATTTTATTTACGTAGATTTTCGAAAGCCTCTGACACAGTTGATCATTATCTTATGCCTAAGCTACACTCTTTTTGGTTTTAACAACGTCAATCATGCACTTATTTGATGCAAATCATGACAATGATTCATATCTTGACAACGGAAGTTGCTGTATATCTTACAACGGCTACACTTCAAACAGTTTTATAGCATCTTAACATCTGGTGTTTCGCAAGGTCCTAATCTGGGCCCCTTACCTCGTTTGCATTCATAGCCACTTACGAATCCTCCAACTCTCCGTTATATTTGTCTTCTGGAATTTTCTGAAATTTGAATCCATGTTCTGCATAATTTCCGAGTAATCCTAACTATGAATTAAAATATATGAGTCCTGTTGAAAATCGAAGCGACTACATTTCACAGCACCCTATATAAACACCAACCTCATACGTAGGGTACTTCGAAGATCATTAGACAAACCACTATCCTTCATTGCGATATACTTTATAGGCTTTCGTTTTTATTTGCATCGCCTTTTTTGATGAATTAATCAAGTCTTCATTAAAAATATGCGCCGGCTCTAAATCAGCAACAAGATTAACACACAATAAATAGTACCTAAGATGGGCATTCATCAAGAGGCGAGATACAGATGAAATTAACGTTGGTATTATAATGAATCGCTTGATTTATTTCCACAAATTATCATTAAACAGGAAAGAAGAAAAGGCAAACAGCAATTCGTCTTATCTGATGCGCATCCTATACATATATGCCTTCATAATACGCACGTACATACATATATCGAATAAATAGGTTTCTAGATGAGAAACACGTTTTTTTCTGTAGCATAATAAACTACGTGCGTAACAAAAACGTGTTAAATAGCGTTAGACGATCGTCTATTGTTTGTTCGGCGCAAGTTGACGAAATCTCGGCGATTATACGACCTACTTGATCGAAATCGAAACTTAACGACGAAGTACTATTAGCTATAGCGTTGGGTAGACGCGGACTTTGTTTAGGTTGTCTAACGTGCTCTCTTACACCGGCATATTACTACGGTCATACTTTAAATGGTAACAAGTGTCGTAACCGATTTCTAAAATGTAGATCAGACATAGAGTGCGGGTGTTTTAACAATAGACCTGATCTTGGCAGTTTGAATGGTCTTTTAAATTTACAGGTTTCTGTTTTTTTTTTGCCGTTCGGCTTGCAGGTGTTTGGAGAAATAAGGAACTGTATCACCTACTTTGGCTGTTATAGAAATTGTTGAAAAAAATTAGTTCGATGCTAATTTGTTGCATATACAAAAAAAAGAGATTTATATAATCCCAAGCACATGTTCTAAAGCGATTTAAACTTTATATGTCACAGAATAAATATTGAAAAGTATAAAATTTCCGAATAAGATTGTGTTATGAAATTTCTATTGCAAATTGCAAAGACCTGCGACTACTGGTACAATTTTTAAGAGGACAACTATTCTTCGGTATACATGTTCTTGTAGATATCATTCTAGTATCGCGGATCTTAGGTTAAACAGAATATTCAATTTACATTTGTGAGTATAGGAAGGACACCCCGAGACTCTGATATCTGCACGTAAAGTGTCAATGGTTAAACTAAGTATTACAAGATTTCAAGGGTAAATCCCAAATCATGTGGAACTGTATCCGAAAAATTTCGCATTAAATATATTGACAGCGTCAATGGAACATTAGTAGTATCCATATTCATTTGTGTTTGGACAAGATTAGTTTATTGATAGCACCACGTTCAATCCGAATATGGCGTCAGAATTCGTCTATAACATTGAGCGCCTCTGGTATAAGCAGTTGAAAGCTATGGTACTTTAGTCATGTTTAATGCAGTTTCACTCTCAATTACAAATTGAAGAAAATACTTTCACCGCCCTCACTTGGTCCAAATAAGCAATAATCAATGGAGCTGAGGTGGAGTGTCACTGTGAATGCTATGATCGGAACACTTCAGATCTTATCAGAATTTCGCTGATGGGTTTCCTGTAGCACTCGACTATGTTATTAGATTTGATCTACATTGTGCAGGGACCACAGTACATTTTTTTTTTGATAATCCCTTTAATTTTGCGTAAATTATTTTCCTGTCGTCAACATTTTACTAGTTGCTTCCGGAACAAACCGGTAACTTTGAAGCATCACCACTTGTAACATAGTATAGATCATTTCCAATCAATTCAGATTCCTTTTCAGCATTCACAGTTTCGCGAAATCCGAAGATCGGTGCTTATTCACCATCTCTGTACAATAAACCTCAAATGAAATCGGTAAATAACGCAAGAATGGAATAATCTAATCGAACTCTAATTATTATACTATATTAATTCTTCTTAATTTCCTTTATCTGCTGTTATAACTTTCACGGAAGTTGTTTCCTTTTACGTAATTTAGGATTACCGGTTGTAACCGCGCCGCAGTTGTATGAATCTGCCAACGTTTCGTTTTCATTTGCATGGAGTTCCTTCTGGGCTGCTGCACAGCATACCACTGCTGTGAGAGGAATGCAGGACAACCAGCAGCTCAGAAGACGATGCGGTTGCTGGATATCAATTTTTTTTTGTTTTATCTATACACCTTTGAGCTGGCATCTTCTTTAAGGATCCGAGGTGTCAAATTCAGATCCCAATGAAACTTGGTAGGTAGTCATTACACTTTTTATATGTTTTCAAATCTTTAAAAATGAATACCGTCTCGATTAGTCCTCCTGTCTGTGTGATTGGAAATAGCATTCGGTGGGCTTTGGAGCAAATTCAAGATGTGCGAAATTTCGATGAAAGTTTTTTGCTAAAAATCGAAGTCATCTGAAATATGTTAAATTACGTATGGAACTGAAGATTTTGATGACTAGATTATAGGAAATTTATCCATAATGGCGAAATACTTAATATTTTAAAATTAGAAAATCGTATTATATGCAAAGTGCATATAATCCGGTCTCTAGTCAATTTTCACATGATTTCAAATTTTTAGAAACGAATTCCGTCCAGATTAGTACTCTTATGCCAATTTTGGTTTCAATATCGAAAATTATTAGCTACGATTTCCCATTACAATTTCTGGGATTGTACGGTTTCTTTTGGAAACACCTATACGTTCTCAACGATCTGTAAAGGTAAGCTCATCTCGAATCCGTCGGACATTCAGTACTGGGCGTTTCACATTCGGCGACCTCGATCGAGCCCGCTATATTATAGACCACATACACCTCTACATAAACACGAGGTAATCGGATTATGCCGCTTCAAGGTTCGCACTGATTTATGATTGATTTTCTATCGCGGCATGGGCGATTGTTGCTCCATATCGCGCTAGAAACCTCCGCACGTCAACCTCGAACATCGATACCGTCGCACTCTCACACCCAATCATTCGGTAATCTTAAGAGGTGATATCGGATCAAACGTACATATATATGTATACATATATATGTATACATATTGTTGCCGAGTTAGCGATCTTATATCGTTCGGCCGCCGTTTTTGTTTTCGTTTCGCTTAATTTTTGTTGCACGAACGCGATAAGATCGCGACCAACACACCAACGCCTTTAGGAACGCGCTAATAACGGCCGGCAATGCCAGCTCGTCGTCAATCTCGAAAACAAATAAGAGCATCGCAAAAAATCTACTGTTATATCGCGTTGCCTTGGGAGCGATCCGTTGCCGTAGCTGCCGCCGTGGCTATCAAATGCGTTCACTTTCAAAGGCGAGAAAGTCCGCCGGTGCGTGTTACGAAAAGACGTTGAAAAATAGAGGCGGGCTATCTTAAGAGAGGACATACATATACATATATAACGTATGTACATACATACACATGTCTATACAAGTAGAAATATGGATGTATTGCAACAAATTTGATGCTTGACCTTTTCCAGATTAGCAATTTTGCAGTGACTATATATAAAGTGAGATCAAAAGTAACTGATTACGTTGGTATCTATGAAAAACTATTCATAACCTCCAGTTGCCATAACTTGGGTGATTTGAAATCGTAGTATGGTCTAAGAGCGCACTTATTCTGTTTATTTATTAGAGTTACATACAATTAACTACGATTGCAAGGATCGTATAGTACAAGCTTTAACAAAGTTAATGAAGAAACCGATATTCAAAAATGCGTCTCTATTGGTTTTTTAGAAAACGATGTTTTAGTCACTAAATTAAAGAATTACAAATTTTTAGATGTCGGTGCATGGCACTGCATGTCTTCAGCGTAATTTTCGTAAGACGGTACGTGATTACTAAGTGCTAATCGCAAGCATGATGATATATGCTTGTCAGTTAGTCGATTGCGATATTTTGCCTTAATTATTTTGATATCAGAAAATGCAGACTAGCACAAATAAGTTGACCCAAAAATTGCTGTTAAATGAAGGGCAATTTGCCTTACATTCTGATATTTAACTTCAAATATAAAAGACCAGAATTTTGTATTAGATGCTTTGGCTTCGAGATATATGTCTGAGACAATCTTCACTACCCCATTCTCAATAGAAAATGAGTCCTTATTAAACTGATTTGCTATTTCAATAGCAGGTTTCTCAATGTTTTTACAGGAAAAAAGGATAACTTGACTTGACATGTTTGTCAATTTACTAAAATCATAGAAACGTCCTTCAAATTCACTCAAAGTATTTATTACTTCTGCTTCATAAATATCAAAATTCCAATAACAAATCTTTACTTTCATAGATGGAAAATGTTTCAGATCATTTCTTTTTCATTGCAATCTACTTTTGCATGCGTTTATTCGTCTCGGTAATAGCTTTTCTTTACCTTGCAGCACCAAGTTAATGGTGTTTAAATGCATTGTGACGTCCGTTAAAAATATTAAATCACTCAGCCATTTTTTGCTTTTAAGTATCTGAGTGTTATCACCTCTTTCGTATAGAAAGGCAATTATTTCAGGCAATAATTCTTGAAACCTACCCAGGAGTTTTTCGCGACTCGTCCACCTTACGTCCGTATGAAGAACTAAATTAGTGTATTCAGCAGATACAATATATTCCAACTGCAATTTAAGAAGCCATCGTTGCAAGCTTGGGGCTCGGATGAAATTCACAATTTTTATTACGATGTTCATAATCTCTTCCATGTTTAGAACGTTTGAACACTAAACTTATTAATGCATAATGCAATGGAATGAGAAAACCGAAGAGAAATTGTCATCAGCGTGATACAATGCAACAAAACCACTTTTGTCTCCAGTCATGGCTGGTGGTCCATTTGTTGTAATGCACACTAGTTTGCAGACTGTTAACTTGTAGTTTAGAAAGCATCATATAACACATGGGCTGAAAAGTCCCGGGCCTAACAAAGAAAACACGGTTTGTTTGGTTCAAAATTAGCTTTATTCATCGACGTAATCTCCATCAAGAGCTACGCAATCATTCCAGCGCCGCTCTAACATTTCAATACCACTTTTGTAGAACGATTTACCTTTTGCCAAAAAAAAAGGCCTCAGTTTCAGCGATACCCTCTTCATTCGTGCGAAATTTCTTACCGGCGAGTATTTCTTTGAGGTCTAGGAACAGCCAGTAGTCGCTGGGAGCCAAATCTGGCGAATACGGTGGATGTGGGAGCAATTCGAAGTTCAATTCATGTAGTTTTGCCATTGTTTTGATTGACTTGTGACACGGTGCGTTGTCTTGATGAAACAAAATTTTTTCTTTGCCATATGCGGTCGTTTCTTTGCAATTTCAGCCTTCAAACGCTCCAATAACGCTATATAATATTCACTGTTGATGGTATTTCCTTTCTCAAGATAGTCGATGAATATTACACCACGCACATCCCAAAATACCAAAGCCACAACCTTTCCAGCCGATTGTTGTGCTTGCGGGCGCTTTGGACGAGGTTCACCAGTTGCTGTCCACTCAGATGACGATCGTTTTGATTCCGGAGTGAAGTGATGGATCCATGTTTCATCCATTGTCACATATCGACGCAAAAATTCCGGTTTGTTACGTTTAAACATGGCCAAACACTGCTCAGAATCATCAACACGTTCTTGTTTTTTGTCAACAGTGAGCAAACGCGGCACCCACTTTGAGCTTTCTCATAGTCAAATGCTCATGCAATATAAAGCCAATACGTTCTTTTGATATCTTTGTGATGTCAGCTAACTCACGCAACTTCACTTTTCGATCATTCAAAACGATTTTGTGGATTTTTTTGACGTTTTCTGGTGTTACCGCCGCATTTGGACGTCCACTGCGTTCTGCATCATCGGTGTCTCTACGACCACGTTTGAAGTCAGCAAACCAACGTTTTATTGTTGTTTCTGATGGAGCGGAGTCCCCATAACACTTTTCAAGCCATTGCTTCGCTTGAACGGTATTTTTTCCCATCAAGAAGCAGTGTAAAATTGAAACACGAAATTGTTTTTGATCCATTGTTTTGAAAATAACAAAAGTAGCGTGACTCTTAGCGCAATAACTCACAGACTAATGAATAGAATATCATGAAATTTTAACAGCTGTCTTTTGAAGGTTAGTACTAACTGAGAGAAAGGTGACTGCAATAAAACTAGCGTCATCTAGCGGTATCGAAATGTTAGAGCGGCGCTGGAATGATTGCGTTGCTCTTGATGGAGATTACGTTGATGAATAAAGCTAATTTTGAACCAAGAAAACCGTGTTTTCTTTGTTAGGCCCGGGACTTTTCAGCCCATGTGTTAGTCTCCTCGCAGACCGATACACTTTTTCAAATCTCTTCAAGCCGTCGGACAAGCGCGATGTTTGGGAAAAGGAAAAAGTCGCTGGGAGCTAGGCCCGGTGAATATCAAGGATGAGAGACTAATTCCTAGCGCAAGTCATTCAATTTGGAGACGACGATGCGCGATGAATCGTATTTTTCTGTTCCGAATTTTGTGATTCAAAGACTACAATGTACAACGTAAACCGTGACAAGATCCTCTTATATAATCCGTTCGCAAATCTACCGAACCTAACGCATGAAGAATCGATTCTGATTCGCAAAAAGATAATCGCCTGCAAGGGTAAACTCGGAAGAAATCGGGAATTTCGCGTTCGAAAAGATCGGAATGTCGAAAGCGTAGGTTTTCAACGGCGATCTGATACGCGTAGAAAAAGCAGAAACGAAAAGGAAAGGTTGATCGCGATTAATACGCGTAAAAATTATACGTCTTTTTCGGCGATTACGTTTACGTAACGGTATTGAAATCCGCTTGTGCGGAATCGATAAAAATGCAATCGATAAAAGTAAGGAAACCACATTTAGATCGTTATTAAGCAATTCGGTGGATGTAACTGTCCCGTCCACGCACTTTCCGAAGTGAATCATCCGATGATGTGATGAGAATAGCAAAGATAATGCGTTTGGTTTCGATACTTGGAACTGTATATGCAGATACATGAATGTAATGGAGGCCGGGTATAGTTGTCACACATTTTGGTTTCGTATTTCTTCCATTTGCAAATATAAAAGTAATAATATTATAAAAATGGAGAAAGGTTACGCAAGCAAATCGTTTAAATAACGCTGAAAAGCAGACAATTTTGAATGCCTACAAAAAAAAATTCTAACGAATACACCTAATAATAATAATAATAATAATAATAATAATCCTTTATTGCCCAACAGCCCAAGGGCCAATTACAGGACAAATTACAATACAATTCTTATTTAAAATAAAATAATTAAAATCGTGTTGCCTACAATAATAACATGCTGAAAATGTATATAATAATGAAACAAAAAAAAAGAAAGACTCACAAAAATGGCTCCAGATCCCGTTTGTTTGCGTTCCTCACCATGTGACTGAGAGGTGCCTTAAGCAAAATGTTGGTATTAGCTCTAGGTACTTGAAATGTATTATAGTAGCGAGTATGATGAGTAGGTACGGTAAAGTTTATTTGCGCTAGAAGGGCTGGCGAGTCGACAGTATTTTTCAGGATCCTGCAAAGAAACTCCACACTGTTACGCTCGCGGCGGTCAGCAAGAGATAGAAAACCATGCTCAACAAGTAAGCTATAATACTCGATACCTCTTGCAGGATACACGTTGTCCATTCGAAAGGAGAGATATTTTAGAAATTTCTTTTGAACGCGTTCGATCATAAGCTCTTGGTGTAAATAACGGGGATACCAAACAATGGAGGCGTATTCAAGCTTAGAACGAACGTAGGCATAATATAAACGTTTCATTACACCTAAGTCCGAGAAATGCCTGCAAGAACGCATGACAAAACCGAGAGTTTTGGAAGCAGATGAACACATGGACGAAATATGTTCCGTAAATGACAGTCTATTATCAAACAAAACACCAAGATCCAAAGTTTTGATATTGCGTGGTATGGCTGCATCATTAATTTGGTAGTTATAGTATAAAGTAGTGTGAGTGTTATTGTAGGAAACCACAGTACACTTGTTGATGTTCAGAGGGAGATAATTGACCTTGCTCCAAGTATTAATGCGAAGAAGATTGTCTTGTAAATGTTTACAATCGAAAACGCTACCAACAGTATTAAATATCTTTACGTCATCTGCGTATGCTAAGACGTGACACGTAAACAGAGATAGTAAATCATTTATATAAAAATAACACAAGGAAAGGTGACATGATAAGGCAGATTTCCCAAGTACTAGGTAACTTTACTGAGTGTAATGTATATCACATATCAACACCTTACAAGATATTGTGATTGTAGGGATTGCAAAACCGACAGTATATCGAGTTATCAGCGCATATTAAAAAACAAAAAACAGGGAAAACTTCAGGTCCACAAAAGATTTCACAAATTTATCGGTTGTAATTTGGGTTGGAGGTCTGTTCAGAATTTTATCTGTAAGTATATTAGTACAGTGACACCAACCTAAAATATCATTCATCTGTTACTACCAACATAAACATAGTTACCAGTCTAATACCAATTTAAGAAATTATAAGGATTATTTCGCGAACTATGGTTATGAGATTATAGTCACAAATAACAAATACAATAACGTAGTTTTCTATAACCACGAACTTGGTAGCCAAAACTATGTTTTCAAATATTTTTTAAAATCACTTATTCGCCAGGTTATGTTTGTATTAATATGTTTTATATTATTACTTAAGTATAAATAATCGAAGAAGTATGTTTAGGCACCCCTGTTTTCATGAATTATTCATATTGTATTAAGTTTACCAAAAAAACATTATAATAAAATGAAATACGTATTTAAAATGTAGTTCAGTAAGATAAATACCCATTATATCGCATAAGGTTTACCATCATTTACCTGTACTTAGTCGGATTACCATAAACTGTTTGTTGCGGTGCAATTACAATAACAATCCCTCTGAATTTACTGGGTAAATTTAGTCATCTGTTAGATTGTAGGTAATAATGTTTAAATTACCTTCCTAGAAGATTATAGTGAAATCTGTAATCTATGGTCAGTTGCAGTGTGGTATTTACTCTATTCACGTCGTGAGCGAAATATCATGTGACAATTTTTTAAAATGCCTCCGCGAAGAGAAATTAGTACAGAAACACGTGCGCTTATAATACCTTACCATAAAAGTGGCATAAGTAATCGACAAATTGCCAAAAAAAAATGAAAATACACCACGCTACGGTTGACTATAACGTAAAAAATATCGGGAAACTAGCAATTATCTTAATAAAAGACGGATTGGAAGGCCAAAGGCGACAACATCTGCAGGTGATCGCAGAATAGTGGTTACCAGCAAGTTAAATAGACGCAAAACAGCTCCGGAAATCACCGCAGAATTAAATGTTGGTCGCCAAAAACCAGTCAGTGTTTCTACAGTCAAACGTCGCCTACAGAAAACCGGGTTCCATGGACGTATTGCGATGAAAGAGCCATTACTACGCAAACAAAACAAGCAAAAGCGACTTAAATGGGCTCGTGAACACCAACACTGAACCATAGAAGAGTGGAACGAGTCCAAATTTGAGCTGTTCGGAATCCGAAGACGCATATTCGTAAGAAGATCTGTGGGTGAACGTGCCAGAGAAGAGTGTATTGCTGCTACCGTGAAGCATGATGGAGGCATCATTTGGGGCTGTTTTGCTGGCACTAGTGAAGGGGACATTGTGAAAATTGACGGTATATTAAAAAAAGAAGGCTACCGCGAAATTTTGGAGAACTACGCAATACCTTCCGGAATTCGACTTTTGGGTCAGAATTTTATCTTCCAGCAAGATAATGACCCAAAACATTCCTCTAAATAATGTAAATACTATTTACGACATTTAGAAGAGGAAGGAACTCTCAAAATTATGGAATGGCCTCCCCAGAGCCCTGACTTGAATCCAATCGAGTTACTATGGGAAGAACTAGATCGGGAAGTACGGAAATCGGCTCCGACATCAGCTACTGACGTGTGGAACAAATTGCAATCGAGTAGGACCTCAATAACACAAGAAACTCTGGCAAAACTTATTGCGAGAATGCCTCGATTGTGTGCTGCAATTATTAAATCAAGAGGAGGTCAGATAGATGAAAGCAAAATTTAAATTAAACGTTTTAATTTTCACATATATTTAATATATTTTTATTCATGTACGTCTATCTGTACATAAAAAATAAATATTATTAACATTTTTGCTGTCAGTGAGTGTGCCTAAACACTTTTGAGCGGTAGTGTATATGTATATGATGAATGAAATAATAGAAATCGATGTATGTATTACTTTCTATTGTATATTTTTCCCTTTGTAATTTACTTTAAAACTTATACGATCACATATTTTCCCAGCAAGTAATCGATGATGTACGAATAACATTTCTGATTAATAACTACGAATAACCACCTCCGTAAAGTAGTTAAAAAATTGTACAACTGCCGAATATTTAACGTCGTGTATTACGAAGTAAAGTATAACTATTTGCAGAGAAAATACAGATGTCATCGAATTCTGTAACTATAATATTACATCGTCACTCGCGAAAGAATTTTTTACCTTACATTCAAAATAAAAATAAAATTAGACGTATACTTCAACAACAAATAATACAATAAAAAATATACATACCTTGTCAATTTATCTAGCAAATAAAATTAAAACGTCTTCTTGACCATGAAAGCAGGAAATTGCCGGAAAACTTAATTTTCGTACTGTTCGAAGTATTAATGTTAATATTTAAGTATAAATGCATTATTTAGTACCCTCGCGAATCATTCTTAAACATCTAAACGTCTAAATCTAAACAAATTACAATCCAACACGTTCAGCCACGTTGAATCAACAGCTTATAGACGAGTTAATGCCATCAGCGCTTTTTAAGATATGATAGGCAGTTGAGCGCTTGCGATCAAGCAATATATTATAGTACGTAACTCGTGTTCACTAAGAATTGTTAAAATTCAACGAAACATGGAATGATATTCAAAAGAAGAAAGAAATTTAATCACACTTACGTTCAATGTTCAACTTAAGGATTGGACCAAGTTAGCGCTCAGTCGATAATACAGATATTCTACATCGGTCGATTCATAAACGTCAAATGCATGTTTATAAATATCAATCTAAGCTTACCGTTAAGCGTAAGTTTGTCGTACTTTTATAATAAGAAAAGCATCTTAGAATGTGGCTTTGTGTTTAACATTTCATTGTGTAGTTACACCTGAGCGGACAGCTCATCGCTGGAGCGAAGATACAGTTCTTTAACGGCGCGAGTAGGGTAGTAGGTTAGAAGGAAGTTCGCGCGTGATGGAACCCATCAATAATACCACAATGTCTTTCCGCTTGAACGCCGAGGAACGAAAGAATGAGAGAAGAAAAAACAAGTATCCATCCTCTTACGGAGAAGAATAGCAGGGAGTAAACGGTATGTCAACTTTATCGCCTATAAACGTATATAGAAATTAGTGAAAGCACCTATGCATGTACGTAGCTTATTATAATTGTGTATTTGTACGGTTATCAAACTTAAAGGCAAACGTAAACTGACCAGCGAAAGTCAATAACCATTTCGTTCTTACAAAAAAAAAACAGAAAAACCTGTTGTTATCGTTTATAATGTCCATCATACCGTGCATAACTTTTCCCCCGATAATCACCGAGCGTTCAGATCTTAGTTTTTCCTTTTCTTCGCGGAGCGTAGCAAATGTACTAATTGCTCATTTCTTGCCGAAGGAATGAATGATCCGTCTTGGCTTGCAGCTGTTCCATGTAGATCGGTATGTGTGCATTTACGTAGTATTTCATATATAGGAAGTTCAGATCGTATTTATAATGAATGAAAGAGTGAGAAACTGAATCGTGAGCTATACCGAACGTGGAATGAAGGGAAAAATCGAGGTGTTTCCGTTAGGCGTTAAGCTGGCGGTAGAGGATGTCGAGTTTTATACAGAATCTAAAGTCGCCTACGGTTTATTTATGTTTAGACGTACATTTCGATCGAGTTAGATACAGTTTTGAGTAAATACTATGCTATACAGAGTGTGTTAAGGACTTAACATTGCTTTTTGTATTTTCTAAATTTTTACTACTATGTATTTTATCTTCTTTGCATCATTATTTTCATTTAGAATATTATTTTATTTTCATTTTTTATATTTATTTATTTTGCTCTCTTATTTTATTTTAATATGTATGTACATTACGCATTGTATATGTATGCAAGTCAGCCATTCGCATTACGCTAGCTAAAACTGCCTAATTAGAAATCATTCACTGCAACGTCGTCGGATATGTAGTGGGAGTTTTCTTGAAGTTTAAGGTACACAAGCATAGGCAGTCGTCTGCCGCGCGACGGTCGAGGTATTGGCAATCGTGTACTCTCGGTCACCTTTCGTACCTCGTCGTAACGTGTACAGTAACGTCGTCGTAAGATTATTAGAGATTTCTAAGATTTTATAGTTTTGGCGGGCCAGTTTTCTTATGTAATGTCGGCATCATCGCTCCGTTTTACTTGTCGGTGCGCAGTTCGCACATTTGCTGGTTACTGGATTTTTCCCTTCTTTGGGGCGCAGTAGTATAGAGCTAAAGATTGCACATAGCGTAATATTTCAAACGAGAACGCCTGGGTAGCTGTGACATTACTTTTGTATTGAGATCGGCTATTATCGCTACTGTCGCCCTCGACCAGGCGTTCAAGCTCTAAGAGATAGGGTGGGTTCCCTATAAATGTGAAAATAACAAACGTATTTGGTCAAGTACAAATACATGCCAATAATACAGGGCCAAGTCCTTAGGCAAATTTAAAACAAGGAAAGTATATTAGGCTCCCGGAAAGCGACATATAAATAAGCATAGCACCGAGGTGCGCTTATAAATTTAAGAAATAAATAGGGTTGGCTCCCCTATAAAAAGGTAGTGGTGCATGCAAACAGATAGAGGCATTAGTATATGCCTCTGACAAAGCTTCAGCGGAAGCATATAGGAGTTTAACCTTTTAAACAGAATTAAGACATAGCGTTGCAACGTACATGCTGAGGCATTACTTTATGTTGCTACCAATGAAAATACATATACAAATGCTAATGTACATTACATGTATAAGAGAGCTCGAATAACTGCAATTATTGCAAATATATACATCTTACGTACATCGTACATGTACATAGGCAAGAGTGGAAACCGTGTAACCATTTCATTTTTAAATATTTTTTTTTGCGCATGCGCATTGAGTCTCACTATACAACCTTTCCTTTAGTAAATAAGCGAACATACTCTACAAGTAAGTATTGGTCAAGTAATTTAGGAAATTACGAGCAGGCTACAGCGGCGTTGTTCTTCAAACCAGGAGAACGTAACAGAGTGTTCGGTGTCTTTTTCCTTTGACTATTTATTTTCGAGGTATACCCCAAGTAATTTAATGGATCTTTCGACGCACCTTCACAAATTTGTCTTGGTATGAGAAAATTCGAATCCATCGTCAATAATACTTTCAATTCTTCACTTTTAAATTTTACATGTTTGCAGTAGTAAAACGCAACTTTTAACCATGTTTACCAACGTGTAGTAAACGGCTGTGGTGGTTCAGGCAGTTTGGGACACAGTATCGCCTTTGTATTCTAAATCCGGCATACTCACTATTACGTTTTCTAGTTTATTCGAAACACGCGGTTTCCGAAACGTACCTAAATGCGACATTTTCTAAGTATGTGTGTACTGACAACGCTCACAACGACCAGTCGAATAATACTAAACAAGCTTTGATACGGGTACTAGATTCTCCTTGCCGCGCGCTTCACCCCTCCACGTTGTTCTCCGCACGGCACTGAAAGTTGTTCCTCTTTGCCGAGACTAGATACGATTCGAATTATCCACAAAAGTTTACTTTTCAAAGTTTGAATAATCTTAAGGTACTGTAGTTTTACAAGTTAAACTATGAAATCCGTGACTTTTTTCTTTGTAAAAGAATAGAATATTCATATTTGCGAAGGTCGCAAAAGGCAAGATTGTAAATATAAGAAAAAAAATTGCTGATAAAAGGAATATAAAACAAGGTCAGAGTAACGAAAAAACTTTATTAACTCGTGCATGAAATTTGTAATAATAAAAAAGTTCGCTAAAAGTTAGTTCAACTTAATCAGAAGAAATTTACACAAAATTTAACAATGTGGAGTATCTTAAGCAGTTTAGTAAGAGTTTGTTATACTTGAAAGAGCATCGTACAAACTAGATATGTGTAATATCTGTTTACAGTTGGAAGAAGTACAATTCATACCTAACGTGATCGCTTAATTTTATCATTTTAGATTGTACTGCATATTAATTAAAACGGGGTTCATTGTAATTAATTAATTATAAGTCAAATCCGTCCTTTATTGATGAGCAGAGACCAAAAAGAGACAATGCGTTCCTTACAATTTACTTAAACACTAGAAAAATGCGGCGAAGGAAATCTACATGTTTTCTATAACATATATATATACAGTGAACTCCAAAATAATTTACATGAATTGCACTGGACCTCGCTTATTAGAATCACATTGATATAGAGCATATAAGAGTCAATTATATGGCCCTTGCGTGATATCATAAACATGTAATTTGAATTTTAAAGATATTTTGCAATATATGCACACACTTATACTAGATATAAACACTTCTTTTGGTAATGAGGTAACGGGGTTATAAGTTACTTTAGTTTGTCATAACCACAGGAGCTGGAAGGTGCAGAAAAGTGTGTGTAAACTGATCCGTGGCCTTGTTACTACCCAATCCGCCCGAAAAAGTACTGCCACTGTATTTGACGGACGTTGGTTTCGAACGCACAACCTGTTAGTTGCCAAATGCAAGGGAGAGTCCTCTTACCACCGGAACGCCTAGCCGTTATCATTATTTAGAATTATTTTAATGCGTATAAAACCACCTAAATTCTTCTGTGAATGCTCTTTGGTAATTCAAAATCTCTTTCGAAGACTAGCAATGCTGCACGAATTTTTTGTATTCTCTAGAGTTTTAGCCTCTCTATATTTTCTTCAGAATCATTTTCAACAAGCCGTACAGCATTATCTATATCCATTCAATTACTTAATTTATGATCCAAATCTGTAAATTCTCGTTTTTTTACTTCTGAGTGGGTCCGATTTGCGTTATTGTATACTAAGATACCACCTTTTCTAAGACAATTCACAATCGTTGGAGTTTTCACATTTTCCTAGTCTTTTTGTTTCAAGTGGATAGCAGTGGTAAGTGATACCTTTTAGGACTTTTGGTTATCCTCATCGATTATCTGGGTAATCAAATATCGTATATCGTTCCGAAATAATGTCTTTAACGTTTTTATTATTCCATGATCAAGTAGTTGGATCAATGGTATCGTTTTATCTTTCGTAAGAAAAACAAATTTATGTTGGTTAAGATAATATTCGGGCCGGGGATACAATTATCCAAAATCAGCACATCTTTTTTTAGATTGTGTACTCTTACTCCCATCACACAAAATATTTCGCTTCCCATTCATGAGTTCGAATTATTCTTGTGTATCCTGGTAACGATTTTCCTCGGAACTATCGTGGGTTCTCAGGTTCCCCAAAACTTACTAATTTTCCTTTACTTGCTAAGGATATGTTACACTTTACCAGTATTGTGGTACACTCTTTTTGTTTCTTGCCAGCGACATTGGTTTTTTTTTTTTGTAAAAATCGAGAAATAACCGAAGATTGCTCTGGAATACAATCCCGTTTCGTCAGTACTGTAAATTTGATCTGGTCGGTAATTACTCATAAGTCCGACAGTTTCTCTTGTAGCATCTTTTGCTTGGCGTTTTTGTTGGGTTATTACGAGGACAACCTGATGTGTTTCAGGAATCGGCAAGAGATGGCGCACGAAGGTTGAAATGGATTCATTGGTTGGCAAGGGCATCCCTTTTTATGGCAACTGTTAAAATTTCAGGCGTCTACTGTCAATAGTTGTTGTTTAAGAGTGTTTCATGCAGTGATAAAATACTTCTGGATGGCTGGGAATGCCGTGTTTTTCTTATCGATTTCGGAAACATTTCTGGTCACCCTCGTATGCGTGCGGAATTGGTTTTCTTATTTTGAGTTTCATAAGGAGCTGATTCAAGTAAAAAGCATATACTGTACACTAACACATCGGCTGAAAAGTCCCGGGCCTAACACAAAGATGACGCTAGTTTTATTGCAGTCATCTTTCTCTCAGTTAGTACTAACCTTCAAAAGACAGCTGTTAAAATTTCATGGTATTCTATTCATTAGTTTGTGAGTTATTGTGCTAAGAGTCACGCCACTTTTGTTATTTTCAAAACAATGGATCAAAAACAATTTCGTATTTTAATTTTACACTGCTTCTTGATGGGAGAAAATACCGTTCAAGCGAAGCAATGGCTTGAAAAGTGTTATGGGGACTCCGCTCCATCAGAAACAACAATAAAACGTTGATTTGCTGACTTCAAACGTGGTCGTAGAGACACCGATGATGCAGAACGCAGTGGACGTCCAAATGAGGCGGTAACACCAGAAAACATCAAAAAAATCCACAAAATCGTTTTGAATGATCGAAAAGTGAAATTGCGTGAGTTAGCTGACATCGTAAAGATATCAAAAGAACGTATTGGCTTTATATTGCATGAGCATTTGACTATGAGAAAGCTCTGTTCAAAGTGGGTGCCGCGTTTGCTCACTGTTGACCAAAAACAAGAACGTGTTGATGATTCTGAGCAGTGTTTGGCCATGTTTAAACGTAACAAACTGGAATTTTTGCGTCGATATGTGACAATGGCTGAAACATGGATCCATCACTTCACTCCGGAATCAAAACGATCGTCATCTGAGTGGACAGTAACTGGTGAACCTCGTCCAAAGCGTCCGAAAGCGCAACAATCGGCTGGAAAGGTTGTGGCCTCGGTATTTTGGGATGTGCGTGGTATAATATTCATCGACTATCTTCTGAAAGGAAATACCATCAACAGTGAATATTATATAGCGTTATTGGAGCGTTTGAAGGCAGAAATTGCAAAGAAACGACCGCATATGGCAAAGAAAAAAAATTTGTTTCATCAAGACAACGCACCGTGTCACAAGTCAATCAAAACAATGGCAAAATTACATGAATTGAACTTCGAATTGCTCCCACATCCACCGTATTCGCAGATCTGGCTCCGAGCGACTACTGGCTGTTCGCAGACCTCAAAAAAATGCTCGCCGGTAAGAAATTTCGCACGAATGAAGAGGTTATCGCTGAAACTGAGGCCTATTTTGAGGCAAAAGATAAATCGTTCTACAAAAGTGGTATTGAAATGTTAGAGCGGCGCTGGAATGATTGCGTTGCTGTTGATGGAGATTACGTTGATGAATAAAGCTAATTTTGAACCAAAAAAACGTGTTTTCTTTGTTAGGCCCGGGACTTTTCAGCCCCCGTGTTATTCCTTCCCTGTAGCATTTAATGCATTGCAATATTTCTTCTTAAACGCACTCAGCCGG
Source organism: Trypoxylus dichotomus (assembly GCA_023509865.1). NCBI lineage: Eukaryota > Metazoa > Arthropoda > Insecta > Coleoptera > Scarabaeidae > Trypoxylus > Trypoxylus dichotomus. Next base: position 2,226,478 of record CM042080.1, read on the forward strand.
TACAATACATACGAGTGAAAGTAATAGATTCAGTGTTACCATCGTCCTTTCAGGAAATGAATACCTCAATGAAATTCTCTCAAAACAAAGCGATGCAAAATAAAATAAAAGAGCGTATTATCGATAGAAATGTTAAAGGCTAGAAACGGAAACAAAAGCAAGCTAAATCGATCAAAACCCGAACGCTCATTGAAATATACAATACGAGCGTAAAATCGATCGATTTCCATTAATCCCGCCTTGAAAGCAACTTCATAATACGCGTTGGTAACACGCGGACGGACGTATTACCGAGCTTATCGGCTATAAATAAATAAATGCGCATGCGGGATCGTCTACGATAATTTACGGATATCGACGAAGCTTTGTGGAAACAACTGCATCATGAGCTCAGCGCTTGGAGATCATAAATCGGCGATTAGCGTAATTATTAAAATTATAAGTACCGCCTAACGTCTATTCAACGCTGTGAAGATCGGATTTGAACCGACTTCCAACAATAATAACGATTATAATAATAGCAATAATGGTAATAATAATACACCTCGTTTCTCATTTGTTTACCGTTCGTTTTCTTCGATGCAATAAAGAAAACTGATGGTGCGATCGACGAAGAAAAATAAACCATTAACTATGGTGTAATCGGTGATATTTTATTGATTCTACAGAATCGTATTTCGTGTTGATATTAATTTTAAATCTGCTCGCGATGAGTTCGTTAACTAATAGATATATACAAGAATTGTTTGATGAAGAATCGTCCAACTTTTCGTTGCTATTCGTAGCATCTTCTTCAGGGGCGAGTTATAATTGGACTGCAGGATACTGTGGTCTACCCTACGTAGATAATGTATTATTAATTTGGCCCTACGGTATAAATACGTATATTAGTAAAGCTAATAAACGCTTCTCTAAAAGCAGGAAAATACTCAGACTCAATGGTTCCCATCTTCAAGAAGAAGAATAAAGAAGAACCGCTAAATCACAGCCCCATCTCCTTACTCCCATTATTAAACAAAATTCTGGAAAAAATTCCTCGAACAAGATTATCACATTATCTATTAAAGAACAATGTAGTACACCAACAAAAATATGCGTTCCAGAAAAAATTCAGGAACAACAAATGCAGCATATGACTTAATTAATCTATAATGGGAAAATTGAAGAATCAAAAGGTAATGGTAATCATATTCATAGACATGAAAAAACATACGGCAATTGAAAACCTAGAAGCTTTAGGCATAAAAGGAACCGAATTAGATCTACTCAAATCCTAAAGCTTAAAAATTAAAAGAACAAATCACAAAGATAAACAAAGAAGAAAGTAATTCGTTTTATGGAGAATACGGCTTACAGCCAGGAGGAAATCTATTCGCAATCTTATACATTCATTAGTTTGTGAGTTATTGTGCTAAGAGTCACGCTACTTGTTATTTTCAAAACAATGGATCAAAAACAATTTCGTATTTTAATTTTGCACTGCTTCTTGATGGAAAAAAATACCGTTCAAGCGGAACAATGGCTTGAAAAGTATTATGGGGACTCCGCTCCATCAGAAACAATAATAAAACGTTGGTTTGCCGACTTTAAACGTGGTCGTAGGATGATGCAGAACGCAGTGGACGTCCAAATGAGGCGGTAACACCAGAAAACATCAAAAAAATCCACAAAATCGTTTCGAATAATCGAAAAGTGAAGTTGCGTGAGTTAGCTGACATCGTAATGATATCAAAAGAACGTATTGGCTTTATATTGCATGAACATTTGACTATGAGAAAGCTCTGTTCAAAGTGGGTGCCCCGTTTGCTCATTGTTGACCAAAAACAAGAACGTGTTGATGATTCTGAGCAGTATTTGGCCATGTTTAAACGTAACAAACCGGAATTTTTGCGTTGATATGTGACAATAGATGAATCATGGATCCATCACTTCACTCCGGAATCAAAACGATGGTCATCTGAGTGGACAGCAACTGGTGAATCTCGTCCAAAGCGCCCGAAAGCACAACAATCGGCTGGAAAGATTATGGCCTCGGTATTTTGGGATGTGCGTGGTATAATATTCATCGACTATCTTGAGAAAGGAAATACCATCAACAGTGGATATTATATAGCGTTATTGGAGCGTTTGAAGGCCGAAATTGCACAGAAACGATCGCATATGGCAAAGAAAAAAATTTGTTTCATCAAGACAACGCACCGTGTCACAAGTCAATCAAATCAATGGCAAAACTACATGAATTGAACTTCGAATTGCTCCCACATCCACCGTATTCGCCAGATTTGGCTCCCAGCGACTACTGGCTATTCGCAGAGCTCAAAAAAATGCTCGCCGGTAAGAAATTTCGCACGAATGAAGAGGTTATCGCTGAAACTGAGGTCTATTTTGAGGCAAAAGATAAATCGTTCTACAAAAGTGGTATTGAAACGTTAGAGCGGCGCTGGAATGATTGCGTTGCTCTTGATGGAGATTACGTTGATGAATAAAGCTAATTTTGAACCAAAAAAACCGCGTTTTCGTTGTTAGGCCCGGGACTTTTCAGCCCATGTGTTAGCATGTGTTGTTAGAGGTTAGATCATGTGGTATAGGCACAGAACCAGATAGCATATCTCTTATCCAATATTTACGTGCCTGCAAAATATAATAATCATGGGAATGACAGAATCTTTAGGATTTTCCTCATCAAATTTACGATCCCAAATCCACTTTACTCCAATAAAATTAACCACTTCATTTCGAATTTCTGAGTAGGATAAAAAATCTAAACCCATTTGGATATGTTTCTTATTAAAAGCGCAAGAAAATTACTAGTATTTTCGAGTACGGTCGACCGGTGAATGTTTCGATTCATTATCCGATATTAGCGCAGCTAAAACGGTTCATGGGTAGTCTAATGTATGCACAATTATCCCTAATACGCTCAAATCCAATTAATATACGTCGTTAAATCCTATAGACAACCGATATAATTGCCATCCATTAGCTAATACGATTGATTTCATGTGCTCTGTTTTCCTTTTTTCGGCCGATCAAGCAGGTCTGCACTTAGAAGATAAACGGGACAAAATGGAGCATTACGTTTGTTTTTCGGAGAAAAATTCGACTTTCTCCGTGTATATCTGTTAATTTATCTAAGTTGCAAGAGGTACACATTATCAGGTACTTGAGTATATCAACCTACTTAGCGCAATTCACTTGTTGCAATTCGCCTTTTTTGACGGTTTTTTGTTCTGTACCTATTTATTGTTAAACGCTAAATAACATAAGCATTGGAGTGTTAAAATACTCGATCTACAATTAAGATGAAGCCTATTACATACCGCGACATAATCTTATCTATGTATGAGCTTATTTTTATATTATAATAGTACGAGAGGGATCTAAAACGTTTCACCTTTTCGATTATTTGGTAGATGAATAAAACACTGCACGTAGTATATTAAATACAGTAGAACCCCCTTAACTCGAACCACCTAAATCCCCAAATAAAATTCGAGTTAGAGAAAATTTGAGTTACAGAAAATTCACAATTTACTTTTCATTATATGTATATATTTATAAAGCATAATATGTAATAACAATATTATTATAAAATAAATAAAAAATGATTTAAAAACAAACTGAAAATACAAACTACATGCATTAGGATATATATATGTACTATACGTATATGTATGAAATTAAACAAAAATTGTCCTATATACATAGGTATTAAATGTGTACATGTACATGGGAACATAAAACAATTGCATAAATTGTTTTTTAAAGAAATCCGTTATCAACTGTTGCCGAACATTGGCCGCTCGGATGTGTTCATACGATTTTTGAATTTTATTAATGAACATATATGTCTTATCGGATGTTTGTTCATGAGACATAAAATAATTCTTTAGTGTCTCGAATGCTTGTAAAACTTGTTTGTGTGATGGTTGCTCCACAATTTCTTCATCGCTTTCTTCGGAGGTTTCTTCAACTGTAATGCTTGATACACTCCTTAGAATATTTTCGTCTGTCGGATAGTCAGTAGTTAAGAGGTTACTATCAATTTCAAGATAAGTGTCAAGAGATACATTCTCGACATTTAGCAACTCAACATAGTTTTCAAAATCTTGCCTTACTTCAACAGGAAATTCTTTATCTTCTGAATTTTGCAGTCGTTCTTTTAGTTGAGCAAAGGGAATTTCGTCTTCGTCCTCGTCTTCGTTACCAAAACCAGCCTTCTTAAAACAGTTTTGAATGGTTTTTTGTTTAACATCCACATGCCATGTCATGGCAACCTCTCTCACACAGTCGAGAAGTGATATGCTAGGAGAACCGTTATTCTCTAAGGCATATAAAGTTTTTTTAAGGATTCTTCCTTTGTAATGATCTTTGAAACTTTTAATGATGCCTTGATCTAAAGGTTGCGGTTTGGAAGTTCCGTTTGGTGGCAAATATTGCAATTTGATGCCCTTCAGCTTCTGTTGTATTGCAGGATGAGCAGGGCAGTTGTCTATAAACATTATTATTTTTCGATTCTCATGTGAAAACTGCTTGTCCAATTTAACCAACCATTTTTCAAAAATTTCAGAGGTCATCCATGCCTTTACGTTGTTCTCGTAATCTACAGGAAGCCATTTTATCCCTTTATTTAAAACATCGTGGCTTTGCACTTCTGCCAATTATGAGAGGTTTTAGTATTTCAGTGCCACTCATATTCGTTGCTAGAAGGCATGTGACCCTATCTTTACTAAGTTTTCCACTATAGCATTTGTCGTCTCTAATGGCTAAAGTTTTCTTAGGTAGACATTTGAAAAATAACCCTGTCTCGTCAGCATTGAAAGTATCATCTTCGCTATACCGCCCCAAAATCCCCGGCAATACATTTCGAATCCAATCACTAACCTGACGATCATCCACTGTGGCACTTTCACGACAGATATTCTTATGCGATATGTCATGTCTAAATTTAAAAAATAAAATATAAATTTCATATGTGTATACGTATGTCTAATACAATAACGTAAATTTTACCTTTTTTTAAATTTATGAAGCCAGCCGGTGCTGGCCTTAAAATTTGTTGTTCCTAAATGTTGACTGTATTCCAGTGCTTTCTCCTGTAGAAGTGGCCCCGACATCGGAATGTTTTTTTCTCTAGTAGACACAAACCACTTAAACACCGCACTGTTTACATTTTTGTTTGAAACTCGGTTTCGCTTGAAATTGGCAGGTTTTGTAAGTTTACTCGCGAAACTTCGAATATGTTCCTTGTTTTTAATTATAGTTGACAATGTACTCGCTGGTATGTCATATTCCGCCGCTATTAGCTTCTTTTTTATTCCATTGTCCACTTTTTTTAATATTTCTAATTTCAGTTGCACTGTTAAACTTTTAAGTTTTCGTTGCTGGGGCATGTTGATGACAAACACTAACGAATACGACTGAATATATAGCGCAACACGCAGATGAATAAGAATGATAAAACCCGTTGTTATTGGTACTTCCCCGAATTCCTTCGATAGGTATTACGTTATATCCGCTAACAGATGGCGTATCACGTACCTTTAGTGAAAATTTCGATTTACAGAGATTCTACGTCTTAAATTTGGTTAATTTTTTTTCGAGTTAGGGATAAATTCGAGTTAGAGAAATTCGAGTTAAGGGCAGTCATATGCATATAAATTTAATAAATAACGCACGGGATAAGAAATATTCGAGTTAGAGAAATTTTCGAGTTAGGGGAGTTCCACTGTATATTGATATTTTCTACTTGAAACCGATTTACATAGTGTACTATTCATTGAGTTACATGTTGTACTGACTTGAGCTGTTGTTGAACTCTGTGGAATTTCTGTTAAACTTGTGTATCGAATTGAGTTACATATGGCTAGATCTGATTGTTGTAATAATGTCATAGTAGGAGGACGATCAGATTTGTTTTCGGAGTCGACAAGAAAACACGGTGGTTTTTTATTTTTATTTTTCGATGTAGTCTCCTCGAAGATCAACACACTTTTTTAAACGGTGCTCCGGTCTCTTCAAGCCGTCGGAAAAGTAGGATGTTTCGAGGTCTGCACCAGCGATGACCTCCCCATTTGGGGCAAATTTCATTCCTCCCAGTGATTTTTTCAGGTTTGGAAATAGGAAAAGTCGCTCGAGGGCTAGGTCTGGTGAATATGGACGATGAGAGACTAATTCGTAGCGCAACTCATTCAATTTGGACATGGCGATGCGGGATGCATGAACCGGTGCATTGTCGTGATGGAAAGGCACGTGTACGTTGAATATTTAATATTGGAAGCAAAATCAATGATAAGTTGATGAATTAGTGTAGTTAGTTAAACGACCAATAAATATTTTGTCTAAGCCTTGTTAAGCAATATTTTGTAACAATTGCTTATTCCATCAAATTCACGTTGTATCCTATCATTATATTACTTATACGTTTATGATTTCTGTTGCTTGACCTATGGAGACATCGCAATCCACACAGTTCACTCTATAAACCGTACTCCACATTTCAAGATTGTTAATTTTCTCTTTCAAATTGTTGAAAATTTATTTAAATTATACATACATCATAATATGCTCATTATTTCCAGAGATAATCCGAATTAATTTTTGAATAGAAATCCCATATTTTCATTATTACTGTCGTTTTCTATGGTTAAAACTTTCTCTATCAGATTGAAAGGATAATTATTATGTTTTAATCCTTATCTGAGCAAATGCGAATTCTTACAGCGAAACCTTTGGCTGATTAAAGTGTGAATTTTTTATTTTAAGTTTGCGATTACGTTTATTTCTGGTGTTGTTGCTAAATGGGATTGTAATTGAGTAATCTACCACAATTTGATGGGTTCGTATAGGCGTCGCCTCTTGTTATTAATGATTAAAATTTCTTTAAAGAGGTGATTGCTATTTTCAAATTCCATAGTAAATTGCAATCTACTATGGATAGTATAAGAGGCTTTAAACCGATTGATTGTCGATATATGGAAATAATTATAAGTGAATCGTGTACGTACGAGGGTGACCTGAAATGTAATGTATTGGTCTTCGAGGAGACTACATAGACAAATGAAAATAAGAAACAACACCAATACCGTGTTTTTCTTGTCGATTTCGATCCATCTATAGAGCTATCTATGAAGCTTATTAATAGCCAAGCACCTTCATAATTCGTAAATAAAGTAAACAATATAAGAAGAGAATCTCTAAAGACAATCTTGAGATCCCAGGTATTATTTCGCTGCTCGGTGAATATCATTCACTGTACTTAATAGATATTTACTTTAGGCCATCATAAGTTTGCTGTTTATGTGGTTTATGTGCCACCAGATATTTCGCTTCTCGATTTTGAGAATTCTCTGAGTAGTTTAGACACAATAAATATAAGTTCCACAAAAACTATCATTCTCGGCGACTTTAACACTACCTACTACAACAGACCTGACATAAATGATGGTAAAAGTAGAATAATTAATGAATTCTTACATTTTATTGATTTGTCACAACTTAATTCAGTAACAAATGCTAGGGGTAGAATATTAGATTTAGTTGTCACCAATGTTCGCATTGTTGCTATTGATAGAGAGATGTTTCCCCCCTGTGGCCGAGGACAACGATCATCCTGCTCTAGCGCTGTGCCTATCAATTCCATCTTCGCGATTTAGCAATATGTGTGATAATAAAGATACAAGAGTGTATAATTTTAAGCGAGCAGACTATTAATTTGTATGATTCTTTATTAACTACAGATTGGAATTTTATTTACAATTATACTATATAAAAGTAGGCCCATCCAATCTTCTGTAATTACAAATTAAATAAATTAAAAAAAAAAAAACAAGAAGTCGAATATTCCCACAGTTCTAAAACCGTAACCATCTCACACGCTACACGCATATATTCACGAACGTCTTTCGATATATCCAATGCGCTAATTAGTCCGTATTTCTCAGTAGTGATACCCGAGAGGCAATTCGGCTAATTTTTTCGCCTGGTGTAATCTTCATCGATGTAAGATGCCTCATTAAACATCGCATAGTACTAATGCGATAGCGATCACAACGTTACCTCAACCATACGTATACGATCGAACTGGCATGATGTGGCGTGGTTCGTCTCACCAATCAACACACTGTTGCTTTTATGAGTTTCACACGCTAAAGATGTGCTTATGTAAAACAGCTATGTGTCTCTCTGCGGAAGCTCTACAACGAACTGATCCTCTGCCTCGAAGGCATCTAGTCGATATTTATGTCCGTGTACGGATTATTAATTCTAATACGTAAAATGTTGAATACGACTAACGACTATTTAGGTGAGAGGTTGTGAAACAAGTTCATATTAGCGTTGTATAGACGTATGATACGTTTTTGACGCTCGTATTTTCACATAAATTGCGTTAATAGGGAAACGGAAACGATATTATTAGCAGAGTAATAATGTTGTACAATTTCAAAGGCATATCATATTTTTAATAGCAACTGGAGGAATTCATTACAGTGAATATGTCGTCGATGAAATGCTCGTTGCACTTTTGCTGGTAAATTCTGTTTAATTATACCGTAAGTTTCTTTGCAAGTTAAAATGGTATCGAAATAACTAACGTGTAGAAATCTACAATCGAGATTTAAAAGAAAATCATTGTTAGCAAAAGGTAGATGTTTTAATTTAAAATCTTCAAATCTATTGTAAACTCTATGTGGTTCGCTTAGTACAGTGGTTTACGTTGTGTCCTAGGTTAGCAGTAATAACGTATTGTGAACGCCATAACCGATGCAATATCTTATCCTTGTCTCCCGTTAGGTACCGTTTAAGATGTAATTAACAAAAAGAAAAGAACAATCGCATAGTGTATTGAATTATACTGTTCAAATGTATTCTTCAGGAACATTCTGTATATGTTCAAAGTTCTTCTTCTTTTTCACTTCAGGTTTTAGACACTTTTTCTGTTACGACGCCATCTATAAAAGCTGGCTCTGACTGGCATCTGTTATTTTTGTTATTCTTTATTCTCCCATTTATGTCGAAGATGTTTAGTTCTCTTCTTTTATCTACATTTTAATTCTAACACATTGTCGACGGTCAAAAAGATAATTACTAGAGAGTTTTACAGCTGTATGACGCATTCCTATAAAATATAGAATTGCTAGCAACATTCTATGGTTCACTATGTCAAAAGCCCCACTATAACCCAACAAGATAACAAAAGTTATTTGATTTTTATCTCTAGATTTAACGATTTCATCGACTAAATTTAACAAAGTTGTTGCACAACTGTTTGGCCTCAAACTAGGCAGACAAATAGGAAGTATACCTGAAGATTCCAAATATTACTGCAATTGTGATGCTACAACTATAACTTATTCATCGCTAGTCTGGTGGCACAAAGCCAATCAAGGCGGTCAAGATCCTTGGCAGAGTCCAAAGGATTGCTTGCTTGGGCATTACGGGGGCCATGGCCTCTACGCCGACGGCTGCGATGGAGACCATCCTTGGGCTTCCGCCACTGCAGCTGGTGCTGAGGTCAGAAGCAACCCTAGCAGCCTACAGAGTCAAATGTAGTGGGTGCAAGGTATTCTCTGGGAAGTTCGGAGACCACACCAGGATCTTCAACTACATCGAACAGACAGCACCGCTGTCAATGATGTGTATAGCTTTGCTGGGGAATACAATGTAATAATTCCCAACGGCGAAGCGATAAAGGCATGTGCTGGTTTGCGGACGCCCCGAAAACCTCGAACGGCACAGGTATTGGAATTTGGAAAGAGGGAGAACCGGATGGCGAGGCTATCAGTCTAGGGGTCTGCTGCTCCATCTTTCGAGCAGAAGTAATTGCGAACCAGACATGTGCAGAGAACTCTCTGAACTACGCACATGACCTGGAAGCGGTGGAAATCGTATCGGACAGCCAAGCCGCTCTTAGGGCGCTACAAGCTGTCAAGTTTGACTCGAAGTGGTGTTATAGAAGGCTGCAACAACTGGCGGAACATTGCAGCGTTACGCTGAGATGGGTACCAAGCCACTCGGGGATCAAAGGGAACGAAATAGCTGATTTGCTAGCAAAAGATGCCAGTCGACGACCATTCTCAGGTCCTAAACCGACGTGTGGAAGTACCTATGGCAGTATTAAGACCTGCGTTAGATCCGAGCTGGCCGCCAATCACCGGTCCTATTGGAACGGTGTAGACGGTTTAAGACACTGTAAACCTCTCGGGATTTATCCAGGTGAGGGAAGACTGTGTAAGGCAGTCCTAATGAGCAGGACCAAACTGAGAGCACTCACATGCATCGCATGGGTCTACTAAACCTTCCTTCATGTAGAAAGTGCGGGAGAGCAGAGCAAACTCCTGTGCACCTCCTTGTCGACTGCCCTGCAGTCTGCGGGGAAAGACAGGTTCACATTGGGGATGCTCAGCTTGACGGATCCAAGTTAGGAAAATTACCACTCGAGCGGATTATGGACTTCGTTGATGAAGTACAACCCGGTCGAGTGAGCTAAAATCACATGGTGCACAATACGCGGGGTACTGGCCGAGTTTGCTCTTTGGGGTTAAAGCCCCGCCCATGAAAAAAAAAGCCAGTGCCTGTTTCCAGCTACTGGGAAAGACACCATCATATACGTGTATTTACTATATGCGTGCTATACCATATACTGTATAAGTTGGACTCGCAGCATACGTACAACATGGTATCATCTGCAAACATACATATATTACAGCCTTCCATTCTCAACAATCAATCATTAACATAGAAATTAAACAATAAGGGACCTAACACCGTCCCTTTTGCAACGCCATTATTTGTATTCAAAGTATCAGATATCCTGTTATTATATTTGAGGTCTATTATTTAAATGTGAATCAAACCAGTCCTTAGCTTTGTCACAAGTACCATACATTTCTAATTTCTTTGTTAGTAGTTTTCTATTAATAGTTTCAAAAGCCCAAAGTCAGCTATCACAACATTTCCCTTATCCATTTCTTGCAACCACTTGTCACATATATCCACTATAACAGTTTCACACGAATGACGTTTTCTGATTATGATGAATCACATTGTTTCGCTCGCAAAAATCATATAACTGATCTTTTACGCAAAATTCCGGAATTTTTTCGTAACCTGGTACAGTATTAATAGGCCTGAATTCCTCACATACTTTGGTCCCTGCCACTTTGGAAATTGGAAGTACGTACGATGTTATCCAGTTTTCCGGAAATGTATGTTGAGTGAACTTTGTATTCCACTGTATAATCAATCAATGTTACTATCACTAAACGCATAGACATTAAAATTGCCCAAACAACAGATCTCATGAGAAATAGTAATCAATTCCAAAATTTTATCTTCAAGAGGATTCAAAAAATTATTGCAATTTGAATTTGGTGGCCTGTACAATCCTCCAACTAAAACAAACAGTGATATCCGAAGAGACCCAAGAGTTACCTGTACTACCCGAGTTAGCTATCAAACTGAAGCTCCTACCTCTGCTAGGTCCCGCCCTAAAAACATCCATAGTTAATCTGTTTTCGCGCATTCTAATAATCGCGCTAAAATATTGATCAGCATTCGAGAATTTCCTTATTACAAGCCAATCGGCGCAAATTGCAGCGCTTATATTGTCGATATCAGATCGTAGGCTTGTCGATTTTATTGAGATTCCGACGTTTTTGCTTATTAAGCCTTAGAAATTACCAACTCGCATAATTTACTGCGACCCGCTCGATTCTGGTCGAACTCGCGGTACGCCTAATCGACGACGACGTTGAACGGGGATACTTTTTCTTTTTCGCCGTTTTGCTTTCGCCTTTCTTGCGTACGGCCGAGAGAAACACCTGTAATTACCGGTTCGAAAAATCCGGGGTGATTAAAATAGCTCCGGCGGCCGATAGGCAAGATGAATATCAAAGCCTGCCCGATCTAGGTAGGCCGTGCGAAGCGAATCAAATTCGCGATTTGCTAACTGCAAATTGATATTTCGCAAGAGCACGGTAAGTAGTAGCGGAGGTGAGATTTTATGAAATAGGCACCGGTTACTTGCCCGTTGTTTTCTTTTTTATTGCAGTAATTAAACCAGTAGGCTTGTGATGTATTATACGAGGTGATACCCAAAAGCAAAATCATGGTTTTTGTTGGAAGAATAAAAAATTATAAATGTCTGTAGCAACTTTATGCTCCTATCTTGTTAGAATAAGTCAGGACAAGGAACAAGGATTAGACAAGCTTTATTAATTTATTAATCAAAGGAAAGTGAGCCCTAATGTCTTCGGAGGCCAATCTAAAACTAAAATGCAAATCTCATATAAGTATTTCCTGGGTCGTGCTTTAACAAGAATTCGTTGCCTGTTGCTGGTACGAATTGCAGCACATGATCTTGTAAAATGTCTGTTATAACACATGTGCTGAAAAGTCCCGGGCCTAACAAAGAAAACACGTTTTTTTTGGTTCAAAATTAGCTTTATTCATCAACGTAATCTCCATCAAGAGCAACGCAATCATTCCAGCGCCGCTCTAACATTTCAATACCACTTTTGTAGAACGATTTATCTTTTGCCTCAAAATAGGCCTCAGTTTCAGCGATAACCTCCTCAGTCGTGCGAAATTTCTTACCGACGAGCGTTTTCTTGAGGTCTGCGAACAGCCAGTAGTCGCTGGGAGCCAAATCTGGCGGGAGCAATTAGAATTCATGTAGTTTTGCCATTGTTTTGATTGACTTGTGACACGGTGCGTTGTCTTGATGAAACAACATTTTTTTCTTTGCCATATGCGGTCGCTTCTTTGCAATTTCGGCTTTCAAACGCTTCAATAACGCTATATAATATTCACTGTTATGGTATTTCCTTTCTCAAGATAGTCGATGAATATTACACCACGCACATCCCAAAATACCGAGGCCATAACCTTTCCAGCCGACTGTTGTGCTTTCGGGCGCTTTGGACGAGGTTCACCAGTTGCTGTCCACTCAGATGACGATCGTTTTGATTCCGGAGTGAAGTGATGGATCCATGTTTCATCCATTGTCACATATCGACGCAAAAATTCCGGTCTGTTACGTTTAAACATGGCCAAACACTGCTCAGAATCATCAACACGTTCTTGTTTTTGGTCAACAGCGAGCAAACGCGACACCCACTTTGAACAGAGCTTTCTCATAGTCAAATGCTCATGCAATATAAAGCCAATACGTTCTTTTGATATCTTTACCATGTCAGCTAACTCACGCAACTTCACTTTTCGATCATTAAAAACGATTTTGTGGATTTTTTTGATGTTTTCTGGTGTTACCGCCTTATTTGGACGTCCACTGCGTTCTGCATCATCGGTGTCTCTACGACCACGTTTGAAGTCAGCAAACCAACGTTTTATTGTTGTTTCTGATGGAGGGGAGTCCCCATAACACTTTTCAAGCCATTGCTTCGCTTGAACGGTATTTTTTCCCATCAAGAAGCAGTGTAAAATTAAAACACGAAATTGTTTTTGATCCATTGTTTTGAAAATAACAAAAGTAGCGTGACTCTTAGCACAATAACTCACAAACTAATGAATAGAATATCATGAAATTTTAACAGTAGTCTTTTGAAGGTTAGTACTAACTGAGAGAAAGGTGACTGCAATTAAACTAACGTCATCTATGTGTTAGGCCCGGGACTTTTCAGCCCATGTGTTATACCTGGGGCAGTCATTGTACCTCTGATTACTGATACTCACTACATAAACCATAATAGATTCACCACTTGATCTTGCACTGGAAATAGCGCTCACCGTGTCGTTTGTACACTGGTGTACGTCTATCTGAGGTGTAAAGACTAAATCTTGAAGAGCATGTTGACCCAGTTATTCATTTCCTAATTGACATGTTCCTTGGCAAATCTTAAGCGGGCCACTTGGTGTTTTCTAGTAAGACGAGGAGCTGTAATGGCTATTCTGACTCTTATTCCACTCTAACTCAATCTATTACATGCAGTTTAGGTATTTATTCGAGTATTTCTGACACATACAAGTCGATCTGTAATTGCCTTGCAGTTACAAGCCTTCGTTGTAATGCTTGTAATCTTAGAAATCAGTTATGTTGGGGAGTAGTACAGTTTGAACGACCTGGCATCGGTCTTCACATTCATTAAATTAGCCACTACTGTTTGAGACCGTCCACCTTTGACTAAATCAACTACCCCAGTCACTTGATGTGGAGTTACTTTTTTAGTCGAGTGTATTTTTCGATAGTTTATAGTTAACGAATCACTCGTATGCACCCAGTACTAGATAGTGTAATAGATGTTCATTTCATTCTGTAAATTACACTAAAATGCCACACCTAGCTGTGTAAAGAACGCATCTGTAGTATCATCTGTCAACATACATATACAGGGTGGCGTAGGGGAACAGGAAATTTTGAAATAACGTCATTTTCACGAATAAATTCATAAAACTAGTAATTTATTAACGAAAGTGCATATATGCAGCATGCCATTTATGTTTTTACAATCAAAATGTCCAAAAGTGTCTCTTTACTTTTTAAAGATGACATCGGAAAGATGTCCTCCCATTCGACGTTCACACTCTAACAGCCTGTTATAAAAACTCTGGAATGCGCGGTGTAGCAAATCTTGGGGAATGGCAGTGATTTCTTGTTGAATGTTCTCCTTCAGTTCATGGATTGTTGCAGGTCGTGTACGGTACACCTTGCCTTTAAGATACTCCCACTAGAAGAAGTCGCGCACACTAAGATCAGGGAATCTCGCAGGCCATTCAATGTCACCATTACGTGAAATAATGCGTCTTCCAAACAATTGACGAACTGCTGCCATCGAATGTCGAGCAGTGTGTGACGTGGCTCCGTCCTGCTGAACCACATGTTTTCCATGTTAAGATTAAGCTCATACAGTCTCGGTGTAAAGAATGTTTGAAGCATTTCAACATATCGAGCGGATGTTACTGTCGCTGCACTACCATCCTCACGTGCAAAAAAATAAGGGCCGATAACACCATGACATGATACAGCACACCATATTGTGACCCTGTCGCTATGTAGTGGTCGCTGGTGTAACTCAGGATTGCCCTGGGCCCAATAACGAAAATTCTGTTTGTTTACGAAACCGTTCAGGTGGAAATGGGCTTCGTCTGATATCCATATGTTACCAACGAAATTCGCGTCCTCGTTAATTTTAGCCAATGTCTGCGTACTAAACTCCATACGTGACGCTGGGTCTCGTTCATGTAATTGTTGCACAATCTGCAACTTATAGGGATGGAAATGTAATTCGTGCAGTATTCTTTGTAAGCTTCGTCGCATAATCCCTAGCGTAGATGCATGCTGTCGAATGGAGCGGCGAGGACTTCTCTCGATTGCAGCTCTAACAGCCTCAGTGTTCTCTGGGGTACGTACCGTTTCAATGCCACCTGGAGGCTTCTTCAAAATTACGCACCCACGTTGTAATCGCATGCGCATATGGGAGACGTCCATGACGTCCAAGCTGGTAATGCTGTCGAAATATTCTCTGCGCGGCAGTCGCACTATCACCATTTTTATAAAACGCTCCCACAGCTACTGCACATTCCACATCAGTCCAACGATCCATGATTACTAAATGGCAATGCGTTCACAACAATTATGCGACGTTACGAACAACTGCCGGCTCTACAGTGCTGCAACTGTAACGTTCAAAATTTTCCGTTCCCCTGCGCCAACCTGTATTACAGCCTTTGTCAACAATAATTCATTAACATAGAAATTAAACAATAAGGGACCTAACACCGTCCCTTGTGGAACGCAATTATTTGTATTTAAACTAACTTGAAGGTCGCATCTATGGGAACATTAGTTTTATACCGAACGTCACGTTAAAATAGTGTCCATTTCCCAACAGTACCATTTTACGGATCTCCCTGAAGAAATCATAAAAAAATGTTAGTGTTGTATTGTATTATACATCGATCTTTCGTATAACAACACGTCATAATAGCCTGAATTACCTCTGATAACGTTAACAACCCACCAAATTTTCAAAGTCTCCTTATTCATACCTTTCCAGATATCGATAGGTATAATTCCCGTAATCACGCTGGTTACATGCCGATATTTACCTATATACGTGTATTGCGGTACCTATGTATTTATACACGTACATAGATACATATTTATTTTTTTTACTCGGGCAAGGCTAATTGATAAACCTTCAAATTTTTAAATTGGCCAGCTCACGAGCTGTTACCTTACAAGCACGGCGCATACCTACTACCGATCGACGAACAACCTTGTGCCGTTCATCGTGACAGCGTCGATATGGAATCTCGTGTGTCGTTTCGGAATAACTGTATCCACCCAATTATATATATAATTACTTGTAAACAATATTGAGATTGTGGTCGGCGTATAAAACGAAATGAAAGAAAATATCTTGGCTATACGTCTGTATATTATACATATATGTACACTTACGTTCATACTAGTTCGTACACGAAAATAAATTTTAAAACAGAAGAGAAAATCTTCAAATCAATCTTTCCAAAACTTAAAGTTTTTATTGCATTTCATAGTAATTAAAATTAAAGCATAGAAATAAAAAAAGAAGTAATTCTAATTTCTTAAACATTCCGTTCATCGAAGAAACTCCCTTTTGCGCGAAGAACAGCTTTCACAATCTGAGGCATCCGCTCCATTAGTTCTTCAAGGATTCTATTTGGTATATTAGTTCATTCCTATTGTGAAATCTTTGAAATTTCGTCGAAATTTCGCCCATTTTAGATTTGGTTCAAGACTCACCAAATGCTATCTCAGATCATACAGAATACGATTCTAAAACCAAATTTGGCACAAGAGGAGATTATAAGAAGATTAAGCTGGCTGTATATAATCGTATTCCTTTTATTAAAATAAACAAAACACCAACCAGACATGCAACAGCAATTTCTACAAATCAATCTGGAATGTTTATTAAATTTAACGGTTCAGTACATTCATTACGAGAAGAAAAAAAGGAGACAAGAAAGAAGCCAAGGAATATCTACAGAAGCCTTCAGAATCCTGTACTTAGCGAATCGAAAAAACAATGGAGCGGATTGTGGGGGCAAGAAGACGCAAATACGTGCCTGTAATTACAAGCTATTAAACTCAATCGATCCAAATTATTATCTGACTTGGTAGCATTACGGCTTCCTGTTATAATTAGTATAGCGATTTTTTTTCGTTCGGTTATGGATCTGCGTAATGACAGAAGTCTATGGGGGAATAACGAGTAGGTAGGAATTCCGTATGATCGTACAGTTTTTGTGATTGTAGTGATTTTCGATTTTCAAAACGGCGGTAATTAAGATTTTTCTTTTTATTGCTGGTACTGTAATATATTGCGTAGTTTTTGCAAAAAAAACGAGCATATGGATGGCATTAACAAGCATTTCTTTAGAGATACAATAAATCTAATTTAGTTAGAAGATATTTGTAAGGAATGTAGAAAGGACTTTCGTGTCGAATATGACATTTTACTGGTGAGCAAAAATTATATGCAAGCTTTATTGGACCTCCCTATATATTCACAGCATGTTGAATATAAATCTATATATTTTTGTTGCTAATTTTTGGCAACCGGGTACTCCTTTCAAACTCCGACGAAATTTCGCTACCTTGAGATTTTATTAAAACTCCTTTGATTTAATAGATACCTGAAAAAATTACCAACACTTCATTGAATTGTAAATTTGCTAGCAATTAGTAGAAAGGTGAATGCTCCTAAGATTCATCTCCGATGATTTATTTATTAAAAACCACGAAACATGGAAAAATGTTTGCAAAATAAACGTAACACCTCAACTATGATATTTCTAAAAGAACAAATTTTGGTTGGGGAAAGAACTTTGAAACCAGTATCTTCTTTGATTCTACAACTCTGCATACGACATCGTATTCAGGTGAAAAATTCAACTCCACTTCTTTGTATGTTCCACTATCAGACAAGACGGAGACCACATATGTTAGATCGTTACTGCAATTAAAGCAACTTCAATGAAATGCCTACTCAGAAATAATCATCACCAAACTCAAGCCTGCCATGATCAATGCTATTTGTCATGAATTTTCAAGGACTTTTCAAAATCCATTGGGATCGGGATTGAACTAATAATTGAAATGCAATTGCTATCTACGTTGGTCTTCATCCCAGCAGAATATGTGGCAGGCTTCTTAGTGATTATAGGTTCCCTGAAAAAGGAGCGGATGGCCGCGAAACAGTAAGACACCAACTTTTTAGGCGTACACTGTGTGATTCGTCGCTTGTGCTTGTATGGCCACATTTGAACACCTTCACCTGGAAGCTGATGGTTGAAAATGATGGAGTACATCCACCATGAACCTCTAGCAAAATATCTAGAATTTCCGTGGCCGTTTTCCCAGCCATCCGGTGCTTTACCACTGCACTAAATTCGATTTTATCCATTTTTTGCGAAACCGTCTGACTTGCTACACGAAACACGCTCTTAAACAGCAACTATTAACAGTGGACGTCTAAAATTTTGTCAGTTGCCATAAAAAAAGGTTGCCTGTGCCGACCAATGAATTCACTTCAAGCTTGGTACGCCATCTCTTGACGAGTCCGGAAAGATTTCAGGTCGCTCTCGTATGAGGGTTGTTTTGTATCTTCTCTCGCTATATGTAGTAGATAATTCATACGGTAAAATTAAGAAAAAACCTAGGCGTCCAAATACTTATGGACGGTAATGTATATATGTACACACTACCGCTCAAAAGTGTTTAGGCACTCTCACTGACAGCAAAAATGTATAAAAACTCAGCAAAAATGTTAATAATATTTATTTTTTATGTACAGATACACGTACATGAATAAAAATATATTAAATAAATGTGAAAATTAAAACGTTTAATTTAAATTTTTTTTTCATCTATGTGACCTCCTCTTGATTTAATAATTGCAGCACACAATCGAGGCATTCCCGCAGTAAGTTTTGCCAGAGTTTCTTGTGTTATTGAGGTCCAACTCGATTGCAATTTGTTCCACACGTCAGTAGCTGATGTCGGAGCTAATTTCCGTACTTCCCGATCTAGTTCTCCATAGTAACTCGATTGGATTCAATTCGGGGCTCTGGGGAGGCCATTCCATAATTTTGAGAGTTTCTTCGTCTTCTAAATGGCGTAAATAGTCTTTACATAATTTAGAGGAATGTTTTGGGTCATTATCTTGCTGGAAGATAAAATTTTGACCCAAAAGTCGAATTCCGGAAGGTATTGCGTGGTTCTCCAAAATTTCGCGGTAGCCTTCTTTTTTTAATATACCGTCAATTTTCACAATGTCCCCTACACTAGTGCCAGCAAAACAGCCCCAAATGATTATAGAACCTCCACCATGCTTCACGGTAGCAGCAATACACTCTTCTCTGGCACGTTCACCCACAGATCTTCTTACGAATATGCGTCTTCGGGTTCCGAACAGCTCAAATTTGTACTCATCCGTCCATAGGACGTTGTTCCACTCTTCTATGGTCCGGTGTTGGTGTTCACGAGCCCATTTAAGTCGCTTTTGCTTGTTTTGTTTGCGTCGTAATGGCTCTTTCATCGCAATACGTCCATGGAACCCGGTTTTCTGTAGGCGACGTTTGACTGTAGAAACACTGACTAGTTTTTGGCGACCAACATTTAATTCTGCGGTGATTTCCGGGGCTATTTTGCGTCTATTTAACTTGCTGGTAACCACTATTCTGCGATCATCTGCAGATGTTGTCGCTTTTGGCCTTCCACTCCGTGTTTTATTAAGAAAACTGCCAGTTTCGCGATATTTTTTTACATTATAGTCAACCATAGCGTGGTGTATTTTCATTTTTTTGGCAATTTGTCGATTACTTATGCCACTTTTATGGTGCGCTATTATAAGCGCACGTGTTTCCGTACTAATTTCTCTTCGCGGAGGCATTTAAAAAAATTGTCACACGATATTTCGCTCACGACGTGAATAGAGTAAATACCACACTGCAACTGACCATAGGTTACAGATTTCACTACAATCTTCTAGGAACGTAATTTAAACATTATTACCTACAATCTAACAGATGACTAAATTTACCCAGTAAATTGAGAGGGATTGTTATTGTAATTGCACCGCAATAAACAGTTTATGGTAATCCGACCAAGTACAGGTAAATGATAGTAAACCTTATGCGATATAATGGGTGGTTATCTTACTGAACTACATTTTAAATACGTACTTCATTTCATTATAATGTTTTTTTTGGTAAACATAATACTATATGAATAATCCATGAAGACAGGGATGCCAACACTATTGAGCGGTAGTATATACACATATGTTTGCGGTCGTAAGTACTTCTAACAGTCCGTTTGTTATTACCGTATTACCAATAGGGGTATTAGAGAACCGTGAAAGCTATTACTAGATAAGTTATTCATTGTAATCTCCAGATATCTATGCATTCTTTATTTAATCATGAAAGACCACAGTTGTTAAAATATGATATACGGTTGTTATAAGTAAATACTTTGAGTCTAATAAAAGGACTATCTCATCTAGTTTCCTTGACGAAACCTTGCATTTGTTCGAAATTTTCTTGCATTCGTTATAACATCATAAGAAAATCCATCTCGGATTCCTATATATTTATACGTAACTATCTAAAGATAAACAACGGTCTCTCGCCTATCACGCAAGCTCCAGCCTTGCTGCACGTGGGTTTATGATCTCAAACATTATGTGGATTGAACGCTGTAACCCATATATTATCCTGTCAACTCCGAACATGCTTAATGCAGTTTATGCAGCATAATGTTTGTAATTAATTAATTGTATAATATTTACCGATATTACATAAGATATGGCCGGACAGATAAGAAGCAATTCAGTAGCTGCCACCGTCGTACGTGAATATGCGTGTATTTATAGACGAAAATGGTGATGTAGGTAGTTCGAATTTGTTTTTTTTTTTTTCACTTAACTTTTTTGGATTTTTCTAATAGCCGCCAGTTATAGATCAACTCTAAAAGGAATCTGGTTATCGACGAAAGGAAGATATAAGAGTGGATTATGTAATTTGAACGTGAAAAATGTTATTTTTAAAGCACCAAATACCAATCTAGCAGGTTTGGAATATACGCTGGAATTATAAAGCTAATACTGTCTAAATTTGTATATATATTGTATAAAAAAAGATACTCCATAGAGGGAGCAAAGCTGTCACTTGATATATGTATACAAAAAAATTATTCGTCAAAGTATACATGTGATAATAACGAACAAAGTTATATTAGAATCAAGCACACTTGATATCGTAGTTCTACATATAGAATAACAACATTTTTTGGTCCTTCGAACCAGATAGAACGACAATTTGAATCAAATTTACTAGGGTACCTCGCCAGAAGACTAGAAGCGAGAAGCTTCATAACGCTAATGTAGACCAGCAAACGACATTAAATTATACCTCTATTCAAAGCAAGAACAAACGATATCACAACCACAATCTGTTATAAATTTACATTGTAAAGGAATGGGAAGAAATCGTCCTTGACGAATTTCAATATAAAAAGTTTTCAAATGAATTTTACCTCTAGTAGTCGATTCCAATCAAAACTTTGTCGTAACTAGTACTATTTTTAGTTGCGTTAGTTATCAATTTGACAGAGTATTCGTTCAGATGCATAACTGACGGAAACTTGTTAAAATTGTATTATAATTTAAAATTGATTCAAAATTATTTTTATTGTACAACATCCAAATCGTTCTTGGTTGAGACTTATTCTCGAAACGGACATAAGATTCTTTAGAAGAATTTAAAAATGAGTTTCCCAAAAGTTCGTCTTTGATTACGAAAATTTTCGGCATACACCTAGATATTGCATTAAGGTTTTCAGGAAAACAAGAATTGCTATACAGAAAGGACACAGTGGTTCACCGAAAAAGGCGCATGGAAAAGCTGTGTAAGAGAAATTATAAATGATACACCAGAAACTTCCATACCGGTATCTTCACAACTACTGGGTGTGCCAATTGGCATCTGCTATGCTATCAAGAAGTCAAAGAAACCGATTATCTTAGAAGAACAACGTTCAGTCACTGGTATTTAAATAATTTTGACAAGACCTTCTTGACACAACCTTTCTTTTCTGACGAATCATGGTTTTATCTGAATGGATACGTTTACTCACAAAATATGAGGATGTGGACTGCTGAGAGATCTCATTATTTTTATATTGAAACCTCACTTCATCCGCAGAAAATTGTTGTATGGTGTGCAATTAGTCGCAGGAGAATTATTGGCCCTATTTTTTTAACGGTACATTAACAGGAGAAATTATTATGTTATTTGTCGGACAGCTTAATGAAGAAGAAATAAGAGTTATTTTCACCAAGATGGGGCTAGAGCACACATAGGAGGTGGAACAATGAATATGCTCCAGTAATTTTTTCAAAATCGGTTGATAAGTTTAAGCACTGCACATGAATTTTTCTTTATGGCTTTCATGCGTGGAAATACAAGTATACTGATACGTAATGTGTTGCTAAAATCTAACTTACGGCATAATAGATGCGGGAAGAAAGCTGCACTTTCTAATCATTATGATCAAGGGGTTCATATGAGCATGGATACACCTGCTATACAAAAAGACGCAGACGGACTTCGAATAAGAATATGTATTTATGAAGAAAATTTGTCGAGAAAAAATAAAAAACAAACAGGATCCCACAAAATGTTTTTCGAAGCTACTGTAAATATCCTAATCCTATTACGCAAGAAGCAAAGGGACATTATAACACTAGCTACATTTTATAGACAAGTAGAAGGAAAAGTACATGGAATATTATTAAATTTATTACAGGAAGCAAATAAAAGTGTGAGCTGCCTAATAATAATAGTTTATTGGCAAGTAAATAGTAAATACAGAAACAAAAGAGAGAGAAAAAAATACAAACATTTTTGCCAATTGGATCACCATCAGTAAACCAAAAAGGTTTCCTGTTGTTAACGGTGACCCAAGAACAAAGATAAAATGAGAACATAATTCGTTACACAGCCAAATTATCTAATATACTACAATACTAGAAATCCCTATCTGCCAGAAAGCTGCTCATTCATTAAAATATTATAAATAGCACGCCTAAAGGAATAAAATGGTAACTCTTTGATATTCAGGGGAAGCGAATTGTATAATCGTGCAGAAGCGTAGCTAAAGCTTTTCTCAAACTGCCGGATATGGTGCTTAGGTATATCGATAAGATCCTTCCTGCGAATGTTGATATTATGCACATCCGTACGATGTCTCATTTTATTTAATAGGTAAGGCGGAACACCAGAATTCAAAATTTTATAAATGAGACACGAGAAGTTTAATTGTCTCCGTCGTACCATACTTCGCCATCCGGCATCCCTAAGTTTATGGGAAATCCTTTGATGCTGTCTAATTCCATATATTAATCTGAGGCATGCGTTCTGTACAACCTGAATTCTGCGAGAGTCAATTTTGTCCAGACAATTTCCATAAACAACATCGCAGAAATTAAAATGTGATAACACCAATGTATCACATAGCAGCTTTTTAATGGAAACGTCAAGGCAATGCCGGTGGGGATAAATTAGTTACAAATTGCAGTAGGCGCGTCTAATGCAAGTACTGACATGTTTAAACTTAAGATCATTATCTACAAAGAGGCATAAATTTTTCACGTTACTTTGAAATTTCAGAGGAGTGTTGTTAATTGTGAGTTTGATGTTAGGAAGTATACTCGACCTTACCTTAGAACCGCCGAACACTGTAAAGCATGGTTTAGTGTCATTCAAAAATAGGCAATGTTTTTTTGCAATAATATACAGATTGTTGAGGTCGCAGTTGATATTATCAACAACACTGTGAGCCTCATCAGTGGAGAAGGATCTGTACAATTGTGAATCATCAGAAGTGGAGATTACATGTGAAATTATGGAAAAAGAACATATGGGTCGTGTAAATAGAGAACAGTAATGGACCCAATATGGATCCCTGCGGAACTCCCGAGTGTATAGTCGCCCAATCAGACACCTTCCCGCCAGCAACCACCGCCTGTTTTCTGCCAAGTAAGTAAGCCCTAAAGAAGTGAACTTCACCAAGACCAATGTAGTGAAGAATTCCTAGCAGAAGACTATGATCAACTCTGTCAAAAGCCTTGGAAGAATCCAACAGTACCAACATTCAAGATGTCATCGACATTGCAAGTGAGAGCAGACATACAACTGAATCCTGGACGGAAACCAGATTGGAACGTAGGTACAGATGACATTTTTGACAAATGACCGCGCAATTGCCTGTCAACAATCTTCTCCAAGATCTTCGACACAACGGGCGATATGCTAATCGGGCGAAGATCAAGACTGTTAGCAGGGTTTCTGTTTTTCGGAATAGGGATGACATGAGCCTTCCCCCAATCAGTAGGGAAGACACCCACCTGGAGACAATAATTGAGAATCTGGGTTAAAATTGGTAATATTGTAGGACAACACAGTAGAAGCATTCTCAAGGAGATGCCATCCGCTTCAACTGAGTTCGAAGATATGGTGGAAATAATAGAAGCAATCTCTGCTTCACCGGTGTCAAGGAAGAAGAAAGTGCCAACTTCCGGTTTCACATTAGAATTATAAAACTTAAACACAGTTGGATCAGGCAACGAACTGGAACTTGATGCCGAGATGAAATGATCATTTAAATCATTTACATTTAGTAAGTGAGGTGGAATGGTAGAGGTGCTTTTTTTATAAATATTCAGGTCACGCAAATTATTCCAAAGTGTTTTCCGGTCCGAACCTTTGTACTTGTGCCGGAAATAAATTTTCTTCCTCTCGCGCTTGATTGCATTTGTAGTAAAATTTCTAAGGGATTTATATTCCTTCCAATGATTAACTAACTTGCTTGACTTAAATTCTTTAATGAAATTTCCAATATTGTTTTGTAAACAACATATTGGCGATAGGCAAACCAATTACCTACAAAATTGGTGAAAACTAACGATGATATATAACTAATATGAGATATGCCTCAGAATTAATAAAAAAAATTTGGCTTTCTTCTTTACATCATCAAAATGTTCGCAGTAGTAAAACACAAGGTTTAAAGCATGGATTTTACATGTTACATGTAACAGATTGCCACTCTATTCTTTAAGAAATCGGCCTAAGGAAAGCATATTAGCGGCACCGTCGCGTACAAACATCATAATTTGAGTTGTTGAAACTTGAAATTTCTTCAATGCTCTTAGCACCACTTTTAAAATTTCACCGCTAGTAAATTTCGCAACTTCTTTGGAAGCAAGTAAAGTAGCGGATGATGGTTCAAACTCATCCATTGAACATACCATCACATTCACGGCCGAATGTTTTTGCCGATGGGTTGTTTCGTCCACACATAACCACAATATTTTATCTTTCAATTCTGCTCTAATCTTTTTTTCAAGGTAGTCCCGAACAGATGGCATAAAGTTTCTTAACGAGGTCCGACTTGGTAATATGTAATCGGAATACTTTTTGGGTCGCGTTCACACTTCCACCTGCTGGTACACGTCAAATGACGCACTTTACCTATTTAATTCTCATACTTGCTATTACGTTTTCTAGTTACGCCGTTTCCGAAAAGTATCTAAATGTGACACTTTCTTAGTATGTGTGTACTGAATAGTACACACAACGACCAGTCGAATAATACTGAACAAGCGTACTTCGATACGGGTACCCCATTCTCCGTGCCGCGCGCTTCACCCCTCCACGTTATTCTGTGCACGGCACTGAAACTTGCCGCTATTTGCCGAGACTATTGGTATACTTTTGTAATCGTTCTCTATTATTGATGTGTTTGAAACTTTTGTAAAATGAACTAAAGGTAATAAATTATTAAGGTGATTATTGTTATATGGAAGATTCCGAGTTGTATCTGCAATAATAATTAGCTCTTTCATGACAGAATCCTATTAGACAAGAATACTAACAACGAATGCAAAACGTAGCGACAGTACATGGAATCTACACATGTCCACTCGAGATTACGTAAAATCTCATCGTTATTTTTAAAATATATCCGAATGGTATCTCGGTAGCCTTTCAGTTTAGTGATTTATGAATTAATTAACTCCTACAGCAGCACGGTTTCCAATTATACAGTCGTCAGACGGATGAATAATAGACCCCGGCCGCTTTGTCGCTAATATATCTTCGCGCTGGCTGTGTGACTTCGACGCTGAGATCTACGGATCGGCCGCACGTGTGACAGCGCTTGTGGTTCGGCGATTTCGAAATACGGTTAATTTATTTTTTTCCCTATTTGGGAACGTGACAAATTGAGGCGATTATCGAAACTTGTTAAAGTAAAGTAAACTCGGGTAAAATCTAGCGAGCGACGATTAATTTTGTTAACGTTTATCGCCGTTTTAATTACCACGAAGATAGAAAGAAAGGAAATCTATCAGTGTGAAAACGAGAGGCATAATTCAGCCGGTGGACAGGTGAGGTCCTTTGTGGTACTCGATCAAGTTCAAGTTGAAGTTTGCCATTTAACCAAATTGCCTAATTAATTACCTAGTACAAGGATAAGGAAAAGATATGTCTAGGAAAAGAATTAAAGGAATATTTTAAGAATGATTAGAGATACTTTTAAGATCAGTTCATCTTCTTTTTTAAACAGATTTCATCATGCCTTAATAGGATTTGAAGTTTGCTAAATATAAAGCACAAGTTTTTTTTTAATTGAAGAAAAAACCATTTCCTGGATTATATTAAATATACAGGGTGAACCACATATTTACCAAATTCGGAACAGGTAGAGTTATTATGCCCGGTGCAGGTCACATTTCCACTACAATAGGCAATCTTAATTATTTAGCATTATGTCACATGAAACACAATCTACATTTCTTTAATGGAATTGATTGATTATTGGTCTGGTACAGATACTTTACGAATGACAAAAATTATTTTCATAACACCGGTATAGTAAACAAACACAATTTAGTATATTGGAGTAACAAAATTCCCCATTGGACAAGAGAAAATACACAGAATTATTGGGAAATAAATGTTAGGTGTTAGATAATGAGACAAGATAACGATAACATAGTGTGCTTATGGATAGCTTGGTAAACTTTTCGGTCCCAGAAATGACCATATTCACTAGGGTGACTTGAAATGTTTCCGGAATCGACAAGAAAAAACCATCTGTAGCGGCGATGACCTCCTCATTCGAGCCAAATTCCTTTCCTCTCAATGGTTTTGGGTTTGGGAATAGGAGAAAGTCACTGGGGATTAGGTCCAGTGAATATGTAAGATGAGAGACTAATTCGTAGTGCAACTCATTCAATTTGGATACGATGATGCGGGATGAAGGAGCCGGTGCATTGTTGTGGTGGAAAAGCAATTCTTCCGCCTGCAAACGGGGCCATTTCTCCTTCAAAACTGCATCGAATCACGTCAGTAAATCGTTGTAGTATTGCCCCGTGATCGTCCTTCCATTCTGCAGATATTCGATGAGGATCACACTTTGGGCATCCCAAAAAATGGTCTTTACTTTCTTCGGAGCCGATTCGCCCGGGAAGGTCCACCGCTTCGACTGTACCTTGATCTCCGGTATGTAGTGGTGGATCCAAGTCTCATCCACAGTTACGAAACGCATGAAGAAATTCCTTGGATTGCGTTGGATCCTAGTCAGACACTCCTCCGAAACGGTAACCCGATTTCGTCTTGGTGTGAGCAAACGCGGTACCCATCGCGCCGAAAGCTTTTTCATACCCATTGCCTATTGTCTCTGCTATCACTTTCAGCTGCAATCGGCGATCGGCTAACACGACATCACGAATCTTGTCGCCCATTTCATCGTTGGTAGCAGTTTTTGGGGGTCCACTGCGTGGCTCATCACGTGCGTGTGTGCGGCCACATATCAACTGGCTCACTCAGAAGCTGATGGTCGAAAATGATGTAGTACATCCGCTATGAATCTCTAGCAAAATATTTCGAATTTCCGTGGCCGTTTTCCCAGCTGTCCGGAAGTGTTTTATCACTGCACGAAATTCGATTTTATCCATTTTTGTGAAGCCGCAACACAAAACACACACTTAAGCAACAACTATTGACGGTAGATGACGATTGCGAGGACTGTGTGGATGTACAATTCACAGGTATAGCAGTAAACTCCACTCACACAAATTAATTAATTATGCGGCACGTGCTCTGCATGAATCCATTGCAACCTGCGTGCGCCATCTCTTGCCGATTCCAGAAACGTTTCAGATCGTCCTCGTATAATCATATTAGATTTTTTAAATAATATGAACAATTTATCTTTCGTTATTGACTTGCAAGCGCTATATTCAACCCTAACATTCGCATGTCCAAGTAAGATTCATAACCTTATAACTAAATATTTTCAAATAAGTCCTAAATTAGTCTAATCTAATTTCATCTCCCGGACTTTGCACCTAATCGTCTATAAACGATGCCCCATACCTTACTTGCGATTAGTCTGAACCTAACGAAGAAAATCGTTATACAATTACATCTACGATATTATCGAGATATAGATTTCACTGCACTGATTTCGAAATCGGCTGTTCTAGACTTATAAAACCGCAACTTCGACGTCGTGTCGGCGACCGAAAAACGAAGATTTTCTAATTGGTGTAGCCTTCGAAATCGCCGCTTGTTCGACATATTTAAAGTCGACGTCGAAAGTATGGTAAATCGGCTGACTTACGTTCCCAGACCGAGCCGAAACCCGACCAGATAGAGTGCGACGTCGGACGAAAACGATGCGGGAACAAAAAACGTCTCAAAAGCGCGAAAACAAAAAAAGGCTCGACGATTGCTCTGTCGGTGAGTGAGTAATCAAGGAAATTGCAGTAACTTGTAGGTGTTTAAGTGATATGCGAATTTCTTATTTCGAAGAGAGACTGGTCTCTTGTTGATTTATATTTTATATTTTAATAAGCAGGATTTGTGCTATGTGAATTCGGGGACTATTTGTGGTGTAATTTTAACTCCAGTGATTCTGATCAAGATGCAAAATTCCTACCGACAAAGTAACAATCACTTTGAGGTGTTATATGCATCACTTAAAAATTCCTTTAGAAATCCTAAACATTATTGAACTTGTTGAAAGATTTAGTCGTAACGGTTGTCGGGTTCCTCTGTGTCAGTAGGCTTTTGTTCCTGACGTTTTACTAACAATTGCGGTTCGCATTTTCAGAAGTATCTTTGAAAATGCGAACCCCAGTTGTTGGTTGATGGTACTATCCCATTCATAACATTCTGGAGTCGAATGGACTTAGAACACAAGTTCTGTTGGTCGATAATGCAGTGAAGGACTATCAAATCATCTTTTTGCACATTTAATTCAGTTGCTTTTTCATACAAAATTCCGATGAAATCTTTACGTAAGCCGATCATAGAAGGTGCACCATCTGTGCATACGCCAACTAATTGTGACCATGGCAAGGCAAAACTTGCGAATACCTTTTGAACTTTATTAAAAATATCCTCTCCTGTAGTGGTTTCTTTTAGCGGCTGTAAAGCAATTCCTCGAATAAATATAGCGAGTTGAGCTGCGTCAGACAAATTGGTGCTCTCGTCTAATGCTATGGAAAATGATTCAAAACCAGCCATACGGTCAGTCAAAGTTGTTCCTATATCATTAGCCATCATTTCTATACGTCGAGCAACAGTTCGTCTTGACAAACTAATTTTTCCAAATTCATTTTTCTGTTCAGGACACAAGACACTACAAACTTCTAACATACACTCCTTGATAAATTCTCCTTCGGCAAATGGTTTTAATGACTGCCAATTTTGAACTAACTATAAAACTAGCTTTCCCAAAATTATGAAGTTGTGTTCTTTGTTTATGAAACATTTGCTGCTATTTTTCCAAATTTGCGATAAGTTTCTGGATATTGTCTTTTCATATTTGTCCTATCATCTTTATATTATTCAAACGGTAGCGCATACAGTACATGAGCAACTTTCCTATGCACGTCTAATGTATCCGGATGTCCAATATAAAAAAGGAGTTTTGTATATAAACATTTCTATTTTAAAAATTGAAGTAAGAAATGCACGCGAAGAAAATTTCCTAAAAGAGTCTACAATTTTTGTTCGAACAAAAGTCCTCTGAACAGACTGGTGCCATGAAAATCTATGGATGTGATTCCTCTACGTATCTCGTTTTACGAGTTTCGTCTATTGATATCTCTTCTGTTCTATCATCCTCACCCATGTCTGATAAAAATTCTTCACTGCATCCCTGCACTAGTTCATCAACTACGTCTTGTTGATGTTCCCAGGGTGACCACGAAAATTGTCAATTATTTGTCACTTAATTACACCAGCACAGAACTTTTTATTTTCCACGCAAAATAAGAACAAAATCACGCAGCCCTGTGGCAGTCCTGAAGTACGTTAGTCATCAATTATATGAATATTTAGATTGTAATCTTCAAATATACATTTCAAATTAAATCAAATATGGAATTCCACCTAACAAAAATTATTATGATATTCCAATATTTTCCTAAAAGAAGACGACATTTTACACCTACATTTTTCTCTTGAACTTCTAACAGTACATTCGCCATCGTCAATAGATAGACCTGATCTATTAGCAACATATATTGATGAGATCGGCGAACTAGATTAATACATTATACATATTATATATAACATAGCCTGAAGCTCCTATAACAGCGGGCAGAACTAACCAGTGCGATAGAGATGTGCTCTAGTTTATATAGACTTTCGATTTTCGTCAAATACGGCTTATCTAAACAGGCTAGGCAAGTGAAACTCGCTATTACACAGGCGTAAACCGATCGAACGCACTATGACATCGATGTGAATTGCGAAGTAACATTGTATATGTTGGCTTCCTGATTTGATGATCGATTAGGTGTTTATAGGTGTTATTAAAGAAAACTGTATCGAATCTAAAGTGTTTAGGATCTCTCTTTTCTTGTTACTAATTGATTTTGCTTTAAATAAATACATATGGCAATATATATCTATATATATATATATATATATATACAGTGAAATCTCCCTTGAACGGACACCAACGGGACCAACTGAAGATGTCCGTCCAGGAGGGGTGTCCGCATAAAAGAAATATGTAGTAGATACAACAAAAATCGTGTTTTAACGAAAAATGAATATATTACAGAAACAAAAACTAGAATATTTCAAGCTTAGCTAGTTTGCCTTAGGTTTTCTGTAAAAACATGTTCTTTTGTAAAAAAGCAGTATATATATTTTTTTATTTCTCAATATATTTGTTTTTTTCATCTTTACATTTGGTATTTTAATTTAGAAAACATTTTCACTTAATTCAAAACAAATAAGTCAAAATTTTAATTCAAAGAACTCCGTTAAAAATTTTAACGAGCCTGATATTTTCCGTATATATATATATATATATGTATATATATATACAGCGAAATCTCCCTTGAACGGACACCAACGGGACCAACTGAAGATGTCCGTTCAGGAGGGGTGTCCGCAAAAAAAATATGTAGTAGATACACCAAAAAATGGTGTTTTAACGAAAAATGAATATATTAAAGAAACTGGGACATTTAAATCGTATATGTATATAAATGTTTTTAAAATAAATAAGAAACTTTAAACTTAAGAAAAAAAAGTTTATTTCCTTTAGATATATACATACGAAGTACATATAATATATGTACATAGATACATAGATGTAGTATGTAATACAAAAACAATGAAATGAATAGTCACTTTAAGGACGGACAAATTCATATATTGTTGTTTGTCTTCTATTTTTCTTTAAAATGGCGTGTTGAAATCGTATTTCTAATTTAGAAAGAAGCTCCAAAGACTCTGTATCTCCGTGATTTTCGACAAAACTTTTGAGCTGCTTGGTCAGGGCAATAGCTTTATCATAATTTGGGATAGCTTCTGTTGGCACTGGAACCTCATCGACATCAGAATCTTCCGAAAGTTCTTGTATTTCAACTGGATTTGCAATTTCTTGTTCTGAATTTGGATCTTCAACATACAAATGTTCATCTACGTTCAAAAAATCATTAGGGTTTTCATTATCCGTCAATTTCGATAAATTCTTATTTTTGAAGATATCTGAAAGTACACTAAGAGGCAAATCATCTTCTAGATGAGATATATCAGCCTCAGTTAACTTGTCTTCACTTTGCATATTTACATGATTAAATCCTGCTTTGCGGAAGCTATTTTGAACCGTCTCTTTGATTACTTGGTCCCAAGCAGTTTTTGCCAAATAAATTGCATCCATTGGTGTAATTTTCTTTATTAACTCAAAAGCTGTACCAGCAGTTTCAATGTTTACTAGCAGATGTTTGAGTATTAGACTTCGGTAATAAGTTTTAAAATTCTTATAATCCTCTGGTCAAGTGGTTGACAAGCTGATATGCAATTAGGGGGTAAAAATAATATTTTTATATTATTTAAGCGAACGTCTTTCGGATGAGATCCCGCATGGTGTAAAAATAACAAAATGTTTCTTCTAGGTCTTGCAACCACTCTGTCATAATTTGTCCTGTCATTCAAGCTTTCTTATTGTATTTCCAAGTTACAGGCAGGTTTTTTATATTAATGTTTTTAAAAGCTCTGGGTTTAGCTGCCCTACCAATGACTAGGAGTTTTTTTCTTTTTCACCCTCCATATTTGCACAATGCAAAATTGTAAACCTCTCTTTGGAATACTTACCCCCAACACATTTTTCCTTCTTTAATGTGAGCGTTTTGTCGGGTAGAGTCCTAAAATACAGGCCTGTCTCATCGGCATTATAGGTGTCTCTCGGTGAATATTCCTTAATCAAAGAAGGACATTTTTTTAAAAACGATAAAACATCTTCAGCATTAACCGAAGCTCCTTCTCCAGAAATCGCTTTAAAACTTATATTGTGGCGGATTCTAAATTTATTGAGCCAACCAGAAGAAGCACTGAATGTAGAATGTCCCAAAGAAGCGGCTATTTCTCTTGCTTTACATCGTATTAGCGGACCTAAAAAAAAAATAAGTTTTTTACGTTTTTGTCACGACAAACCTATTGGTACTCTCACTTTTTTTATCTATTTTAGAATTTAATACGAAAAGAAAATCAACGCATTAATACAAGAAAACCATATCTAATAAAATCATATGCATACCTCTTAAAGGAATCCCCTTATGCCGAGCTGCTGTAAACCAGTCATAATACAATTTGTCAATTTTAGTACCTCGTCAAAAAGCTTCTTTTTTAATTCAAATTCCTGTTCGACATCCATTTGTTTAGAAGGATTTCTTTATGTTTAATTATATCTGCAGCTTGTGTTTTTCCAATATTAAAACGCTTGGATAAGTTCCTTACACTTAATTTCTCTTTATTGTAAACTTCAACGATCTTAATTTTTTGTTTAAGCGTAAGAATTTTTCTATTTGGAGCCATTCCTACAATGAATGTGTCGCCTACTGTGTATTTTGCGCATACACATCAGACTAATATTGAAAGCAGATTCAATCGAAAGCGTACACCCAAAGAATAAGAACGGTAAATCCCCGACCAACTTGGGAAGTCCCTAATTCACGCCAGGCAGAAATGCACGACATAGGTTGCGTTTGCACTGAAAGATTAAAGTCCCAGCGGAATTGGCGCGCGGCGCGATTGAGAAATGCAATAGCAATACTCTCGATATAAAAATAGGATAAGGCGTTTCTTTTTATTTTATTTTTTGTCCTGTTAAGAGAACATGCTCTCGTGTCCGCGTCCGTTCAAGAGAATGTCCGTCCAAGAAAGAGTTAATACAATGGAAATTATATGAGAGCCGGTCGGGACCATGAGAAACTGTCCGTTTAAGGGAGGTGTCCGCGAGGTATACTGGTTGCTCCCAATATAAAGACCTGAACGTAAAATAGCATTTCTGAGAATAAATCAATCAGAAAAAAGGCCCAGGTCTGGTAAGTTATTAATCTCATTATTAAAAAATTCTTGAAAAATAAAAAAGCACAAGTGTAAAAGTATAAAGAATTCGTAAGGAATATCGTTTAACCAGCTCAAAATTCACAAGTCGTATGCTTATATGAACCTCCAAGATCTACCCTTATGCAAATAATTTTGCTACAGAGTCTCCTCTTTTAACGATATACATATATCTTTCCCAAGATTTAAGGGTCTTTTCATTCTGTTCCCATAGAATGTAGTTGGGTGGGTATATAAAGATTTCCACCTAATCGTTGGTCTCAAATCATCTCTCTCCTCAAGTTCTTCCTTGAGTCCAAAACTTGTAGAAATCGTAGAGTGGTAAACAAGGGCTGTAAGGTGGACGATCCTAGGGCATTGCCAACAGTTTTTGCTGCATTACAACTATTATCCGAGGCATGGCGTTGTCGTGGAGAAGCAACGCCTTGCGGATAGGACGATCTTGCCCTTTGCATCGATTCTGAAGCCTTATTTAAACCAGAAGGTTCGTATAAGAATGCCAAAATAAACCTGGCCAACACCTTCCCGTTCGGTACACATTTTATGTAATCTTCGACGTAATAATTAGTTAACTACGTTGAAAACCAAATCAATTAATTTATTTATAGTAGCATTCATTTATTTCGAACGCTCTGTAGATTCCACAACTTATCCGTTCCTTTTATATCTAATCGAATACTAAATTTCTGGCCAAAGGCGCGATAATGCAACGCACACGCCGATCGATCTCTTTTGCGTTCGACGGCGACGGAGAAAAAAAAAACCGAGTAGTAGAAAAAGAATCGAAACAAGAGCGCAATCTCTACAACGCAACGCAACGAACGGAACAGATTTACGTTCTCTCTTTCTCTCTCTCGCGCGCGAGCGAGCGGTCTCCTAGAGCAATGCGCGCTCCGGCCGGCCGAAAGAGCAGCTCTTTCGCGCAACGGAATACAATCGCCGCCGCCGTTGTCGGCCGCTAGCCGCTACGGTTGTGTAACCCGGTGAAAGGAAGGGCACATCTCTCGGACCCCGCCCTGGCCCGAGGCGTCGGCCCCCGCAATAGCTACTACCGTAGGACCTCGCCGCGATACCCCGCCGTCGCCCCCTTACCTCGCCGCGAGTCCTCAAAACACACCGACGCAGCCTACTATGATATTTCTCGCCGCGTTTATAGAATGATCTCGGTTAGATACGATACCGTTCAAAACGTTTCTAACGGAATTATTGATGGAATGTTAGTGATACTCGATGGGAATCGTTAATTTGCGATTTATTTTAGTAATATTAACCCTATTGATGATTTCTTTGTTACTATAAGTTTTTAAATTGTTAAAAATTTGTTGCTGCTTAGAATGTAAAAGCTGCATTAGAATTTAAGTTTGGGGTTTTGCAATATTGCCATTATTGAATAAAATAGTAACTCGTTTCTTGATTTAGAATAAACCCTTTGGCTTTCTCACTTTTATTATTTGCCCGTTACAATCTTGGATAATAAATGGTTGCCTCCCTTTTCCGTCTACCTCGCTCTGTGTTCTTTATTCTTCCTAGGTGGCGCACTGCACGAATTTCAAAATAGTAGTGTCAAATATCATACAACCATTAGAGGGAGAAAATTGTAGTACATATGATTGAACTTGATTTACATTACAGTATGTGAAATGAAATCATAATAATTCTACAGATCTTACAAAGAAATAGCAAATCAATTCAGTGAAATAAAGCACCAATACACCAATACAGTTTGCACTACAACAAATGAAATAGGGAAGGGCCCATGGACCAGATAATCTTCGATCTGAAATTTTAAATCTTCTTGACGACAGATGACAAATATGTTCAACTGCATCTACGAAACAAGCGATATCCCGAAATGGTGTCAGAATTCGTCTTAATACCTACGAAACCAGGTGCAAGATGATAGAGAGAATGTAGAACTATCATCCTCATGAGCCATTCAGTGAGACTGTTCTTGGAATATATACAAAATATGCGAGGGTTATATGCATAACTGAGACACACAAGGAAAGGTTCCCGGCTGTGATTTTAAAGCATATACAAGGCGTTTCAAAGGTGTAGAGCAAGTTATACCTCATGCTACTAATACCAAAACCATCCACATATTGCATGCCTATTCTATTAATTAGTACAATTGCGTCAATATTACTATTCAGTGCACATGTGCTATTTCAAAGATGTAAAAATGTCAACTGCGATGTGTATGCTTGACTACAGTAAGACTTTCGACCATGTCCAACACCACAAACTACTGAAAATACTGAACTGTATTGGTATCGACGAAAAAGATCTAAACATAATATTACGACTATACTGGGATCAGCCAGCATATACATACAACCATTGACGAAGGGTAGTCAGATGCTATAAATATGTCACTAGGAGTAAGGGTAAGGATGCGTACTATCTCCTCTACTATTCAACGTCTACTCAGAATACATATTTAGAAAGTCTCTCGAAGACCTAAATGAAGGAATATCTGTAATTAGGAAAAAAAATCGAGTAATATCTGATAGGCTGACAATGCAATTATTATGGCATATAGTCTGAAAGAACTACAAGTGATGATTAGACTGAACGACGAGTGTGGTCTCGATATATATATATATATATATATATATATGGTTTCAAGCAAAAGTAAAATTGCATTCGAACCCCTTACGCTAAATCAATAACAAATACAGCAGAGTCAATAAATACACATATCTAGAAACTACACCTAATAACTAATGGGACCATTCACAAGAGATTCATTGCATGATAGAAAAGGCGAGAGAAGTCTTTTTCAAAATGGCATCAGTTTCTAAAAGCCGATGTATTGATATACGTAATAGAATCATGATCTTTGACCGAAGCAATTACCAAAAAATTATTAGCGTTTGAAACGTGGTTTTATCGTAGAATCTTGGGAATTTCATGCGGAGAACAAGTATCTAATGAAGAAATCTGCTGTAGAATGGATAAAGACACTGATTTAATAGCTACGGTAAAAGCTCGCAAAGTACCTCGGTCATATGAGGTACGAAAGAGGATGTAATATACTGCGGAACATGCTGCAAGGAAAAATTCCTGGGAAACGTGGTCCAGACCGACGGAGAAATTCATGGAACAAGATCGTGATAGCCAGAGTGGTCGGAAATATCCGGACCTGATAGACACTATAAAAAGAAGAATCACTTATATCCCAACGAAATTTCGATACTACCAAAAATATATCCCCATAGAAGACATTATCATTAGAGTGGAGCGTATACTTGTCAAACTCCCTAAGACCATAGCTGACTCCAAATTTATCTAAATAAAAGCAGTTCAAAAGAAGTCACATGCGACTGAGAACGAGAGGTAGACAGACTAATGCAATTACAATGCGATTTCAACCCGGATACCTAAATTCCTTAAAAGATTATAACAACAGCCCTAACAACACAAAACTTGGAAGAAATTACGATTTCTTTGCATTTAACCAACGTTCTTAAATTCCTGAAAATATCAGTCACGGCAGGATTTGAACCCGCGACCTCAGCCTTACCATTATGCTACCAACTGCATCACACAATTTTTTTTGATCACTAAAACTAACAGTAGCTTCATATTAATAATAACCAAACACAATAACTTCCTATAAATTATTCCATATTTAAAAATTAACCGTTAATTGATTAACAGATTCAGTAGCCCTCATATTTCAAAATGATTTAAACGCTTTTTCAATTTACCTAGTACGACTTCCTCTAAAGAACTGCATTTCGAGAATATCTGTTTTTCTCCGACGAAATTCCACGCTTTCGTTTTCATTTCGAATGCGTCGTTCTTATTGCCTTATTTATTTCCTTTCTTTTAGTTTTTTTTTTACGTTATCTTCAGTTCTTTTCCCATATACCGTAATCTCGTTGTTGTTGTTTATTCGTCGATCGCCGTTGATTTACGATCGGAGTGAAAGTTTGCATGTTACTGCTTATAATTTGTGGTGTCGATACTTGATACGCCTTGTTTTACCGTACCAAGTTAATTAAACTTGGTGGTTCATTTGATATGATAATCGTCGGTGAGATTTTCGCTTGTGGATCGACCAGGAAGGTTCTCACACCTGAAAAAGACGATTAAGATAATAAATAATGCGAAATCAACAAATCACGCGATTTGGATTAGGTTAAGGAAGGTTTAGTTGGTATACGAACATACCATAAGAAAACGTAGCAAAAGATTAACATATTAAGTAGCAACGTCTAGTTTGCTTAAAGAATATGCGATAAATTTATCATCTACCTGATTTATTTCGAATTCCTTTTTTTTTCAAATTAACACCTACTTGGTTACCCGATTAGTATGCTGCTGACAACTTATTGGGTAATTATGCTTGCTGAGATTAATCGGCTTGATTTAACTGATTAATTACGTCGCAATATTCCGTGCAAAAAGTTTATATTGGCTCGCTTAATTATCCGAAACAAAGTACTGCGGATGTATTCGAAACTTGTTACCGTCTCAAACGATATTATTTAATTGCGTTTGCAGTAACTTACAAGGGAAATGCCGGAGTGTTACTCAAACGGTAGCTCCATTAAAGATTCATCACATCAGCATGAAATCATGGATAAAAGATTGACAGTCACCAAACTAACATACTTTACACAACTATTATAGAATGTTCTGAATCCGTATAGTCAAATAGATACTGTGTACAGGGTTTTCGAATGCACTCTATCGGTTAAACCATGCTGTAGTAAAAGCAAAATTAGATAAGTTTGGCTTCAGCAATAGATTGGGGCAGCTTTTCTCTTCATACCTCCATTACAGAATACAGTATAACACATGGGCTGAAAAGTCCCGGGGCTAACAAAGAAAACACGTTTTTTTTGTTCAAAGTTAGCTTTATTCATCAACGTAATCTTCATCAAGAGCAACGCAATCATTCCAGCGCCGCTCTAACATTTCAATACCACTTTTGTAGAACGATTTATATTTTGCCTCAAAATAGGCCTCAGTTTCAGCGATAACTTCTTCATTCGTGCGAAATTTCTTACCGGGGAGTATTTCTTTAAGGTCTGCGAACAGCCAGTAGTCGCTGGGAGCCAAATCTGGTGAATACGGTGGATGTTGGAGCAATTCAAAGTTCAATTCATGTAGTTTTGCCATTGTTTTGATTGACTTGTGACACGGTGCGTTGTTTTGATGAAACAAAATTTTTCACCATATGCGATCGTTTCTTTGAAATTTCGGCATTCAAACGCTCCAATAACGCTATATAATATTCACTGTTGACGGTATTTCCTTTCTCAAGATAGTCGATGAATATTACACCACGCACATCCCAAAATACCGAGGCCGTAACCTTTCCAGCCGATTGTTGTGCTTTCGGGCGCTTTGGTCGAGGTTCACCAGTTGCCGTCCACTCAGATGACGATCGTTTTGGTTCCGGAGTGAAGTGATGGATCCATGTTTCATCCATTGTCACATATCGACGCAAAAATTCTGGTTTGTTACGTTTAAACATGGCCAAACACTGCTTAGAATCATCAACACGTTCTTGTTTTTGCTCAACAGTGAGCGAACGCGGCACCCACTTTGAACAGAGCTTTCTCATAGTCAAATGCTGATGCAATATAAAACCAATACGTTCTTTTGATATCTTTACGATGCCAGCTAACTCACGCAACTTCACTTTTCGATCATTCAAAACGATTTTGTGGATTTTTTGATGTTTTCTGGTGTTACCGCCTCATTTGGACGTCCATGGCGTTCTGCATCATCGGTGTCTCTACGACCACGTTTGAAGTCAGCAAACCAACGTTTTATTGTTGTTTCTGATGGAGCGGAGTCCCCGTAACACTTATCAAGCCATTGCTTCGCTTGAACGGTATTTTTTCCCATCAAGAAGCGGTGGACAATTAAAATACGAAATTGTTTTTGATCCATTGTTTTGAAAATAACAAAAGTAGCGCGACTCTTAGCACAATAACTCACAAACTAATGAATAGAATATCATGAAATTTTAACAGCTGTCTTTTGAAGGTTAGTACTAACTGAGAGAAAGGTGACTGCAATAAAACTAGCGTCATCTATGTGTTAGGCGCTGGAGTTTTCAGCCCATGTGTTAGATTACAGTTTGCTTCTATGAACTTATAGAACAAAATTTATTAACAAAAGATATAGAAGATGAAGAAACGTAGCTGTTGTAAGACGTTATTTAGCTAATAGAATGGATTTATAAAAAACTCATCGAGTTATTTGAATCGTCAAAAACTGTTAGGGACTTGCAGAGTTGTAAAATTGCCTTTATGAGGAGAGTAAGACGTGAAAGAAGATTTTTGGCAAAAAATATAAGGTGTACCCCCTCTAAATTTCTTGAATTTGGTTCAACGTTCACCGAATACGATTCTACAACCAAAATTGGCACAGGAGAACTAATCTGGACGGAATTTGTTTCTAAAGGTTGGAAAACATGTGGAAAGTTTTGCTAATGCAATTGAGAATGGTACAAATTGCGACAAAAGTTTTTATTTAAATGGACTACCGGAAGTAGCGGTTTATTCTAGCGCTTTTTACAATCGGTTACTATTTTTAGAATCAACTTATTCAAAAACTAAATGTTCCTGGATGCATAGCACTGTATTAGAAATCTAAATTTAATCTGCACATTTCTATGGGTCCGTACTGTACGATCCATAAATTACCTTTTTTCTCGATCAATTAATTGGTTATTAAGCGAAAAAAAAAAAATGTATGACGTGATCATAGCGCCATATTTTACCGCAAACAAATTACCTTTAACACTAATAATGATATGATAAATTTTAAATTTGACAGCTTGTATTTATCATATTTCCAAATGCAATATATTCTAACTACACACAGTGAGGTTATGGTGTTTTTTCCATTTGTTTTGAAATATCTAATACAACTTCTAATTAATTAAACATAATTACAGAGGTGTATATATACATTTATGAGAGAAATGACAAAGTTCAAATGCTTATGCTCCGTGAATGTTTTTTTTTTAATTAAGAGAACTATTAGAGCCTGCAAGCTGATTACTATGAAGCCATTGATTTTTGAGTTATTACGTCCGGAAATAAAAATATATTGTTCAATGCGGTATCATTGAAAAATAATTAACAAAACAACTGTTCTACTGTATTATCTTATTTTAATTAGTAGGGGGTTTATTTCAAACACAAGGTTGGTACCACATATGCAAGCTGGGTGTTTATATCTAAATTTTTGCCTTTTTTTAAGATACAAATGAAAGCTATCATCAACATTTCGAGCCACTAAGTGTATTATAAAAAAAAAATAGATAGTGTACTTAATTTTTGTAACACCTCGTATAGCTGCATAGGTTGCAAAGCTCTGTACGAGGACGAATCCTTATGCTCCACCCCTACACTACTTCTAATTGGTAGATCATTCCTATTGGATATTCGACGACTACGGACTTTTGTTTCAAGAATAAGCCGCAAATTTTCGGTTTTTTTTTTTTAGGTCAGGTGATTGAGCTAGAGTATTCACAGCACTGCGGTAGTCATTCATTAAAAATAAAATTAAAATCAATCATCTTCTGTGTCAAGTTTCCTAGCACTAGACACTAAACCTATCAGTAGTACCTTCAATAAAATGAATGCTTCCAACACCAACAGCAGAAAGACAGTCCTAGACCATAACATGCCCACCTCCATTAACTGTTGGTTTTAAATATTGCGGCTGTAATTCTTTGTTCTTTTTCCTCCACAGATTATCCTTCCCATCTGAGCTGAAAAGATTACATTTACTCTCATAGGAGAATAAAACAGTTTTTAAGAAGTCGAAATCTTGATTTGATCCTATAATGCAAATTGTAAGCGACTTCTTTTATCCTTCTGGCTTATAAACGGTATTTCACAGAACAGGCTTCACCTCCAAGGTTAACTTAGTAGCACTTAACAATGGATTATATCTAGATTGTCTAATAATTCATCACCCTCATGTTCGTTAAATATTTCTTTTTGAATCTATTTTACATTTGTTCTTCAGTCAGTTTTTGCGATTATTCTGTTTAATATTTTTGCAATTTCCCGTTGACTTTATTTTACTTATAGTGAAGAATGACTAATTCTCGCTCTTCCATGCTGTCTGTCAATCCATGTTGAACTACTCTAAATTATAAGCCGCTTGTGATAAAATCGCACTTCACAGTTGTAATAGATAGAAAGTAAAGCACCCTGCAGCTACGGAGTTTCCCTATTCATATAAGGCGTGTGTACTGTGTTGCATCATTTTAACTGTGATGTTGCATATATAACCGCTGTAATGTTATCTGGTTAGAATTCGTAATATCTTCTCAAATTACTTTTATTTTATTTTTGTAATTTATTTCAAGAATAAAAGATATAATATATTTAGTTTACTTTTCCTAACATTTTCAGCTTCTTACCAAATCATGTACCACTGCATCGTTTTCACTGCGAATCACTGTAGATATTAGAGGAAGTTCGTCTGGAATCCAGACCTTTCAACGCTGGATGTTTTTTTTGGTTTTAGATTAACAATGTTTTACCACAAAAGAATATCTAAAAAAAGTTAATACGGTCTTGGAAATCTACGGTTGGCTTTAAAAAGCACCGCATGACCAGAGTATAGAAATGTAGGATTTTGATACAGTTGAATGCGGACTACGATTTTGTTGCTAACCGTACCTACACGATTAAATAACAATAATCTCGAATCGAAAGGTGTATTCCGCTCGGTCAACAAGTTAGCCGTTTTTTTTTTCTTCTTCTACCTCTATGTCCTCTCGTATCATTCGCTGGTACGAGTCTCCGTTTTGTGTACCGTATCGTATCTACCCATGTATCGGTGTACCTTGCTGCGAGCAAGATAAAAGTGACAGTATCTATTGGAACAATACGACATCCTGCATGTCATATGAAAACCCGATCCGTGGTAATGTATGTGTATTAGTGAACAAGTTTCGATAAAAATCCCATCGGTAGTAGGTCGCCGGCACGGGCGTGGTCATTTCAATGGCTCTCTCATGGCATCAACTAGATCTCCTGCCGCAATCAACAGGCGTACGTGTGCCCACGCGAGCGGTACCTCCGCGTTCATGTTACGTGTGTTGTAGGCACACACGTATACGTATTCCGTAACGTTAGAAACGCTGACCCGATAAGGAATTAAACGCTACATTATCGTGGAGATACTGCTCTTGCTACGTTGGTATCTTCCAATTGGATTCATGCTGATGTAAAGAAATTGCAATACTGTGGAAGTATTTCCAAACGAAATAAGAAATTATAAGCTGTCTTAACGTGTTTAATGCCAATTACGAAACTGTAGTTATGTTTAATAATAATAATAATGATCTTTATTTCTCCAATGATAATTATCAGTTACAGGACAACATACAAACAATTGCTGCAGTTACATTGATTATATACCTCATGTGTAATACCATTTCAAATCAACACACATGTACAATACATTTCATAAAAATAAACATAACCCTAACATAAACAAATATTCTCCGAGTATATTCTATTGAAAAAAAAGATCAAGCGATCGTGTGTAACGTGGTGGAGCTCGGAAATCGACATAAGCTAAGCGATGGTGATTCTATTTCATTAGATAACAGGTTAAATAAAAATCTTGCACTGTTTTTATAGCGACGATCTTCTAATGAATTAAAATTATGTTGCTGCAGCAATGTTACGTAATCTGAACCACGATCAGGGTAAGTACCGCTAGCCTAAGAGCTAAGATATTTGAGGAATGGCTTTTATACA
Organism: Trypoxylus dichotomus; assembly: GCA_023509865.1. Lineage (NCBI taxonomy): Eukaryota > Metazoa > Arthropoda > Insecta > Coleoptera > Scarabaeidae > Trypoxylus > Trypoxylus dichotomus. The sequence goes on from CM042080.1 coordinate 2,270,190, forward strand.
CATCAATTGAAATCACCTGGTACGTGTAGTAAGGATACCAAATTAGGTTGGCATATTCCAATTTAGATCGAATACGGGTATAGTACAGGGTCCTTGCCACTGAGATATCACGAAAAGCACGGCAAGTTCTTCTTAGAAAACCCAAACGTTTAGATGCAGAAAGACATATAGCAGATATATGATCAAAAAAAGCTTAGTTTCGTGTCACAAAGTACTCCTAAATCCCTTTTTCTGTTCTTGTAATGGATGTAGAATGGACAGAGTAATAGTAAAAATTTAAATCGTAATAGTAAAAAAAGAAAAACTAATTTATTTATTGTAAACAAACTTACACATAAAGAAGTGTTGTTAGGTGGGGAAAGTATAAGATTCGACCGATATTTTTCGGTAGATTTAAGATTATTAAATAAAATAACACAATTTTGCGATAAAAACTAATATAATTTATACTATATTAATTTATCAGTTAACTAATTTTGGAGATTAATAATAGAGGTAAAAATTTTTCTATGAAATTCTAAAAGAACTAATGGTAATTTTCTGTTAATTTTTCTTTATTTATATATTTTCTAGGGTTACTATCTTTTTGTATAAAGTATGAGCATTTATTATTAATATTATTAAGAATAGAATTTGTTATATTGTCATTATGCCAAGGTGGTACGACCTTAAATTTGCGTGGAGGACGAGAACCGTGATATTTTTCCACTCTCTTCTTTGTACTTTGGTCCCGAGATCATAGTGATGCACGCATGTCATCCATGGTCACATACCAACTAAGAAGGTTCTTTTTGCTATAAAATATATGGTATATGCCTAATACAGGGTGGCGCAGGGAAACGGGAAATTTTGAACGTTACAGTTGTTAGCACTGTAGAGCCGACAGTTGCACGTAAGGTCGCATAATTGTTGTGAACGCATTGCCATTTAGTAATCATGGAATCTGTGAGAGCGTATTATAAAAACGGTGATAGTGCGACTGCCGCGCAGAGAATTTCGACAGCATTACCAGCTTGGACGTCATGGACGTGTCCCATCTGCGCATGCGATTACAACGCGGGTGCGTAATTTTGAAGAAACGGGTTCCGTCCTGAAAAAGAAAGCTCCAGGTGGCTTTCGAACGGTACGTACCCCAGAGAACATCGAGGCTGTTAGAGCTGCAATCGAGAGAAGTCTTCGCCGCTCCGTTCGACAGCATGCATCTACGCTAGGGATTAAGTGACGAAGCTTACAAAGAATACTGCGCGAATTACATTTCCATCCCTATAAGTTGCAGATTGTGCAACAATTACATGTAATATTCTCCGGTTATGCTCCTACCCTTTTCTTTGTAATCAATCAATAATATCCCCTCATAATCCCAAAAAAGCAGTAGCCATCAACTTTCCAGCCGATTCTGACACTTTGAATTTCTTTGGCGGTGGTGTCCCCTTTTTATGCCATTGCATGGACTCCTGTTTGGACTCAGGCTCAAAGTGGTGAACCCATGTTTCATCTCCGGTAACGATCCGCTCCAACATCTGTGCGGGTTTGTCTCCACACAGCTCCAAAACTTGTTTGGACGTACAGACGCGCTGCTGTTTCTGCAGCGGCGTGGGCATTCTCGGTACCCATCTTGCACTGACTTTTGTCATACCCAGGTGATCATGTAGGATACGCAAACTGCTGGTATCTGATACTCCAACTAATGCAGATAATTGTTTTTTCTTCAAACGGGCATCTTGCAGTAGAAATTTTTGCACTTTTTCGACGATGTCTGATGTGGTGGCCTCAACTGGCGGTCCTGAGCGGGGGTCGTCTTCAATCGACTTCCTACCATGTTTAAAAAGACCATGCCACTTATAAATAATATATTTACTAGGGCACTGTTCCCCATAAACGGTTTCCATTTCATTCAATATGGTTTGAGCGTTCCTTCTTTGCTTTGTAAGGAACTTTATCACAGCACGGTGTTCAATTTCCTCCATAGTTTCAGTTTTCTTCCGGATTGACTTGTTTAGCAGGCAACTATTCGTAAACGACTGACGCTATAGGGTTGCAACTTAACTTATATACTAATGATGAGTCGCCAATCAGAATGATAATTTTAATGTTAACGTTTTTTTTACTGTCTATAGAACAGCTGGACATAAGCTCTAATACTCAACTGAACGTTATTCACACCTATATTTTATGTTTGTTTTTTCTTTCAATATCTACGAAGCATTTTTACATACCTCGCGTAAACTTATTTACATACATTCATTATAGAACGCGATCATTTATGACAATAAAATCTAATGAAAGTGAAATAAAATTGCCACAAAGCAATTAACCATTTGTCCGTAGTTAAGCTTAAACACACCGGCGCGTTAGACATCCGACAAGAGATAATTTATCGCCTTTTTATGGAACCCCGTTACCTAATAATGCTCGGGCAATAATAATAATAAACAGATAATTTATAGCCTTAATAAATCAGGTGCGGATAGATTGATAATCAAGCTGTAGCGGCTGGGTGTTAGCGGCAATGTCGCATATTTAAAGTATGCGTTCCATTATATAGGTATACGGTTAAAAAAGACAAGAGAATTATACGAACCAATTGTAAAAGAAATAGTGCGGATACCGTATATGATAATGAGCTTATAACCGCTGTATTAAGCTGTTGTCATGTGCAGGTATTATTGAATGTCGAAAAATATCCATTGTAGATTTGATTCCGAAAATTTGGCCTATTAAAAGAAGCATTACCTACCAAATGCGCTGAGTACTATTGTGATCCGTTTTATTCCATCAGATCTTGTGGAACCTTTCAGTCCTCTCAAAAATTTCATCTATTGTGTTAGTATTATTTTATTTTATCATTTATTTTCCACTCTGTAAAATATGTAGAATTTTATTTTAATATGTATGTACATTACGCATTGTATATGTATGCATTCGGCCATTCACAATACTCTTGTTAAAAGTGCCTAATATTAGAGCCTTTAGGTGCAACGTCGTCGGACAAATAATGGGAGTTTTCAATATTCAATATATACAAGTACAGGCAATCGGCTCCCGTGTTACGGTCGAGGTATTAGCGAAATTCCACTCTCAGCCGCTGTCGTACCTCGTCGATTTTCGTATAATCGCATTCTTTACTGTAACTGTAAGGTCGTCGGACGAATATTGGGAGATTTTGGTATATTCAAGTACCTCAACCTTCAACATAGTAAATAAGCGAACATACTCTAGAAGTAAGTATTGATCAAGTAATTCAGGAATTTACGAGCAGGCTATAGCGACACTGTTCTTCAAACCAGGAGAACGTAACATGTCTTTGTGTCGATGAAAAGATACGTCACAGTCTAAATATTTAAAGTGTTTCACCTGTTCCAATGTCAGCATGGACTATGACTATTTCTGTCCTAATTAAATATTTACTCACGAAAGCCATGGTTTTGGTTTTATTTGCCGATACTTTTGTTTCATAGATTTGGCGGATTTTTGTAATGTGTATACTCATTTCTGTAGATCATCCTCTGTTTCTGTTAGGAGTACTAAGCGTACTAGATAGAATTTAGGGTGGTGTTCTGATTTAAACGTATTCCTTTAGGCTACTTCTTTTTCCATTGCTTTATAATAGCATCTATATGTTAATTATCTCTCCTACTCCTTTATTTGTTGATATTTCCCTAGTTAATCTTCTTCCTATATCTAACACATGGGCTGAAAAGTCCCGGGCCTAACAAAGAAAACACGGTTTTTTTGGTTCAAAATTAGCTTTATTCATCAACGTAATCTCCATCAAGAGCAACGCAATCATTCCAGCGCCGCTCTAACATTTCAATACCACTTTTGTAGAACGATTTATCTTTTGCCTCAAAATAGGCCTCAGTTTCAGCGATAACCTCTTCATTCGTGCGAAATTTCTTACCGGAGCCAAATCTGGCGAATACGGTGGATGTGGGAGCAATTCGAAGTTCAATTCATGTAGTTTTGCCATTGTTTTGATTGACTTGTGACACGGTGCGTTGTCTTGATGAAACAAATTTTTTCTTTGCCATATGCGGTCGTTTCTTTGCAATTTCGGCCTTCAAACGCTCCAATAACGCTATATAATATTCACTGTTGATGGTATTTTCTTTCTCAAGATAGTCGATGAATATTACACCACGCACATCCCAAAATACCGAGGCCGTAACCTTTCCAGCCGATTGTTGTGCTTTCGGGCGCTTTGGACGAGGTTCACCAGTTGCTGTCCACTCAGATGACGATCGTTTTTATTCCGGAGTGAAATGATGGATGTTTCATCCATTTCCACATACCGACGCAAAAATTCCGGTTTGTTACGTTTAAACATGGCCAAACACTGCTCAGAATCATCAACACGTTCTTGTTTTTGGTCAACAGTGAGCAAACGCGGCACCCACCTTGAACAGAGCTTTCTCATAGTCAAATGCTCATGCAATATAAAGCCAATACGTTCTTCTGATATGTTTACGATGTCAGCTAACTCGCGCAATTTCACTTTTCGATCATTCAAAACGATTTTGTGGCTTTTTTTGATGTTTTCTGGTGTTACCGCCTCATTTGGACATCCACTGCGTTCTGCATCATCTGTGTGTCTACGACCACGTTTGAAGTCAGCAAACCAACGTTTTATTGTTGTTTCTGATGGAGCGGAGTCCCCATAACAGATGTCAAGCCATTGCTTCGCTTGAACGGTATTTTTTCCCATCAAGAAGCAGTGTAAAATTAAAACACGAAATTGTTTTTGATCCATTGTTTTAAAAATAACAAAAGTAGCGTGACTCTTAGCACAATAACTCACAAACAAAATTTTAACAGCTGTCTTTTGAACGTTAATACTAACTGAGGGAAAGGTGACTGCAATAAAACTAGCGTCATCTATGTGTTAGGTCCGGGACTTTTCAGCCCATGTGTTATCATAATTCTGATGTGAGTTTATAAGATCATACAGGTAGAATACCTATTAGCCACAATTCACTAAATTTTGTTGGATGCGCAGTCTTAGGAAACGGAATAACCAAGGATTGCTTCAGGATATCGGGAAAGTCACCACCATTTACATATATATTTACTGAGTGAGTTAAAAGAGGCAGCAACAAATAATACGCACGCGTTTTAATAGAATGAATAACATCAAGAACCTCACTATCAGAAACCAAGCGAAAATGAAAAGGTTCGTAGGCAAGTAGCTTGCAATTTTGTGTATAGTATTCTATCATTTGGTATTTCTTTAGTTAATCTTCCGCCGATATCTATGATAATTCTGGTGTCTGTATATAAACCTTGTATAGATTTTATAAAATGATGTGAGTATCCCTGTCCTTTCATAGTACCCCATAATTTATATTTCTTTACATTGTCGAAACCCTCCTCGAGGTCTATAAACCCTTTACTTTTCTCTGTTACATTCCCTGTATTTTTCTATAATTTGTTGTAGAATGAATATTCCATCTGTCGTTGATCTGCTTTTTCTAAAGCCCATTTGTTCCTCTTCCATTAATTCTTCTGCTATGATTTTCTATATATATTCTGGCGTAAATTTTATAGGCGGTATCTAATAGACTGATTCCACAACAATTTTGGGGGTTATTTTTATCGCCTTCTTCTAACAAAGAGACTACTTTGGCTCTTTTTCAATCATCAGGGATAATACCATTTTCCCTAACATTTATTAAATACATGTAGAAAATTTAGGTGTAGTATAAGTCCTATGTATTTCCAAAGCTCTGAGTCGATGCCATCCATACCGAACGCTGTTCTATTTATTGTATCCCTCAAGGATTCTGCCACTTTTATTAAATCTATATCATCCAAGCCTTTTACGTTTACTTCTTGTATTGTTGTTTCGTCAATACTTGTTAGTTCCTTGTACCGGAGCTTTTCATAATGTTTTATCCAGTTCTCCTCGTCTATGTTGTTTAATGATTTCGTTATTTTATACGCCAGATTTTGTCTTCCATGTATGTCATTTTCGTTATTACTCATAAATCTATCCAGGAACTCTTCTTTGATATTTTTGCATATTTCTTTTGGAACATCTCTACTATGCTTGTGAATTTCGTGATTAACTTCGGTAGGGTTGTTAATATATTGGATGTACGCCTTTTTTGTTTTTCTTGCACAGCGTCTTCCATCTCATCTGACCATATCTTTAATCCTTTCTTCTTTCTGAGTTTCTTCTTTTTACCCAGGATTTTAATTTTCTGTCCAATCTAACCTGGTAGAGTCCTCTTATATATTCCTTTTCAAATAGATATACATTAAACAGTTCTTCATTTGAATTCATTGAATTCTTTATTTTTTCCACTTTTTATATGTCGCTGCTATTACTAGGAAATGATCCGATCCTTTGCCTGGTTCTCTGTCCTCTTGCCGAACAAGCGTATTTGTGTATAGCTTTGCTTCTTTGCCATTTTTAATTTACTAAAGGCAGCAAAGTCTCGAAGTTTCTGGTGATAATATTGCTTCTTATATTGACGTTAGGATGGTGAATAGTCAACATCTCTCAAAGCGGTCTTAACTTATGGGCGGTAGTGTAGCGAACAATGAAGCTCTACGGACACTCATACGTTCGAACGACAATTAATTAATCCATCATCATCTAAAGACGACGACAATTTAGTAATGCATCGTCTATAAGCAATGGATACATTTCTCAAAGCTCTCTCTCGAACGCTATTTAACTAATTGCTTGTTCCTTTCTTTCTTTTTCCTTCCCGCATTTCATAGACTCGAAATCAAACGCACGCAGTCGAAACAAACAAGTACGAAGTATATAAAAAAAGAAAAACTATTGACTGAACGCGATTCGTTGTACAACGTCGACTAACAAGTTTATATAAAACAAGAATTTCGACTGCGAAACCCGGCGCACCGGCGCAATAAGAAAACCGAAGAAAAAGAAGGCGAGAGAATGTTACGCACAAGGAGGTGAAAGTCTCCCGGTTAAGACCGGCGACGAGAAAGAAGATAATTCCGTTTTCGAACAGCCACATCTCGACGATTACGCACATAATCGGGCAATTCGTTAATTATAGTTTCGATATCGAAATTAGGGGGTTCGCCTCTTAGCTCTCTTAAATCTGTCGCTATTATTGCCGCGATCTTTTCTTTTGCATAGGATTAGGCGTCGATATCGTACGCAATTCGAGCTCTACGCACTTCTGATTCGAGCGGTCGCCTTGTCTCTTTTTTTTTGTACGGGTAACAGATATCGGGCTCGAACGTGCATATAGGCATAGCAAAAAGAAACGAGTCGAATTGCGCGAGTTTCTCCGAACTAACAGAGCGTGCTAGAGCGCTTATTTTTGTCGCGCGGATAGGCAGGCGATTACACCCGTTATACTTCAATGGTATACTCCTTTATACCACAAGATAACTCGGATGTTTGGCTAATCAATTAGTGGAATGGTATGGAAGAGATGCAAAAATTTATTGGACATTTAAGACAGGATAATGATAATATGGTGTTCATATGGATATAAGGACGACCTGAAATATTTCAGGAATGGGCAAGAGATGGTGCACGATGGTTAAAGTCGATTTATTGGTCGATAAAGGCAAACTTCTACTGTCAATACTTGTTGTTCAAGAGTGTGTTTTGTGTAGCAAGTCAGGCGATTTCGCAAAAATGGATAAAATCGTATTTCGTGCGGTGATAAAACACTTCTGGATGGCTGGGAAGACGGCCACGGAAATTCGAAGTATTTTGCTAGAGATTCATGGCGGATGTACTCCATCATTCTCGACAATCAGCTTCTGGGTGAGCGAGTTCAAACGCGGCCGCACAAGTAGAAGTGACGAACCATACAGTGGACGCCCAAAAACCGCTACCAACGATGAAATGGTCGACAAGATTCATGATGTCGTGTTAGCCGAAGCTGAAAGAGATGGCAGAGACGACAGGCATCTCAGAAGAACGCATTGGCCATATCCTACACGAAATTTTAGGCATGAAAAAGTTTTCGGCGCGTTTGCTCACACCGGGGCAAAAACGAAATCGAATGACCGTTACGGAGGAGTGTCTGGCCAGGATCCGACGCAATCCATACCGGAGACCAAGGAACAGTCGATGCAGTAGACTTTTCCGGGCGAATCAAGTCCGAAGAAAGCGAACACCTTTCCATGGGTCGGAAAAGTCATGGGGACCATTTTGTGGAACCCCCAAGGTGCGATCCTCATCGACTATCTGCAGAAGGGAAGGACGATCCCTTGGCAATACTACAGCGATTTACTGACGCGATTCGATGTAGTACTGGGGGGAGAAACGGCCTCGTTTGCAGCGGATGAAAGTGCTTTTCCACCACGAAAATGCACCGGCTTATTCATCCCGCACCGTCGTGTCCAAATTGAATGAGTTGCGATGCGAATTAGTCTATCATCGTCCATATTCACCGTACCTAGCCCTCAGCGACTTTTTCCTATTCCCAAAACCTGAAAAAAATACTGCGGAGAAAGATATTCGGTTCAAATGAGAAGGTCATCGCCGTTACACATGGTAATTCGGCAGACTTTGAAATATTCTACTTTTCCGACTACCTCGAAAAATAAAAATAAAGAACCACTCCAATACCGTGTCTCTCTTGTTGATTCCGGAAACATTTCAGATCGTCCGCGTATATTATTCCCTTGCTCTAAATTTCATATCTTTCTTTTATCGGTGAATAAAAGAATCCACTGCAATAATATAAATATCATTCCGAACCCTGATAAATTAGATGATAGCATGCAATATTGTTTATAATTAGCTTTTAATACAAATTTCGCGAGCTGGTCCCATATTTATGGATGATAGTGTATATATTTATGTAAACTTTTTTTTTATCAGGACAGATTTTGATTGGCATTAGATGTTTAAAAAATGACATATACGTTGTAAAGAAATAGTATACGTTTTCCATTTTGGTAACGTATTGCCTTCTAGTTGCCAAAAAAGTTTTAAAATGTACATATCGATAATTATACAAGGCCATATGCAAAAGACGCTTCAGAAAAAAAAATACAAAGTTATATAATTAGATCTAAAACATATTTGACGTATAATCGGGCACCAAAAAAGGAATAACATATACTACCTGATGTATGTAGGTTTTGAACTAAATCTACACCTTTCCTTTTTTATATGAAACACCTTCCTTGAAATATACTACAATAAATTTTAGATAAATTTTATTTACCAGTTTTCAAGGTAATAACTAGAGTTGGCCAAATCTTCTCCGCGCCAGGTCAGGACTCTCCCGAAGGCACAACCGATACGAAAATTATATACGCTGATATAGCCTTTCATTAAAAATGGTGATTACTAGGTGAATGTATAAATTGTTTCGGATTAACTAAGAGATGGAGAGAGGGACGTTCAACTCATTTCAAAACTATTCTATAATTTCTTTCTTTCTTTATTGAACACTGGTCTTTGTCTCTTTGTGTCCTTCTCTGCTTGCAATTTGTAGACAATATGAAGAATATTTGAAAAGGTGAAATTCGTCTTTCGTCAAACCATTAGACTCTTCGAAGGTGATAGCATTATTCACGTAACATCTCAATATAAATGCTGCGTGAATTGCCGAATTACATGTCTCTTCATCTACCATGCGATCTTGTGGATGATACGTTTGTCGTTTGGCTACACGGAAGAGATAAATTGGACCGGTTTCCTTTAACGTGGAGAACACCAAGGCCAAATCGCTTTGATAAGAAGACCATGCAATGTGTGTCTTGAAACCCGGAGAAACTGTTAATACACAACGCTATCACCTAGGCATTAATCGAAAGACGACAACAATTGGCGAGACGACATGATAAAGTGATTTTGTTACACGAAAATGGGCAGTCTCAGAAAAAATAAGGGTTACTTGGCTTACTTGAGAACCGCATGTCAACGGTATAACATACACCGGACTACGTACATTTAAGCGCTGTTTTTAAAGTTATTTTACCAAGTTAAGTTTAAAATAGAAAAAATCATGGCTTGCTAAAGGGTATATTATCATCATATCGTAATACTATAAATTAAAATTATTTTGCCTTGATATCGATCTGTTGAAATTTTTTTAAGTGGTCTTAAAATTCTGAGCGACAGGGTATATAATTAAGTTATTACCACACGCGTTTCAGTTAAAAAAAAAAAAACTATAAAACCGTATGAAATAACTTTTATTGTTTTTTCTATTGTGATATGACAAGAACTTGAACTCGATCTTAGGCACTACAATCTTAGGCGAATAATGCCTGATAATGTTTACGTTACAAAAGATATAGCTTACTAGATCCTTGTTTACATTATCTAGTCTAAAGGTTGAAAGGGTCACTTAGTCGTAATACAATGCCTACTATCTTAGGGTTTATATTAACATAACTAAAGAATTTTAAGGGTTTTATGATTACATGGTCAATGTGGTTTCTATTTCTACGTTTGCGTTGTTTATTTAGACAGTTTAAAAGGGACTTAATCCATGAAAAGGCTTCTTTTAGATTAGATAGTCATCATGTAAAATTCATAAATGCCACTACATCCTAACACAAAATTTTAAAATAAATAATCTAAATAAAGATACACGTAAAAAATATTTTCTTATTTGTGAAAGTTCTTGATCAAGATCTTTTTGATAGAGAAAAAGTTAAACGATGTTCCTGATGAGACAGAGGGATATATAGCTCATTAAACGGCAGTCTTAGAAGCTCCATGTTATACAAAACGGATTACAAAATCAAATACCATTTACATCCATGAACCACAAGACCACAAGGAAAAAGATTGCCATGACGTTATTGCTTTCTTTTGCATAGAGGGCTGCACCACGCTGTAATAGTGACAAGAAATATAAGCGTAAGAACTAGATTTAGTAGGCGATGCGGCCTATTACACTAACGTCGTGGTATTCCTGTCTAATGCGAGCTACATGTAAGCTTACAGTGTGGGCCGACACACGGTGAAATATAAACGTCACATAACTTGCAATTACGTGCGTTTTATAAACATCCTCCTATTGTCGAGCAGACGCCAACTTTGCAAAAACATCTCGGGTACAGTGCGTATCAAAAGTCCCGTTCTTGATACCAAAATATACTTATCGGTGCAGAAGAAAGCATCTCGGGATTTCTCTTGCAATTACACGAGTTAAAGCTTTCATGTGTTAATTTCACTATTTTATTAGAGTTTAATAGCTGAATTCCTGAATGTTTACCAGGCCATAAAGTTGTTGATGTGCAGATTACTCGCCTGAGGCTATAATTATTACTAAAATAACTCGATTAGTTCTGAATTGTTTATATCCAGCGAAACCATGTAGTGGGTGTTGGCAATTGTATATATACAGACCCTGACCAATTTATTAGAGCCAGTTGTTCAAATATATAACGGAAAACGTATTGTACACGTTTATTCAGAACTGTTTATAGGCATCGTCACAACTATATGACTAATATTTTGTAAATTAACACATGGGCTGAAAAGTCCCGGGCCTAACACATAGATGACGCTAGTTTTATTGCAGTCACCTTTCTCTCAGTTAGTACTAACCTTCAAAAGACAGCTGTTAAAATTTCATGATATTCTATTCATTAGTTTGTGAGTTATTGTGCTAAGAGTCACGCTACTTTTGTTATTTTCAAAACAATGGATCAAAAACAATTTCGTGTTTTAATTTTACACTGCTTCTTGATGGGAAAAAATACCGTTCAAGCGAAGCAATGGCTTGAAAAGTGTTATGGGGACTCCGCTCCATCAGAAACAACAATAAAACGTTGGCTTGCTGACTTCAAACGTGGTCGTAGAGATACCGATGATGCAGAACGCAGTGGACGTCCAAATGAGGCGGTAACACCAGAAAACATCAAAAAAATCGACAAAATCGTTTTGAATGATCGAAAAGTGAAGTTGCGTGAGTTAGCTGACATCGTAAAGATATCAAAAGAACGTATTGGCTTTATATTGCATGAGCATTTGACTATGAGAAAGCTCTGTTCAAGGAGGGTGCCGCGTTTGCTCACTGTTGACCAAAAGCAAGCACGTGTTGATGATTCTGAGCAGTGTTTGGCCATGTTTAAACGTAACAAACCGGAATTTTTGCGTCGATATGTGACAATGGATGAAACATGGATCCATCACTTCACTCCGGAATCAAAACGATCGTCATCTGAGTGGACAGCAACTGGTGTACCTCGTCCAAAGCGCCCGAAAGCACAACAATCGGCTGGAAAGGTTATGGCCTCGGTATTTTGGGATGTGCGTGGTGTAATATTCATCGACTATCTTGAGAAAGGAAATACCATCAATAGTGAATATTGCGTTAGTGGAGCGTTTAAAGGCCGAAATTGCAAAGAAACAACCGCATATGGCAAAGAAAATAAAATTGTTTCATCAAGACAACACACCGTGTCACAAGTCAATCAAAACAATGGCAAAACTACATGAATTGAACTTCGAATTGCTCCCATATCCACCGTATTCGCCAGATTTGACTCCCAGCGACTACTGGCTGTTCGCAGACCTTAAAAAAATGCTCGCCGGTAAGGAATTTCGCACGAATGAAGAGGTTATCGGTGAAACTGAGGCCTATTTTGAGGCAAAAGGTAAATCGTTCTACAAAAGTGGTATTGAAATGTTAGAGCGGCGCTGGAATGATTGCGTTGCTCTTGATGGAGATTACGTTGATGAATAAAGCTAATTTTGAACCAAAAATACCGTGTTTTCTTTGTTAGGCCCGGGACTTTTCAGCCCATGTGTTATCGCGTTGGAAACACACAAAAGCTTAAATTTATAAGGTGGCCCTAATAAAATAGACAGGGACTGTATAATTGCTAGTTTAATCTCTGAAAATTCTGACGAGTGCGTTCCGATTAAATATCTTTATAACTTACTTTAATTCTAGTAATATTAACAATAATGGCTGATTGTATATTTAGAAATTAGAACTTAAACAATTTCCATGCTTAAACACTAATGAGAACGTAAAAAACATAACATATTCATCAATCGAACATTCAAACCTTGCCGCAATCGACTGTACGTATTAACACGTACCGCAATTAAAACGAGGTATAATATTTTACGTGACAACATGGAATCCGATACCCGAATTTAAGGAACAAGCAACATTCAATCGGATATTTATTGTTCGCAGATTAAAATGTTGAAACTGAACACGCAACATATTGGTATCGGCAAACCTGGGACTGGACATGTAACATATGTCCATATATGACCGGATATGAATGTATATTGAACATGTTCATTATCGAAGAGTAATTTTCCCATATACATCTTAAACATGTCTTGTTTAATTAGCTTGAATTCTACTGGTACAGTAGCTCGAGCCCTTGTCTTGTTGAAAGATGATTTAGTGAGTACCATAAATACGGAGCTTTTTATTTTGTTAGAAAGAAATGTATATGTGTTGTGCAAATTTTGCAAAATATTTGTGATTTTTTAACATTTTACAACTCTTAGAGACCTGACAATGAGCTCTTTTTGCAGAATATCTGCAGTTTCATATATATATATATATATATTATTATAATTTTCAATCTTTTTTCTCCAAAATTTTGGTTCTTGGTCGTTTTTTTTGTAAAATGTATACAATATCATAATCTTCGTGAATCTTGTTTGCAATCAATTCAATCCTTTTTGGTAAAATATTTTTATTTTTAATTTTTTCAGAAAATATTTATAATTTTTATTTTCGTAATGAAATATTTATGCTTTCTTAATTTATTATAATTTTTTTCCAAATTGCCGTTTCTTTCATAAACTAATTTTTTTTTTCAAAATGTCTATTTTAATTTCTAAAATATTTATTTCTTTAAGAATTTTTGTGAGATCAATTTTTATAAAATCCAGTTTTGATTTTTTTTTTTTTTTGCAAAATATCCATAACAAATTAATGTCAATTTAATTCTACAAGATTTTTGTAATTTTCATCTACTTGCGAAATATTGGTACAAATATAAATTTTATTTCGACTCCGGTTACACATTTTTTCTTAATTTTTATAATTTTTAATTTTCTTTTTTTCAAAACATTAAATTTTGTTTCCAAAACATTTGCGATTTTACAAATTTTATCTACGTTCATTTTGTTACACGTACTCAACGACGTGATCATGGACTTTACAAATGCAGTAATTATTTTTTGCAAAATATGTGAATCTTTCTTCTAAGGCATTTAATTTGAAGTTTTCAGTTTTCCTCACAGTGTTTGTATTTTTGATTTTACGTAAAATATTGACAATTTCCCAATTTTTACTTTTTTCTGAAAAATAAACCATTTTTTAGTTTTCGTCATTATAATAAAAATAAATAATAAAAACAATAGTGGTCCTAAGTTGGAACCCTGCGGCACACCAGAGATGGATACAAATTCTTGCGACCGATAGCCAATAGAAAATACGTAGTTAATACGCTGCGATGGCTTTTGGTGACGTACTGATAGTTTTTTTCTATATTCTTCCTGCAAAATATTTGGTTTCCAAATTTTATTCGGAAAATATTTGGTTTCGAATTTTCACTTTTGCAAAATATTTGAAATTTTTATCTTTCTTCAAAATATTTGGAACTCTTTATTTGTATTATTTATTTTTTTTTGCAAAATAATAGGAATTCCAAAATTTTGCGATTTTGATTTTGATCACCCAACTATCTAGAATTTTCTTTTTCTTCGAGGATATTTATAATTTCATAATTTTTGTAATTTTCATATTTGTTTCTGCAAGATATTCGTCTTCAGATTTTTATTTGCAAAAAATTGAACCCCCTTTGAAAATAATTTCGATTTTTTGCAAAATAATTTTTTGTAATCTTTAATTGGAACTTTAAAATTTTTGTGATTTCTGTTTTGCGAAATATTCCTATTTTCTCCAAAATATTTATACGTTTTTTATTTTTTGCAATTATTTAATTTATTTGCACCCTTTCAGGAACCTCATAAAAAGCTACCTTATTTCATAGAGTAAAATATCCCCAGCGCAACAACGTAAGATATATCCAGGCTATTGACATCACTTTGGTTGGTTAGAAGGAATAGTTTGTAACTTTGTTGTTTGGGCTCCTTTGATAATCCCACAATGAGCTCGCATCTTCGTCGATATTGTGGAAAAACGACTAACTATTATTAACTTCTCTGACAATATGAGTTCAATCAATTGGATTTTATGAATCGTTTTTTTGCTATATTATGTTAGATCCTGTATTGAAAAATCAGACGTCTTTAATTTTCAAAATTACTTTCACGTAATGAAATTATCTATTTTGTATATTTCTTATTGTATTTTTGTTGCAATTTTTACATCTTCTGATGTCTGATAAATTGTTTATCAAATAACCAAAATATATCTTTCTGCCTGTGGTAGCACTATATCACATACATATGTATGTATATATCTAAGTTATAAAATGCTGAATACACTTTCATTATTTACTTGAAAGGAATTGTTTTGCAAACATAGACACGTTAAAACATGTTCGTCAATACGCACAAAATGATATAACACGTGTACCTGTCATACATAGAATCCGCTACACGCTAGTGCTCCGTCTTGCCCTTTATATACGACGTAACAAGAATGATAATTTACACAACCAGTCATCTCTACATACGCATAACAGTCGTACGAGTACGAAACATTGTAATAAAATGAAATTGGCCAAAGGAAAAGAAATAAAAAAGAAAGAAACGTGTGAACGAGGACGTATGTATATGCGCAAGAACGCATCCATACCATACCTATCTCATTTTCTTTGCATGCTTACGTATTTGCAGCCTCTCTTTCACTGTACATGTTGTATTCCTTTCGCGAGCGAAGAGAAAGAAAAAAAGGTAGTACGTAGTAACCCAGTGGAGAGGCGTGTACCTTAATCTGTCAAGTGCTCACGTAACATTATGCGAACGAGTGGTGTACTTCGGGGTCTTTCGCTTCTATTTGCTTTATTTTTTTGAAGGGAGAATGTACGAGGTTTGATCGAGAAAATCGACTTCTGCACGTAGAAAATATGAGACTCTCCATGGCGCTGTTTGTGGAAGTAAAGTAATAAATTTCACTTAGTATATACTAATACTCTGCTAACAAAACTTCAACGCTAAAGATCTGGGAGGACCAACATATTATGATTTTCTCAGTACGTATCTGATATATTCCATGAGGAGGATGAAACTGATGAGTCTTTGATCAAATTGCTTACCATACTCTTTCAAAAGAAGCTTGAACCAATGAGATCTTCAGCAATTGGTTCGATCTCATTCATTCGAGGAGCAAACTTCAGAACAGTAACCCTATTTCGCTCCAGGAATAGCACACCGACAGAGTCTGAGCTTGGTTATATCTTTTTCAATGTTAATCGCAAATTCAATTATACGTGAGAAAGTGCTGCTAGTTTTATAGAAGATTCCAAAGTAATTCAATGATAACCTATAAAACTTTATATTGCGAAATGTAAAGTAATAAACGAACGACTTCCGGAATTGAATCGCGTCATGATGAGAGAAATGAGAGTGAGAGAAGCAGAAATAACAAAAGAAGAAAAGAGATAGAAAGGAAAAAAATGCAAAAGAAGCTGAAAAAAGAGAAGGCGAAATAAAGAGTAGGAGAAGGAAAGAGAAAAGGGACACAGAAAAAAGAAAAGAAAAAGACGTGACCTCGACTTTTCGCCTCCGTGGTAGAAGACTTCTTGAAGAGAAACAGGGGAAGCCAAAGTGGCAAATTAACCTTGGAATAACGTCAGATTATAGAATTATTTCGGTGAATTATATGTGCATAACTTGCAAATATTTTAAGCATATTAAGTCCCAGTGACACTATAAGGTTTAGAGGAATACTAGAGAAAAAGAATCACATTAGCAAGTACTTCTAAATAACCGAAAGTTTTGCTTTCATGCAATTTTACAATGAGATTTTCTTAATTACCACCAAGACATGAAAATATATACAGAATTAATTAATAATTCCATTAACTATTGGTCGAGAAATTAAAAAAATTTCTCGAGAAGAATGGAAGTTCAGAGCAATTGATTTGAAAGCTTCCAATGGCTGGTTAGCAAAATTTTGTCGCGGGAACAAAGTTCCATCAAAACCGTGTGGAGTACTGGAAGGCTAAATCTAGTTAATATTGAATTGCTAATGAAATAGGTTCCTACAAAAACGTTTGCACTAAGAGATGATACGTTCGTAGCAGGAAAATTTGCAACGCCCCAAATATGGAAACAGGTAAGGGAAAGCCGTAAGTTATTGGTAATGTGGATAAATTTCCAATAGATTGGATCTCCAATAAAACACGTTCTATACGTTTGTTCGTTCCAGGTGTTTGAGGGTCTACCTGTTCTGATTTTGCCCTCTGTTATGGCTTCGATCTTCTTCCATTCTTTCTCGTTGCCATCTGTTAGTGTTGGTCTGACCACTCTTTTATACTCTTCTGTCTTTATCTGTTTCGGTATTTCTTCTATATCTAAAAATGTATTTATTTGGCGGATTTCCCCATTCTCTCATTTATTTCTTTCGCTATTCTCCCATTGTCTTCGATGATTGTCCCTGAGTAATTGTGTCTTTTAACTTGTCCAAGGTGGTTCCTTCGATTCTTCATCATCAGGATCATTGTGTTTGTCTCTACCGTGTTTATCTCCCTGTTTATCTTTTCTAGGTCTTCAGGTTTTGCTGTAATTTCTTTTCTGAATCTGCCATCAATACCATATCATCTACAAACATTAGTTCCTGTACATTAATTGCATTCACTTTCCAGTTTCCTACTTTCGTATTTTATTATTATTATTCCGCAAACGTACCCCGTATACCATCGACTTTACTCGCTTGTCCGACATTACGATGCCATTAAAATTACATTCGTCGTATATTTCGTACGACTTTTATATTCATTCGCTTCGCGTTCGCCGGATAAGGGCAATACCATGCGAACCGAAATTGGGACGACCTTTTACCAGCTTTCGTTCAAAGAAAACCACCTTAGGTAACGCTGGCGATGACCTCTCCTTGTCTTTTCTTCTCCCATCGATTTAATGATCATCTTCCATCTTCTTCTGTATTTTCTTTTTTTTTTTCGTCTTCATCTCCATCATGTGGTCACCGTTTTTTTTCTTTTTTACTTTATTTTTTGGACCTCTGTCTCTCCGGTGAATGTAAAACTTAAGATAACGGCGGCGCTGATCGGCTTCAGAGAAATTCCCGGCGGGAAAGGCTGTCGAAAGTAACGTAATTTTGCTAAATTACGCTTTGGGTGTGGGTTAAGTACGTAGGTATAGAATGAAAGACTTCTGGATGTAAAAAGAGAATTGTTTCTTGGGATTCTTACTTATTTTCAATGTTTATTCTGTTGGATAAGGCGGTACAAAGAGGTTGACTTGTTCTATATATAAAGGGTGGTACAATCGAGATGCATTTTTGTCGTAATAAGAATGCATATTAATTATTAAAAATTGTTTTAAATTTTGTGAAATTTATGAAGTTTGTGAAGCGTGTGTGATCATTGTAGAAATTGTTATAATCTTTGGGGAAACTACTGCATTAAAGGATAAAATCGCAATGGTCAGATGAGGATCCAAAACATCAACAACTTCGTGTCGCTCTCAATCGGCAATGACATTCAATCACTTCCATCAGTGGTACTTTTGCCCCCTCTCTCCCTTCGGCAAAATGTCCGGCACTGCATCTTAAAACTACAGTCATAAGAAAATAACAACTAAAATGTTTACAGGTATAGCAGTAAACTCCACTCACACAAATTAATTAATTATGCGGAACGCAGCGTTTCGAGAGCACGTGGGCTCCCATTGTCAACCGTGTTACCGACTGAAAGTAAAAACTGTATCACACATGCAAATTATTTTCTACGCAGGCTTTAAAATTTCTAAAACATATGACTATTTACAATCTACTAGGTGGTCTAATGCCTTTTACGGGAAAGGATGGACCGAAAGCGAACCGTATCTTTAACAGGGCCTATGGTAATAAATCCATCAAACTCGAGTGTGCAATTGGGGGTGGTTCTCTGTTCAATAAGTTTCCGTTCTTTTTCATATATACTGTTTCGTACGCGTCTAATTCTCTATACGAGTTCACGTTTTTAAGTAGTGTCAGATTTTTTAAATCAATCTTATGTCCGGATTTTACCATATGCTCTGCTACGCTTGATAGTTCAGGTTTGTCGAAACGATAGTGTCTAATATGTTCTTTGAACCTCGTTTCGATACTCCTTTTTGTTTGTCCAATATAAACTTTCTCACAATCATTGCATGCGATTTGGTGTATTCCAGAGTGTGGGTGAAGTTTACTGCTATACATGAATTGTACATCCACACAGTCCTTGCAATCGTCAACTAAAATGTTGCTTAAGTAATTTTAATTCTCAATATACATACGTATATCATATTAATACGTAATAAAATATACTATACTATACTATCTGAAATAAAATAGGAAATTTGGCGTATTCTTGTCTCTATTAAAAAATTTTAGTTTTATCTGTTTTCACTTTTTGCCCACGTTATTGATTTTTATCAGCATGAAATAAATCGATATGTATAAACAGTTAATTTGAAAATAAATTTAATGTATTGTAACGCAAATTATTTTATTTTAACAAAATTAATTGTCGTTTGATTTACTAATGTTACTATTTAATGAAAAATATATTTATTTGAATATCTAACATAACCTGAAATAGGTTAGAATTTTAACTAACAAATATAGATCAATATGTGAAGAATTAAAGTAGATTTGGCTCCAATTTCTATTTTTAATAAAGGGCACTTAGTGTGAATGTTTATATTGCAATTATTATTAGAAGACAAGCAGTTCACGTAACTTGGATACTGCAGGAGTACATACCACTATCCTTGTCTGTCACCCTAATAAAATCAAACCAAGCAAATCTCCGTCTGTGAGATGAAAAATCGTCAAATCAATAGATTGTCTTAATTGACACGACAAAACAGTGACGCAGGGAAAAACTGAAAGACGAAGTGTATAAAAATTAAAATGTTGGTAGAGATATCTTCCGGGTTTGCTGTGTGTTGACGTCTGCATTTGATGTTTCAGCGAAATTGATAGCGGCCGTGAAAGCCTACATTCGACTATTAAAATGTTAGTCTTCTTGCTCTAGCACTGGCAAATTGATAATTTTTTCAGTGTTTATTTGATCGCAATTATTGATGGCCCATTTAACTGTTCTTGTGATAATTTTGATTGGAGATAAGTTTCAATTTCGAAAATGACCTTTCTCCACTTGCAACTGTAACTGGTTTATAGCGGTTTTCCGTTGATTTTATTTTAGTCCCACAACTATTCCAACGTTTGTGTGTCTAATTTTTTGCTGGTCATAATGTAGGGTAAATAATCCTAATGCTCTGTGGGTCACCCCAAAGTTGTCGAGCCACTGGCGAGCTTTAACACACCATACAAAAATTTGGCAAAGTATGAGTAAATTCCCTCTGCCAGTAGAGTATCCTACGATAATAATACATGACGTGTATCACTTGCCAAGCATTTTCATAGTTATCGACAGAAAATTCTAGCGAATCTAGAATATTCGTTACTTCTCTTTTTTACCAAGCTTTCAAATAGGGGAATTTCAAGGCTACTACAAAATTTCCGCTATTGTGCATGGGAGGGATAAATACATCGTAGAAAGACAGCTAGTTTTCGTAATTGCCCCAAAATTTTGGTGTATTCTTTTAAGTGTATTAAATCAGGTGTGAAGAGATGTTAGATTCCGGCTGAGGCGTATTGTAAATTTGACCAAAAAAGATGCGGATCCTTCAATATTCTAGCTTCAACTTTGTACAAGCAAACAGCTTATGCATTGTGTATTTCAGAAAGCAATGAATCCTTTTAAATTCATTAGAGTAATAGAGGGAATTTTTTCCATCTTTTATACTATAGTTCCTTTATGCGAATAAGTTATTTTAATGGCGTGTATAAATCAAATTGTTGATTTTTTTGTGTAAACTAATCCAACCTTCATATAATCGTAAAGAAACGACCAATCAGTACCAAACAGTGCCCCTTGAAATAGTGACACACGGGCCTTCCGAAAATTACGCCTTATGTAATCATTTGAAGAAAAGTTTGGAGTTCCAGATAAAGTGGATAAGTTGCAAGGCATATCGAATTTGCGATCGATATTTGTTGATGATAAATCAAGCATCCTATTACTAGCATCTGCTACTGCATTTTGTTGACGTAAGTTTAGAGGTTGCAGAGACTGATTTTGGCAAGCCTATTCTTGGCAATTTTATTAAATCAGGTGTGTGGACATCTCAGGTGACTACTGAGTCGCACTAGTGTTTAACTAAAAATCGAAGTAACACATGGGCTGAAAAGTCCCGGGCCTAACAAAGAAAACACGGTTTTGTTGGTTCAAAATTAGCTTTATTCATCAGCGTAATCTCCATCAAGAGCAACGCAATCATTCCAGCGCCGCTCTAACATTTCAATACCACTTTTGTAGAACGATTTATCTTTTGCCTCAAAATAGGCCTCAGTTTCAGCGATAACCTCTTCATTCGTGCGAAATTTCTTACCGGCGAGCATTTTTTTAGGTCTGCGAACAGCCAGTAATCGCTCGGAGCCAAATCTGGCGAATACGGTGGATGTGGAGCAATTGAAGTTGAATTCATGTAGTTTTGCCATTGTTTTGATTGACTTGTGACACGGTTATCATGATGAAACAAAATTTTTTTCTTTGCCATATGCGGTCGTTTCTTTGCAATTTCGGACTTCAAACGCTCCAATAGCGCTATATAATATTCAGTGTTGATGGTATTTCCTTTCTCAAGATAGTCGATGAATATTACACCACGCACATCCCAAAATACCGAGGCCATAACCTTTCCAGCCGATTGTTGTGCTTTCGGGCGCTTTGGACGATGTTCACCAGTTGCTGTCCACTCAGATGACGATCGTTTTGATTCCGGAGTGAAGTGATGGATCCATGTTTCATCCATTGTCACATATCGACGCAAAAATTCCGGTGTGTTACGTTTAAACATGGCCAAACACTGCTCAGAATCATCAACACGTTCTTGTTTTTGGTCAACAGTGAGCAAACGCGGCACCCACCTTGAACAGAGCTTTCTCATAGTCAAATGCTCATGCAATATAAAGCCAATACGTTCTTTTGATATCTTTACGATGTCAGCTAACTCACGCAACTTCACTTTTCGATCATTCAAAACAATTTTGTGGATTTTTTTGATGTTTTCTGGTGTTACCGCCTCATTTGGACGTCCACTGCGTTCTGCATCATCGGTGTCTCTACGACCACGTTTGAAGTCAGCAAACCAACGTTTTATTGTTGTTTCTGATGGAGCGGAGTCCCCATAACACTTTTCAAGCCATTGCTTCGCTTGAACGGTATTTTTTTCCCATCAAGAAACAGTGTAAAATTAAAACACGAAATTGTTTTTGATCCATTGTTTTGAAAATAACAAAAGTAGCGTGACTCTCAGCACAATAACTCACAAACTAATGAATAGAATATCATGAAATTTTAACAGCTGTCTTTTGAAGGTTAGTACTAACTGAGAGAAGCGCGACTGCAATAAAACTAGCCTCATCTATGTGTGAGGCCCGGGACTGTTTAGCCCACGTATTATTTATTGAATCTAACTCACATTCGTCTAGGTTTTATCTATTCCACCTGAAAATCTATACGACTCCTTGCATAAGCATGCAAGCTATGATATCGAGCTTGTAATAGACCTCGTTGCATTGTGGCTTTATCACGTTTGCGTAGAGATTTGCCTGCTCTAATTTGTTCTATGCATTTTCAAAGAGGGTATCTGTTCTTCCATCTTGCAAATTATATAGCCTTCCAGGAAATAGAGCAACCAAACGGAGATGTCAGTGGATTCCGAACTTCCCGACAATAATTTGCGTGAGCTTCCTCTATTCAGCGAAGTTTTTGAAACTTTACATTTTATACATTGGTATATGCGAATGCAGTAAACGCGTACATGTAAACGTCTAGTAATGAACATAATCAATAAACATAAATAAAAATAGGATTTATTGGAGATTAGGATCAAAATAAAACTCTCGTTTAGTATACTCTAACTTTTCGAATTGAATTGATCAAAAATACCTGACATTCAGAGTGACTTCACACATATCCACGTTATCATCAGTTACCATCAGAGTAGCAAGTCCTCATCTTCCAAGAAAACCAGACAATTTACGCATGGATACAGTTATCCAACGTTTTTTTTTCCTTTTCCTTATACAATCACACTCTTTAGTAGCACACATTTCATATGTACGCAATAAATATGCTGCCTACATTCTGTAACAATTAAACCAATATTTTCTCCACGTCGTTTCACACGATACGATAATTTTTTCGTCCGTTCTTTTTCACGGTATCTTTGGAGTGCAAATTGCCGAGGAAACGACTTTGCCGCGCCATTATCCTCGCTGGCAATTGTTTTATTAGCGTCGTAACCGAATAGTTATTGTCAGTATAGGAGAAATGCGTAAATTCATTTATTCTTGCATTCTAGTTCGTACGGGTAGGATATGGGAAAACATAACTGTAGTTGTGATGTTAAATGAGCAATACTATACTACTAATTCATTAAATTGTCAAAACAAGTAAGATATATTCGTATGGTAATTAAAACCATACTGGTAATTAAAACAGAATATGTCTTAAACAGAGGCGGAAAAGTTTGGCTGTAGTATTATTATTCATTACCTTTACTTTTTCTTTAACCGGCCAAATTCTTTTCGGGCGTTACACAATTTCTCTTATTTAAAGTTATTTTATGAGGTGTCAACTGAATTACCAATTATCGGAATGTTGCCTTTTTCTTTTTAATTAATATTTCTACTTGCTATAGGCAGGTGTGGGTATAGATACTTGAAAGTTATATCTCGATTCAGAGGGTTATAAAGGAAATGGAATTTCGAACGTTTCTTCTTCCGTACATCTCTCAAACATTTTTCGATTGCTTCATTTGAAAAAACATTGATGATTTCTCTGTGGTATTGTAACATATGGGCTGAAAATTCCCGGGCCTAACACATAGATGACGCTAGTTTTATTGCAGTCACCTTTCTCTCAGTTAGTACTAACCTTCAAAAGACAGCTGTTACAATTTCATGATATTCTATTCATTAGTTTGTGAGTTATTGTGCTAAGAGTCACGCTAGTTTTCTTATTTTCAAAACAATGGATCAAAAACAATTTCGTGTTTTAATTTTACACTGCTTCTTGTGGGGAAAAATACCGTTCAAGCGAACCAATGGCTTGAAAAGTATTATGGGGACTCCGCTCCATCAGAAACAACAATAAAACGTTGGTTTGCTGACTTCAAACGTGGTCGTAGAGACACCGATGATGCAGAACGCAGTGGACGTCCAAATGAGGCGGTAACACTAGAAAACATCAAAAAAATCCACAAAATTATTTTGAATGATCGAAAAGTGAAGTTGCGTGAGTTAGCTGACATCGTAAAGATATCAAAAGAACGTATTGGCTTTATATTGCATGAGCATTTGACTATGAGAAAGCTCTGTTCAAAGTAGGTGCCGCGTTTGCTCACTGTTGACCAAAAACAAGAACGTGTTGATGATTCTGAGTAGTGTTTGGCCATGCTTAAACGTAACAAACCGGAATTTTTGCGTCTATATGTGGCAATGGATGAAACATGGATCCATCACTTCACTCCGGAATCAAAACGATCGTCATCTGAGTGGACAGCAACTGGTGAACCTCATCCAAAGCACCCGAAAACACAACAATCGGCTGGAAAGGTTATGGCCTCGGTATTTTGGGATGTGCGTGGTGTAATATTCATCGACTATCTTGAGAAAGGAAATACCATCAACAGTGAATATTATATAGCGTTATTGGAGCGTTTGGAGGCCGAAATTGTAAAGAAACGACCGCATATGACAAAGAAAAAAAAATTTGTTTCATCAAGACAACGCACCGTGTTACAAGTCAATCAAAACAATGGCAAAACTACATGAATTGAACTTCGAATTGCTCCCACATTCACCGTATTCGCCAGATTTGGCTCTTAGCGACTACTGGCTGTTCGCAGACCTCAAAAATATGCTCGCCGGTAAGAAATTTCGCACGAATGAAGAGGTTATCGCTGAAATTGAGGCCTATTTTGAAGCAAAAAGTAAATCGTTCTACAAAAGTGGTATTGAAATGTTAGAGCGGCGCTGAAATGATTGCGTTGCTCTTGATGGAGATTACGTTGATGAATAAAGTTAATTTTGAACCAAAAAAAATGTGTTTTCTTTGTTAGGCCCGGGACTTTTCAGCCCATGTGTTATAAGCTTTAATTTGGATATTATACCTCGATGCATTGATTGAATTAACGACCTTGTTCGTAATTATAACATTTGGAGATAAGCTTTTTAGAACTAGGATGTGCTTTCCTACTGTCAAGGAAAGGTTCCCAGCTGACAAATTCAGATCCTAATAAAGCTTGGTAGATAAGTAGAGTATGTTGGTTGAAAATAAAAAAAAATTGTTTGTGTAGGAATTCACCAGCTTTCTCGATTTAATTCTTCAACGGAAATGGATAGAACAAATAATTTTAATGCAGATGTTGTACCTTATCGAAAGCTCTTTCAGGACACGTAAATGTGGTATATACAGGATGTTGCTTTTAAGCCCCACCCTCTTACGCTAGAGCTGATTATAATAATATGGAAAAGAAATTAACGCTAAGTTCATCTTTACGTGCTTTACTGATTTTAAAGCATTTTCAATTATACAGGGTGTTGCAAATGTGTAGAATAAGTCGTACCTTATTCTACTAACACCCCGAAATCTTTCTTTGTGAGTAGATAGAGATATCGACAGTTTGTAAACGTATATAGTCGTTTTGTATTCATATTATTTCCAAACTTTTTCACTTTTATTACAATTTGATAATTGGAAGAAATCCTACACAAAGATACTGCACTCGCAAAAATTACTCCAGAAAGTATGGAAATCTGGTATTCCTCCTGAAGAATCTGAAATGTTGTTACTACAATTACGAAAATCTCCAAAATCAGCTGTAATATACTAGAGGCAAGATAAGTTCCAATGCACGTCATTAACGTAACGTCATACATATAATCAAATGACGTCATAAAGATGCAATGTGACCACACAGTACATAATTATAACATAATACTTTTTAATAATTAAAGTAAATTTCAATGGATAACGCAACACACTGTTTTTTAATACAAACACTCGTGCTATCAAAGTAAATAATATAAAAAGAAATATTTATTTACTTAATTATTATATTTTCCATATCACAGTACTCTTACTTTGCTGTTATTGGCTATCATTCATGAAATACAATGTTGTCGGTTGTCTTTGGTCCGGCCATTTTAAATGTTGACAGTTCGTGGACTAAGTTGCATTAGTATGTTACGTTTCGTTTGATAGCGAGTTTATGTGTGTGTATCCGGTAACGGCGTAAAACCTCACGTCACGATTTATTGATGACGACGTGAATTGGAACTTGCAATTACCATTGCACCTAAATCAATAGGGTATAACCATCAGTCGTACAATTAACTTATTTTCGATAATAAAAACTAATTAAAAAGAAAGAAAATCATCATACAAGAGGATTGAACGAAGCATAGAATCGCATTAATGAAGGATGTTTAGGACAAATGTAATACTTCCACTTCTTGATGTTAAGGATTAGATTATTCAGGGTGCACCATCTCAGCTATGTTCATAAGATCAATCCGTAGTGAATTACAATCCTCAAGGCTAAACACCCAGTGAAACAGTTTCAAATCATCAACTAAGAATAATGCATGAGATAAGATATAGGTTGTTCTATCATTTACAAATAAAATAAATATTGAAGACCCAAGATTATACCCCTGGGGAACTCCCGAAGAAGCTCTAAATAAATTGGCGAGAGCTAAATCCGTTGAATAAAACATATTGGCGTCTATTAAACAGATACGATTGAAACCAGAGCACGCGAGAATCACCAGATTCAAAGACCATCAAACTTTAGCAAAATCGATATATAGAGATTTAACCTGAGTACGTGAATCTAGGATATGCGACAAGAACTGTGTAAATTGACATAAATTAGTAATAGTTGATAATAAATCCAAGTTGAAAGAGTAACATGTTGTTATTAATACAAGGATAAGTAGAAGGATAAATAACTTGCCAAGTATTACATGTAAGCAGTCATGACAACTTCAATAATTTGCGTGCACTATGGGAAACGGTCATAGGCATAAAAGAACGGTAGCAATTTATCTTGTTTCTTCTAGAGTGTTCTTTTTAATTTTTGAACAGTTGTATTTTTATATATTTATTCTAGCTTGCGTGATATTCAAGATACTTATAATCAGCTATAATTGTTATCACAAATAAAAAATATCGTTCCAATCCATATTAAACAGTTTACATGCTAGCATCGCGATAGAACCTTAAGCATGCTTTGAAAATTTTGTACGGGTTCAAAGACGTTTGAGTATAATACTTTTCAATCATTTACTTCTTCTTTTATGTAACTTGGTCGAAACATTAATATTCTTTTCAAAAATTCACCTAGCACTTCAAGCCATAATCTCAACTCAAGATTTTGTGTTTCCAGAATTTGCGTATGACTTTATACATTTTTCAAACTGATATACGACCGTGCAATAATAGATAAACCTTTGCCCGGTCACCTCTTTTTAATTCCTTATTGGTTATCGAAAGAACAATGTCAACGTTATTTAGTGAGATTAACTGAAAATCCTGTAGCGCAACATCAATTTAAAAACCTTCCAATCGCAGTGTATACAACGAACCTTTTTATACGTGATATTTACATATGCAGGCGCGAACATAGTTGGCTACCGTGTAATCATTCGCGTGTGGAATTCCATTAAAAATGATTCTATTCGTATCAGGTAGCTATGTGAGAGAGGTGGCTGTTGACTTTATTGTTCTGTTTGATATAGAGCCAACCGAGTGCAATTATTTTAAGTGCTACGCCTGTGGAACGTAGTTTGCGCGCACATACGCTCCTCTATGACGATGTTTGTTGGTTTATCGCCGGTTAATCTGCATATGTTACATGCGGTTATAGCGTTCCGTACATTTGCTTGCAGGTTGACGCGATTCGTTACCGTTTGTCGGTTTAATAGTTCCTGAAATGTCTTAGAACGCGAAAGGGTATCAGGTGCGTTGTATAAAGTGCTTGATTACGAATATATTTTATCTGTTGGATTCTTAAAATGTTAAGTCAGGACAAGCTCTGATTGAAAAGGCAGCTTTTAATCTTCTTTTCAATGCAGTAACAGAAATATTTCTTGCACGGTCGCGATTCAGACTTAAACCCCTCTGAAGTTTTCGATTTGTCTTTTGATGTCTGCAGAAGGATAGGGATTTTGAAGCTGTGGGTCGCTCAATTGGAGGCGGTGTTTTGGCTGCTTTCTGTGCAAGTTTGAATGCTGTTCCTGTTATTAATTTACAATCATTAAATGTAGTTTCATTAATTGATACCGTTATATGTAAGATTAGTATAGGCCAAGCTGTAGTATACTTTGTTAATGTTTATGTACCTCCCGATGTGTCATGCGATGATTTTCAAATTGTTTTTAGACACTCTAGGTCTTGATTTAATGGATAAACACTTGGTTATAACTGGTGACTTCAACTGCCCTGATTCCGTCATAAGCAATAGCTCTGATTGTAAATATGTATCTTTGTTGTCTTTTATGAATTTATTGAACAGTATAATAACGTTGTAAATCATAATGGGAAACTATTGGACTTGTTGCTGACTAACTTAAGCTGTGATGCCCATGTAGTACACGATTCGGATCCATTGGTGGCTGAGGATGTTCATCATCCCGCTCTCAATATTACATTTAGGCTATGTTGCGAATCTGTCACTAAACAGTATCCATCAAACACAAATTTGAAATTTAATTTTCGCAAGGCAAACTTTCCGACCTTGTACAGTGATATAGCTGAAATTGACTGGACTTATTTGGATAATCTTAATGGCGTTAACGAAACAGTATCTGTACCTTTGTCCAAACACCCTTCCCGAAGATACCCGTCTTGGTATAATTTCGAAATAATCAAGCTTCTTCAAATAAAGAATTATTACCTTCGTAGGTGGAACAAGAGTGGAAGGGGGATTTACCACATTGAATTTAAGCGTTTGAGGAAGTTAGTTAAAGACAAAATTAGAGTTGTATATGCGGAATATCAGACGGCGGCTGCAGAAGATATAGACAAAATCCAAAGCTAATCTGGCAGTACATAAAGGCGCGTCGTAATGCATCAAGAATACCTGGACGTCTCACTTTGAACGGCTCAACTGTTGATGATCCCAGCAACATTGTTCAGACCTTCGCAGATGAATTCTCTAGAGTGTTAGTGTCTGGTTCACAAGCATTACTGGGTCCCCAGTCTCTTGATAGGGATCTCATTAGTGATAGTTCTTTGATTGGATCTTTTACAGCACACGATATCTTAAAAGCATCTAAGAAGTTAAAATCTAATCTTACTGCTGGTTATGACGGCCTTCCCGCATTTTTTGCACGTGATTGTTGTGTAGTACTATGTGAACCTCTAGCTAGAATATTTAACTTGGCCGTAAGTTCTTCTAGCTTTCCTGATGCTTGGAAGATTAGCGGAATTACACCCGTGTTTAAGAAAGGTAATCCTTCAGACTTCCAAAATTATAGACCAATAAATATTTTATTCAACTTTGCAAAAATTTTTGAATATCTTCTGTCTCACAGAATTTACGTTAGTGTCAAGCCTTACTTATCTTCGCGACTACATGGATTCATTCCAGGAAGGACTACTGCAACCTACCTTGCTAAGTTAGCATAGCATATTGGCGAATCGATGGAACGACGTCAACAAGTAGATATATTATACACCGATTTTAGTAAAGCATTTGACACTATCAATCATTCCCTTATGGTATCTAAGCTGAGTAGTTTTGGTTTTCCGCCAAGTGTAACACAATTGATCCGCTCGTATTTAACTGATCGTTCATGCTATGTTCACTACAATGGATATACATTCTTAACATTTTCTGCTTCCTCTGATGTGTGCCAGGGATCCAATTTGGGTCCCCTTTTGTTTAATATTTATTTGGATGATCTCCTACAGGGGCTGGACTGCAATGTACTGGCTTACGCGGACGATCTTAAGATCTACAATACCATAACCTCCCCGGCAGATTGTCTGTTTCTCCAGAACAGTCTGGATACTATTGTTAGATGGTGTACACAGAATGGAATTCATTTGAATCTGGATAAGTGTGCTGTTGTAAGCTACTCTAGATGTCATAGACTCTACAATTTTCATTATGCTGTGAGTCAGGCTATTGTTCCTAGGCACTCGCCTGTGATGGACCTGGGCGTGCTGTTTGATGCAAATTTGTCGTTTGCAGACCAAATATTATCCGTACGAAATTCTGCGATGAAATCCTTAGGATTTCTCATACGATCCTGCAGATCATTCAATAATCCTGCCTCGCTAAAAGCATTATACTATTCGCTTGTCCGTACTGGGTTGGAGTATGCCTCTATAATTTGGTATCCTCACCATCTCCATCTGCGAGTACTACTTGAAAGAGTGCAAAAACGATTTTTGAAATACCTGTCCTTCAAAATTGATGGCATTTACCCTGGACGCGATGTTGATTATGCTGGTCTGCTGACGAGACACGGCTTTGTATCGTTATCGAATCGAAGGAAGGAATTTAGCAGCCAATTTCTACTTAAACTGATTAATCACGCTATTGATGCTCCATCCCTTCTCTCCAAAATTAATTTTGTGGTACCTCAGTACGATACCAGGTCTTTCCCTAATTTTGAGGTCCCGTCATGCAAAACTAATGTTCTGCTTAAAGCACCCATTACGCATATGATTTTATTATATTATTATTATTATTATTATTATTCATTTCATCGGCAATTTGAAATTTCGTCGAAATTTCGCCCACCTTCGATTTGGTTCAAGGCTCACCGAAGGCTATCTCCAAATACGATTCTAAAACCAAAATTGGTACAAAAGGCGTCCTTTTCCTATCATCCACTGTCATATCTAAAATAAGGGTAGCCATGCAAAGTATTAACAATCTAAGAGTTCTGAAGATCTTCAGTACACTATTTACTGAATTTTATATTAACCTCCTTCTTCTGGGAACTAGTGCGTATTAAAGACAAATATGTTTTCATACTTTCTCTGGCTGACCACTACGTAAATACCGGACTATTAAAAGAAAGCGTGTGAAAGTTTCACCCTTCAATTACCCTAATCTTCTCGTTTAGTGGTAAATTAAATCTGCATAGTACTATACATCGTTCAGTTTTAAAGATACTACTAACTCACACGTCGTGAGTGGTATAGAATTAATGGGACCATAAAGGTGATTAAAATATCCGGAGAAGAAAGAATTGTCAATTTAAAGGCGAGGCAATTTCAATCTCCATCAACGTGAAAAGACTCGTTATACGT
This sequence comes from Trypoxylus dichotomus, assembly GCA_023509865.1. Classification (NCBI taxonomy): domain Eukaryota; kingdom Metazoa; phylum Arthropoda; class Insecta; order Coleoptera; family Scarabaeidae; genus Trypoxylus; species Trypoxylus dichotomus. The sequence goes on from CM042080.1 coordinate 2,301,657, forward strand.
GTACCGATTTAAGTGTTATTTATTTAATGGAGAATATGGGTAAGGGGCTTCGTCAACACGATAAGAACCTTTTTATGAAAAGGAAACGTTTTCGCCAAAAACCAATCGTAATAATTTTAACGTTTAAATGTTCCTTAACCTTCTCTTTTCTTTCCTCAAAGAGATAAAGCCATGGTGATTAAACCTTATTTAATAACAATTATAACCGTTTCGTAAATTTCCCAAATAAATAACGTCGCAACGAATGAATAACAGTTGTGATAGGCTATAGTCGACGGTCACACGAAATAAGCGGCGATAATACTAATAAAATGTATGAAATATTAACGATTTTTGCCTTGAAGGAAGATAAACTGGACATGGAACTTTCAAAAGTTCCATTTTTATTATATCCAAACTATGTGTGGTGGTAGAAGTAAATGACGGGAGAAAAAGCGATACCGTAACAAGGAGTTACGAGGAATGTAAGAGATAGAAGTTGTAGTACTTGGGTTAAGTAAAAATGTGATAAATTAATTTAATTCTTAATTTTCGATTATTGGTAGATTGGTAGAATGATGCCGTTCAACGTAAATTGCTTACTTAAGATATATGGTACATACTTAGTTTTATTGATGAATGTGATGAAATATTTTTACTAGTTTATTTATAGACAGATATATGTTTGTGTTCTGCAGGAGATCTAAACCTGTATTAATTTTTACTTACCTCTATTTTGATACAACTTAACTATATGTACGAGGTAGGCATCATAAATTTTCAGCCTAACAGGGTTATACAAGCTCAAGCGTATTCAAACTCCGTCACGGAATGAATGCATGAAAATGTCTGAAATAATGAAAGACGATCACGAGACGATCTTATCTTCCGTTTCTACATTTTTCCATATCATATAATTGCTGCAATGATGACTTAATAATAATTGCAACCTCAACAATCTGTATATTATTGCAAAAAAACATTGCCTATTTTTGAATGAAACTAAATCATGCTTTACAGTGTTCGGCGGTTCTAAGGTAAGGTCGAGTATACTTTCTAACATCAAACTCGCAATTAACAACACTCCTCTGAAATTTCAAAGTAACGTGAAACATTTAGGCCTCTTTGTAGATAATGATCTTAAGTTTAAACGTCATGTCAGTACTTGCATTGACGCGCCTACTGCAATTTGAAACTAATTTATCCCCACCGGCATTGCCTTTGACGTTTCTATTAAAAAGCTGCTATGTGATACCTTGGTGTTATCACATTTTAATTTCTGCGATGTTGTTTATGGAAATTGTCTGGACCAAATTGACTCTCGCAGAATTCAGGTGGTACGTAGAACGCATGCCTCAGATTAATATATGGAATAAGACAGCGTCAAAGGATTTCCCATAAACTTAGGGATGCCGGGTGGCTAAGTATGGTACGACGGAGACAATTACATTTCCCGTGTCTCATTTACAAAATTTTGAATTCTGGTGTTCCTCCTTACCTGTTAAATAAAATGAGGCGTCGTACGGTTGTGCACAGTATCAACATTCGCAGGAAGGATCTTATCGGTATACCTAAGCACCATACCCGGCAGTTTGAGAAAAGCTTTAGCTACGCTTCTGCACGATTATACAACTCCCTTCCCCTGGAAATCAAAGAGTTACCATTTTATTCCTTTAGGCGTGCTATTTATAATAGTTTAATGAATGAGCAGCTCTCTGGCAGATAGGGATTTGTAGTATTATAGTATATTAGATAATTTGGCTGTGTAACGAATTATGTTCTCATTTTATCTTTGTTCTTGGGTCACCGTTAACAACAGGAAACCTTTCTGGTTTACTGATGGTGTTTGCTTGTATTTTTTTTCTCTCTCTTTTGTTTCTGTATTCACTATTTACTTGCCAATAAATTATTACTATGTAGTACGTCTGTATATTACAGACATCATTTAATTTAAATAAATAGGAAATAAGTGTATGACAGTCGTTTAATTTCCCTTTCCAATCGAAAGTATAGAGGAACAAGTTTAGATACAGCTGCAGATCGCTTTGAGATGTGGGTTCGAGATTGATTTGGCCAATGATTTTTCTTCGTTTAATGAACCAATCGTACAATAACATGTATATCTCAGATACAGGGCTTCTTGTGCTGCGTGTAAATAGGAATATCAAAAGACGTTACAGAATCCTGCCAGGACATACTAAAATACCACTTATAATAAACACATGAATAAGCTGCGGATTGACTATTAGTCGTTAACGTTATAAATGGCATTAATTTCTCAATAAAATATTTCTTATTCGTAAGCCGGAAGGCACACAATCATTGCTTGCGATATACGAGGGGAGGTCCAGAAGTGGAATGAAAGGGTTTTAAATAAAATAAAACAATGAATCTATTTTTCCTTTTCAATATAATCACCCTTAAGCACAATACATTTATTAGATCTATGAATTAATTTTTCTAAATCATCATAAAAGTATTTTTTATCTTTCGCCCCTTTACATCATTGCCGTCGGAAAACTTTCTTCCACGTAAGTCTTTTTTTTAAATTGGGGACCAAATAAAAATCACTAGGTGCCAGGTCTGGACTGTAGGGTGGATGGACTATTGATTGAAAGCCATTCTTGTGCAGAGCAGCCATTGCAACTTTGTTCTTGTGAACCGGCGCATTGTCTTGCAAGAGCAACACATCCTTGGTCAATTTTCCTCGACGTTTTCCCTTGATGGCCTCCTTTAATTTTTCTAATATCGCCGCGTAATATTCTCCGGTTATGCTCTTACCTTTTTCTTCGTAATCAATCAATAATATCCCCTCACAATCCCAAAAAACAGCAGCCATCAACTTTCCAGCCGATTTTGACACTTTGAATTTCTTTGCCGGTGGTGTCCCCTTTTTATGCCATTCCATGGACTCCTGTTTGAACTCAGGCTCAAAGTGATGAACCCATGTATCATCTCTGGTAACAATCCGCTCCAAAATCTGTGCAGGTTTGTCTCCACACAGCTCCAAAAATTGTTTGTTTCTGCAACGGCGTGAGCATTCTTGGTACCCATCTTGCACTGACTTTTGTCATACCCAGGTGGTCATTTATGATTCGCAAAATGGTGGTATCTGATACTCAAACTAATGCAGATAATTGTTTTTTCTTCAAACGGGCATCTTGCAGTAGAAATTTTTGCACTTTTTTGACGATGTCTGATGTGGTGGCCTCAACTGGCCGTCCTAAGCGGGGGTCGTCTTCAATCGACTCCCGACGATGTTTAAAAAGACCATGTCACTTATAAATCATTGATTTACTAGGGCACTGTTCCCCATAGACGGTTTCTATTTCATTCAATATGGTTTGAGCGTTCTTTCCTTGCTTTGTGAGGAACTTTATCACAGCATTGTGCATTTATTTTTAATCCACAGTATAAACATTTCTTTACAGGCTTCAATCATGTTTCTATTCAATGACCCTCGTATTTTGTAACAAAAACATCCATTTGTTTTTCTCCTTCTTATCATTTCAAACATGCAAATCCTCAGCCAACAGACAAATCTATTACGCAAACGTAACTTAATATAACGCAATGCATCTTGATCCATTTGTGTATATTCTAGATTGAGTTACGGCGTTTTTTTTCATCTATTTTTTTTGACATTCTAATTGTTTGGTTTTATAATATATGTGACAGGCAATAAAGCATATCTGCATGGATACCGTTGAGCAAAATTGAAAGTATACTGCCTTGGATTGGTGCCGTTACCTTATACCACGTTACACTATACATACGTTAACGACTTATTATTATATGGTTTGTTATTATTACCTTTATATACATAGGCTTATCCAAATTAAGTGCACGTGATTTCTATATTCTTTATTGCGTATAAAGTTATAGTATTGGTTCAGTGATCAAACTAAGAATGTGTTAATTACAATTTTATTCAACGCATTATAGAGAAAATTTAAATTTTAGAATTCTTAAGCTGAAACACTCTGTACTCTGTACTTCTAAATTTCGTCGGCGAACCAGTGCCGCCTAAACATGTTTGTGTTAATATACGATGATGCGAAAACATCTTCAGTAAGATAATGGTGTAAATACAGCTTTCCTCATGGTATTGGTGAAATCATTAACGTATCCGTGTGTTAGCCTTGTTAGTGTTCTTATCTTGGTGTTATTTTCTAGGAATGCTTTTAGATGTGTTTTTAAATACGTCATGGTAAGCCTTTAGAAATCATTGTCACTGTCTTTTGGTGCGAACGCTCTCTCGGAACTTGCATTCCCAAGTATTGCTCGAGAGAAGGGTAAGAAGCTCTAGCCGCTTCTCTTCACTGTGTCTGACTTCTGCAGAAAAGTGGTTCATTCTTTTAGCACTAGTTAGCGCCAAGAATAATCACTTGAATTGTAGGGTTAGATATGGCGACAGTAGCAGAGAGGGAATAGCAATGTGTCTAGCAAAAAGCCGCTCGAAACCAAGTTGATGACGCCGGGTAGGCAGAAACATGTCCGTGTGTTAGCGTTTTTTGTCTCTTCACATTGTCTTTATCGTGAATGATTTCACCAATACTATGAGAAAAGCTGTATTTGCAGCATTCTTATCTTTGTGTTATTTTCTAGGTGTGTTTTAAATATCTTCAGTGTTTCTACCCATGCTACGGTATGCTGTGAAAAGTCAAAAAGAATTGCTATACTCTCGGTGATGAAATAACAGCTATATGTGCATGAATACAGTTGCAAGCTCTGTTAAACCACACAGTATCCAGGTTAATTCTATAGTTGAAGGATGTAGTCGATACACTCTATCAAGAGGAGAAACATTCTCTTTTTAATAATATATAAATGGGGATATGACGTATAGTTTGCAATAGTTTGCCAAAAGAGAACTCCGATATCGTCACGCAATGAAATTTGTATATGAGTCTGTTGGTATAACGAGAGCTTTCTCATAGTCAAATGCTCATGCAATATAAAGCCAATACGTTCTTTTGATATCTTTGCGATGTCAGCTAACTCACGCAACTTCACTTTTCGATCATTCAAAACGATTTTGTGGATTTTTTTATGTTTTCTGGTGTTACCGCATGATTTGGACGTCCACTGCGTTCTGCATCATCAGTGTCTGTACGACCACGTTTGAAGTCAGCAAACCAACGTTTTATTGTTGTTTCTGATGGAGAGGAGTCCCCATAACACTTTTCAAGCCATTGCTTCGGTTGAACGGTATTTTTTCCCATCAAGAAGCAGTGTAAAATTAAAACACGAAATTGTTTTTGTTCCATTGTTTTGAAAATAACAAAAGTAGCGTGACTCTTAGCGCAATAACTCACAGACTAATAAATAGAATATCATGAAATTTTAGCAGCTGTCTTTTGAAGGTTAGTACTAACTGAGAGAAAGGTGACTGCAATAAAACTAGCGTCATCTATGTATTAGGCCCGGGACTTTTCAGCCCCTTTTTTCTTTGACCTGTCACAGTAAACTAGACACTTATTGGAGTGAAAATGGTCCGTATGTTGAAACGCTAAACCACTCGTCCTATCCTATCTTTAGTGTTGTAATCGTTACAGGAGCTTGTGTCAGCTGATCCAATTCCTTTTGTATCTGTTCCTCACTGGATACTCTGCGTCCTCGTTCAACTAGCGTGCGCACCACCGTATTCTTCTGATGAGGGTGGTGGTTAGAATTATTGTGTGGAGAACGGCTTGGTCCCAGTTGACAAGGATGTCAAGAAAAAGTAATACTCCGTCATGTTCCAACTCCATCTTGAATTGAGTGTTAGGGTGTACTCCATTCAGGTGTTTAAGGAAACCGGTCCAATTTATCTCCTCCGTATACCTAAACGACAAACGTATCATCCACTAGATACTATCTACCTTTAAAGTAAAAATTTGAAAACAGCACGGTAGATCAAAAGATATGTAATTCGGCAATTGAGATGTTACGTGAATAATGCTATCACCTTTGAAGAGTCTAATGGTTTGACGAAAAACAGAGAGATAGGACGAAAGGCGAATTTCGCCTTTTCAAATCTTCTTCATATTGTCTACAAATTGCAAGCAGAGAAGGACACAAAGCGACAAGGACCAGTGTTTAATAAAGGAAGAATGAAATTATAGAAAAGTTTAAAAATGAGGTGGACCTTCTCGTGAACGTCCCAAAGTTAAACTGTGAAAATATAACTAGAAAATTTCCAACAAAAATAGACGAGTTTCCCATAATAAGCGATTTTGTCGAAGAAAATTGTAACGGACGGTTTTTAAGAGTTTTATTTTCTATAAAGCCAATACCATGGCAATGACCATGATTTTCATATGATCTATTTCATTTTAAAATAACAGCAAATGATTACTTTTAACAGTCTTTTTCTTTTGATTAAATAAGGAAAGTAATGCGTGCACGCACACGTTCTTTTTCAGGCACAAAACTAGACGTGATCACTATACGAGAAAGCAAAGACGCCAGTTTTTAACGGACTCAAATTGTTTGTGTTTATAGTTTAAATGTCAGACGAACTAAATGACGTATGTACATATGTGACAAATTAATACGCAGCATACTTTTCGCTGGCGCCATCTCTTGGTGAAACCAGAAAAAACTTACGCATACACCTGGTAAGTTTAAATCATGCAAAGGTGGTTCTAATGGTCTAGTACACCTTCAATAATACAATACAGGCGTCTCTATTCACTGGTTAGTTAAACTTTTAGGTGCACTCAATCATAAGATCGCAAAGTACACATTTACCTAAACGCGTAAGCTTTCGTAGAATTTCTAAACAGGCTATTAAGCCCGTATGTGCATGCATTTAGTAACACCGTATCGCTTAGTACGATGGCGAAATCTCGCTCGCGAATAAGATTTGCAATTCATATTGCAAGTATGCGCATACGTTATATATGTTATACATGTATGTATATCTCATCCGAATACCGCCGGTTATTTGTAGCAATTTCTCAACTGAAAATGTCATCTCGCAAGTGTCCGACGAGGTCTGATTTATATTCGTTCGATTTAATCAATCGGAATGGAATATTAATGACGAGGATCGTTTCGCAATGCCTTCACAGCTTTGAATGTTGGTCTAGCGCGTATATTCTTAGCTACTAAATAGTTGTATGTAATCTACAATGAGTTTGAAAAGTGCTCCTCCTCTTTGCTATCTTTTGAATAGGTTAATGGAGTGGTGTTTTAGATGTTAGTGTTAAATATTGCGCGATATATTTCTATAGTGATGTTGCTATTTAATTGTTCTAGAGTAGTTGATTCTCTTGTTATAGTATCTCCGGTAAAAAGAAGGGAAAAAGTTGTAACTAGCGGTGGCCAATACTTTGCATGATTTGTAACCATTCCTTCACAATAAAGTTGTATTTTCACAAAAAAGAGAAGTGAGAACGTAGTTGCGTACCTTTTACTTATTCTCGCTATTCCACAGCTTTCTTATCGAGACTTTAGTATGTTTTTGAATCTTTTCCATTTGTCTTATATCACTACTTCGTTTTTGATCTCTTCTTCAAACAATTCATTGGTCTTGTATTGGTATTCCACTCGAATTTCTTCATCTCTTGGTTTATAGTATTTTATTTGATTACTTTTTTAATAAAAAAATTCTAGTAATGATAAATCTGAATGAAAATTCCTCTTTCCTCTTCCTTTCCAAAATACCGCTACCACCATTTTGGCTATAAGATCGATAAACTGATTACTGCAGCATTTAAATGATCTATAAGTGGTAGACTCGAGAGGTACGGAATTTATCTTCAATTTTTCCGATCTAAATAAATCATTTATTCGAATCCATAAGAAGATACCTTTTCTCGCCAGCGTAGCGTATACAACACGAACAAAGCCAAGCGTTCCTTTCCACGTGTACTCTAACTTAATTCCTATCCGCTTCCAGTTCTTGCCACACGCTTCTTATATCTGCTTCTAAAGTTCATTTGCACAATTACGACACGTTGGTACGAAGCAATGCCGTGCTAGCAGCGACCATACACACCGACCGTAAAGAGACAGAGATATAGGGCATAATTATACAATTACGTTACGCCGCATTCGCCTTATTGTACTTCCTAATTAGCAATGCTGCTGCTTTCTTTACTTTACGAGATGTATGTAATTTATGACGATTAAGGTAAAGCACTGGACGGTAAGGAAATAGAGGTAGAGGGGGAGGGGGAAGGCTGTAGGAGATGGGAAAGGAGAAAAAAAACGTGGGAAAATCGAACGAACAGACACCTGATCGCTCAGCAATTAGAAAAACAATTTGCTAATCGTCCCGCTGTGTCATTCAATCCGGACTTATGCGGAGTGGTAAAACTTGGATTTTATTGCGAGTAGATCTATTACTTAACGTTTCTCTTAGTCACCAGGCAACGATTAACATAGTATAACAAGTATATGCAGAAATATGCCGGTTATTGTTATTATCATTTCTTTGCTACTGTAGCGGGTTCCTTTGATGTGAACGATGCCTACTAATTGTTATTATGGTGTAATCTAATGTTTCATCTACGTCTTTACATGTTTGTTCTACAATATTACAGCTCAAGTCGCTTGTCACGTTTACATGTCACTCTATTCACTCATATGGATCAGATATACACAGAAAAGGCTTCCTTAATCCATCTTACCTGTGATTTAGAGCATTTAAACTCTTCTCCTAGGAAAGAATAAGTCGTTATTTTTCTCATATAACTCCGTAAAATTATAAATATCCTCATATTATATTCAATAGTAAAGTGTATCAGCTGATATTACCATACAAAATTTGGATGTTCCGGACACTTACGTTGGAAGCCGAAGGCCAGTCCATCCTAGAGCCGAACCAGCGAGTACGATTTCAAAGGTTATATCGAATCTTCTTAAGTTCTTCAAAATTACGTTTAGTCTTTCGATCTCATATTTAGTTTCGTAAATTAATTAGAATATTTCAAGTTTAGCTAGTTTGCCTGAGGTTTTCTGTAAAAACATGTTTTTGTGTAAAAAAGCGGTGTATATATTTTTCTATTTCTCAATATATTTGTTTTCTTCAACTTTACATTTGGTATTTTAATTTAGAAAACATTTTCACTTAATTCAAAACAAATAAGTCAAAATTTTAATTCAAAGAACTCAGTTAAAAATTTTAACGAGCCTGAGATTTTCCGTATATATATATATATATATATATATATATATATATATATACAGTGAAATCTCCCTTGCACGGACACCAACGGGACCAACTGAAGATGTCCGTTCAGGAGGGGTGTCCGCAAAAAAAAATATGTAGTGGATACACCAAAAAATTGTGTTTTAACGAAAAATGAATATATTTAAAGAAACTGGGACATTTAAGTCGTATATGTATATAATTGTTTTTAAAATAAATAAGAAACTTTAAACTTAAGAAAAAAAAGTCTATTTCCTTTAGATATATACATACAAAGTACAATATAAGTACATACATAGATACATAGATGCAGTATGTAATACAAAACAATGAAATGAATAGTCACTTTAAGGACGCACAAATTCATATATTGTTGTTTGTCTTCTATTTTTCTTTAAAACGGCGTCTTGAAATCGTATTTCTAATTTAGAAAGAAGCTCCAAAGACTCTGTATCTCCGTGATTTTCGACAAAACTTTTGAGATGCTTGGTCAGGACAATAGCTTTACCATAATTTGGGATAGCTTCTGTTGGCACTGGAATCGACATCAGAATCTTCCGTTCTTGTATTTCAACTGGATTTGCAATTTCTTGTTCTGAATCTGTATCTTCAACATACAAGTCTTCATCTACGTTCAAAAAATCATTAAGGTTTTCATTATCCGTCAATTTCGATAAATTCTTATTTTCGAGGATATCTGAAAGTACACTAAGAGGCAAATCATCTTCTAGATGAGATGTATCAGCCTCAGTTAACTGGTCTTCACTTTGCATATTTACATGATTAAATCCTGCTTTGCGGAAGCTATTTTGAACTGTCTCTTTGGTTATTTGGTCCCAAGCGGTTTTTGCCAAATAAACTGCATCCAGTGGTGTAATTTTCTTTACTAACTCAAAAGCCGTACCAGCAGTTTCAATGTTTACTAGCAGATGTTTGAGTATTGGACTTCGGTAATAAGTTTTAAAATTCTCTATAATCCCCTGGTCAAGTGGTTGACAAGCTGATGTACAATTAGGGGGTAAAAATAATATTTTTATATTATTTAAGCGAACGTCTTTCGGATGAGATCCCGCATTTTCTAAAAATAACAAAATAGCCATTTCTCAATCTAGGGCTTGCAACCACTCTGTTATAATTTATCCTGTCATCCAAGCTTCCTTATTGTATTTCCAAGTTACAGACAGGTTATTTATATTAATGTTTTTAAAAGCTCTGGGTTTAACTGCCCTACCAATGATTAGGAGTTTTTCTTTTTCACCCGCCATATTTGCTCAATGCAAAATTGTAAACCTCGCTTTGGGATACTTACCCCCAACACATTTTTCCTTCTTTAATGTGACCGTTTTGTCGGGTAGAGCCCTAAAATACAGGCCTGTCTCATCGGCATTATAGATGTCTCTCGGTGAATATCCCTTAATCAAAGAAGGACATTTTTTTAAACACGATGGGACATCTTCAGCATTAACCGAAGCTCCTTCTCCCGAAATCGCTTTAAAACTTATATTGCGGCAGATTCTAAATTTATTGAGCCAACCAGAAGAAGCACTGAATGTAGAATGTACCAAAGAAGCGGCTATTTCTCTTGCTTTACATCGTATTAGCGGACCTAAAAGAAAAAAAAATGTTTGCGTTTTTGTCACGACAAACCTATTGGTCATCTCACTTTTTTTATCTATTTTAGAATTTAATATGAAAAGAAAATAAACAAACCAAAATATTTTATAGTCTTACTCACAGTTAAATTACGTATATGTCAATTATTTCCAACAGAATTTAAAAATTAAAGAATTACGCTATAATTATAATAATCCTAGTTATATATCTATTTTTCAACGTTTAGTGGTTAATTCTAATTAAATATATATTGAGTATTATCTATCTTTTCAGGCTTAATATTTCATGTTGATTTGCATACCCATTAATTCGAGATTTGGACATTTTATGAATAGATTTCACAAACTACTTAGCATACTATTTACCGTAATTACCATTGAATTATAAATTAAGTGTGTAACAGCGACCTACTTATCTCACAGTAACATCTCTGAATTTTGGTTAGAAGAATCTAGAAAGATATTTTTTTTCTTCATATTGTATTAGATATAACGACAAACGTTTGCAGCAAGAAAGAAGTTGTATGTATCAAATTCAAAAGATTGGCAATGCTAATTCTCATGACTTCAAACTTTAACATCTCGTTCTCCAGATATATGCATCTAGAAAGTCCACTATTTGTACAAGGATTTGTGTGAAAATTCAATTACCTTCGGTTATTAGAGTGTACAGGGTGTCTCAAGACGAATAATGCAGACTTCCGTATATTATAGTATCGTTCGTTTAAAGTAAGAAAACGAGAAAAAAGTGTAGACATTTATCTAATTCTCGATGCTTGTTGAAATTGTTATTAGTCAGTGCTAATTCAAACAAAAGAATTATATTTTCTCATATGTATTTATTAAGCAGAATGGATCATGACGAATTTTGGTTAGAAGGATATAGAAAAATATTTTTTTCTTCATATTGTATTAGATATAACGACAAACGTTTGCAGCAAGAAAGAAGTTGTATGTATCAAATTCAAAAGATTGGCAGTGCTAATTGTCATGACTTCAAACTTTAACATCTCGTTCTCCAGATATATGCATCTAGAAAGTCCACTATTTGTACAAGGATTTGTGTGAAAATTCAATTACCTTCGGTTATTAGAGTGTACAGGGTGTCTCAAGACGAATAATGCAGACTTCCGTATATTATAGTATCGTTCGTTTAAAGTAAGAAAACGAGAAAAAAGTGTAGATATTTATCTAATTCTCGATGTTTGTTGAAATTGTTATTAGTCAGTGGTAATTCAACCAAAAGAATTATATCTTCTCATATGTATTTATTAAGCCGAATGGATCATGACGAATTTTGGTTAGAGGAATATAGAAAAATACTTTTTTCTTCACATTGTATTAGATATAACGACAACGTTTGCGGCAAGAAAAAAGTTGTATATATCAAATTCAAAAGATTGGCAGTGTTAATTCTCATGACTTCAAACTTTAACATCTCGTTCTCTAGATATATGCATCTAGAAAGTCCACTATTTGTACAAGGATTTGTGTGAAAATTCAATTACCTTCGGTTATTAGAGTGTACAGGGTGTCTCAAGACGAATAATGCAGACTTCCGTATATTATAGTATCGTTCGTTTAAAGTAAGAAAACGAGAAAAAAGTGTAGATATTTATCTAATTCTCGATGCTTGTTGAAATTGTTATTAGTCAGTGCTAATTCAAACAAAAGAATTATATTTTCTCATATGTATTTATTAAGCCGAATGGATCATGACGAATTTTGGTTAGAGGAATATAGAAAAATACTTTTTTCTTCACATTGTATTAGATATAACGACAACGTTTGCAGCAAAAAAGAAGTTGAATGTATCAAATTCAAAAGATTGGCAATGCTAATTCTCATGACTTCAAACTTTAACATCTCGTTCTCTAGATATATGCATCTAGAAAGTCCACTATTTGTACAAGGATTTGTGTGAAAATTCAATTACCTTCGGTTATTAGAGTGTACAGGGTGTCTCAAGACGAATAATGCAGACTTTCGTATATTATAGTATCGTTCTTTTTAAGTAAGAAAACGAGAAAAAAGTGTAGATATTTATCTAATTCTCGATCCTTGTTGAAATTGTTATTAGTCAGTGGTAATTCAAACAAAAGAATTATATTTTCTCATATGTATTTATTAAGCAGAATGGATCATGACGAATTTTGGTTAGAGGAATATAGAAAAATACTTTTTTCTTCACATTGTATTAGATATAACGACAATGTTTGCAGCAAAAAACAAGTTGTATGTATCAAATTCAAAAGATTGGCAATGCTAATTCTCATGACTTCAAACTTTAACATCTCGTTCTCCAGATATATGCATCTAGAAAGTCCACTATTTGTACAAGGATTTGTGTGAAAATTCAATTACCTTCGGTTATTAGAGTGTACAGGGTGTCTCAAGACGAATAATGCAGACTTCCGTATATTATAGTATCGTTCGTTTAAAGTAAGAAAACGAGAAAAAAGTGTAGATATTTATCTAATTCTCGATGCTTGTTGAAATTGTTATTAGTCAGTGCTAATTCAAACAAAAGAATTATATTTTCTCATATGTATTTATTAAAGAGAATGAAACATGACGAATTTTGTTTAGGAGAATATACTAAAATAATAGGAATACTTTAAAAGCTACTGAAGACACAGGCTCACTTCACAAGTCACTTATTCTAATCCTTCCAAGCGAACAAAGGAAATTAATACCTTCAGCAACATGTCCTTAAATTAAATGTCCTCTCTGTATTAAACGAAGCAAACAAATTCTTAAATCGCGTGCGTAATTGCGAAACTAAAAAATAAATAATGCAACAGCCAAAGCAGAGGCGTATAATCTTTATTAAAATCTATATATCGACCGCAATAATTATTATTGTAAAAGAGAACAACGTCGTTACGTCATATTCAGTAACAATTTAACGCTGCCGCTGCTCTATCCGAAGATAAATGAAAGAATTTAAAAAGTCAAGGTGCCCATGATCCTAACGGCAGCACAACAATCGCAGCCGTTCGCGCGCCACACGAAACATCGCATCTGAAACGAATTGAACGATTTTTAAATTAATTACCTTGTAGTCTTTTATTGTTGCGATCGTTCTCCGCTCGACTTAAAAGTGGAAGTCCCTCAAGACGCGTAACAATTAAAGAACGCCATAATTCATCGGCGACTACCTTTATTTCTTGTAGCATATAAACGCTTCAAATTCCCAAATGTCAGCGAATTTATCTTTCTAGCTTGTGGATTAATTTTGGCGTCCGCGGAAAAAAAAATCGGGTGTGGTGCACGTTTGCGAACTTATAATAATATGTATGATATATATTTTTTGTTTATCTAATAAATATTGCGCTGGAAGAAACTGAAATAGTTCAAGTTTAATCTCTAGCAAAGTCATTGTTATTGATTCGTATACCTTAGAGATGTTAGACACGCGTGAACTTTATCCTAAGGTCGCACCGCGTATTTGATAATTGAGAGCAATTTGTGTAATGATAGAGTCTGCAGTCCTTTTCCTATGTAGCTATTGTCATGAAGTTAAAGTATACGTATAGTGCGTTTTGCGATACGCTGATTCGAATATGAGAGCAACCTGAATTATATCCGGTAGACATCATTGGTGTGGTTTTTTACTTTCTTCTACTCTTACTGTCCTTCTGCGGATAGTCGATGAAGATGACACCTTGAAAATTCCAAAAAGTGGTCGCCGTGACCTTTCTGGCTGATGGAACGGTGTTTGCTATCTTCGGAGCCGATTCGTCCGGAAAAGTCCACTGCTTCGACTGTTACTTGGTCTCCGGTATTAGGTGTGGATCCATGTCTCATCCACGGTTACGAAACGCATGAAGGAATTCCTTGGATTGCGTTGGATCCTGACCGGACGCTTCTCCGAAACGGTCACCCGATTTCGATTTTGCTCCGGTGCGAGCAAACGCGCCGGAAGCTTTTTCATATCCAAAATTTCGTGCAGGATATGGCCAACGCGTTCTCCTAAGATGCCTGTTGTCTCTGCTACCTCCTTCAACTTAAATAGTCGATCATCTAACACGACATCACGAATCTTATTTGCTAATTTCATCGTTGGCAGCGGTTTTTGGGCGACGAATAAATTCAGAAAACTAGTAATTTATTAATGAAAGTGCATGTATGCAGCATGCCATTTATGTTTTTACAATCAAAATGTCCAAAAGTGTCTCTTTACTTTTTAAAGATGACATCGGAAAGATGCCCTCCCATTCGGTGTTCACACTCTAACAGCCTGTTATGAAAACTCTGGAAAGCGCGGTGTAGCAAATCTTGGGGAATGGCAGTGATTTCTTGTTGAATGTTCTCCTTCAGTTCATCGATTGTTGCAGGTCGTGTACGGTACACCTTGCCTTTAAGATACCCCCACAGGAAGAAGTCGCACACACTAGGATCAGGGAATCTCGCATGCCATTCAATGTCACCGTTACGTGAAATAATGCGTCTTCTAAGCAATTGACGAATTGTGTGTGTGACGTGGCTCCGTCCTGCTGAAACCACATGTTTTCCATGTGAAGATTAAGCTCGTACAGTCTCGGTGTAAAGAATGTTTGAAGCATTTCAACATATCGAGCGGATGTTACTGTCGCTGCACTACCATCCTCACGTGCAAAAGAATAAGGGCCGATAACACCATGACATGATACAGCACACCATATTGTGACCTTGTCGCTATGTAGTGGTCGCTGGTGTAACTCACAAGGATTGTCCTGGGCCCAATAACGAAAATTCTGTTTGTTTACGAAACCGTTCAGGTGGAAATGGGCTTCGTCTGATGTCCATATGTTACCAACGAAATTCACGTCCTCGTTAATTTTAGCCAATATCTGCCTACTAAACTCCATACGTGACGCTGGGTCTCGTTCATGTAATTGTTGCACAATCTGCAACTTATAGGGATGGAAATGTAATTCGTAAGCTTCGTCGCTTAATCCCTAGCGTAGATGCATGCTGTCGAACGGAGCGGCGAGAACTTCTCTCGATTGCAGCTCTAACAGCCTCAATGTTCTCTGGGGTACGTACTGTTCGAATGCCACCTGGAGCTTTCTTTTTCAAGACATATCCTGTTTCTTCAAAATTACGCACCCACATTGTAGTCGCATGCGCAGATGGGACACGTCCATGACGTCCAAGCTGGTAATGCCGTCGAAATATTCTCTGCGCGGCAGTCGCACTATCACCATTTTTACAAAAACGCTCTCACAGCTACTGCACGTTCCGCACCAGTCCAACGATCCATGATTACTAAATGGCAATGCGTTCACAACAATTGTGCGACGTTACAAACAACTGTCGGCTCTACAGTGCTGACAACTGTAACGTTCAAAATTTCCCGTTCCCCTGCGCCACCCTGTACTTGTGCGACCACGTTTCGACTCGCTCATCCTCGATGGTCGAAAATGACGGAATACATCCACCAGGAACCTCTAGCAAAGTATTTCGAATTTCCGTAGCGGTGTTTCCAACCAGCCAGAAATGTTTTAACACTGCACGAAATTCGATTTTCTCTATTTTTGCGAAATCCCATGACTTACTACATAAGACGCACTCTTAAACAATAATTATTGATAGTAGACGTCTGAAATTTTAACACAACCTTCGTGCGCCATCTCTTGCCGATTCCGGACACAGTTCAGATCACCCTCGTAAGCTGTATGCTGTTGGGTAGTAAATATTATTATTATTATTGTGTTTATACTAATTTAAAAAATAATATCCGAGATATTTACAGAAAATTTTTGCAAGTTGTTTTTATACCAAGATATGTTTTAGCAGCAGATGCAAGGAAATTTCAACAGGGCATCGTACACTAGACATTTCGCCATTAAATTTAACCATAACTTCGGAAACGGTCCCGTTTCGCAGTAAGACAACTTCTCGTTTACCTCTTCATCATAATTCTTCCTCATCCTAAACTTCTGCTGGCGAAATCAAGTTATCCAAACTCGTTTGCTTGGTTAATTTACGTCTTATAATCTTCAGGGAAACTGGTATTGGAGACCATATTCATCTGGTCTGAAACATTACCGACTGGCTCCGGTCCCAACATCACGTTCTTCTTTCACGTAAATTTAAAACGAAAGCCCGTTTCGGGCGAAAAATTTCTCCCAGCTTCCAGGAAACGTGAAATTCCGCAAGACCGTTCGTTGCCTTTTTCCCAGCGCGTCCGAACAGGTTACATTTTTGCGAAGCACCTCTGCATCATATGAATGTCACCGCGCTAGCGGTGATATCTACCCATCTACTATTGCTGGGTGTTTATTATTAAACGGCGAGGTTATTGTTTTGCAAAAAAAATCATTCGACAAAGTAGCGTGTTGAGAACGTCGACAAGGCGGCCTACGATTCGCTTGCACTGGACCGTTATAAGCGATCGGTTCGTTTATTTACGCTTACGCGTACGCTGCAATATCTCCGTTTCACTTCGCGAGTGGGCTAACGTCGAAGAAAATACGAAAAAAAACGGGCTAAAAATGAACAGGGAGTCGAGCATGAGTAATATGGAGAATTAAAATGACACGAATGCGTAAATACAGTTATAAATACTTTGCATACTCTCAAAACGGTTCAGTTATAAGGCGTAGAATGTCTGCAAGGTGATATTTTGTAAATATCGCGTATGTTCATTTCTGTTTGTAGAATATTACATGAGGTAATTCCAAAGTATTACGTTTTTGAGTAAAATGCTTTGAAAATTTCATAAATTTAATCTGTTTTAATGAATAATGCTACATAATAGCATAAGAGAAAACCACACCATGCAAACATATGTAAGTTATAGGATATTATGAAACAACAGGGTTATCCACATCATTTAATAAGGGATGTATAGGGTTAATACACAGATACCAGAATTGTGGTAAATATAGGCAGAACAGAGGAGCTAGACAAGGCTGCTATGTGTCCCCAATATTATTTAACCATGCCATTATAAAGCAATGCACAATAAAATGCGCCATAGGAATACGCTTCGACCAGAACACCACCTTAAATTATATCTTATATCAGGAATTTAACATGTTTCTTCCAGTTCAATTGGCCATCAATGATCAGTTCAAAGAATCTTGCGTTCTCGCCATATCGTGTGTATTCAACCACTTCGCAAATCTAACTATTTACCACATCCCTTCTGCTGGGCGAAATTAAACACGTGCAGTTCTTGGAAGAAAGTATAAGAGAAACCAATGTAAAAGATTTATCTCTCTGAGAATCCGTTGGTTTGCTGACTTCAAACGTGGTCGTAGAGACACCGATGATGCAGAACTCCAAATGAGGCGGTAACACTAGAAAACATCAAAAAAATCCACGAAAATCGTTTTGAATGATCGAAAAGTGAAATTGCGTGAGTTAGCTGACATCGTAAAGATATCAAAAGAACGTATTGGCTTTATATTACATGAGCATTTGACTATGAGAAACCTCTGTTCAAAGTGGGTGCCGCGTTTGCTCACTGTTGACCAAAAACAAGAACGTGTTGATGATTCTGAGCAGTGTTTGGCCATGTTTAAAAGTAACAAACTGGAATTTTTGCGTCGATATGTGACAATGGATGAAGCATGGATCTATCACTTCACTCCGGAATCAAAACGATCGTCATCTGAGTGGACAGCAACTGGTGAACCTTGTCCAAAGCGCCCGAAAGCACAACAATCGGCTGGAAATGTTATGGCCTTGGTATTTTGGGATGTGCGTGGTGTAATATTTATCGACTATCTTGAGAGAGGAAATACCATCAACAGTGAATATTATATAGCGTTATTGGAGCGTTTGAAGGCCGGAATTGCAAAGAAACGACCGCATATGGCAAAGAAAAAAATTTTGTTTCATCAAGACAACGCACCGTGTCACAAGTCAATCAAAACAATGGCAAAACTACACGAATTGAACTTCGAATTGCTCCCACATACCGCAGACCTCAAAAAAATGCTCGCCGGTAAGAAATTTCGCACGAATGAAGAGGTTATCGCTGAAACTGAGGCCTATTTTGAGGCAAAAGATAAATCGTTCTACAAAAGTGGTATTGAAATGTTAGAGCGGCGCTGGAATGATTGCGTTGCTCTTGATGGAGATTATGTTGATGAATAAAGCTAATTTTGAACCAAGAAAACCGTGTTTTCTTTGACGCGGGACTTTTCAGCCCGTGTGTTACGTCTACATATAGACTATAATTAAATATATGCAAGAAATGAAATATATGCACTTTGGATATAATCAGGTCTCTAGTCATTACACTTTTCACATGTTTTCAAATCTTTAGAAACGGATACCGTCTCGATTAGTCCTCTTGCGGCAATTTTGGTTTTAGAATCGTATTCTGCACGATTGGAGATAATATTTCGTGGCCCTTGAACTTCGACAAAATTTCAAAGGGTACCAAAATGTGCGTTGGCCAGTGTTATACAATATATCCTTTGCGCTACGTGTCTAAACACGCATCTGTTAGAAGGCATCCAATCCATCTCCGTGGGAGGTTGTCCTCGCCCATTAAAAACCAATTCTCAAACGGTCGTATAATCGGTCTTAATACGTCGGACGCAGAAATATGCCGCGCATTTAACGTCCAATAAGCCGTAATATTCCGAACGTATCGATCGCATTAGTCGGCATTCCTTCCGCTGAAAACGGCCCACAAGTGCCCCGGTCGATCCGTCTATCGGTAGATCGATACGCAATCTTGATTATTGTCCGCACTTGCGGCCATATCTACGTGCCCGATACCCGTATATATCGGACGGATATAATTTTTATTACTTACGTAGACGTTACGTTTATGACATAATGGCGTCGCCTGAGAAATTAGCCTTAATACTATTGAGTCTCGGGCGGAATGTTCAATTGGTCGATCGTTTCTAGCGACTATTTCGCACCGTACTCGCCGAGGGACGATTCGGACTGGTCGACTTGGTCGCCTTATACGGGAAACGGAATAGAAATGGACGTTGCGTGCGTGCCTTTACGTCAAACGAAGGTATATTGGCGTATTACGTTGGGAAACGATGCCATCCTTCTCAGGATTTCGTTTAAGTTAGTCGATACTATTGCAACTAACGAGAAGAAAGCCTCGTAAGCAAATTTGACGATGAACTAATGCAAACCCAAGCATAAACGGAAAAAAGCCTATGGTAAACTTTTCGGAACTTCGAAAATACCAGAAATTGAACCAATCACTTAAAATTGTATTGAAAATAGCAACAATAACAACGTCGTACTAAAGAATAAAGAAAAATTGCGAGGAAATTATACCGAGAACAAAAATTGGCAGTATGTACAAAAACTAGTAACTGTCACACCTGTTATAAAATAGTCTTCAATCATGTAAGTTTTGTGCGCTATGGGAAAAACCATTGTTGGAAAATTACTTAAAATACCGGAGACATGTTTATGCGCGCCCTCTCTGGCTTAGTAATCCATGTATTGCTCGGAAGATGGGTTGGGAAACTGTACCCGCTTGTTTTTGGCTGTGTTTGAACACACGGCAGACGAGTGTTTTATTCTTTTAGCGCTAGTTAGGGCCAAGGAATATTCACTTGAGCTGTAACGTTAGATATGGTGATACTAGCGGAAAGGGAATTGCAATGTGTTGGGCAAAGAAATCTCTCGAATCCACGCTCATGATGCCATGTAGGCAGAAACGTGTGTTAGCGTTTTTGTCTCCTCACATTAACACATGCGCTGAAAAATCCCGGGCCTAACACATAGATGACGCTAGTTTTATTGCAGTCACCTTTCTCTCAGTTAGTACTAACCTTCAAAAGACAGCTGTTAAAATTTCATGATATTCTATTCATTAGTTTGTGAGTTATTGTGCTAAGAATCACGCTACTTTTGTTATTTTCAAAACAATGGATCAAAAACAATTTCGTGTTTTATTTTTTCACTGCTTCTTGATGGGAAAAAAAACCGTTCAAGCGAAGCAACGGTTTGAAAAGTGTTATGGGGACTCCGCTCCATCAGAAACAACAATAAAACGTTGGTTTGCTGACTTCAAACGTGGTCGTAGAGACACCGATGATGCAGAACGCAGTGGACGTCCAAATGAGGCGGTAACACCAGAAAACATCAAAAAAATCCACAAAATCGTTTTGAATGATCGAAAAGTGAAGTTGCGTGGGTTGGCTGACATCGTATATTGCATGAGCATTTGACTATGAGAAAGCTCTGTTCAAAGTGGGTGCCGCGTTTGCTCACTGTTGATAAAAAACAAGAACGTGTTGATGATTCTGAGCAGTGTTTGGTTAAATGTTTAAACGTAACAAATCGGAATTTTTGCGTCGATATGTGACAATGGATGAAACATGGATCCATCACTTCACTCCAGAATCAAAACGATCGTCATCTGAGTGGACAGCAACTGGTGAACCTCGTCCAAAGAGCCCGAAAGCGCAACAATCGGCTGGAAAGGTTATGGCCTCGGTATTTTGGGATGTGCGTGGTGTAATATTCATCGACTATATTGAGAGAGGAAATACCATCAACAGTGAATATTATATAACGTTATTGGAGCGTTTGAAGGCCGAAATTGCAAAGAAACGACCGCATATGGCAAAGAAAAGAATTTTGTTTCATCAAGATAACGTACCGTGTCACAAGTCAATCAAAACAATGGCAAAACTACATGAACTGAACTTCGAATTGCTCCCTCATCCACCGTATTCGCCAGATTTGGCTCCCAGAGACTACTGGCTGTTCGCAGACCTCAAAAAATGCTCGCCGGTAAGAAATTTCGCACGAATGAAGAGGTTATCGCTGAAACTGAGGTCTATTTTGAGGCAAAAGGTAAATCGTTCTACAAAAGTGGTATTGAAATGTTAGAGCGGCGCTGGAATGATTGCGCTGCTCTTGATTGAGATTACGTTGATGAATAAAGCTAATTTTGAACCAAAAAAAACGTGTTTTCTTTGTTAGGCCCGGGACTTTTCAGCCCATGTGTTATATAATAATCTCTTAGTATGTTCTTATCTCTATTTTCTTTTTATTGTACAATTGGAATACTTCAATAGTTATTATTATGCATGAATAATCTCGTGCAGAGAATTAGAAACGTACGAAACGATATTTATGAAAAAGAATAGAAACTTATTCAACAGAGGGTCACCCCCGATTACACACTCGAGTCTGATTGATTTATTACTATAATGCCCTGTTAAAGATACGGTTCGTTTTCGTTCCATCCTTTCATGAAACTACACACATGCCTCGAGACCACCCAATAGATTGTAAATATGTTTTAAGAAATTTTAGAGCCTGCGTAGAAAATAATTTGCATGTGTGATACAGTTTTTACATTCAGTCGGTAGCACGGTTGACAATCGGAGTCCACGTGCTCCCGAAACGCAGCGTTCCGAATAATTAATTCATTTGTGTGGAGTGGAGTTTACTGCTATACCTGTGAATTATACAACCACACAATCCTTGCAATCGTTATTTATTAATAATATGAATAAGTTTAAATATTTGCCTGTCATTTTTAAGCATCATTTATATACATTTATTACTATATACAATATACATGTATCATCGGCATAGGTGTATATATTCCCAGTAATTTTTGTTTTGGGGATGTCATTAGTAACTAGAGGCCGTCTGTCTACTGTCATCGTCAAGGGCACCCTGAGAAGGGCTGTTGCTTGCCAGAGCAATCCTGCTTCTGTGATTTGTTGTCTGACGCATTTGCCTTATAAGCTATAATTTTCTGCGCAGAAGGGGGTGCGCAGTAGACCTGCTCTTATTAGATATGTTGTACGGCGTTTTTGAGTGTGATATCTTTGCGAGACCACGTTGTTTTTTGGGGTATTTGATGTATTTTTTATACAGTTTGTTTCTTTTTTAAATTCGTTTTATTATGTTATCTGTTAAACGGGACTTACTTTTTCTTTTATTGCATGTTTGTCTAATATTTGTTATACCGTTTTGGATAACATTTCGAATGTGTTGATCTCTTCACAGCTATAGCAGTAAACTCCACTCACACAAATTAATTAATTATGCGGAACGCAGCGTTTCGAGAGCACGTCGACTCTCATTGTCAACCGTGTTACCGGGTTGACAATTGTACATCCACACAGTCCTTGCAATCGTCATTTGTGTTGATCTCTGTTTCTTGCAACTGTATAACTTCTCTGTTTATATCTTTATAATTTATTTTGTGTATTTTTAAGCATCTTTTGTATTCTTATCTATAAATTACTTAAATTAAACAACTATAAATTGTAAATTATCAAACAGACCATTTCAGGAGATTTCTTTACATTGAGTAGTACATATCGACAATATTGTGACGTAGGGGGGATTAGGGAGCTGTTTTCATGAATGGAAAGATTTGGTCGGGTTCCCATTATGTATTTTTCAGCCACATCTGACTTTTTTATAATCTAACTACTAACTACCAACTGCACACACAAATAACTTGTATTTTCATTGTCTTTCCGCCCTTCCAACAGTTCCCCTGTCCATTCCCGCAACGCCACGGATTTGGATGATACAGCAGAACGTGTGACACACTGCACTTGGGGAATGACAACATCAACGTATACAAAATACCTGAAATATGCGACAATATATACCTTTAATTCACTCAAATACTAACTAACACCTTCGAAATATTTCCAGAAACAAATTATATTATAAACGAATCCTATACGCACGACAAGTTCATAATCAAACATCCCAAAGTGTATACACCGATTACCTCCGGACAACTGTTACATATACATCTAAATGTGGGTACATGAACGTTCTTCGATCAACAGAAAACGCTAATTCCGAGGTCATCGTCTATGCGCAACACATACACACGCACACGTCGATACACATACTCGCCTTATAATACCGCGTCTCTCTCTCTTTTTCTGCGCTCCGCAGCTATCTCGGGCGTGGTCCATTCTTCTGGATACATCGCGAAGGGAACTTAATTTACGTACTACAGCAAGCTTTCGATCCGAACGATAGATAAGCCGATCTAGTTGGCCGCGTCGTTCTTTTTTTTTTTTTTGGTTTCGCTTCTTCGTTTTCGTGATGGGTTCGCGGCGTGAAATGTGTGGTTGGATGTTAGCAGATTGGTAGGCTGAAATGCGCGAACTTTGTACTTACGTCATAGTTGGTTATGACGTATGTTTGCAAAAATAATAATTGCCAAATTTTATGAGGTTATTATCATCTGTAATACATGTTCTTGGTTTCGTAACATTTTAATCATTGATGCATTTAAAAGACAAATCTTGGGTGGTTATAACCAATACGATTGATTATTATATTGACAGTGGTTACTCCTACTTAGGGGATAGAGCTGAATAGGCTAAACTAGTCATTAAATATTTTATTAACAACATTCTTTGTAACTCTAACAATATAGTTGTCATATGAGAAACCCTACTTTTAAATCAAAATGTAGAAAATATTCAAACAAGAAAGAAGCGTTTAGTCTAATATACGTTACTAATGATACATTAAACGAAATATGTATATTTATTTTATTTATGTAACAAACATATATCTAACACATGGGCTGAAAAGTCCCGGGCCTAACGAAGAAAACACGTTTTTTTTTGGTTCAAAATTAGCTTTATTCATCAACGTAATCTCCATAAAGAGCAACGCAATCATTCCAGCGCCGCTTTAACATTTCAATACCACTTTTGTAGAACGATTTATCTTTTGCCTCAAAATAGGCCTCAGTTTCAGCGATAACCTCTTCATTCGTGCGAAATTTCTTACCGGCGAGCATTTTTTCGAGGTCTGCGAACAGCCAGTAGTCGCTGGGAGCCAAATCTGGCGAATACGGTGGATGTGTGAGCAATTCGAAGTTCAATTCGTGTAGTTTTGCCATTGTTTTGATTGACTTGTGACACGGTGCGTTGTCTTGATGAAACAATTTTTTTTTCTTTGCCATATGCGGTCGTTTCTTTGCAATTTCGGCCTTCAAACGCTCCAGTAACGCTATATAATATTCACTGTTGATGGTATTTCCTTTCTCAAGATACCGAGGCCATAACCTTTCCATCCGATTGTTGTGCTTTCGGGCGCTTTGGACGAGGTTCACCAGTTGCTATCCACTCAGATGACGATCGTTTTGATTCCGGAGTGAAGTTATGGATCCATGTTTCATCCATATCGACGCAAAAATTTCGGTTTGTTACGCTTAAACATGGCCAAACACTGCTCAGAATCATCAACACGTTCTTGTTTTTGGTCAACAGTGAGCAAACGCGGCACCCACTTTGAACAGAGCTTTCTCATAGTCAAATGCTCATGCAATATAAAGCCAATACGTTCTTTTGATATCTTTACGATGTCAGCTAACTCACGCAACTTCACTTTTCGATCATTCAAAACGATTTTGTGGATTTTTTTGATGTTTTCTGGTGTTACCGCCTCATTTGGACGTCCACTGCGTTCTGCATCATCGGTGTCTCTAGGACCACGTTTGAAGTCAGCAAACCAACGTTTTATTGTTGTTTCTGATGGAGCGGAGTCCCCGTAATACTTTTCAAGCCATTGCTTCGCTTGAACGGTACTTTTTCCCATCAAGAAGCAGTGTAAAATTAAAACACGAAATTGTTTTTGATCCATTGATTTGAAGATAACAAAAGTAGCGTGACTCTTAGCACAATAACTCACAAACTAATGAATAGAATATCATGAAATTTTAACAGCTGTCTTTTGAAGGTTAGTACTAACTGAGAGAAAGGTGACTGCAATAAAACTAGCATCATCTATGTGTTAGGCTCGGGACTTTTCAGCCCATGTGTTATACAGTACGATATGCGAAACATGAAGTACATTAAATTAAAATATGTCTCTATCGAAAAAAATAATCGGATAGGACAATTAAAAATATATTTAATTTGTGAAATCGCAGTGATACGGAGGAATTCTTAAAACGTCATGTCCATGTGCCTGAGTAATTTGTCAATAACATAAACTTTCTCTTTTTCTGTCACTTGGTTATTTCGAAAAATTCAGTGTTATTCATTGTATTTTCATAGGTGGTGTCATTATTATTTAGCCACGCAATAATGTTTTTTTTGAACCAACCTAGATTTCGATAGCATTGTTCATTAAAATTATTGATGGTCTTTCCAAATTACTTTGTACATAAATCGCATGATAATACCCTGTATTTGATTTTGAGGCAAATATAAAGTTTGCATTTAGTACAAAGTCGCCTCTAGTACCTGCATGCAACACAATAAATCGTATACCATCATAACCTCCGGGTTTTCTGACACTTTTTTATATCGCCATCCTACCATGATTTCCTTTTACTTCTCTTTGAAAATATCCAGATTCCGTCTAAGTATACGATATCTCTTTTTAAAGGTGATGTGAAGATTTGATTAGAAGGAAAGTCGTAATGTTAAAGTATCATTCCTCTCGATAAGAGTTGTGGGGTTATCATCTTTCTTTAAACTTACATTCCAAAAGATGGAGTAAACGTCGCAGTGAGGAAATGCTATGTAAAATATTTCTAAGTTCCGGCACTTCTTGTAACAATTTTACTGTTACGTGTTTTTCTATAAAATTATATTAAATTAGAATTGAAATTTAATAGTGTAAATCAACTTATTATCGTTGTACATCTCATAAATTACTTTGAAGCATCAGTCTTGACTTTGACAGACCTGTTGAAGTACTGGATGAAGAAACAGCAGGTGTAGTTTCTTTCTCCTGTTTTATGTTGTGGACGGTACTCATTGAAATGCCCAGGGCATTTGCAACTCTCTACAATTTACAAGATACTAAATTTTGATATATTTATTCTATGAATAACAGGACTTCCATTTCCCTTTTCCTTCACGAAATACACTAGCAAAAGACAAACTAGCTCTCGCCAACAAACACTAAGTCGTCGACCAGGCATTTTCAACTGTAACCTCTAAAAAAGAAAGTGTTCGTAAGCTTCTTTAGCAGCTCTAGACTTTCCAAAAAACTAAACAATTTACTTCACTATAGCTCTGAAAAGAACCTTTCAAAAGCAAAAGAAATAGTGAAATTCGATAAAAATAATTCCTATTATTTACATATATTTCAAAACACCCTGTACTAATGGCATTTGTTTAAACTTTTTAGGAATTTTTGAACTGAAATTCTAACCAAGCTGGGTTAAAACCGCGCTTAAAAAAATCTTATTATAAATGCGTTACAAACTCTTGAACTTTAGTGTATACGCGCCGTACCATAGCCATGTACTAGCGTTCGCGATCGAGATGCAAGAGAGATCATTCTAAGGCGTTGGTAACGGGACCCAAGGCCCCAGAGCCACACCGTGCCCTCGGGCTATGGACTTTCCTCTCTAGAGTTTGTGCGAGAGTCAGCGAAGGCCGTCGCGGACGCGGTTGAAAGCAAGCGACTGACGGATTCGCGCAGACCGCAGCCCGGTCCGCATCGTCCAGAATCGCGGTTCCTTTAAGCGTGCTGGTAATCGCATCGCTGCGTATGCATACAGACGCCTAGAGGCTCTTGCGATTTCGGTATTACACGAATGCGGATTGGTTCTCGATTGAATGGTGGTATTTGCTTTGATTGTTGTAATAAATAATGCTTTTATTTATAAAAATGTAAATGAAAGAAATTGTGTTTGTCTTTAGCCCGTCGACTGAAATTGTTACCTAATTTCCTTAGAGGCGTTCCGTATTTACTTAATTAAAATACTATATATATTTATATGTATAGATATATTTCCTTGGAAAGCGTGAAGAAATAGAAGGAGTTGTTTGTTTTGGGGAAAGGAAAGTAAATTATTCTACTTTACTTGGTCCAAGTAAAGTAGATTCTTGAACAAAGCTTGGAACAAAAAGAAAATAGTGTCCCATTGAGCATAATGATCTTCTTTACTTCAGGTTTTAGGTACTTTACATGTTACGATATCCTTTACTTGGTCTGCTTGCACTTCTTCTTCCTAAACATCTATAAAATCTCGCTCTGACTGGCAACTTCGTCACTTGCAGGCACAACCTTTCACTCTTCTGAAAAATATCATCTCTTGTGTCTGTATCGTGCTTTCTTGTTTTTTCGTTGTTGTCCTTGTTTCACTACCGTATAAGAGGTTTGGCACTGCTATCGTCTTGTAGAATTTTATGTATGTATCCTTTGTTGTTTTGTTTTTAGCGTTCAGCTGTTTGTTCTACATCAATATGTGAATTTATTCAATTTTTCTTATTTCTTTATTTCTATCATAAGATGTCTAATAGGCTGATTCCGCGGTAATTTTGAGAGTTATTCTTGTCGCCTTTTTCACGCGTTGAAACTGTTTGTTGTTTTTAATTTATTTAAGGCAGCAGTCCCGAAGCAGTTTTTCATTTCCGTTACATCTTTTCCATAACATCCAATTACTTGTGTGGTCAGCTTAGAGTTTTATTGAATCATTATAGTCCGTGGTTGTTCATAAGAGGCTTTGGACTCGTCAGTTTTTCCTTCAGGTGTATAGATACCCATCAATATTCAATGTCACATTTCCTATTTCACATCTTATTCTTGCTGTGATAATGAGCATAATGATAGGATGTAAAAAAGCTTCTTCTTCAACCTTATAACTCTCCAAGTGTATGCATTTTTGCACTGTTGCCAATACAATGCCCAATACCACTATGCTTCGTACTTTCTCTCAATCCACTTTCTAACGACAAATGAAGCAGCATAGATTTGTTCCTCGTATTAAAATCAGTTTGAACTCACGTTCAGTCTCGTGGCGTGATGGTAGTACAATGCGCTGGTAACACAGTGGTCATGGGTTCAAATCCTCCCGATGCTGATCTTTCTTCAGGAATTTAATTACGCTGATTACTTGCAAAGAGATTGTAATTTTATCATTACTAATACCAAGGGTGGTTTAATGTTAATTTTAATTTAATTGGTAAGAGCTGTGCCTGCTGAGATATTACGATATATCTACAGACTTTTAACATCTAGGCGTTAAAAGCGATAGAACTACTTAATGGTAGTACAATGCGTCGGTAACGCAGAGGTTGTGGTTTCGAATCCTACCGTGACTGATATTTTTCCAGTTGTTGTCAATGTTAGTCAATTGCAAGAAAATCGTAATTTTATCATTCTACTTCGTTGAATCCACCTAGGTTATGGTCATTTGTAAATCAAAATGGTCACCGCACTAGAATATCTAGAACTATGAGATATAATAACATAAAAGTTGATGGTGTGCCCTGTTTTCGTCTGCATGACTGTGCTGTTCTGTTTATCAAATCTATTCTGGATCTTTTTGCATTTTATGTTTTTTATGCTTGTGTACTTGTGTATCTGTGGAAAATAAAACACTTAATATGAACCGTACCTACACAATTTACGAAATGACAACCCCACCAAGACTCTAATAGCCCTCTCCTGCAGCGCAAACACTCTGTACACCTTCAGGATGACTCCAACGGACTTTGTCACCTCTTACAATCGATTAGAAGCATGCAAAATACACCGACTTAAAAATATCATTTATTTAAAAATTGTAACACCGCGATACCTTACGAAAGCGAACATGTTCGTCTATACCTGCCGATAGACTCAATTAGTGTGATCAATCCTCATTCCTCTAGGCAAGTCGAGCGTTCTACTAGTCCTGCACCAGGAACATGATTAATCTTTAGGTTTATTGAAACGTAACAGACTCTTACAATAACAAAAAAATTCTCTATAAAGCTCTAAATCGCATGCATATGACCTATAACTCTCAAATCAAACACATCGAATTCCGCACAATTTCAAGAATTTGACCTTTTAAACTCGGACCGAACCCAATACTAATCGCTCATAAATTTAATTTCTCCCCGTAACATATATTTATACCGATACACCATTTGTACGCGTACGTAACTATTTGCAATAGGTTTGTTAGCTGCCGTTCGACTCTCATTAGCAGCTCGAATCGATCTAGAAGCGCTCTTAAAGGTGTCATAAGTCACCTAGAGCGCGCGTTCGCCATTGTCCGTAGATGCCCTGCTATCTTCGAACGCCTATATTGCCCAACAAAGCGGATCGAATACGCCGCAGCGATGTAGTGTTTCGCGTACAGGATGGATAAATTAAGAGGTGTGGTCGTGACCCCATTTCTTTTCCACATCGGGCTACCGCAGATACATGTACCTAGTCGCGTTGCCGTTTCTCATCTACCGCTTTTGACCCGACCGGGCGCGCTGTGTGTGTTGTGTTTCGCCGTATGACTCATCGGAACGCGTCTAAATGTCACAGGTAGATCGAAGATTACGGTAACCAGCGAGGACATCGACAAAAATTCGCATTTTTGCGTTAAACGGTTGTAATTTAGAATGAAGTGCTTCTTAAAAGTAAAGAGATTTCAGCAAAAACTAATGGTTTATTTTTGCTCATTTACCTCCGATAACAGCACGAAATTACATACTACTTTAACTTAATTAGCTTAAACAAATTAATGTGATTGAAATATATACGAGATAGGTGCCATAAGAAAGGTGTGGACTACACAGAAACCTTTTCACCTATGCTGAGATAGTCGCGCTTAAGACTCTGTAAATTTAAGTTTAGATATTTCGCACTTAGATGTAACTAGCGTTTCTACATGTCTCTTTAGGCGAAATTGTCCATATGAAGCAACCTGGAAGTTTCATAAAAACCGGTGGGGAAAGTAAAGTGTTACAGTTAAATCGCGCAATATACGGTTTTAAGCAATCCTCTGGAGTTTGGTGCAGAAAAGTTGAGGATGTATTTAAAACACATCTAAAAGAATGTCTGGAAAATAACACCAAGACAAGAAAACGCTGTGAACACAGCTTTCTCATGGTATTAGTGAAATCAATTCACGAGAAAGACATGTGAGACATGAAACGCTAACACACGGATATGTTTCTGCCTTCCCGGCGTCATTAGCGTGGTTTCGAGCAGTTTCATGCTAACACATGTAACTCTCGCTGCTTCTAGCACCATACTTAACTCTACGATACAAATGAATATTCCCGCCGCTAACTAATGCAAAAAAAAAGAAACATTTGTCCGCAAAGTCAGACAGTGGGTACAGTTTCCCACCCGTCTCGTACAATTCGTGGATTGCTCTCTCCCGAGAGGGCGTTTTTGCACCAAAGGCATAGGGAAACTGCACATGTGAATGATTACTGAAGGCTTACCATGACGTATTTATAACACATGGGGAATACCTGTTTCGGATATGTTTGTTATCACTATCAAACGGCGATCTTCTAGCACTAAATCTTCAATAATTGAAATTTGTTGAGGCGTCAACCCGACCATATCTTCCAGGGATTCTTGGCCCAACCGGAAACATTTTGCCCACTTTTTAAAGTTAATATGTTGGGGGATGCGAAGGCATGAAATATTATTATTATATATTAAATCAAAAAACATTGTAAGAATAAAATATTGACAACAGAAAAGATAGTGCCGTGATACAGAAAGGGTTCGAAAAAATTTTCTTTCAAATAAGCTTATTTATTATGAATAGTAAGCCAAACAAACACATGAAGAAAATACTAAGATTAATTTATGGTCTTTTAGATAACTAATGGCCATAATCCAAGAACAACCTCACTGCAGCACTTGACTAGAAATATTCATATAGAATTTTTACAGTACAGTTACCTCCAATTGCATTCATATAGACCCAAAATATCTATCACTAATTTTTGTCAACAAAGACGCATCCCAAAAACACAACACATACAATGCGAAGAAAAAACGAAAGTTCTGTAGCTCAAGCCGTTTGGTACATAAAACTGTTTCAAAAGGCAAAGATTCATTGAAATTATTTCTTGGTATACATACAGGTATATACTGAAATTAAACCATTTTTCAATAATTGAAAGAATCGCATCTTCTACACGTCTTGCGCTACAAAGTTCAAATACTTTGCGTTTTCCCAACAATATCATGTACTGTCTTTCATTCGTGCACCTCCCTAAAATATTGACAAATCTGAAGCATGATTCCTGTATTTTTATTGCTGAGTTTGAAAGGGGTATGAATACGACTGGGGTAACCATAATAATACAACAATATATGATAAAACTTATTCTTTATTTGCAAATGTTTTTATTTCATTAATATGTGCGTTAATCCTTTGCCTTCCCCATTGCTCGTAACCGTCCACTGACTGTTTCTCGTGACACATGTAATGCTTTTGGTAATTGCCATTGAGTTTGAAGAATTATAAAAATTCTACAGACATCTGGCGTCGACAGGGAGCTTTCACTAAAGTGTCTATCACATAAACATTGTCAAAATTGCGAATGATTTCACAAAGACCAGCAGCAAACCTGCCTTCCAATTTAAGGTGAACCACCTTATTAAGATAGCAAACACCCACGGTTGGAAGAACGTGACCACCTTCTTAGCCCGTCAGTATATTCAGTTTCATACATATACCTTGCAGAGCGCCGATTCTATCAAGGTTGTCATTGAACACTTGCCTCCTGCGTTGGAAAAGAAAGAGATCGTAAGTGCCCCGATCAGTAAGCACT
Source organism: Trypoxylus dichotomus (assembly GCA_023509865.1). Classification (NCBI taxonomy): domain Eukaryota; kingdom Metazoa; phylum Arthropoda; class Insecta; order Coleoptera; family Scarabaeidae; genus Trypoxylus; species Trypoxylus dichotomus. The sequence goes on from CM042080.1 coordinate 2,333,852, forward strand.
ACGGTAAAGCGTGTCGTACACTTGATACAAGAGGTAACTCTACCAGCTCGGTATTCATGATCGACGTACTGCGTACCGACATGGAACCCGCCTACAAGATGACTGGTACCTGCAATATGCGAGTCGCTGTATCCCTTATCGAGAGACGCAGAGGACCGACGCAATGTCATCGCTGCTTAGAGTGCTGTACTCTTGCAGCAATGGCCAAGCATGCGGTAACTGTTTGCTCGCTTGGCAAGGAGGGTCCTCGAAACCCTGCTGCTGACCAGGATCATTGACCACCTGTAAGAAGATCGTCTGTTGAATAACGACCAGTTTAGATTGAGATCGAGATACTCGATCCCTTGCCAGCTCCTCCAAATAAGGAATCACGTTAGTACCGCTTTCAACTGAAAACAGATTACCGTCATGGTGTCTCTTGATCGTTTGACAAAATCTGCCGCGAAGAACTGCTACTGAAGCTGAAAGATTCCGGCTTTCTCACTAGAATCCTGATGAGAATCAAATTCTATCTCCGGAAGGGTAAATTCCACAACATTGTGAATGGTCCTGGCTCCTTTGTGAAGCGTATGGAGTCTGAGGTCTTACAGGAATCTTCACTGTATTCCAAAGCCTGGGGAATACCAATTTTACAATACAATTTAGACGGTCGACACCGCATAAGACGTAACTTCTCGATTCTAAAATCGCGGCTGGGCTTTCACAAACACATCTGACCAAAAGCAAGGAATTCTTGAGCACCTGGGGCCTCAGAGGAAAACGCAGGTGATTTCGTTCTCTCGGACTCATTAACAGCAGCAACAAAAGATCACCACGCCAGAACTGAGGTCTAATGAATCTTCACTCTATTCCAAAGCCTGGGGAATACCAATTTTACAATACAATTTAGACGGACGACACCGCATAAGAGGTAACTTCTCGACATTCTAAGATCGCGGCTGGGCTTTAACGAACACGTCTGACCAAAAGCAAGAAATTCTTGAGCACCTGGGGCCTCAGAGGAAAACGCAAGCGATTTCTTTCTCTCGGACTCATTAACAGCAGCAACAAAAGATCACCACGCCAGAACTGAGGTCTAATGAAGCGGCAGAATAGAGTATCTGTGTTCGGTGTATTGGATTTTTTGTCACTGATTGGATACATCTTCATGATGTAACATTACATAAAGTCTAATGTTAGACATACTCCCTTAGGATATTGGGCATTTCGAAGAAAGTATAATGCGAATCCTATTATTAAAGAAGAAGGAGTGGTCGACGCAACGAGATTGCATCATGATTTCCACAATGCACGATGCTAATGTTTAATGTTAACTTTTTCCATGTCATCAATCTAATAAAAAGCAAGTATAAACAAATTTTATTTTAAAAACAATGTCTTTACTTTTTCAATAATATATATTTGTAATAGGTAAAATTATTATTACTAGCAATAGTAGTATACTAGCGGCACTAATAGTAATAATTGCATTGAGGGTGGTAAAATTCCACTGTTCGAAATCCTGCACTAAATGTCTTACAACACTATTTCCTAACCATACAGTTTTATGATCGCACTCCGTACATTCTTATTTCAATTATAAAACAGGAAATGTCTGCCATATTTGCGGTCTACGGTAGCGCGCTCTGCTATTACTAAATTAATAAATAAACTCGAATATCGAAAGTTATCCGCTGTCGCGCATCGAGTTTTTGCTGAAAGATTTCACTTACGAATCCGACTAACAAACCCGAGAGGGCATGTTGTCTTCGGCCAGAAATAATCGTCGATTACATGGTATGTCCGCCGTAGGATATCTTGTGTCCATAGGAAGTATTATAATGAGTGTATAATGTGCTTGGTCTAAGCTAGATTATAGCAAAAGAAATATCAAAAATAAACCTCACGATTCGTCATACTTCTTAGATAATTGCATTATATGACTCAACGGAAGGGAATATACCGGTTAAGATTGGAATAGGGATAGTCTTCCTAATGATTGCGACACAATTCGCAATAATGAATGCAGCAAAATTGTTACGGCATAGAGAGGTTGGGATTTGCATTATTGCCATTTGTTTAAAGATATTTATTCATCGACGTATGTACTTTGGGAGTTCAACCAAATGTTCGATGTGTATTTTTCAATTCTTCTTTAAATGATGATAATTTTTGTGTTCATACCTTCTCTAAATGGGATGTTGATAACACTGGAGATGATGGATTATGAGCTTTTTTTGTACATGGCTGCGTACTTGCTTTGCCTGTTTGGAAGATTAGTAAAATTACTTGCGTACTTAAGAAAACAGACCAATTTAATTCACAGGTATAACAGTAAACTCCACTCACACAAATTAATTAATTATGCGGAACGCAGCGTTTCGAGAGCACGTGAGCTTCCATTGTCAACCGTCTCGGTAACACGGTTGACAATGGGAGCCCACGCAGATAAACTTTATAATATTTACTCGTTATACTCAATTCTTTAATGTTTTTTAAAGTTTTTGAACCTAGAACTGATACCAGCATCTTGCTTAAAGTACCAATTACGAGGGGAGGTCCAGAAGTTCGTGGAATGGAGGGGATGGAGTGGGAAAGAAAACGGAGGGCGCATAACCGGAAAATATTACGCAGCGATATTAGAAAAATTAAAGGAGGTCATCAAGGAAAAACGTCGAGGAAAATTGACCAAGGGTGTGTTGCTCTTGCAAGACAATGCGCCGGTTCACAAGAGCAAAGTTGCAATGGCTGCTCTGAACAAGCATGGCCTTCAATCGATTGTCCATCCACCCTACAGTCCAGACCTGGCACCTAGTTGTATTTATTCAAACTAACTTACTAAAGACTTTGTAGACTGTGTTCTGAAAAGAACAATTACTCGTAAAATGCCGAGAGAAAGTAAAAACAAGGGTGAAGCGAAACTATATATATTAAACTAACACAAGGGCTGAAAAGTCCCGGGCCTAACAAAGAAAACACGTTTTTTTTTTGGTTCAAAATTAGCTTTATTCATCAACGTAATCTCCATCAAGAGCAACGCAATCATTCCAGCGCCGCTCTAACATTTCAATACCACTTTTGTAGAACGATTTATCTTTTGCCTCAAAATAGGCCTCAGTTTCAGCGATAACCTCTTCATTCGTGCGAAATTTCTTACCGGCGAGCATTTTTTTGAGGTCTGCGAACAGCCAGTAGTCGCTGGGAGCCAAATCTGGCGAATACGGTGGATGTGGGAGCAATTCGAAGTTCAATTCATGTAGTTTTGCCATTGTTTTGATTGACTTGTGGCACGGTGCGTTGTCTTGATGAAACAACATTTTTTTCTTTGCCATATGCGGTCGTTTCTTTGCAATTTCGGCCTTCAAACGCTCCAATTGCGCTATATAATATTCACTGTTGATGGTATTTCCTCTCTCAATATAGTCGATGAATATTACACCACGCACATCCCAAAATACCGAGGCCATAACATTTCTAGCAGGTTGTTGTGCTTTCGGGCGCTTTGGACGAGGTTCGCCAGTTGCCGTCCACTCAGATGACGATCGTTTTGATTCCGGAGTGAAGTGATGGATCCATGTTTCATCCATTGTCGCATATCGACGCAAAAATTCCGGTTTGTTACGCTTAAACATGGCCAAACACTACTCAGAACCACCAACACGTTCTTGTTTTTGGTCAACAGTGAGCAAACGCGGCACCCACTTTGGTCAGAGCTTTCTCATAGTCAAATGCTCATGCAATATAAAGCCAATACGTTCTTTTGATATCTTTACGATGTCAGCTAATTCACGCAACTTCACTTTTCGATCATTCGAAACGATTTTGTGGATTTTTTCGATGTTTTCTGGTGTTACCGCCTCATTTGGACGTTCACCGCGTTCTGCATCATCGGTGTCTCTACGACCACGTTTGAAGTCAGCAAACCAACGTTTTATTGTTGTTTCTGATGGAGCGGAGTCCCCATAACACTTTTCAAGCCATTGCTTCGCTTGAACGGTATTTTTTCCCATCAAGAAGCAGTGTAAAATTAAAACACGAAATTGTTTTTGATCCATTGTTTTGAAAATAACAAAGGTAGCGTGACTCTTAGCACAATAGCTCACAAACTAATGAATAGAATATCATGAAATTTTAACAGCTGTCTTTTGAAGGTTAGTACTAACTGAGAGAAAGGTGACTGCAATAAAACTAACGTCATCTATGTGTTAGGCCCAGGACTTCTCAGCCCATGTGTTATGTCCTTCATTTAACCAAATGTCATCGGCATAATATATTCTTCAACCATGTCCCTAATATTATATATAGTGTAATCCCCTAACTAATCAAAATATTTTTTTTTACAGGCACGAAGCCTTTCGAACACATTTCGAATCATTGCCTTTTCTTCGGGTATCAAATTAGGACGACATTATTTTTTGGAACTATTGATATTCCCAGCCATTTTCATATATAAATCGCTTTAGTAAATGAACTAAAATGGAGCTTCGAGATGCCAGCATACATATAACGCTGCAGTACTTCGTACTTTTAATCCGTTAATGAAATGAGGCACCTGCGAGAGACACACGTGATATTGACATCTCTAACCGGATTATAACGATATTTAAAATTTCTTTTCACTTAAAGTATGATAATAGTAATTAGGTTACATTCGGCTGGTTTTGGTGAATGTAAGAGGGTAAACTATATCACCGATCTCTTTACATCACTACAGCATCAGCACTCGATTAGCTTGGGCTACACTTTGATAGAGCTGCAAATAGAACAAGTAATGCGATATTATGTGGTAGTTTAAATTTCGTATGCTACAGAATTCCCAATCGTAGCAACTTATACTGCATGAATCACTATCTGCAATATCCGAACTGTAGTATACTCGATTATTAATAGAAATGAAAGATATAACTTGACGATTACCTTATATGGAAGACATAAAATTAATACCTTCATTAACCAAGAATTACATAAGACTTTAAAAACCATGTCATTCAAAGCGATCGAATGTGTCTCCATCCCGACGATGTTCCCCTTGGTTGGTACCAATAAAACGATTCATATCGTGATTACGCAAGTTCACGTCGTATAATTTTTAAACTTAAAGGAGCGTTGCTAATGCATCTCGAAAGCGAATTCTTCGCGATATATTGGAGAAATTACGTACGTGCATGAGAATCGACTGAACTTTAGAACTTGATGAGTCGAGAAGAAATTTCAGATTGAAATAGTAGTCGTAAATTGTTCGATAAACCCAGAAAACCATTTTGGTAATACTATTTACCATTAAAAGAAGATCTATTTGAATTTGTCGATTTAGCGACTGTAGAACTTCGAGTTCTACGGAGCAATAAAACAATTGAGACAGAAGAAGGCGCCGATATTGAAAAATATAAAGGATGACAAAGGAAATATACTAACTGAGGAAAAAGAGATAATGGAAAGATGGAAACAGTACTTTGAAGAACTCACAAAAATAAAACAAGACGGATACATAAGAGAAAAAGAGCGTAAAACAAAAAACGACGATGAACGTATCACACCAATAAGCGACGAAGAAGTCAGAGAAGCAGTTAGTAAACTAAAACTAGGAAAGGCGGCCGGGGAGGATGGAATCACAGAGACAAAGGTAACGAAGAACTACTTGACCTCTTAAACAACATTATAATAAAAAAAGAAATACCTAAGGAATGGAACATGGGTATAATTATGCCCATATACAAAAAGGGAGACTCTCAGGAATGCTCAAACTATAGAGGAATAACATTAACTAGCATCCCAGAAAAAAGTATTGACAAGAATACTAGAAAAAAGACTCCGAGAGAAACTGGAAACATCACTAGAAGATACTCAACATGGATTTAGAAAAGGAAGAAGCACCCAGGACTTAATATTTGTAATCAGACAATTAGGAGAAAAACTAATAGGGAAAGAAAAGGAAATACATATATGTTTTATAGAGCTTAAAAAAGCTTTTGATAGGGTAAGAAGAGAAGATGTATGGCAGAGCTTGGAAAAGAGAGGTTTAGAGAAAGGAATGATAGACATGATTAAGGCATTGTATAAAAGCAATAAGAATAAGGTGAGAACTTCCAATTCAGAATCAGCTGAATTCGAATCGCAAATTGGATTAAAACAGGGATGCGTATTGAGCCCATTGTTATTCTCTATATTAATAGACGACACTGTTAAAAAAGCTAAACGAAAAGGAAAAATTTGAAAGTAGGAAACTGGAAAATGAATGCAATTAACGTACAGGAACTAATGTTTGCAGATGATATGGTACTGATAGCACACTCGGAAGAGACATTACAGCAAAACTTGAAGATATACCAAGAAGAACTAACAAAGATAAACATGGAGATAAACACGAGGAAAAGAAACACAATGATAATAGCAGCAGAAGAAAGAAAACATAGCATCAAAATCGGGGAAAAAGCATTGGAACAAGTTAAAAGTTACAACTACTTAGGAACAATCATTGAAGACAATGGGAAAATAGAGAAAGAGGTAAATGAGAGGATAGGGAAATCCGCAAAAAAAAAATAACATATTGAGAAATTCGTTTCTGGATAAAAAAGAAATACCAAAAAAAAGTAAAGACAGAGGTGTATAAAAGAGTGGTCAGACCAACATTAACATATGGTAGTGAGTCATGGACAACCACGAATAGGATCAAAAGCAGAGTTACGACCATGAAAATGAGATTCCTAAGAAGAATAGAAGGAGTAACTAGAAGAGACAGAATCAGAAGCACGACAATCACTAATAGTCTGGGTATCAAACCAGTAGAAGTGGTCATAGAAGAGAGACAACTGGGATGGCTTGGACATCTACACAGAATGGAAGAAGATCGAATCACAAAGAGGATATTTGAAGCCAAAACAGAGGGCAAAAACAGAATAGGTAGACCCCGAAACACCTGGAAGGAGCAGGTGTATAGAACATTGGAAAAGAGAAGTAATGCAAATTTTAATTTACTGGTTTTCTCAGAACAGGAACCTGCGGAAGATAAAAACAAGAAATAAATAGTCCGACACCGCAAGGTATAAAGGACATAGGATTTAAAAAAAAAGAACTTCGAACTTTCATGTATAAACTAAAAAGTAGTCGTGTCTAGTACGTCGGTATGGATATACATTTCTGCTGGGTCAAATTGCCGAAATTCCACGCTTCGATTTTTAGGATCGAAAAAATGCGACGTCGTCATTGCTCGAAAATTGGAGGAACTAGAGGTTCGCTTCTTGGTCCGTTGTAATAGTTCCTATGAAGTCTCTAAATCCTCGAAAGAACCATGTTCTAGCTCAACCCGTTCGGACATTACACCATGTCAAAGTTAGAAGAAAATGTTCCTCTTTCCTAAATATGAGATCTCGTAGTGGCCAAAGTAAGAGTGGATAGCGTATTCTAACCAGTTGCAATCGAATCGGCAGATATTTCTTCGTATAGAACGATCTAATCCGATAACAGAAAGGCCGCTGCTAACGCACAAGGTGAACAAACGTAGCACAGTGTCATTTCAGGACCTCGTTTTTTTTTCGAAAATTCCCACATTTTGATAGCTCATGTCTCATTGACGGTTAGAGATATCGAGGTTTGCTACAAAAATTCTTGTTCAACGCGTCGAAATCTACACGGACTATCCGTAGTCGTAGCTGTATCATTCTGTGGTCATTTGAAAGATCTCGACGCGTACTTTCGAATGGTCAAAACCAGAATTCCCTAACTCTAACAGCGACGCTCGAAGTTTGAAAGTTAAACGTTTCTAGAGCATTCGAAACTTTAAAAATGCGTATCATCGGAACGGTTAGAGATATGGAGATGAACTTTCTTTATGGCAGTCTATGCGAAGAGACGCGTCTTTTGATGTCACTCGACTCTATATGAAGCACGTTTAGAACATTAGATTTTCTTTGGTTTACGTTTCAGGTACATAACGGCAATCTCCAATGGACATAGTGTCAAATGTAGCTGTTAATCTAACTGGATATTTGCATTTTTTGTTGTATTTCCGATCAAGATATAAATAAACAAAAACTGAAAAATCTGTGAATTTTTGAAGGGGTGTTAATGGGTAACTTTTTCAAGGTCACAAGTTCTCCAGGCCAGGACGCGATCTCCACAGGGGTGACATTTGCGACCTCCTGGGGGATGGGAGTGGTTTTTATCGGTGCACCTGGTAACACAATTATGTGCAGATTACTGGGGGGAGAGGGGGCATGCACCAGAGGTTTCCCCAATTATATTGTCGTTTCCAGAAACTTTCCAGAACGTGCAGAAACTTTCTAGAACTCTCCAGAAACTGATTTTCTGTAATTGTATTGCGGTTTCTAGAAACATTCCGGAAAATTTCCAGCTGTTATATCTGCTCGGCTACCTGTTATATCGAATCTGGTACCTGATCGGCTTGAGAGTTTCTGGAATATAACCGGAATACAATTAGGGCAAATCAGTTTCTGGAAGGTTCTAGAAGGCTTCTGGAAACCGCGATAAAATCAGAGAAACCGCGAATTAAATCGCGAATAATCCCCACCATGCTCTGCTAGACCCCCCTCACTCCCCAAATAAAAACTCTCCACATTACCGTGCCACCAGGTCCTCCCGTGAAAGTGCACCAAAAACGGTATAGTTTACCCACTGGTGTTTTATTCCATCAGAGTGAATTTCAGCACAAACAAAAATATTTTATTTTCAAGTCTTAACATATTCTACTTACCTCTCAAGTTTCATTAAAATCTGAATTTGTCACCCGGGAACCTTTTCTTGTAAGTTACTGATCGTCTATAACAAAACCGTACTGATGCTCGGGTGTGGAAGGCGTCATATGAAATTGGAAACTATACTCGTATGCCTATAATTAGCAGCGTTAGATCTTCCATACCTTCGGAGAAGTTAAAGGATATACGTTCCCCATTTAAACGCATGACAATCTCGTTCCTGCGCGTAGAGTCTCGATAATACAAGTATTATACGTAAATTTTTGCTTGTTAAAACCTTAGAATTACTTCGTTAAAGACGCGTATGGATCGAACTCCGGACAGGCTTGAATAAGGTAGTATATACGAACATCCTTAGTCGATGTACCTATCGTAGAATACCCCCGCTTACGCCAGCCTGGCATTGTATGTCTACTCGGTTACGAGAGAATTACTACCTCCGCAACTGAAAATACGATTTGGCTTTGCTAGGTTGGTACGTCGGGAAGGTTGTTTGTTTCTCCGACGTTTTAGCGGCCCGAGACGCGGTATTTACGATCAGGAAGCGCTGACAGGAGGATGTGCCGCGCTTTTGTAAGTCGCGCGGTCCAGAAAGCGTATTGAAAGGAAGATTTTTACGCGATCGTAGAGTAACATCTTAGTTACGACAACGCGGTTGCGGTTACGGTAGCTATCGTCAGGCGGTATCTGCTGTTTGGAGGCAATTACGTCTCGGTTGCTTAAGGAGGAGATAAAATATTTACTTGCCGTGTAATAGGGTTGATGTTAGTATATGTGCTTTAGAAGATTTTAGTTGAATTAATTCAAAATTCTCTTGGCTAGTCATACGCTCATAAAAAGGTTTTTATTTTCGATTCAGCAAATATATGTACGTAAGATATATATTTGCAATAATTGCAGTTATTCGAGCTCTTTTATACATGTAATCTACATTAGCATTTTCACATCTAAAAGAATGCCTAAAAAATAACACCAAAATAAGAAAACGCTATAAATACAGCTTTCTCATGGTATTAGTGAAATCAATTCACGAGAAAGACATGTGAGACATAAAATGCTAACACACACGGATATGTTTCTGCCTTCTCGGCTTCACCAGCGTGGTTTCGAGCAGCTTTACGCTAACACGTAATTCTCTCGCTGCTTCTATCACCATACTTAACTCTACGCTACAAATGAATATTCCTGGCGCTAACTAGTGCCAAAACAGAGAAATATTTGTCCGCAAAGTCAGACAGTCGGTTTACAAATTTCGGCGAAATATCGAAGTCCGAAAATGACCGTTTTTATCATCCTATCCGGTAGATTTTTACGCGCCGAACAAGGAATTTTTTTAGCACGCTTCGATATCTCTAACCGTTTAAGAGATATGGGCGTTTGAAGTTTCGGGACTTTCGAAAAACGCGAAAAAATCGACCCCGAAAACGACATCTTTCGACGTTTTCTCGTGTCGCGCGTTAACGACGCCGTTCGGACGGACGAATTAGACGGTTTCCGATAGAAAACTGTCCGCGGAATCGATTGCGACCGGAGCGGACGCCCTATCTCTAACCGTTTAGCGGCTACGGCCCGTCAAAGTTGAAAAAGAGAGAGAGAAAATCACAACTTTGAAACGCTGTAGCGTCGGAACGCGTTGAGCTAGGGCGTCCTTCTTTCGCCTGTTTAGAACCCTCATAGGGGTCCTTACGACGCGCCGATAAGCGAACGTCTAACTCTTCCCGTTAACGCGCAGCAGAAATGTCGCATTTTTTCTGACCAAATCGATGAAATTTTTCGACCCGAAAAATCGAGGGTCGGAATTTCGGGGTTTTGACCATACCGGAACGTGGCCATATATGGGTGTATTACGCCTGAGAAATTTCAGCCCCTAGCCCTAACCGTTTAGGAGATATGGACGTTTGAAAGTTGAGGGTGCAAAACTCAACTCCTTAAAGGAGCTCCGAATGGGGTCGAGTCATATATCAAAAGACGCGTATTTTCGCGTAGATTACGATAAAAAAGTTTGCCTCTCTATCTCTAACCGTTAAGGAGAAAATCGCGTTTAAAGTTTCGAAATTTCCAAAAATGCTTAACTCCGAAACTTTGAAGCGCCGTAGCTCCTAAACGGTTATAGATAGAAGGATCCCGGTTTGCGCCGTTCGAAAGTACGCGTCGAGATCTTTCAAATGAGCACCGAACGGTCGCGCTGCGACCACGCATAACCGAGATACGGAGATTCGGTCGAGAAATTTCGGTAAAATATCGAAGTCCGAAAATGACCGTTTTTATCATCCTATCCGGTAGATTTTTACGCGCCGAACAAGAATTTTTAGCACGCTTCGATATCTCTAACCGTTTAAGAGATATGGGCGTTTGAAGTTTCAGGACTTTCGAAAAACGCGAAAAAATCGACCCCGAAAACGACATCTTTCGACGTTTTCTCGTGTCGCGCGTTAACGACGCCGTTCGGACGGACGAATTAGACGGTTTCCGATAGAAAAATGTCCGCGGAATCGATTGCGACCGGAGCGGACGCCCTATCTCTAACCGTTTAGCGGCTACGGCCCGTCAAAGTTGAAAAAGAGAGAGAAAAATCACAACTTTGAAACGCTGTAGCGTCGGAACGCGTTGAGCTAGGGCGTCCTTCTTTCGCCTGTTTAGAACCCTCATAGGGGTCCTTACGACGCGCCGATAAGCGAACGTCTAACTCTTCCCGTTAACGCGCAGCAGAAATGTCGCATTTTTTCTGACCAAATCGATGAAATTTTTTCGACCCGAAAAATCGAGGGTCGGAATTTCGGGGATATGCACCTACCGCAACTGGGCAATATATGCGTTTATTACGCCTTATAAATTTCAGCCCCCTAGCCCTACCCGTTTAGGAGATCTGGACGTTTGATAGTTGAGGGGTGCAAAACTCAACTCCTTAAAGGAGCTCCGAATGGGGTCGAGTCATATATCAAAAGACGCGTATTTTCGCGTAGATTACGATAAAAAAGTTTGCCTCTCTATCTCTAACCGTTAAGGAGAAAATCGCGTTTAAAGTTTCGAAATTTCCAAAAATGCTTAACTCCGAAACTTTGAAGCGCCGTAGCTCCTAAACGGTTATAGATAGAGGATCCCGGTTTGCGCCGTTCGAAAGTACGCGTCGAGATCTTTCAAATGAGCACCGAACGGTCGCGCTGCGACCACGCATAACCGAGATACGGAGATTCGGTCGAGAAATTTCGGTAAAATATCGAAGTCCGAAAATGACCGTTTTATCATCCTATCCGGTAGATTTTACGCGCCGAACAAGAATTTTTTAGCACGCTTCGATATCTCTAACCGTTTAAGAGATATGGGCGTTTGAAGTTTCGGGACTTTCGAAAAACGCGAAAAAATCGACCCCGAAAACGACATCTTTCGACGTTTTCTCGTGTCGCGCGTTAACGACGCCGTTCGGACGGACGAATTAGACGGTTTCCGATAGAAAACTGTCCGCGGAATCGATTGCGACCGGAGCGGACGCCCTATCTCTAACCGTTTAGCGGCTACGGCCCGTCAAAGTTGAAAAGAGAGAGAGAAAATCACAACTTTGAAACGCTGTAGCGTCGGAACGCGTTGAGCTAGGGCGTCCTTCTTTCGCCTGTTTAGAACCCTCATAGGGGTCCTTACGACGCGCCGATAAGCGAACGTCTAACTCTTCCCGTTAACGCGCAGCAGAAATGTCGCATTTTTTCTGACCAAATCGATGAAATTTTTTCGACCCGAAAAATCGAGGGTCGGAATTTCGGGGTTTTGACCATACCGGAACGTGGCCATATATGGGTGTATTACGCCTGAGAAATTTCAGCCCCTAGCCCTAACCGTTTAGGAGATATGGACGTTTGAAAGTTGAGGGTGCAAAACTCAACTCCTTAAAGGAGCTCCGAATGGGGTCGAGTCATATATCAAAAGACGCGTATTTTCGCGTAGATTACGATAAAAAAGTTTGCCTCTCTATCTCTAACCGTTAAGGAGAAAATCGCGTTTAAAGTTTCGAAATTTCCAAAAATGCTTAACTCCGAAACTTTGAAGCGCCGTAGCTCCTAAACGGTTATAGATAGAGGATCCCGGTTTGCGCCGTTCGAAAGTACGCGTCGAGATCTTTCAAATGAGCACCGAACGGTCGCGCTGCGACCACGCATAACCGAGATACGGAGATTCGGTCGAGAAATTTCGGTAAAATATCGAAGTCCGAAAATGACCGTTTTATCATCCTATCCGGTAGATTTTTACGCGCCGAACAAGAATTTTTTAGCACGCTTCGATATCTCTAACCGTTTAAGAGATATGGGCGTTTGAAGTTTCAGGACTTTCGAAAAACGCGAAAAAATCGACCCCGAAAACGACATCTTTCGACGTTTTCTCGTGTCGCGCGTTAACGACGCCGTTCGGACGGACGAATTAGACGGTTTCCGATAGAGAAATGTCCGCGGAATCGATTGCGACCGGAGCGGACGCCCTATCTCTAACCGTTTAGCGGCTACGGCCCGTCAAAGTTGAAAGAGAGAGAGAAAAATCACAACTTTGAAACGCTGTAGCGTCGGAACGCGTTGAGCTAGGGCGTCCTTCTTTCGCCTGTTTAGAACCCTCATAGGGGTCCTTACGACGCGCCGATAAGCGAACGTCTAACTCTTCCCGTTAACGCGCAGCAGAAATGTCGCATTTTTTCTGACCAAATCGATGAAATTTTTCGACCCGAAAAATCGAGGGTCGGAATTTCGGGGATTTGACCCTACCGGAACGTGGCCATATATGGGTGTATTACGCCTGAGAAATTTCAGCCCCTAGCCCTAACCGTTTAGCAGATATGGACGTTTGAAAGTTGAGGGGTGCAAAACTCAACTCCTTAAAGGAGCTCGAATGGGGTCGAGTCATATATCAAAAGACGCGTATTTTCGCGTAGATTACGATAAAAAAAGTTTGCCTCTCTATCTCTAACCGTTAAGGAGAAAATCGCGTTTAAAGTTTCGAAATTTCCAAAAATGCTTAACTCCGAAACTTTGAAGCGCCGTAGCTCCTAAACGGTTATAGATAGAGGATCCCGGTTTGCGCCGTTCGAAAGTACGCGTCGAGATCTTTCAAATGAGCACCGAACGGTCGCGCTGCGACCACGCATAACCGAGATACGGAGATTCGGTCGAGAAATTTCGGTAAAATATCGAAGTCCGAAAATGACCGTTTTTATCATCCTATCCGGTAGATTTTTACGCGCCGAACAAGAATTTTTTAGCACGCTTCGATATCTCTAACCGTTTAAGAGATATGGGCGTTTGAAGTTTCGGGACTTTCGAAAAACGCGAAAAAATCGACCCCGAAAACGACATCTTTCGACGTTTTCTCGTGTCGCGCGTTAACGACGCCGTTCGGACGGACGAATTAGACGGTTTCCGATAGAAAAATGTCCGCGGAATCGATTGCGACCGGAGCGGACGCCCTATCTCTAACCGTTTAGCAGCTACGGCCCGTCAAAGTTGAAAAAGAGAGAGAAAAAATCACAACTTTGAAACGCTGTAGCGTCGGAACGCGTTGAGCTAGGGCGTCCTTCTTTCGCCTGTTTAGAACCCTCATAGGGGTCCTTACGACGCGCCGATAAGCGAACGTCTAACTCTTCCCGTTAACGCGCAGCAGAAATGTCGCATTTTTTTCTGACCAAATCGATGAAATTTTTTCGACCCGAAAAATCGAGGGTCGAAATTTCGGGGTTTTGACCCTACCGGAACGTGGCCATATATGGGTGTATTACGCCTGAGAAATTTCAGCCCCCTAGCCCTAACCGTTTAGGAGATATGGACGTTTGAAAGTTGAGGGGGTGCAAACTCAACTCCTTAAAGGAGCTCCGAATGGGGTCGAGTTATATATCAAAAGACGCGTATTTTCGCGTAGATTACGATAAAAAAGTTTGCCTCTCTATCTCTAACCGTTAAGGAGAAAATCGCGTTTAAAGTTTCGAAATTTCCAAAAATGCTTAACTCCGAAACTTTGAAGCGCCGTAGCTCGTAAACGGTTATAGATAGAGGATCCCGGTTTGCGCCGTTCGAAAGTACGCGTCGAGATCTTTCAAATGAGCACCGAACGGTCGCGCTGCGACCACGCATAACCGAGATACGGAGATTCGGTCGAGAAATTTCGGTGAAATATCGAAGTCCGAAAATGACCGCTTTTATCATCCTATCCGGTAGATTTTTACGCGCCGAACAAGACTTTTTTTAGCACGCTTCGATATCTCTAACCGTTTAAGAGATACGGGCGTTTGAAGTTTCGGGACTTTCGAAAAAACGCGAAAAAATCGACCCCGAAAACGACATCTTTCGACGTTTTCTCGTGTCGCGCGTTAACGACGCCGTTCGGACGGACGAATTAGACGGTTTCCGATAGAAAAATGTCCGCGGAATCGATTGCGACCGGAGCGGACGCTCTATCTCTAACCGTTTAGCGGCTACGGCCCGTCAAAGTTGAAAAAGAGAGAAAAAAAATCACAACTTTGAAACGCTGTAGCGTCGGAACGCGTTGAGCTAGGGCGTCCTTCTTTCGCCTGTTTAGAACCCTCATAGGGGTCCTTACGACGCGCCGATAAGCGAACGTCTAACTCTTCCCGTTAACGCGCAGCAGAAACGTCGCATTTTTTCTGACCAAATCGATGAAATTTTTTCGACCCGAAAAATCGAGGGTCGGAATTTCGGGGTTTTGACCCTACCGGAACGTGGCCATATATGGGTGTATTACGCCTGAGAAATTTCAGCCCCTAGCCCTAACCGTTTAGGAGATATGGACGTTTGAAAGTTGAGGGTGCAAAACTCAACTCCTTAAAGGAGCTCCGAATGGGGTCGAGTTATATATCAAAAGACGCGTATTTTCGCGTAGATTACGATAAAAAAGTTTGCCTCTCTATCTCTAACCGTTAAGGAGAAAATCGCGTTTAAAGTTTCGAAATTTCCAAAAATGCTTAACTCCGAAACTTTGAAGCGCCGTAGCTCCTAAACGGTTATAGATAGAGGATCCCGGTTTGCGCCGTTCGAAAGTACGCGTCGAGATCTTTCAAATGAGCACCGAACGGTCGCGCTGCGACCACGCATAACCGAGATACGG
This sequence comes from Trypoxylus dichotomus, assembly GCA_023509865.1. Taxonomy (NCBI): domain Eukaryota; kingdom Metazoa; phylum Arthropoda; class Insecta; order Coleoptera; family Scarabaeidae; genus Trypoxylus; species Trypoxylus dichotomus. The sequence continues at coordinate 2,349,634 of CM042080.1, forward strand.
AGATTCGGTCGAGAAATTTCGGTAAAATATCGAAGTCCGAAAATGACCGTTTTATCATCCTATCCGGTAGATTTTACGCGCCGAACAAGAATTTTTAGCACGCTTCGATATCTCTAACCGTTTAAGAGATATGGGCGTTTGAAGTTTCGGGACTTTCGAAAAACGCGAAAAAATCGACCCCGAAAACGACATCTTTCGACGTTTTCTCGTGTCGCGCGTTAACGACGCCGTTCGGACGGACGAATTAGACGGTTTCCGATAGAAAAATGTCCGCGGAATCGATTGCGACCGGAGCGGACGCCCTATCTCTAACCGTTTAGCGGCTACGGCCCGTCAAAGTTGAAAAAGAGAGAGAAAAAATCACAACTTTGAAACGCTGTAGCGTCGGAACGCGTTGAGCTAGGGCGTCCTTCTTTCGCCTGTTTAGAACCCTCATAGGGGTCCTTACGACGCGCCGATAAGCGAACGTCTAACTCTTCCCGTTAACGCGCAGCAGAAATGTCGCATTTTTTCTGACCAAATCGATGAAATTTTTTCGACCCGAAAAATCGAGGGTCGGAATTTCGGGGTTTTGACCCTACCGGAACGTGGCCATATATGGGTGTATTACGCCTGAGAAATTTCAGCCCCTAGCCCTAACCGTTTAGGAGATATGGACGTTTGAAAGTTGAGGGGTGCAAAACTCAACTCCTTAAAGGAGCTCCGAATGGGGTCGAGTCATATATCAAAAGACGCGTATTTTCGCGTAGATTACGATAAAAAGTTTGCCTCTCTATCTCTAACCGTTAAGGAGAAAATCGCGTTTAAAGTTTCGAAATTTCCAAAAATGCTTAACTCCGAAACTTTGAAGCGCCGTAGCTCCTAAACGGTTATAGATAGAAGGATCCCGGTTTGCGCCGTTCGAAAGTACGCGTCGAGATCTTTCAAATGAGCACCGAACGGTCGCGCTGCGACCACGCATAACCGAGATACGGAGATTCGGTCGAGAAATTTCGGTAAAATATCGAAGTCCGAAAATGACCGTTTTTATCATCCTATCCGGTAGATTTTTACGCGCCGAACAAGAATTTTTTAGCACGCTTCGATATCTCTAACCGTTTAAGAGATATGGGCGTTTGAAGTTTCAGGACTTTCGAAAAACGCGAAAAAATCGACCCGAAAACGACATCTTTCGACGTTTTCTCGTGTCGCGCGTTAACGACGCCGTTCGGACGGACGAATTAGACGGTTTCCGATAGAAAAATGTCCGCGGAATCGATTGCGACCGGAGCGCACGCCCTATCTCTAACCGTTTAGCGGCTACGGCCCGTCAAAGTTGAAAAGAGAGAGAAAAATCACAACTTTGAAACGCTGTAGCGTCGGAACGCGTTGAGCTAGGGCGTCCTTCTTTCGCCTGTTTAGAACCCTCATAGGGTCCTTACGACGCGCCGATAAGCGAACGTCTAACTCTTCCCGTTAACGCGCAGCAGAAATGTCGCATTTTTTCTGACCAAATCGATGAAATTTTTTCGACCCGAAAAATCGAGGTCGGAATTTCGGGGTTTTGACCCTACCGGAACGTGGCCATATATGGGTGTATTACGCCTGAGAAATTTCAGCCCCTAGCCCTAACCGTTTAGGAGATATGGACGTTTGAAAGTTGAGGGGTGCAAAACTCAACTCCTTAAAGGAGCTCGAATGGGGTCGAGTCATATATCAAAAGACGCGTATTTTCGCGTAGATTACGATAAAAAAGTTTGCCTCTCTATCTCTAACTGTTAAGGAGAAAATCGCGTTTAAAATTTCGAAATTTCCAAAAATGCTTAACTCCGAAACTTTGAAGCGCCGTAGCTCCTAAACGGTTATAGATAGAGGATCCCGGTTTGCGCCGTTCGAAAGTACGCGTCGAGATCTTTCAAATGAGCACCGAACGGTCGCGCTGCGACCACGCATAACCGAGATACGGAGATTCGGTCGAGAAATTTCGGTAAAATATCGAAGTCCGAAAATGACCGTTTTATCATCCTATCCGGTAGATTTTTACGCGCCGAACAAGAATTTTTTAGCACGCTTCGATATCTCTAACCGTTTAAGAGATATGGGCGTTTGAAGTTTCAGGACTTTCGAAAAACGCGAAAAAATCGACCCGAAAACGACATCTTTCGACGTTTTCTCGTGTCGCGCGTTAACGACGCCGTTCGGACGCACGAATTAGGCGGTTTCCGATAGAAAAATGTCCGCGGAATCGATTGCGACCGGAGCGGACGCCCTATCTCTAACCGTTTAGTGGCTACGGCCCGTCAAAGTTGAAAAAGAGAGAGAAAAAATCACAACTTTGAAACGCTGTAGCGTCGGAACGCGTTGAACTAGGGCGTCCTTCTTTCGCCTGTTTAGAACCCTCATAGGGGTCCTTACGACGCGCCGATAAGCGAATGTCTAACTCTTCCCGTTAACGCGCAGCAGAAATGTCGCATTTTTTCTGACCAAATCGATGAAATTTTTCGACCCGAAAAATCGAGGGTCGGAATTTCGGGGTTTTGACCCTACCGGAACGTGGCCATATATGGGTGTATTACGCCTGAGAAATTTCAGCCCCTAGCCCTAACCGTTTAGGAGATATGGACGTTTGAAAGTTGAGGGGTGCAAAACTCAACTCCTTAAAGGAGCTCCGAATGGGGTCGAGTCATATATCAAAAGACGCGTATTTTCGCGTAGATTACGATAAAAAAGTTTGCCTCTCTATCTCTAACCGTTAAGGAGAAAATCGCGTTTAAAGTTTCGAAATTTCCAAAAATGCTTAACTCCGAAACTTTGAAGCGCCGTAGCTCCTAAACGGTTATAGATAGAGGATCCCGGTTTGCGCCGTTCGAAAGTACGCGTCGAGATCTTTCAAATGAGCACCGAACGGTCGCGCTGCGACCACGCATAACCGAGATACGGAGATTCGGTCGAGAAATTTCGGTAAAATATCGAAGTCCGAAAATGACCGTTTTATCATCCTATCCGGTAGATTTTTACGCGCCGAACAAGAATTTTTTAGCACGCTTCGATATCTCTAACCGTTTAAGAGATATGGGCGTTTGAAGTTTCAGGACTTTCGAAAAACGCGAAAAAATCGACCCCGAAAACGACATCTTTCGACGTTTTCTCGTGTCGCGCGTTAACGACGCCGTTCGGACGGACGAATTAGACGGTTTCCGATAGAAAAATGTCCGCGGAATCGATTGCGACCGGAGCGGACGCCTATCTCTAACCGTTTAGCAGCTACGGCCCGTCAAAGTTGAAAAAGAGAGAAAAAAATCACAACTTTGAAACGCTGTAGCGTCGGAACGCGTTGAGCTAGGGCGTCCTTCTTTCGCCTGTTTAGAACCCTCATAGGGGTCCTTACGACGCGCCGATAAGCGAACGTCTAACTCTTCCCGTTAACGCGCAGCAGAAATGTCGCATTTTTTCTGACCAAATCGATGAAATTTTTTCGACCCGAAAAATCGAGGGTCGAAATTTCGGGGTTTTGACCCTACCGGAACGTGGCCATATATGGGTGTATTACGCCTGAGAAATTTCAGCCCCTAGCCCTAACCGTTTAGGAGATATGGACGTTTGAAAGTTGAGGGTGCAAAACTCAACTCCTTAAAGGAGCTCCGAATGGGGTCGAGTTATATATCAAAAGACGCGTATTTTCGCGTAGATTACGATAAAAAAGTTTGCCTCTCTATCTCTAACCGTTAAGGAGAAAATCGCGTTTAAAGTTTCGAAATTTCCAAAAATGCTTAACTCCGAAACTTTGAAGCGCCGTAGCTCCTAAACGGTTATAGATAGAGGATCCCGGTTTGCGCCGTTCGAAAGTACGCGTCGAGATCTTTCAAATGAGCACCGAACGGTCGCGCTGCGACCACGCATAACCGAGATACGGAGATTCGGTCGAGAAATTTCGGTAAAATATCGAAGTCCGAAAATGACCGTTTTTATCATCCTATCCGGTAGATTTTTACGCGCCGAACAAGAATTTTTTAGCACGCTTCGATATCTCTAACCGTTTAAGAGATATGGGCGTTTGAAGTTTCAGGACTTTCGAAAAACGCGAAAAAATCGACCCCGAAAACGACATCTTTCGACGTTTTCTCGTGTCGCGCGTTAACGACGCCGTTCGGACGGACGAATTAGACGGTTTCCGATAGAAAAATGTCCGCGGAATCGATTGCGACCGGAGCGGACGCCCTATCTCTAACCGTTTAGCGGCTACGGCCCGTCAAAGTTGAAAAAGAGAGAGAAAAAATCACAACTTTGAAACGCTGTAGCGTCGGAACGCGTTGAGCTAGGGCGTCCTTCTTTCGCCTGTTTAGAACCCTCATAGGGGTCCTTACGACGCGCCGATAAGCGAACGTCTAACTCTTCCCGTTAACGCGCAGCAGAAATGTCGCATTTTTTCTGACCAAATCGATGAAATTTTTCGACCCGAAAAATCGAGGGTCGGAATTTCGGGGTTTTGACCCTACCGGAACGTGGCCATATATGGGTGTATTACGCCTGAGAAATTTCAGCCCCTAGCCCTAACCGTTTAGGAGATATGGACGTTTGAAAGTTGAGGGGTGCAAAACTCAACTCCTTAAAGGAGCTCCGAATGGGGTCGAGTCATATATCAAAAGACGCGTATTTTCGCGTAGATTACGATAAAAAAGTTTGCCTCTCTATCTCTAACCGTTAAGGAGAAAATCGCGTTTAAAGTTTCGAAATTTCCAAAAATGCTTAACTCCGAAACTTTGAAGCGCCGTAGCTCCTAAACGGTTATAGATAGAGGATCCCGGTTTGCGCCGTTCGAAAGTACGCGTCGAGATCTTTCAAATGAGCACCGAACGGTCGCGCTGCGACCACGCATAACCGAGATACGGAGATTCGGTCGAGAAATTTCGGTAAAATATCGAAGTCCGAAAATGACCGTTTTTATCATCCTATCCGGTAGATTTTACGCGCCGAACAAGAATTTTTAGCACGCTTCGATATCTGTAACCGTTTAAGAGATATGGGCGTTTGAAGTTTCAGGACTTTCGAAAAACGCGAAAAATCGACCCGAAAACGACATCTTTCGACGTTTTCTCGTGTCGCGCGTTAACGACGCCGTTCGGACGGACGAATTAGACGGTTTCCGATAGAAAAATGTCCGCGGAATCGATTGCGACCGGAGCGGACGCCTATCTCTAACCGTTTAGCGGCTACGGCCCGTCAAAGTTGAAAAAGAGAGAAAAAAATCACAACTTTGAAACGCTGTAGCGTCGGAACGCGTTGAGCTAGGGCGTCCTTCTTTCGCCTGTTTAGAACCCTCATAGGGGTCCTTACGACGCGCCGATAAGCGAACGTCTAACTCTTCCCGTTAACGCGCAGCAGAAATGTCGCATTTTTTTCTGACCAAATCGATGAAATTTTTTCGACCCGAAAAATCGAGGGTCGAAATTTCGGGGTTTTGACCCTACCGGAACGTGGCCATATATGGGTGTATTACGCCTGAGAAATTTCAGCCCCCTAGCCCTAACCGTTTAGGAGATATGGACGTTTGAAAGTTGAGGGGGTGCAAAACTCAACTCCTTAAAGGAGCTCCGAATGGGGTCGAGTTATATATCAAAAGACGCGTATTTTCGCGTAGATTACGATAAAAAAAAGTTTGCCTCTCTATCTCTAACCGTTAAGGAGAAAATCGCGTTTAAAGTTTCGAAATTTCCAAAAATGCTTAACTCCGAAACTTTGAAGCGCCGTAGCTCCTAAACGGTTATAGATAGAGGATCCCGGTTTGCGCCGTTCGAAAGTACGCGTCGAGATCTTTCAAATGAGCACCGAACGGTCGCGCTGCGACCACGCATAACCGAGATACGGAGATTCGGTCGAGAAATTTCGGTAAAATATCGAAGTCCGAAAATGACCGTTTTATCATCCTATCCGGTAGATTTTTACGCGCCGAACAAGAATTTTTTAGCACGCTTCGATATCTCTAACCGTTTAAGAGATATGGGCGTTTGAAGTTTCAGGACTTTCGAAAAACGCGAAAAAATCGACCCGAAAACGACATCTTTCGACGTTTTCTCGTGTCGCGCGTTAACGACGCCGTTCGGACGGACGAATTAGACGGTTTCCGATAGAAAAATGTCCGCGGAATCGATTGCGACCGGAGCGGACGCCTATCTCTAACCGTTTAGCGGCTACGGCCCGTCAAAGTTGAAAAGAGAGAGAAAAATCACAACTTTGAAACGCTGTAGCGTCGGAACGCGTTGAACTAGGGCGTCCTTCTTTCGCCTGTTTAGAACCCTCATAGGGGTCCTTACGACGCGCCGATAAGCGAACGTCTAACTCTTCCCGTTAACGCGCAGCAGAAATGTCGCATTTTTTCTGACCAAATCGATGAAATTTTTCGACCCGAAAAATCGAGGGTCGAAATTTCGGGGTTTTGACCCTACCGGAACGTGGCCATATATGGGTGTATTACGCCTGAGAAATTTCAGCCCCTAGCCCTAACCGTTTAGGAGATATGGACGTTTGAAAGTTGAGGGTGCAAAACTCAACTCCTTAAAGGAGCTCCGAATGGGGTCGAGTTATATATCAAAAGACGCGTATTTTCGCGTAGATTACGATAAAAAAGTTTGCCTCTCTATCTCTAACCGTTAAGGAGAAAATCGCGTTTAAAGTTTCGAAATTTCCAAAATGCTTAACTCCGAAACTTTGAAGCGCCGTAGCTCCTAAACGGTTATAGATAGAGGATCCCGGTTTGCGCCGTTCGAAAGTACGCGTCGAGATCTTTCAAATGAGCACCGAACGGTCGCGCTGCGACCACGCATAACCGAGATACGGAGATTCGGTCGAGAAATTTCGGTAAAATATCGAAGTCCGAAAATGACCGTTTTTATCATCCTATCCGGTAGATTTTTACGCGCCGAACAAGAATTTTTTTAGCACGCTTCGATATCTGTAACCGTTTAAGAGATATGGGCGTTTGAAGTTTCGGGACTTTCGAAAAACGCGAAAAAATCGACCCCGAAAACGACATCTTTCGACGTTTTCTCGTGTCGCGCGTTAACGACGCCGTTCGGACGGACGAATTAGACGGTTTCCGATAGAAAAATGTCCGCGGAATCGATTGCGACCGGAGCGGACGCCCTATCTCTAACCGTTTAGCGGCTACGGCCCGTCAAAGTTGAAAAAGAGAGAGAAAAAATCACAACTTTGAAACGCTGTAGCGTCGGAACGCGTTGAGCTAGGGCGTCCTTCTTTCGCCTGTTTAGAACCCTCATAGGGGTCCTTACGACGCGCCGATAAGCGAACGTCTAACTCTTCCCGTTAACGCGCAGCAGAAATGTCGCATTTTTTCTGACCAAATCGATGAAATTTTTCGACCCGAAAAATCGAGGGTCGGAATTTCGGGGTTTTGACCCTACCGGAACGTGGCCATATATGGGTGTATTACGCCTGAGAAATTTCAGCCCCCTAGCCCTAACCGTTTAGGAGATATGGACGTTTGAAAGTTGAGGGGGTGCAAAACTCAACTCCTTAAAGGAGCTCCGAATGGGGTCGAGTTATATATCAAAAGACGCGTATTTTCGCGTAGATTACGATAAAAAAAAGTTTGCCTCTCTATCTCTAACCGTTAAGGAGAAAATCGCGTTTAAAGTTTCGAAATTTCCAAAAATGCTTAACTCCGAAACTTTGAAGCGCCGTAGCTCCTAAACGGTTATAGATAGAGGATCCCGGTTTGCGCCGTTCGAAAGTACGCGTCGAGATCTTTCAAATGAGCACCGAACGGTCGCGCTGCGACCACGCATAACCGAGATACGGAGATTCGGTCGAGAAATTTCGGTAAAATATCGAAGTCCGAAAATGACCGTTTTTATCATCCTATCCGGTAGATTTTTACGCGCCGAACAAGAATTTTTAGCACGCTTCGATATCTGTAACCGTTTAAGAGATATGGGCGTTTGAAGTTTCGGGACTTTCGAAAAACGCGAAAAATCGACCCCGAAAACGACATCTTTCGACGTTTTCTCGTGTCGCGCGTTAACGACGCCGTTCGGACGGACGAATTAGACGGTTTCCGATAGAAAAATGTCCGCGGAATCGATTGCGACCGGAGCGGACGCCCTATCTCTAACCGTTTAGCGGCTACGGCCCGTCAAAGTTGAAAAGAGAGAGAAAAATCACAACTTTGAAACGCTGTAGCGTCGGAACGCGTTGAGCTAGGGCGTCCTTCTTTCGCCTGTTTAGAACCCTCATAGGGGTCCTTACGACGCGCCGATAAGCGAACGTCTAACTCTTCCCGTTAACGCGCAGCAGAAATGTCGCATTTTTTCTGACCAAATCGATGAAATTTTTCGACCCGAAAAATCGAGGGTCGGAATTTCGGGGTTTTGACCCTACCGGAACGTGGCCATATATGGGTGTATTACGCCTGAGAAATTTCAGCCCCTAGCCCTAACCGTTTAGGAGATATGGACGTTTGAAAGTTGAGGGTGCAAAACTCAACTCCTTAAAGGAGCTCCGAATGGGGTCGAGTCATATATCAAAAGACGCGTATTTTCGCGTAGATTACGATAAAAAAGTTTGCCTCTCTATCTCTAACCGTTAAGGAGAAAATCGCGTTTAAAGTTTCGAAATTTCCAAAAATGCTTAACTCCGAAACTTTGAAGCGCCGTAGCTCCTAAACGGTTATAGATAGAAGGATCCCGGTTTGCGCCGTTCGAAAGTACGCGTCGAGATCTTTCAAATGAGCACCGAACGGTCGCGCTGCGACCACGCATAACCGAGATACGGAGATTCGGTCGAGAAATTTCGGTAAAATATCGAAGTCCGAAAATGACCGTTTTTATCATCCTATCCGGTAGATTTTTACGCGCCGAACAAGAATTTTTTAGCACGCTTCGATATCTCTAACCGTTTAAGAGATATGGGCGTTTGAAGTTTCGGGACTTTCGAAAAACGCGAAAAATCGACCCCGAAAACGACATCTTTCGACGTTTTCTCGTGTCGCGCGTTAACGACGCCGTTCGGACGGACGAATTAGACGGTTTCCGATAGAAAAATGTCCGCGGAATCGATTGCGACCGGAGCGGACGCCCTATCTCTAACCGTTTAGCGGCTACGGCCCGTCAAAGTTGAAAAAGAGAGAAAAAATCACAACTTTGAAACGCAGTAGCGTCGGAACGCGTAGAGCTAGGGCGTCCTTCTTTCGCCTGTTTAGAACCCTCATAGGGGTCCTTACGACGCGCCGATAAGCGAACGTCTAACTCTTCCCGTTAACGCGCAGCAGAAATGTCGCATTTTTTCTGACCAAATCGATGAAATTTTTCGACCCGAAAAATCGAGGGTCGGAATTTCGGGGTTTTGACCCTACCGGAACGTGGCCATATATGGGTGTATTACGCCTGAGAAATTTCAGCCCCTAGCCCTAACCGTTTAGGAGATATGGACGTTTGAAAGTTGAGGGTGCAAAACTCAACTCCTTAAAGGAGCTCCGAATGGGGTCGAGTCATATATCAAAAGACGCGTATTTTCGCGTAGATTACGATAAAAAAAAGTTTGCCTCTCTATCTCTAACCGTTAAGGAGAAAATCGCGTTTAAAGTTTCGAAATTTCCAAAAATGCTTAACTCCGAAACTTTGAAGCGCCGTAGCTCCTAAACGGTTATAGATAAAGGATCCCGGTTTGCGCCGTTCGAAAGTACGCGTCGAGATCTTTCAAATGAGCACCGAACGGTCGCGCTGCGACCACGCATAACCGAGATACGGAGATTCGGTCGAGAAATTTCGGTAAAATATTGAAGTCCGAAAATGACCGTTTTTATCATCCTATCCGGTAGATTTTTACGCGCCGAACAAGAATTTTTTTAGCACGCTTCGATATCTCTAACCGTTTAAGAGATATGGGCGTTTGAAGTTTCGGGACTTTCGAAAAACGCGAAAAAATCGACCCCGAAAACGACATCTTTCGACGTTTTCTCGTGTCGCGCGTTAACGACGCCGTTCGGACGGACGAATTAGACGGTTTCCGATAGAAAAATGTCCGCGGAATCGATTGCGACCGGAGCGGACGCCCTATCTCTAACCGTTTAGCGGCTACGGCCCGTCAAAGTTGAAAAATAGAGAGAAAAAATCACAACTTTGAAACGCTGTAGCGTCGGAACGCGTTGAGCTAGGGCGTCCTTCTTTCGCCTGTTTAGAACCCTCATAGGGGTCCTTACGACGCGCCGATAAGCGAACGTCTAACTCTTCCCGTTAACGCGCAGCAGAAATGTCGCATTTTTTCTGACCAAATCGATGAAATTTTTCGACCCGAAAAATCGAGGGTCGGAATTTCGGGGTTTTGACCCTACCGGAACGTGGCCATATATGGGTGTATTACGCCTGAGAAATTTCAGCCCCTAGCCCTAACCGTTTAGGAGATATGGACGTTTGAAAGTTGAGGTGCAAAACTCAACTCCTTAAAGGAGCTCCGAATGGGGTCGAGTCATATATCAAAAGACGCGTATTTTCGCGTAGATTACGATAAAAAAGTTTGCCTCTCTATCTCTAACCGTTAAGGAGAAAATCGCGTTTAAAGTTTCGAAATTTCCAAAAATGCTTAACTCCGAAACTTTGAAGCGCCGTAGCTCCTAAACGGTTATAGATAGAAGGATCCCGGTTTGCGCCGTTCGAAAGTACGCGTCGAGATCTTTCAAATGAGCACCGAACGGTCGCGCTGCGACCACGCATAACCGAGATACGGAGATTCGGTCGAGAAATTTCGGTAAAATATCGAAGTCCGAAAATGACCGTTTTATCATCCTATCCGGTAGATTTTTACGCGCCGAACAAGAATTTTTTAGCACGCTTCGATATCTCTAACCGTTTAAGAGATATGGGCGTTTGAAGTTTCAGGACTTTCGAAAAACGCGAAAAAATCGACCCCGAAAACGACATCTTTCGACGTTTTCTCGTGTCGCGCGTTAACGACGCCGTTCGGACGGACGAATTAGACGGTTTCCGATAGAAAAATGTCCGCGGAATCGATTGCGACCGGAGCGGACGCCTATCTCTAACCGTTTAGCGGCTACGGCCCGTCAAAGTTGAAAAAGAGAGAAAAAATCACAACTTTGAAACGCTGTAGCGTCGGAACGCGTTGAGCTAGGGCGTCCTTCTTTCGCCTGTTTAGAACCCTCATAGGGGTCCTTACGACGCGCCGATAAGCGAACGTCTAACTCTTCCCGTTAACGCGCAGCAGAAATGTCGCATTTTTTCTGACCAAATCGATGAAATTTTTTCGACCCGAAAAATCGAGGGTCGGAATTTCGGGGTTTGACCCTACCGGAACGTGGCCATATATGGGTGTATTACGCCTGAGAAATTTCAGCCCCTAGCCTAACCGTTTAGGAGATATGGACGTTTGAAAGTTGAGGGTGCAAAACTCAACTCCTTAAAGGAGCTCCGAATGGGGTCGAGTCATATATCAAAAGACGCGTATTTTCGCGTAGATTACGATAAAAAAGTTTGCCTCTCTATCTCTAACCGTTAAGGAGAAAATCGCGTTTAAAGTTTCGAAATTTCCAAAAATGCTTAACTCCGAAACTTTGAAGCGCCGTAGCTCCTAAACGGTTATAGATAGAAGGATCCCAGTTTGCGCCGTTCGAAAGTACGCGTCGAGATCTTTCAAATGAGCACCGAACGGTCGCGCTGCGACCACGCATAACCGAGATACGGAGATTCGGTCGAGAAATTTCGGTAAAATATCGAAGTCCGAAAATGACCGTTTTATCATCCTATCCGGTAGATTTTTACGCGCCGAACAAGAATTTTTTAGCACGCTTCGATATCTCTAACCGTTTAAGAGATATGGGCGTTTGAAGTTTCAGGACTTTCGAAAAACGCGAAAAAATCGACCCGAAAACGACATCTTTCGACGTTTTCTCGTGTCGCGCGTTAACGACGCCGTTCGGACGGACGAATTAGACGGTTTCCGATAGAAAAATGTCCGCGGAATCGATTGCGACCGGAGCGGACGCCCTATCTCTAACCGTTTAGCGGCTACGGCCCGTCAAAGTTGAAAAAGAGAGAGAAAAAATCACAACTTTGAAACGCTGTAGCGTCGGAACGCGTTGAGCTAGGGCGTCCTTCTTTCGCCTGTTTAGAACCCTCATAGGGGTCCTTACGACGCGCCGATAAGCGAACGTCTAACTCTTCCCGTTAACGCGCAGCAGAAATGTCGCATTTTTTTCTGACCAAATCGATGAAATTTTTCGACCCGAAAAATCGAGGTCGGAATTTCGGGGTTTTGACCCTACCGGAACGTGGCCATATATGGGTGTATTACGCCTGAGAAATTTCAGCCCCTAGCCCTAACCGTTTAGGAGATATGGACGTTTGAAAGTTGAGGGTGCAAAACTCAACTCCTTAAAGGAGCTCCGAATGGGGTCGAGTCATATATCAAAAGACGCGTATTTTCGCGTAGATTACGATAAAAAAGTTTGCCTCTCTATCTCTAACCGTTAAGGAGAAAATCGCGTTTAAAGTTTCGAAATTTCCAAAAATGCTTAACTCCGAAACTTTGAAGCGCCGTAGCTCCTAAACGGTTATAGATAGAGGATCCCGGTTTGCGCCGTTCGAAAGTACGCGTCGAGATCTTTCAAATGAGCACCGAACGGTCGCGCTGCGACCACGCATAACCGAGATACGGAGATTCGGTCGAGAAATTTCGGTAAAATATCGAAGTCCGAAAATGACCGTTTTTATCATCCTATCCGGTAGATTTTACGCGCCGAACAAGAATTTTTTAGCACGCTTCGATATCTCTAACCGTTTAAGAGATATGGGCGTTTGAAGTTTCAGGACTTTCGAAAAACGCGAAAAAATCGACCCCGAAAACGACATCTTTCGACGTTTTCTCGTGTCGCGCGTTAACGACGCCGTTCGGACGGACGAATTAGACGGTTTCCGATAGAAAAATGTCCGCGGAATCGATTGCGACCGGAGCGGACGCCTATCTCTAACCGTTTAGCGGCTACGGCCCGTCAAAGTTGAAAAAGAGAGAAAAAATCACAACTTTGAAACGCTGTAGCGTCGGAACGCGTTGAGCTAGGGCGTCCTTCTTTCGCCTGTTTAGAACCCTCATAGGGGTCCTTACGACGCGCCGATAAGCGAACGTCTAACTCGTCCCGTTAACGCGCAGCAGAAATGTCGCATTTTTTCTGACCAAATCGATGAAATTTTTTCGACCCGAAAAATCGAGGTCGGAATTTCGGGAGTTTGACCCTACCGGAACGTGGCCATATATGGGTGTATTACGCCTGAGAAATTTCAGCCCCTAGCCCTAACCGTTTAGGAGATATGGACGTTTGAAAGTTGAGGGTGCAAAACTCAACTCCTTAAAGGAGCTCGAATGGGGTCGAGTCATATATCAAAAGACGCGTATTTTCGCGTAGATTACGATAAAAAAGTTTGCCTCTCTATCTCTAACCGTTAAGGAGAAAATCGCGTTTAAAGTTTCGAAATTTCCAAAAATGCTTAACTCCGAAACTTTGAAGCGCCGTAGCTCCTAAACGGTTATAGATAGAAGGATCCCAGTTTGCGCCGTTCGAAAGTACGCGTCGAGATCTTTCAAATGAGCACCGAACGGTCGCGCTGCGACCACGCATAACCGAGATACGGAGATTCGGTCGAGAAATTTCGGTAAAATATCGAAGTCCGAAAATGACCGTTTTATCATCCTATCCGGTAGATTTTTACGCGCCGAACAAGAATTTTTTAGCACGCTTCGATATCTCTAACCGTTTAAGAGATATGGGCGTTTGAAGTTTCAGGACTTTCGAAAAACGCGAAAAAATCGACCCCGAAAACGACATCTTTCGACGTTTTCTCGTGTCGCGCGTTAACGACGCCGTTCGGACGGACAGATTAGACGGTTTCCGATAGAAAAATGTCCGCGGAATCGATTGCGACCGGAGCGGACGCCCTATCTCTAACCGTTTAGCGGCTACGGCCCGTCAAAGTTGAAAAAGAGAGAGAAAAAATCACAACTTTGAAACGCTGTAGCGTCGGAACGCGTTGAGCTAGGGCGTCCTTCTTTCGCCTGTTTAGAACCCTCATAGGGGTCCTTACGACGCGCCGATAAGCGAACGTCTAACTCTTCCCGTTAACGCGCAGCAGAAATGTCGCATTTTTTTCTGACCAAATCGATGAAATTTTTCGACCCGAAAAATCGAGGGTCGGAATTTCGGGGTTTTGACCCTACCGGAACGTGGCCATATATGGGTGTATTACGCCTGAGAAATTTCAGCCCCTAGCCCTAACCGTTTAGGAGATATGGACGTTTGAAAGTTGAGGGTGCAAAACTCAACTCCTTACCGGAGCTCCGAATGGGGTCGAGTCATATATCAAAAGACGCGTATTTTCGCGTAGATTACGATAAAAAAAAGTTTGCCTCTCTATCTCTAACCGTTAAGGAGAAAATCGCGTTTAAAGTTTCGAAATTTCCAAAAATGCTTAACTCCGAAACTTTGAAGCGCCGTAGCTCCTAAACGGTTATAGATAGAAGGATCCCAGTTTGCGCCGTTCGAAAGTACGCGTCGAGATCTTTCAAATGAGCACCGAACGGTCGCGCTGCGACCACGCATAACCGAGATACGGAGATTCGGTCGAGAAATTTCGGTAAAATATCGAAGTCCGAAAATGACCGTTTTATCATCCTATCCGGTAGATTTTTACGCGCCGAACAAGAATTTTTTAGCACGCTTCGATATCTCTAACCGTTTAAGAGATATGGGCGTTTGAAGTTTCAGGACTTTCGAAAAACGCGAAAAAATCGACCCCGAAAACGACATCTTTCGACGTTTTCTCGTGTCGCGCGTTAACGACGCCGTTCGGACGGACGAATTAGACGGTTTCCGATAGAAAAATGTCCGCGGAATCGATTGCGACCGGAGCGGACGCCCTATCTCTAACCGTTTAGCGGCTACGGCCCGTCAAAGTTGAAAAAGAGAGAAAAAATCACAACTTTGAAACGCTGTAGCGTCGGAACGCGTTGAGCTAGGGCGTCCTTCTTTCGCCTGTTTAGAACCCTCATAGGGGTCCTTACGACGCGCCGATAAGCGAACGTCTAACTCTTCCCGTTAACGCGCAGCAGAAATGTCGCATTTTTTTCTGACCAAATCGATGAAATTTTTTCGACCCGAAAAATCGAGGGTCGGAATTTCGGGGTTTTGACCCTACCGGAACGTGGCCATATATGGGTGTATTACGCCTGAGAAATTTCAGCCCCCTAGCCCTAACCGTTTAGGAGATATGGACGTTTGAAAGTTGAGGGTGCAAAACTCAACTCCTTAAAGGAGCTCGAATGGGGTCGAGTCATATATCAAAAGACGCGTATTTTCGCGTAGATTACGATAAAAAAAAAGTTTGCCTCTCTATCTCTAACCGTTAAGGAGAAAATCGCGTTTAAAGTTTCAGAAATTTCCAAAAATGCTTAACTCCGAAACTTTGAAGCGCCGTAGCTCCTAAACGGTTATAGATAGAAGGATCCCAGTTTGCGCCGTTCGAAAGTACGCGTCGAGATCTTTCAAATGAGCACCGAACGGTCGCGCTGCGACCACGCATAACCGAGATACGGAGATTCGGTCGAGAAATTTCGGTAAAATATCGAAGTCCGAAAATGACCGTTTTATCATCCTATCCGGTAGATTTTTACGCGCCGAACAAGAATTTTTTAGCACGCTTCGATATCTCTAACCGTTTAAGAGATATGGGCGTTTGAAGTTTCAGGACTTTCGAAAAACGCGAAAAAATCGACCCCGAAAACGACATCTTTCGACGTTTTCTCGTGTCGCGCGTTAACGACGCCGTTCGGACGGACGAATTAGACGGTTTCCGATAGAAAAATGTCCGCGGAATCGATTGCGACCGGAGCGGACGCCTATCTCTAACCGTTTAGCGGCTACGGCCCGTCAAAGTTGAAAAAGAGAGAGAAAAATCACAACTTTGAAACGCTGTAGCGTCGGAACGCGTTGAGCTAGGGCGTCCTTCTTTCGCCTGTTTAGAACCCTCATAGGGGTCCTTACGACGCGCCGATAAGCGAACGTCTAACTCTTCCCGTTAACGCGCAGCAGAAATGTCGCATTTTTTCTGACCAAATCGATGAAATTTTTTCGACCCGAAAAATCGAGGTCGGAATTTCGGGGTTTTGACCCTACCGGAACGTGGCCATATATGGGTGTATTACGCCTGAGAAATTTCAGCCCCTAGCCCTAACCGTTTAGGAGATATGGACGTTTGAAAGTTGAGGGTGCAAAACTCAACTCCTTAAAGGAGCTCCGAATGGGGTCGAGTCATATATCAAAAGACGCGTATTTTCGCGTAGATTACGATAAAAAAGTTTGCCTCTCTATCTCTAACCGTTAAGGAGAAAATCGCGTTTAAAGTTTCGAAATTTCCAAAAATGCTTAACTCCGAAACTTTGAAGCGCCGTAGCTCCTAAACGGTTATAGATAGAGGATCCCGGTTTGCGCCGTTCGAAAGTACGCGTCGAGATCTTTCAAATGAGCACCGAACGGTCGCGCTGCGACCACGCATAACCGAGATACGGAGATTCGGTCGAGAAATTTCGGTAAAATATCGAAGTCCGAAAATGACCGTTTTTATCATCCTATCCGGTAGATTTTTACGCGCCGAACAAGAATTTTTTAGCACGCTTCGATATCTCTAACCGTTTAAGAGATATGGGCGTTTGAAGTTTCAGGACTTTCGAAAAACGCGAAAAAATCGACCCCGAAAACGACATCTTTCGACGTTTTCTCGTGTCGCGCGTTAACGACGCCGTTCGGACGGACGAATTAGACGGTTTCCGATAGAAAAATGTCCGCGGAATCGATTGCGACCGGAGCGGACGCCCTATCTCTAACCGTTTAGCGGCTACGGCCCGTCAAAGTTGAAAAAGAGAGAAAAAATCACAACTTTGAAACGCTGTAGCGTCGGAACGCGTTGAGCTAGGGCGTCCTTCTTTCGCCTGTTTAGAACCCTCATAGGGGTCCTTACGACGCGCCGATAAGCGAACGTCTAACTCTTCCCGTTAACGCGCAGCAGAAATGTCGCATTTTTTCTGACCAAATCGATGAAATTTTTTCGACCCGAAAAATCGAGGGTCGGAATTTCGGGGTTTTGACCCTACCGGAACGTGGCCATATATGGGTGTATTACGCCTGAGAAATTTCAGCCCCTAGCCTAACCGTTTTAGGAGATATGGACGTTTGAAAGTTGAGGGTGCAAAACTCAACTCCTTAAAGGAGCTCCGAATGGGGTCGAGTCATATATCAAAAGACGCGTATTTTCGCGTAGATTACGATAAAAAAGTTTGCCTCTCTATCTCTAACCGTTAAGGAGAAAATCGCGTTTAAAGTTTCGAAATTTCCAAAAATGCTTAACTCCGAAACTTTGAAGCGCCGTAGCTCTAAACGGTTATAGATAGAAGGATCCCAGTTTGCGCCGTTCGAAAGTACGCGTCGAGATCTTTCAAATGAGCACCGAACGGTCGCGCTGCGACCACGCATAACCGAGATACGGAGATTCGGTCGAGAAATTTCGGTAAAATATCGAAGTCCGAAAATGACCGTTTTATCATCCTATCCGGTAGATTTTTACGCGCCGAACAAGAATTTTTTAGCACGCTTCGATATCTCTAACCGTTTAAGAGATATGGGCGTTTGAAGTTTCAGGACTTTCGAAAAACGCGAAAAAATCGACCCGAAAACGACATCTTTCGACGTTTTCTCGTGTCGCGCGATTAACGACGCCGTTCGGACGGACGAATTAGACGGTTTCCGATAGAAAAATGTCCGCGGAATCGATTGCGACCGGAGCGGACGCCTATCTCTAACCGTTTAGCGGCTACGGCCCGTCAAAGTTGAAAAAGAGAGAGAAAAATCACAACTTTGAAACGCTGTAGCGTCGGAACGCGTTGAGCTAGGGCGTCCTTCTTTCGCCTGTTTAGAACCCTCATAGGGGTCCTTACGACGCGCCGATAAGCGAACGTCTAACTCTTCCCGTTAACGCGCAGCAGAAATGTCGCATTTTTTCTGACCAAATCGATGAAATTTTTTCGACCCGAAAAATCGAGGGTCGGAATTTCGGGGTTTTGACCCTACCGGAACGTGGCCATATATGGGTGTATTACGCCTGAGAAATTTCAGCCCCTAGCCTAACCGTTTAGGAGATATGGACGTTTGAAAGTTGAGGGGTGCAAAACTCAACTCCTTAAAGGAGCTCCGAATGGGGTCGAGTCATATATCAAAAGACGCGTATTTTCGCGTAGATTACGATAAAAAAGTTTGCCTCTCTATCTCTAACCGTTAAGGAGAAAATCGCGTTTAAAGTTTCGAAATTTCCAAAAATGCTTAACTCCGAAACTTTGAAGCGCCGTAGCTCCTAAACGGTTATAGATAGAAGGATCCCAATTTGCGCCGTTCGAAAGTACGCGTCGAGATCTTTCAAATGAGCACCGAACGGTCGCGCTGCGACCACGCATAACCGAGATACGGAGATTCGGTCGAGAAATTTCGGTAAAATATCGAAGTCCGAAAATGACCGTTTTATCATCCTATCCGGTAGATTTTTACGCGCCGAACAAGAATTTTTAGCACGCTTCGATATCTCTAACCGTTTAAGAGATATGGGCGTTTGAAGTTTCAGGACTTTCGAAAAACGCGAAAAATCGACCCGAAAACGACATCTTTCGACGTTTTCTCGTGTCGCGCGTTAACGACGTCGTTCGGACGGACGAATTAGACGGTTTCCGATAGAAAAATGTCCGCGGAATCGATTGCGACCGGAGCGGACGCCCTATCTCTAACCGTTTAGCGGCTACGGCCCGTCAAAGTTGAAAAAGAGAGAGAAAAATCACAACTTTGAAACGCTGTAGCGTCGGAACGCGTTGAGCTAGGGCGTCCTTCTTTCGCCTGTTTAGAACCCTCATAGGGGTCCTTACGACGCGCCGATAAGCGAACGTCTAACTCTTCCCGTTAACGCGCAGCAGAAATGTCGCATTTTTTCTGACCAAATCGATGAAATTTTTTCGACCCGAAAAATCGAGGTCGGAATTTCGGGGTTTTGACCCTACCGGAACGTGGCCATATATGGGTGTATTACGCCTGAGAAATTTCAGCCCCTAGCCTAACCGTTTAGGAGATATGGACGTTTGAAAGTTGAGGGGGTGCAAAACTCAACTCCTTAAAGGAGCTCCGAATGGGGTCGAGTCATATATCAAAAGACGCGTATTTTCGCGTAGATTACGATAAAAAAAAGTTTGCCTCTCTATCTCTAACCGTTAAGGAGAAAATCGCGTTTAAAGTTTCAGAAATTTCCAAAAATGCTTAACTCCGAAACTTTGAAGCGCCGTAGCTCCTAAACGGTTATAGATAGAAGGATCCCAGTTTGCGCCGTTCGAAAGTACGCGTCGAGATCTTTCAAATGAGCACCGAACGGTCGCGCTGCGACCACGCATAACCGAGATACGGAGATTCGGTCGAGAAATTTCGGTAAAATATCGAAGTCCGAAAATGACCGTTTTTATCATCCTATCCGGTAGATTTTTACGCGCCGAACAAGAATTTTTTAGCACGCTTCGATATCTCTAACCGTTTAAGAGATATGGGCGTTTGAAGTTTCGGGACTTTCGAAAAACGCGAAAAAATCGACCCCGAAAACGACATCTTTCGACGTTTTCTCGTGTCGCGCGTTAACGACGCCGTTCGGACGGACGAATTAGACGGTTTCCGATAGAAAAATGTCCGCGGAATCGATTGCGACCGGAGCGGACGCCCTATCTCTAACCGTTTAGCGGCTACGGCCCGTCAAAGTTGAAAAGAGAGAAAAAATCACAACTTTGAAACGCTGTAGCGTCGGAACGCGTTGAGCTAGGGCGTCCTTCTTTCGCCTGTTTAGAACCCTCATAGGGGTCCTTACGACGCGCCGATAAGCGAACGTCTAACTCTTCCCGTTAACGCGCAGCAGAAATGTCGCATTTTTTTCTGACCAAATCGATGAAATTTTTTCGACCCGAAAAATCGAGGGTCGGAATTTCGGGGTTTTGACCCTACCGGAACGTGGCCATATATGGGTGTATTACGCCTGAGAAATTTCAGCCCCCTAGCCCTAACCGTTTAGGAGATATGGACGTTTGAAAGTTGAGGGGGTGCAAAACTCAACTCCTTAAAGGAGCTCCGAATGGGGTCGAGTCATATATCAAAAGACGCGTATTTTCGCGTAGATTACGATAAAAAAAAAGTTTGCCTCTCTATCTCTAACCGTTAAGGAGAAAATCGCGTTTAAAGTTTCGAAATTTCCAAAAATGCTTAACTCCGAAACTTTGAAGCGCCGTAGCTCCTAAACGGTTATAGATAGAGGATCCCGGTTTGCGCCGTTCGAAAGTACGCGTCGAGATCTTTCAAATGAGCACCGAACGGTCGCGCTGCGACCACGCATAACCGAGATACGGAGATTCGGTCGAGAAATTTCGGTAAAATATCGAAGTCCGAAAATTACCGTTTTATCATCCTATCCGGTAGATTTTTACGCGCCGAACAAGAATTTTTTAGCACGCTTCGATATCTCTAACCGTTTAAGAGATATGGGCGTTTGAAGTTTCGGGACTTTCGAAAAACGCGAAAAAATCGACCCCGAAAACGACATCTTTCGACGTTTTCTCGTGTCGCGCGTTAACGACGCCGTTCGGACGGACGAATTAGACGGTTTCCGATAGAAAAATGTCCGCGGAATCGATTGCGACCGGAGCGGACGCCTATCTCTAACCGTTTAGCGGCTACGGCCCGTCAAAGTTGAAAAAGAGAGAGAAACAATCACAACTTTGAAACGCTGTAGCGTCGGAACGCGTTGAGCTAGGGCGTCCTTCTTTCGCCTGTTTAGAACCCTCATAGGGGTCCTTACGACGCGCCGATAAGCGAACGTCTAACTCTTCCCGTTAACGCGCAGCAGAAATGTCGCATTTTTTCTGACCAAATCGATGAAATTTTTTCGACCCGAAAAATCGAGGTCGGAATTTCGGGGTTTTGACCCTACCGGAACGTGGCCATATATGGGTGTATTACGCCTGAGAAATTTCAGCCCCTAGCCCTAACCGTTTAGGAGATATGGACGTTTGAAAGTTGAGGTGCAAAACTCAACTCCTTAAAGGAGCTCCGAATGAGGTCGAGTCATATATCAAAAGACGCGTATTTTCGCGTAGATTACGATAAAAAAGTTTGCCTCTCTATCTCTAACCGTTAAGGAGAAAATCGCGTTTAAAGTTTCGAAATTTCCAAAAATGCTTAACTCCGAAACTTTGAAGCGCCGTAGCTCCTAAACGGTTATAGATAGAAGGATCCCGGTTTGCGCCGTTCGAAAGTACGCGTCGAGATCTTTCAAATGAGCACCGAACGGTCGCGCTGCGACCACGCATAACCGAGATACGGAGATTCGGTCGAGAAATTTCGGTAAAATATCGAAGTCCGAAAATGACCGTTTTATCATCCTATCCGGTAGATTTTTACGCGCCGAACAAGAATTTTTTAGCACGCTTCGATATCTCTAACCGTTTAAGAGATATGGGCGTTTGAAGTTTCAGGACTTTCGAAAAACGCGAAAAAATCGACCCGAAAACGACATCTTTCGACGTTTTCTCGTGTCGCGCGTTAACGACGCCGTTCGGACGGACGAATTAGACGGTTTCCGATAGAAAAATGTCCGCGGAATCGATTGCGACCGGAGCGGACGCCCTATCTCTAACCGTTTAGCGGCTACGGCCCGTCAAAGTTGAAAAAGAGAGAAAAAATCACAACTTTGAAACGCTGTAGCGTCGGAACGCGTTGAGCTAGGGCGTCCTTCTTTCGCCTGTTTAGAACCCTCATAGGGGTCCTTACGACGCGCCGATAAGCGAACGTCTAACTCTTCCCGTTAACGCGCAGCAGAAATGTCGCATTTTTTCTGACCAAATCGATGAAATTTTTTCGACCCGAAAAATCGAGGTCGGAATTTCGGGGTTTTGACCCTACCGGAACGTGGCCATATATGGGTGTATTACGCCTGAGAAATTTCAGCCCCTAGCCCTAACCGTTTAGGAGATATGGACGTTTGAAAGTTGAGGGTGCAAAACTCAACTCCTTAAAGGAGCTCCGAATGGGGTCGAGTCATATATCAAAAGACGCGTATTTTCGCGTAGATTACGATAAAAAAGTTTGCCTCTCTATCTCTAACCGTTAAGGAGAAAATCGCGTTTAAAGTTTCGAAATTTCCAAAAATGCTTAACTCCGAAACTTTGAAGCGCCGTAGCTCTAAACGGTTATAGATAGAAGGATCCCAGTTTGCGCCGTTCGAAAGTACGCGTCGAGATCTTTCAAATGAGCACCGAACGGTCGCGCTGCGACCACGCATAACCGAGATACGGAGATTCGGTCGAGAAATTTCGGTAAAATATCGAAGTCCGAAAATGACCGTTTTATCATCCTATCCGGTAGATTTTTACGCGCCGAACAAGAATTTTTAGCACGCTTCGATATCTCTAACCGTTTAAGAGATATGGGCGTTTGAAGTTTCAGGACTTTCGAAAAACGCGAAAAAATCGACCCGAAAACGACATCTTTCGACGTTTTCTCGTGTCGCGCGTTAACGACGCCGTTCGGACGGACGAATTAGACGGTTTCCGATAGAAAAATGTCCGCGGAATCGATTGCGACCGGAGCGGACGCCCTATCTCTAACCGTTTAGCGGCTACGGCCCGTCAAAGTTGAAAAGAGAGAGAAAAATCACAACTTTGAAACGCTGTAGCGTCGGAACGCGTTGAGCTAGGGCGTCCTTCTTTCGCCTGTTTAGAACCCTCATAGGGGTCCTTACGACGCGCCGATAAGCGAACGTCTAACTCTTCCCGTTAACGCGCAGCAGAAATGTCGCATTTTTTCTGACCAAATCGATGAAATTTTTTCGACCCGAAAAATCGAGGGTCGGAATTTCGGGGTTTTGACCCTACCGGAACGTGGCCATATATGGGTGTATTACGCCTGAGAAATTTCAGCCCCTAGCCCTAACCGTTTAGGAGATATGGACGTTTGAAAGTTGAGGGTGCAAAACTCAACTCCTTAAAGGAGCTCGAATGGGGTCGAGTCATATATCAAAAGACGCGTATTTTCGCGTAGATTACGATAAAAAAGTTTGCCTCTCTATCTCTAACCGTTAAGGAGAAAATCGCGTTTAAAGTTTCGAAATTTCCAAAAATGCTTAACTCCGAAACTTTGAAGCGCCGTAGCTCTAAACGGTTATAGATAGAAGGATCCCGGTTTGCGCCGTTCGAAAGTACGCGTCGAGATCTTTCAAATGAGCACCGAACGGTCGCGCTGCGACCACGCATAACCGAGATACGGAGATTCGGTCGAGAAATTTCGGTAAAATATCGAAGTCCGAAAATGACCGTTTTATCATCCTATCCGGTAGATTTTTACGCGCCGAACAAGAATTTTTTAGCACGCTTCGATATCTCTAACCGTTTAAGAGATATGGGCGTTTGAAGTTTCAGGACTTTCGAAAAACGCGAAAAAATCGACCCCGAAAACGACATCTTTCGACGTTTTCTCGTGTCGCGCGTTAACGACGCCGTTCGGACGGACGAATTAGACGGTTTCCGATAGAAAAATGTCCGCGGAATCGATTGCGACCGGAGCGGACGCCCTATCTCTAACCGTTTAGCGGCTACGGCCCGTCAAAGTTGAAAAAGAGAGAAAAAATCACAACTTTGAAACGCTGTAGCGTCGGAACGCGTTGAGCTAGGGCGTCCTTCTTTCGCCTGTTTAGAACCCTCATAGGGGTCCTTACGACGCGCCGATAAGCGAACGTCTAACTCTTCCCGTTAACGCGCAGCAGAAATGTCGCATTTTTTTCTGACCAAATCGATGAAATTTTTCGACCCGAAAAATCGAGGGTCGGAATTTCGGGGTTTTGACCCTACCGGAACGTGGCCATATATGGGTGTATTACGCCTGAGAAATTTCAGCCCCTAGCCCTAACCGTTTAGGAGATATGGACGTTTGAAAGTTGAGGGTGCAAAACTCAACTCCTTAAAGGAGCTCCGAATGGGGTCGAGTCATATATCAAAAGACGCGTATTTTCGCGTAGATTACGATAAAAAAAAGTTTGCCTCTCTATCTCTAACCGTTAAGGAGAAAATCGCGTTTAAAGTTTCGAAATTTCCAAAAATGCTTAACTCCGAAACTTTGAAGCGCCGTAGCTCTAAACGGTTATAGATAGAGGATCCCGGTTTGCGCCGTTCGAAAGTACGCGTCGAGATCTTTCAAATGAGCACCGAACGGTCGCGCTGCGACCACGCATAACCGAGATACGGAGATTCGGTCGAGAAATTTCGGTAAAATATCGAAGTCCGAAAATGACCGTTTTATCATCCTATCCGGTAGATTTTTACGCGCCGAACAAGAATTTTTTAGCACGCTTCGATATCTCTAACCGTTTAAGAGATATGGGCGTTTGAAGTTTCAGGACTTTCGAAAAACGCGAAAAAATCGACCCCGAAAACGACATCTTTCGACGTTTTCTCGTGTCGCGCGTTAACGACGCCGTTCGGACGGACGAATTAGACGGTTTCCGATAGAAAAATGTCCGCGGAATCGATTGCGACCGGAGCGGACGCCTATCTCTAACCGTTTAGCGGCTACGGCCCGTCAAAGTTGAAAAAGAGAGAAAAAATCACAACTTTGAAACGCTGTAGCGTCGGAACGCGTTGAGCTAGGGCGTCCTTCTTTCGCCTGTTTAGAACCCTCATAGGGGTCCTTACGACGCGCCGATAAGCGAACGTCTAACTCTTCCCGTTAACGCGCAGCAGAAATGTCGCATTTTTTCTGACCAAATCGATGAAATTTTTCGACCCGAAAAATCGAGGGTCGGAATTTCGGGGTTTTGACCCTACCGGAACGTGGCCATATATGGGTGTATTACGCCTGAGAAATTTCAGCCCCTAGCCTAACCGTTTAGGAGATATGGACGTTTGAAAGTTGAGGTGCAAAACTCAACTCCTTAAAGGAGCTCCGAATGGGGTCGAGTCATATATCAAAAGACGCGTATTTTCGCGTAGATTACGATAAAAAAGTTTGCCTCTCTATCTCTAACCGTTAAGGAGAAAATCGCGTTTAAAGTTTCGAAATTTCCAAAAATGCTTAACTCCGAAACTTTGAAGCGCCGTAGCTCCTAAACGGTTATAGATAGAGGATCCCAGTTTGCGCCGTTCGAAAGTACGCGTCGAGATCTTTCAAATGAGCACCGAACGGTCGCGCTGCGACCACGCATAACCGAGATACGGAGATTCGGTCGAGAAATTTCGGTAAAATATCGAAGTCCGAAAATGACCGTTTTATCATCCTATCCGGTAGATTTTTACGCGCCGAACAAGAATTTTTTAGCACGCTTCGATATCTCTAACCGTTTAAGAGATATGGGCGTTTGAAGTTTCAGGACTTTCGAAAAACGCGAAAAAATCGACCCCGAAAACGACATCTTTCGACGTTTTCTCGTGTCGCGCGTTAACGACGCCGTTCGGACGGACGAATTAGACGGTTTCCGATAGAAAAATGTCCGCGGAATCGATTGCGACCGGAGCGGACGCCCTATCTCTAACCGTTTAGCGGCTACGGCCCGTCAAAGTTGAAAAAGAGAGAAAAAATCACAACTTTGAAACGCTGTAGCGTCGGAACGCGTTGAGCTAGGGCGTCCTTCTTTCGCCTGTTTAGAACCCTCATAGGGGTCCTTACGACGCGCCGATAAGCGAACGTCTAACTCTTCCCGTTAACGCGCAGCAGAAATGTCGCATTTTTTCTGACCAAATCGATGAAATTTTTTCGACCCGAAAAATCGAGGTCGGAATTTCGGGGTTTTGACCCTACCGGAACGTGGCCATATATGGGTGTATTACGCCTGAGAAATTTCAGCCCCTAGCCCTAACCGTTTAGGAGATATGGACGTTTGAAAGTTGAGGGTGCAAAACTCAACTCCTTAAAGGAGCTCCGAATGGGGTCGAGTCATATATCAAAAGACGCGTATTTTCGCGTAGATTACGATAAAAAAGTTTGCCTCTCTATCTCTAACCGTTAAGGAGAAAATCGCGTTTAAAGTTTCGAAATTTCCAAAAATGCTTAACTCCGAAACTTTGAAGCGCCGTAGCTCCTAAACGGTTATAGATAGAGGATCCCGGTTTGCGCCGTTCGAAAGTACGCGTCGAGATCTTTCAAATGAGCACCGAACGGTCGCGCTGCGACCACGCATAACCGAGATACGGAGATTCGGTCGAGAAATTTCGGTAAAATATCGAAGTCCGAAAATGACCGTTTTATCATCCTATCCGGTAGATTTTTACGCGCCGAACAAGAATTTTTTAGCACGCTTCGATATCTCTAACCGTTTAAGAGATATGGGCGTTTGAAGTTTCGGGACTTTCGAAAAACGCGAAAAATCGACCCCGAAAACGACATCTTTCGACGTTTTCTCGTGTCGCGCGTTAACGGCGCCGTTCGGACGGACGAATTAGACGGTTTCCGATAGAAAAATGTCCGCGGAATCGATTGCGACCGGAGCGGACGCCCTATCTCTAACCGTTTAGCGGCTACGGCCCGTCAAAGTTGAAAAAGAGAGAAAAAATCACAACTTTGAAACGCTGTAGCGTCGGAACGCGTTGAGCTAGGGCGTCCTTCTTTCGCCTGTTTAGAACCCTCATAGGGGTCCTTACGACGCGCCGATAAGCGAACGTCTAACTCTTCCCGTTAACGCGCAGCAGAAATGTCGCATTTTTTCTGACCAAATCGATGAAATTTTTTCGACCCGAAAAATCGAGGGTCGGAATTTCGGGGTTTTGACCCTACCGGAACGTGGCCATATATGGGTGTATTACGCCTGAGAAATTTCAGCCCCTAGCCTAACCGTTTAGGAGATATGGACGTTTGAAAGTTGAGGGGTGCAAAACTCAACTCCTTAAAGGAGCTCGAATGGGGTCGAGTCATATATCAAAAGACGCGTATTTTTCGCGTAGATTACGATAAAAAAGTTTGCCTCTCTATCTCTAACCGTTAAGGAGAAAATCGCGTTTAAAGTTTCGAAATTTCCAAAAATGCTTAACTCCGAAACTTTGAAGCGCCGTAGCTCTAAACGGTTATAGATAGAAGGATCCCGGTTTGCGCCGTTCGAAAGTACGCGTCGAGATCTTTCAAATGAGCACCGAACGGTCGCGCTGCGACCACGCATAACCGAGATACGGAGATTCGGTCGAGAAATTTCGGTAAAATATCGAAGTCCGAAAATGACCGTTTTATCATCCTATCCGGTAGATTTTTACGCGCCGAACAAGAATTTTTTAGCACGCTTCGATATCTCTAACCGTTTAAGAGATATGGGCGTTTGAAGTTTCAGGACTTTCGAAAAACGCGAAAAATCGACCCCGAAAACGACATCTTTCGACGTTTTCTCGTGTCGCGCGTTAACGACGCCGTTCGGACGGACGAATTAGACGGTTTCCGATAGAAAAATGTCCGCGGAATCGATTGCGACCGGAGCGGACGCCCTATCTCTAACCGTTTAGCGGCTACGGCCCGTCAAAGTTGAAAAAGAGAGAGAAAAATCACAACTTTGAAACGCTGTAGCGTCGGAACGCGTTGAGCTAGGGCGTCCTTCTTTCGCCTGTTTAGAACCCTCATAGGGGTCCTTACGACGCGCCGATAAGCGAACGTCTAACTCTTCCCGTTAACGCGCAGCAGAAATGTCGCATTTTTTCTGACCAAATCGATGAAATTTTTTCGACCCGAAAAATCGAGGTCGGAATTTCGGGGTTTTGACCCTACCGGAACGTGGCCATATATGGGTGTATTACGCCTGAGAAATTTCAGCCCCTAGCCCTAACCGTTTAGGAGATATGGACGTTTGAAAGTTGAGGGTGCAAAACTCAACTCCTTAAAGGAGCTCGAATGGGGTCGAGTCATATATCAAAAGACGCGTATTTTCGCGTAGATTACGATAAAAAAGTTTGCCTCTCTATCTCTAACCGTTAAGGAGAAAATCGCGTTTAAAGTTTCGAAATTTCCAAAAATGCTTAACTCCGAAACTTTGAAGCGCCGTAGCTCCTAAACGGTTATAGATAGAGGATCCCGGTTTGCGCCGTTCGAAAGTACGCGTCGAGATCTTTCAAATGAGCACCGAACGGTCGCGCTGCGACCACGCATAACCGAGATACGGAGATTCGGTCGAGAAATTTCGGTAAAATATCGAAGTCCGAAAATGAGCGTTTTTATCATCCTATCCGGTAGATTTTTACGCGCCGAACAAGAATATTTTTAGCACGCTTCGATATCTCTAACCGTTTAAGAGATATGGGCGTTTGAAGTTTCGGGACTTTCGAAAAACGCGAAAAAATCGACCCCGAAAACGACATCTTTCGACGTTTTCTCGTGTCGCGCGTTAACGACGCCGTTCGGACGGACGAATTAGACGGTTTCCGATAGAAAAATGTCCGCGGAATCGATTGCGACCGGAGCGGACGCCCTATCTCTAACCGTTTAGCGGCTACGGCCCGTCAAAGTTGAAAAAGAGAGAGAAAAAATCACAACTTTGAAACGCTGTAGCGTCGGAACGCGTTGAGCTAGGGCGTCCTTCTTTCGCCTGTTTAGAACCCTCATAGGGGTCCTTACGACGCGCCGATAAGCGAACGTCTAACTCTTCCCGTTAACGCGCAGCAGAAATGTCGCATTTTTCTGACCAAATCGATGAAATTTTTTCGACCCGAAAAATCGAGGGTCGGAATTTCGGGGTTTTGACCCTACCGGAACGTGGCCATATATGGGTGTATTACGCCTGAGAAATTTCAGCCCCTAGCCCTAACCGTTTAGGAGATATGGACGTTTGAAAGTTGAGGGTGCAAAACTCAACTCCTTAAAGGAGCTCCGAATGGGGTCGAGTCATATATCAAAAGACGCGTATTTTCGCGTAGATTACGATAAAAAAGTTTGCCTCTCTATCTCTAACCGTTAAGGAGAAAATCGCGTTTAAAGTTTCGAAATTTCCAAAAATGCTTAACTCCGAAACTTTGAAGCGCCGTAGCTCCTAAACGGTTATAGATAGAGGATCCCGGTTTGCGCCGTTCGAAAGTACGCGTCGAGATCTTTCAAATGAGCACCGAACGGTCGCGCTGCGACCACGCATAACCGAGATACGGAGATTCGGTCGAGAAATTTCGGTAAAATATCGAAGTCCGAAAATGACCGTTTTATCATCCTATCCGGTAGATTTTTACGCGCCGAACAAGAATTTTTTAGCACGCTTCGATATCTCTAACCGTTTAAGAGATATGGGCGTTTGAAGTTTCAGGACTTTCGAAAAACGCGAAAAAATCGACCCCGAAAACGACATCTTTCGACGTTTTCTCGTGTCGCGCGTTAACGACGCCGTTCGGACGGACGAATTAGACGGTTCCCGATAGAAAAATGTCCGCGGACTCGATTGCGACCGGAGCGGACGCCCTATCTCTAACCGTTTAGCGGCTACGGCCCGTCAAAGTTGAAAAGAGAGAGAAAAATCACAACTTTGAAACGCTGTAGCGTCGGAACGCGTTGAGCTAGGGCGTCCTTCTTTCGCCTGTTTAGAACCCTCATAGGGGTCCTTACGACGCGCCGATAAGCGAACGTCTAACTCTTCCCGTTAACGCGCAGCAGAAATGTCGCATTTTTTCTGACCAAATCGATGAAATTTTTTCGACCCGAAAAATCGAGGGTCGGAATTTCGGGGTTTTGACCCTACCGGAACGTGGCCATATATGGGTGTATTACGCCTGAGAAATTTCAGCCCCTAGCCCTAACCGTTTAGGAGATATGGACGTTTGAAAGTTGAGGGTGCAAAACTCAACTCCTTAAAGGAGCTCCGAATGGGGTCGAGTCATATATCAAAAGACGCGTATTTTCGCGTAGATTACGATAAAAAAGTTTGCCTCTCTATCTCTAACCGTTAAGGAGAAAATCGCGTTTAAAGTTTCGAAATTTCCAAAAATGCTTAACTCCGAAACTTTGAAGCGCCGTAGCTCCTAAACGGTTATAGATAGAAGGATCCCAGTTTGCGCCGTTCGAAAGTACGCGTCGAGATCTTTCAAATGAGCACCGAACGGTCGCGCTGCGACCACGCATAACCGAGATACGGAGATTCGGTCGAGAAATTTCGGTAAAATATCGAAGTCCGAAAATGACCGTTTTTATCATCCTATCCGGTAGATTTTTACGCGCCGAACAAGAATTTTTTAGCACGCTTCGATATCTCTAACCGTTTAAGAGATATGGGCGTTTGAAGTTTCAGGACTTTCGAAAAACGCGAAAAAATCGACCCCGAAAACGACATCTTTCGACGTTTTCTCGTGTCGCGCGTTAACGACGCCGTTCGGACGGACGAATTAGACGGTTTCCGATAGAAAAATGTCCGCGGAATCGATTGCGACCGGAGCGGACGCCCTATCTCTAACCGTTTAGCGGCTACGGCCCGTCAAAGTTGAAAAAGAGAGAAAAAATCACAACTTTGAAACGCTGTAGCGTCGGAACGCGTTGAGCTAGGGCGTCCTTCTTTCGCCTGTTTAGAACCCTCATAGGGGTCCTTACGACGCGCCGATAAGCGAACGTCTAACTCTTCCCGTTAACGCGCAGCAGAAATGTCGCATTTTTTCTGACCAAATCGATGAAATTTTTCGACCCGAAAAATCGAGGGTCGGAATTTCGGGGTTTTGACCCTACCGGAACGTGGCCATATATGGGTGTATTACGCCTGAGAAATTTCAGCCCCCTAGCCCTAACCGTTTAGGAGATATGGACGTTTGAAAGTTGAGGGGGTGCAAAACTCAACTCCTTAAAGGAGCTCCGAATGGGGTCGAGTCATATATCAAAAGGCGCGTATTTTCGCGTAGATTACGATAAAAAAAAGTTTGCCTCTCTATCTCTAACCGTTAAGGAGAAAATCGCGTTTAAAGTTTCGAAATTTCCAAAAATGCTTAACTCCGAAACTTTGAAGCGCCGTAGCTCCTAAACGGTTATAGATGGAGGATCCCGGTTTGCGCCGTTCGAAAGTACGCGTCGAGATGTTTCAAATGAGCACCGAACGGTCGCGCTGCGACCACGCATAACCGAGATACGGAGATTCGGTCGAGAAATTTCGGTAAAATATCGAAGTCCGAAAATGACCGTTTTTATCATCCTATCCGGTAGATTTTTACGCACCGAACAAGAATTTTTTAGCACGCTTCGATATCTCTAACCGTTTAAGAGATATGGGCGTTTAAAGTTTCAGGACTTTCGAAAAACGCGAAAAAATCGACCCCGAAAACGACATCTTTCGACGTTTTCTCGTGTCGCGCGTTAACGGCGCCGTTCGGACGGACGAATTAGACGGTTTCCGATAGAAAAATGTCCGCGGAATCGATTGCGAGCGGAGCGGACGCCCTATCTCTAACCGTTTAGCGGCTACGGCCCGTCAAAGTTGAAAAAGAGAGAAAAATCACAACTTTGAAACGCTGTAGCGTCGGAACGCGTTGAGCTAGGGCGTCCTTCTTTCGCCTGTTTAGAACCCTCAGAGGGGTCCTTACGACGCGCCGATAAGCGAACGTCTAACTCTTCCCGTTAACGCGCAGCAGAAATGTCGCATTTTTTCTGACCAAATCGATGAAATTTTTTCGACCCGAAAAATCGAGGGTCGGAATTTCGGGGTTTTGACCCTACCGGAACGTGGCCATATATGGGTGTATTACGCCTGAGAAATTTCAGCCCCTAGCCTAACCGTTTAGGAGATATGGACGTTTGAAAGTTGAGGGTGCAAAACTCAACTCCTTAAAGGAGCTCCGAATGGGGTCGAGTCATATATCAAAAGACGCGTATTTTCGCGTAGATTACGATAAAAAAGTTTGCCTCTCTATCTCTAACCGTTAAGGAGAAAATCGCGTTTAAAGTTTCGAAATTTCCAAAAATGCTTAACTCCGAAACTTTGAAGCGCCGTAGCTCCTAAACGGTTATAGATAGAGGATCCCGGTTTGCGCCGTTCGAAAGTACGCGTCGAGATCTTTCAAATGAGCACCGAACGGTCGCGCTGCGACCACGCATAACCGAGATACGGAGATTCGGTCGAGAAATTTCGGTAAAATATCGAAGTCCGAAAATGACCGTTTTTATCATCCTATCCGGTAGATTTTTACGCGCCGAACAAGAGTTTTTTTTAGCACGCTTCGATATCTCTAACCGTTTAAGAGATATGGGCGTTTGAAGTTTCGGGACTTTCGAAAAACGCGAAAAAATCGACCCCGAAAACGACATCTTTCGACGTTTTCTCGTGTCGCGCGTTAACGACGCCGTTCGGACGGACGAATTAGACGGTTTCCGATAGAAAAATGTCCGCGGAATCGATTGCGACCGGAGCGGACGCCCTATCTCTAACCGTTTAGCGGCTACGGCCCGTCAAAGTTGAAAGAGAGAGAAAAAAAATCGCAACTTTGAAGCGCTGTAGCGTCGGAACGCGTTGAGCTAGGGCGTCCTTCTTTCGCCTGTTTAGAACCCTCATAGGGGTCCTTACGACGCGCCGATAAGCGAACGTCTAACTCTTCCCGTTAACGCGCAGCAGAAATGTCGCATTTTTTCTGACCAAATCGATGAAATTTTTCGACCCGAAAAATCGAGGGTCGGAATTTCGGGGTTTTGACCCTACCGGAACGTGGCCATATATGGGTGTATTACGCCTGAGAAATTTCAGCCCCTAGCCCTAACCGTTTAGGAGATATGGACGTTTGAAAGTTGAGGGGTGCAAAACTCAACTCCTTAAAGGAGCTCCGAATGGGGTCGAGTCATATATCAAAAGACGCGTATTTTCGCGTAGATTACGATAAAAAAGTTTGCCTCTCTATCTCTAACCGTTAAGGAGAAAATCGCGTTTAAAGTTTCGAAATTTCCAAAAATGCTTAACTCCGAAACTTTGAAGCGCCGTAGCTCCTAAACGGTTATAGATAGAGGATCCCAGTTTGCGCCGTTCGAAAGTACGCGTCGAGATCTTTCAAATGAGCACCGAACGGTCGCGCTGCGACCACGCATAACCGAGATACGGAGATTCGGTCGAGAAATTTCGGTAAAATATCGAAGTCCGAAAATGACCGTTTTATCATCCTATCCGGTAGATTTTTACGCGCCGAACAAGAATTTTTAGCACGCTTCGATATCTCTAACCGTTTAAGAGATATGGGCGTTTGAAGTTTCGGGACTTTCGAAAAACGCGAAAAAATCGACCCCGAAAACGACATCTTTCGACGTTTTCTCGTGTCGCGCGTTAACGACGCCGTTCGGACGGACGAATTAGACGGTTTCCGATAGAAAAATGTCCGCGGAATCGATTGCGACCGGAGCGGACGCCCTATCTCTAACCGTTTAGCGGCTACGGCCCGTCAAAGTTGAAAAAGAGAGAAAAATCACAACTTTGAAACGCTGTAGCGTCGGAACGCGTTGAGCTAGGGCGTCCTTCTTTCGCCTGTTTAGAACCCTCATAGGGGTCCTTACGACGCGCCGATAAGCGAACGTCTAACTCTTCCCGTTAACGCGCAGCAGAAATGTCGCATTTTTTCTGACCAAATCGATGAAATTTTTTCGACCCGAAAAATCGAGGGTCGGAATTTCGGGGTTTTGACCCTACCGGAACGTGGCCATATATGGGTGTATTACGCCTGAGAAATTTCAGCCCCTAGCCCTAACCGTTTAGGAGATATGGACGTTTGAAAGTTGAGGGGTGCAAAACTCAACTCCTTAAAGGAGCTCCGAATGGGGCCGAGTCATATATCAAAAGACGCGTATTTTCGCGTAGATTACGATAAAAAAGTTTGCCTCTCTATCTCTAACCGTAAAGGAGAAAATCGCGTTTAAAGTTTCGAAATTTCCAAAAATGCTTAACTCCGAAACTTTGAAGCGCCGTAGCTCCTAAACGGTTATAGATAGAGGATCCCGGTTTGCGCCGTTCGAAAGTACGCGTCGAGATCTTTCAAATGAGCACCGAACGGTCGCGCTGCGACCACGCATAACCGAGATACGGAGATTCGGTCGAGAAATTTCGGTAAAATATCGAAGTCCGAAAATGACCGTTTTATCATCCTATCCGGTAGATTTTTACGCGCCGAACAAGAATTTTTAGCACGCTTCGATATCTCTAACCGTTTAAGAGATATGGGCGTTTGAAGTTTCGGGACTTTCGAAAAACGCGAAAAAATCGACCCCGAAAACGACATCTTTCGACGTTTTCTCGTGTCGCGCGTTAACGACGCCGTTCGGACGGACGAATTAGACGGTTTCCGATAGAAAAATGTCCGCGGAATCGATTGCGACCGGAGCGGACGCCCTATCTCTAACCGTTTAGCGGCTACGGCCCGTCAAAGTTGAAAAAGAGAGAGAAAAATCACAACTTTGAAACGCTGTAGCGTCGGAACGCGTTGAGCTAGGGCGTCCTTCTTTCGCCTGTTTAGAACCCTCATAGGGGTCCTTACGACGCGCCGATAAGCGAACGTCTAACTCTTCCCGTTAACGCGCAGCAGAAATGTCGCATTTTTTCTGACCAAATCGATGAAATTTTTTCGACCCGAAAAATCGAGGGTCGGAATTTCGGGGTTTTGACCCTACCGGAACGTGGCCATATATGGGTGTATTACGCCTGAGAAATTTCAGCCCCTAGCCCTAACCGTTTAGGAGATATGGACGTTTGAAAGTTGAGGTGCAAAACTCAACTCCTTAAAGGAGCTCCGAATGGGGTCGAGTCATATATCAAAAGACGCGTATTTTCGCGTAGATTACGATAAAAAAGTTTGCCTCTCTATCTCTAACCGTTAAGGAGAAAATCGCGTTTAAAGTTTCGAAATTTCCAAAAATGCTTAACTCCGAAACTTTGAAGCGCCGTAGCTCCTAAACGGTTATAGATAGAGGATCCCGGTTTGCGCCGTTCGAAAGTACGCGTCGAGATCTTTCAAATGAGCACCGAACGGTCGCGCTGCGACCACGCATAACCGAGATACGGAGATTCGGTCGAGAAATTTCGGTAAAATATCGAAGTCCGAAAATGACCGTTTTTATCATCCTATCCGGTAGATTTTTACGCGCCGAACAAGAATTTTTTAGCACGCTTCGATATCTCTAACCGTTTAAGAGATATGGGCGTTTGAAGTTTCGGGACTTTCGAAAAACGCGAAAAAATCGACCCCGAAAACGACATCTTTCGACGTTTTCTCGTGTCGCGCGTTAACGACGCCGTTCGGACGGACGAATTAGACGGTTTCCGATAGAAAAATGTCCGCGGAATCGATTGCGACCGGAGCGGACGCCCTATCTCTAACCGTTTAGCGGCTACGGCCCGTCAAAGTTGAAAAAGAGAGAGAAAAAATCACAACTTTGAAGCGCTGTAGCGTCGGAACGCGTTGAGCTAGGGCGTCCTTCTTTCGCCTGTTTAGAACCCTCATAGGGGTCCTTACGACGCGCCGATAAGCGAACGTCTAACTCTTCCCGTTAACGCGCAGCAGAAATGTCGCATTTTTTCTGACCAAATCGATGAAATTTTTTCGACCCGAAAAATCGAGGGTCGGAATTTCGGGGTTTTGACCCTACCGGAACGTGGCCATATATGGGTGTATTACGCCTGAGAAATTTCAGCCCCCTAGCCCTAACCGTTTAGGAGATATGGACGTTTGAAAGTTGAGGGGGTGCAAAACTCAACTCCTTAAAGGAGCTCCGAATGGGGTCGAGTCATATATCAAAAGACGCGTATTTTCGCGTAGATTACGATAAAAAAAGTTTGCCTCTCTATCTCTAACCGTTAAGGAGAAAATCGCGTTTAAAGTTTCGAAATTTCCAAAAATGCTTAACTCCGAAACTTTGAAGCGCCGTAGCTCTAAACGGTTATAGATAGAGGATCCCGGTTTGCGCCGTTCGAAAGTACGCGTCGAGATCTTTCAAATGAGCACCGAACGGTCGCGCTGCGACCACGCATAACCGAGATACGGAGATTCGGTCGAGAAATTTCGGTAAAATATCGAAGTCCGAAAATGACCGTTTTTATCATCCTATCCGGTAGATTTTTACGCGCCGAACAAGAATTTTTTAGCACGCTTCGATATCTCTAACCGTTTAAGAGATATGGGCGTTTGAAGTTTCGGGACTTTCGAAAAACGCGAAAAATCGACCCCGAAAACGACATCTTTCGACGTTTTCTCGTGTCGCGCGTTAACGACGCCGTTCGGACGGACGAATTAGACGGTTTCCGATAGAAAAATGTCCGCGGAATCGATTGCGACCGGAGCGGACGCCCTATCTCTAACCGTTTAGCGGCTACGGCCCGTCAAAGTTGAAAAAGAGAGAGAAAAAATCACAACTTTGAAACGCTGTAGCGTCGGAACGCGTTGAGCTAGGGCGTCCTTCTTTCGCCTGTTTAGAACCCTCATAGGGGTCCTTACGACGCGCCGATAAGCGAACGTCTAACTCTTCCCGTTAACGCGCAGCAGAAATGTCGCATTTTTTTCTGACCAAATCGATGAAATTTTTTCGACCCGAAAAATCGAGGGTCGGAATTTCGGGGTTTTGACCCTACCGGAACGTGGCCATATATGGGTGTATTACGCCTGAGAAATTTCAGCCCCCTAGCCCTAACCGTTTAGGAGATATGGACGTTTGAAAGTTGAGGGGGGCAAAACTCAACTCCTTAAAGGAGCTCCGAATGGGGTCGAGTCATATATCAAAAGACGCGTATTTTCGCGTAGATTACGATAAAAAAAAGTTTGCCTCTCTATCTCTAACCGTTAAGGAGAAAATCGCGTTTAAAGTTTCGAAATTTCCAAAAATGCTTAACTCCGAAACTTTGAAGCGCCGTAGCTCCTAAACGGTTATAGATAGAGGATCCCGGTTTGCGCCGTTCGAAAGTACGCGTCGAGATCTTTCAAATGAGCACCGAACGGTCGCGCTGCGACCACGCATAACCGAGATACGGAGATTCGGTCGAGAAATTTCGGTAAAATATCGAAGTCCGAAAATGACCGTTTTATCATCCTATCCGGTAGATTTTTACGCGCCGAACAAGAATTTTTTAGCACGCTTCGATATCTCTAACCGTTTAAGAGATATGGGCGTTTGAAGTTTCGGGACTTTCGAAAAACGCGAAAAAATCGACCCCGAAAACGACATCTTTCGACGTTTTCTCGTGTCGCGCGTTAACGACGCCGTTCGGACGGACGAATTAGACGGTTTCCGATAGAAAAATGTCCGCGGAATCGATTGCGACCGGAGCGGACGCCCTATCTCTAACCGTTTAGCGGCTACGGCCCGTCAAAGTTGAACAAGAGAGAGAAAAAATCACAACTTTGAAACGCTGTAGCGTCGGAACGCGTTGAGCTAGGGCGTCCTTCTTTCGCCTGTTTAGAACCCTCATAGGGGTCCTTACGACGCGCCGATAAGCGAACGTCTAACTCTTCCCGTTAACGCGCAGCAGAAATGTCGCATTTTTTCTGACCAAATCGATGAAATTTTTTCGACCCGAAAAATCGAGGGTCGGAATTTCGGGGTTTTGACCCTACCGGAACGTGGCCATATATGGGTGTATTACGCCTGAGAAATTTCAGCCCCTAGCCCTAACCGTTTAGGAGATATGGACGTTTGAAAGTTGACGGGGTGCAAAACTCAACTCCTTAAAGGAGCTCCGAATGGGGTCGAGTCATATATCAAAAGACGCGTATTTTCGCGTAGATTACGATAAAAAAGTTTGCCTCTCTATCTCTAACCGTTAAGGAGAAAATCGCGTTTAAAGTTTCGAAATTTCCAAAAATGCTTAACTCCGAAACTTTGAAGCGCCGTAGCTCCTAAACGGTTATAGATAGAGGATCCCGGTTTGCGCCGTTCGAAAGTACGCGTCGAGATCTTTCAAATGAGCACCGAACGGTCGCGCTGCGACCACGCATAACCGAGATACGGAGATTCGGTCGAGAAATTTCGGTAAAATATCGAAGTCCGAAAATGACCGTTTTTATCATCCTATCCGGTAGATTTTTACGCGCCGAACAAGAATTTTTTTAGCACGCTTCGATATCTCTAACCGTTTAAGAGATATGGGCGTTTAAAGTTTCGGGACTTTCGAAAAACGCGAAAAAATCGACCCCGAAAACGACATCTTTCGACGTTTTCTCGTGTCGCGCGTTAACGACGCCGTTCGGACGGACGAATTAGACGGTTTCCGATAGAAAAATGTCCGCGGAATCGATTGCGACCGGAGCGGACGCCCTATCTCTAACCGTTTAGCTGATACGTCCAGTCAAAGTTGAAAAGAGAGAGAAAAATCACAACTTTGAAACGCTGTAGCGTCGGAACGCGTTGAGCTAGGGCGTCCTTCTTTCGCCTGTTTAGAACCCTCATAGGGGTCCTTACGACGCGCCGATAAGCGAACGTCTAACTCTTCCCGTTAACGCGCAGCAGAAATGTCGCATTTTTTCTGACCAAATCGATGAAATTTTTTCGACCCGAAAAATCGAGGGTCGGAATTTCGGGGTTTTGACCCTACCGGAACGTGGCCATATATGGGTGTATTACGCCTGAGAAATTTCAGCTCCCTAGCCCTAACCGTTTAGGAGATATGGACGTTTGAAAGTTGAGGGTGCAAAACTCAACTCCTTAAAGGAGCTCCGAATGGGGTCGAGTCATATATCAAAAGACGCGTATTTTCGCGTAGATTACGATAAAAAAGTTTGCCTCTCTATCTCTAACCGTTAAGGAGAAAATCGCGTTTAAAGTTTCGAAATTTCCAAAAATGCTTAACTCCGAAACTTTGAAGCGCCGTAGCTCCTAAACGGTTATAGATAGAGGACCCCGGTTTGCGCCGTTCGAAAGTACGCGTCGAGATCTTTCAAATGAGCACCGAACGGTCGCGCTGCGACCACGCATAACCGAGATACGGAGATTCGGTCGAGAAATTTCGGTGAAATATCGAAGTCCGAAAATGACCGTTTTATCATCCTATCCGGTAGATTTTTACGCGCCGAACAAGAATTTTTTAGCACGCTTCGATATCTCTAACCGTTTAAGAGATATGGGCGTTTGAAGTTTCGGGACTTTCGAAAAACGCGAAAAATCGACCCCGAAAACGACATCTTTCGACGTTTTCTCGTGTCGCGCGTTAACGACGCCGTTCGGACGGACGAATTAGACGGTTTCCGATAGAAAAATGTCCGCGGAATCGATTGCGACCGGAGCGGACGCCCTATCTCTAACCGTTTAGCGGCTACGGCCCGTCAAAGTTGAAAAAGAGAGAGAAAAATCACAACTTTGAAACGCAGTAGCGTCGGAACGCGTAGAGCTAGGGCGTCC
Organism: Trypoxylus dichotomus; assembly: GCA_023509865.1. NCBI lineage: Eukaryota > Metazoa > Arthropoda > Insecta > Coleoptera > Scarabaeidae > Trypoxylus > Trypoxylus dichotomus. The sequence continues at coordinate 2,389,013 of CM042080.1, forward strand.
TTCTTTCGCCTGTTTAGAACCCTCATAGGGGTCCTTACGACGCGCCGATAAGCGAACGTCTAACTCTTCCCGTTAACGCGCAGCAGAAATGTCGCATTTTTTCTGACCAAATCGATGAAATTTTTTCGACCCGAAAAATCGAGGGTCGGAATTTCGGGGTTTTGACCCTACCGGAACGTGGCCATATATGGGTGTATTACGCCTGAGAAATTTCAGCCCCTAGCCCTAACCGTTTAGGAGATATGGACGTTTGAAAGTTGAGGGGTGCAAAACTCAACTCCTTAAAGGAGCTCCGAATGGGGTCGAGTCATATATCAAAAGACGCGTATTTTCGCGTAGATTACGATAAAAAAGTTTGCCTCTCTATCTCTAACCGTTAAGGAGAAAATCGCGTTTAAAGTTTCGAAATTTCCAAAAATGCTTAACTCCGAAACTTTGAAGCGCCGTAGCTCCTAAACGGTTATAGATAGAAGGATCCCGGTTTGCGCCGTTCGAAAGTACGCGTCGAGATCTTTCAAATGAGCACCGAACGGTCGCGCTGCGACCACGCATAACCGAGATACGGAGATTCGGTCGAGAAATTTCGGTAAAATATCGAAGTCCGAAAATGACCGTTTTTATCATCCTATCCGGTAGATTTTTACGCGCCGAACAAGAATTTTTTAGCACGCTTCGATATCTCTAACCGTTTAAGAGATATGGGCGTTTGAAGTTTCAGGACTTTCGAAAAACGCGAAAAAATCGACCCCGAAAACGACATCTTTCGACGTTTTCTCGTGTCGCGCGTTAACGACGCCGTTCGGACGGACGAATTAGACGGTTTCCGATAGAAAAATGTCCGCGGAATCGATTGCGACCGGAGCGGACGCCCTATCTCTAACCGTTTAGCGGCTACGGCCCGTCAAAGTTGAAAAAGAGAGAGAAAAATCACAACTTTGAAACGCTGTAGCGTCGGAACGCGTTGAGCTAGGGCGTCCTTCTTTCGCCTGTTTAGAACCTTCATAGGGGTCCTTACGACGCGCCGATAAGCGAACGTCTAACTCTTCCCGTTAACGCGCAGCAGAAATGTCGCATTTTTTCTGACCAAATCGATGAAATTTTTTCGACCCGAAAAATCGAGGGTCGGAATTTCGGGGTTTTGACCCTACCGGAACGTGGCCATATATGGGTGTATTACGCCTGAGAAATTTCAGCCCCTAGCCCTAACCGTTTAGGAGATATGGACGTTTGAAAGTTGAGGGTGCAAAACTCAACTCCTTAAAGGAGCTCCGAATGGGGTCGAGTCATATATCAAAAGACGCGTATTTTCGCGTAGATTACGATAAAAAGTTTGCCTCTCTATCTCTAACCGTTAAGGAGAAAATCGCGTTTAAAGTTTCGAAATTTCCAAAAATGCTTAACTCCGAAACTTTGAAGCGCCGTAGCTCCTAAACGGTTATAGATAGAGATTCCCGGTTTGCGCCGTTCGAAAGTACGCGTCGAGATCTTTCAAATGAGCACCGAACGGTCGCGCTGCGACCACGCATAACCGAGATACGGAGATTCGGTCGAGAAATTTCGGTAAAATATCGAAGTCCGAAAATGACCGTTTTTATCATCCTATCCGGTAGATTTTTACGCGCCGACCAAGAATTTTTTAGCACGCTTCGATATCTCTAACCGTTTAAGAGATATGGGCGTTTGAAGTTTCGGGACTTTCGAAAAACGCGAAAAATCGACCCCGAAAACGACATCTTTCGACGTTTTCTCGTGTCGCGCGTTAACGACGCCGTTCGGACGGACGAATTAGACGGTTTCCGATAGAAAAATGTCCGCGGAATCGATTGCGACCGGAGCGGACGCCCTATCTCTAACCGTTTAGCGGCTACGGCCCGTCAAAGTTGAAAAAGAGAGAAAAAATCACAACTTTGAAACGCTGTAGCGTCGGAACGCGTTGAGCTAGGGCGTCCTTCTTTCGCCTGTTTAGAACCCTCATAGGGGTCCTTACGACGCGCCGATAAGCGAACGTCTAACTCTTCCCGTTAACGCGCAGCAGAAATGTCGCATTTTTTCTGACCAAATCGATGAAATTTTTCGACCCGAAAAATCGAGGGTCGGAATTTCGGGGTTTTGACCCTACCGGAACGTGGCCATATATGGGTGTATTACGCCTGAGAAATTTCAGCCCCTAGCCCTAACCGTTTAGGAGATATGGACGTTTGAAAGTTGAGGGGTGCAAAACTCAACTCCTTAAAGGAGCTCCGAATGGGGTCGAGTCATATATCAAAAGACGCGTATTTTCGCGTAGATTACGATAAAAAAAGTTTGCCTCTCTATCTCTAACCGTTAAGGAGAAAATCGCGTTTAAAGTTTCGAAATTTCCAAAAATGCTTAACTCCGAAACTTTGAAGCGCCGTAGCTCCTAAACGGTTATAGATAGGGGATCCCGGTTGGCGCCGTTCGAAAGTACGCGTCGAGATCTTTCAAATGAGCACCGAACGGTCGCGCTGCGACCACGCATAACCGAGATACGGAGATTCGGTCGAGAAATTTCGGTGAAATATCGAAGTCCGAAAATGACCGTTTTTACACGGTTGCAAAGAAGACAAAATCATATAAAAAATACATAAAATAGTAAAAAAAACATGGATAAAACAAAATACACTTCTTGAGAAAGAAGTTCTTTACAGGACCTATATAGCACGTTTGCAGAGTGTAGGAAGTGTCTAAGCAAAATAACCAATTTTTGCTAGCTAAAAAATTAAGATTAAATGTAAGTGCGAATTCTAGAAGCCCATTCAATATGGTACAACTTTTGCTTATATCTCTACCTTCTATCATTCTGTCATTTTTTAGGATCCTCCATATTACAAGTTTCATTAAAATTCGACTGCCGCCAAAACCACATATCTAATCCTACTTACATGTGTATTGTTAATTCTCATTAAACTCTCTTAAACATTTCTTCTCGTCGAATTAAATTATTTGACATTGAGAAAGATAAATCCGACGGCCAAGTAAAAAAGCGACTAACAACATTATTCGATCTAATTTAAAAACGAAATTCAATTAAAAATTAACAACGTCATTTGTTTAAATTAACGTTTTCGACTGTCTTACAACGCGAAAAAACATTGTTTACTGTATCGGAATCAATTATCGAAAGATTACGTTCAAGTAGATGGATTGAGGTTTTCCTTGAAGTCAACCGCATCGTTTTTTTTCATCTTTTCATTCTTCCTTTTATTCATTTCATGTTTCGGTACGATCTGGTAATGGATTGGGTCATTATCACCTTATAGGTAAATAATAACACGTTATACGTGGAAAATTATTATGAAACAACGAAATTGGAGGCCGTAAGCATGCTTGTGGGTATCGAAAGGTTTCGATTGATATTTTAGAATTATGAACGCTTATAAACGGAGCCCCCTGAGGGGCTGGTCTTTTTCCAAACCGATATATTGAATTAAAAAGTTATTTTCTGTAAGTTTCCTTTAAGTATAGTATAAAAGATAATCCATATTAAAGAGTTACGATTATCTGATTCTGACTTATTTACGAGATACGTATACGGGGGATGTCCTTTAAGTTTTGCATACAGGGACATAGAGTGCGGCACTAATCAAACGCACGGGAAAAGTCGGATTAAATAGCATCCAGTTGACCACCCCCATCCACGGTTTCATCTATTGTTTGAGTAATCTGAGCCAAGTTAGTTACAGTAGATCTATTTGCCGAGAAACCATGCTGAGATTCAGAAAGATATGATTTAATACCATAAGAAAGACGTTTATAAATTAAGACTTGAAAAACCTTCGCATAAGAAGAAATTACAGCGACAGGTCTGTAATTGCCAATATTGGGACAATCACCCTTTTCAAGATTGGCGAAATCTTTGCTGCTTTCCATATATCAGGAAACGTATACGTGTGTAGGGCTAGATTAAAGATTATACAGGAATGGCAAAGATAGTAGCACAATCCTTCACAAGAAAGCGAGGAACGTTATCATCAGCTGTAAATTTGTTCTTCGAAGTTTTGATGCATTCTATTACTTCCTCTACCGAAACAGACTGTAAATACAACGATGGTAAGCTCGAATCAATATCCGGAAGATGAGAGTCCAAAGTCTCAGGTAGAAAAACACCAGGGAATAAGCTGGCAAAAACGTTAACTATCAATGTTGGATCACTGTATTCGTTAGTGGCATTAATAACTTTAACCAGGGATACTGGTAGAGTCCTGCCTAGAACGAACGAACTTCCAAGAAGAATGAGGATTTTTTGCTATTGCGAACGTATATATTATACGCTAAATTAATGATTACTGAAAATATGCTAATTTCCTGGTAGATTGAGAGCTAGAGTATTAAATTTATAGTTTCGAATATCTGAAGTAATTTATCAAAAGAAAATAATGGTATACATTTAAGCATTTCATACTACGTTATAACTGAAAAAGTTGGCAATCATAACATAGACGGTAATTCTTTTTATCATCCAAATCATACTCCACATCCAACTAGGAAAAGCAATAAAAAGTCAGACGTGTCTTTCGGCTTCAATGGCTCGTTTGACACACAAAAGTGCGATTTTTTTTCGGGGAAAGTTGAAATTCGGAGATGTCGCAGATGTAATGCGAAGTTATTGCAAAATTTAGCATAAAACATCGCGTACATCTGCTATAAACGCATGCTATACATACATAACATTACTTCGCCCGTAATATTCGTGCAACAGCTATTTCACGCTAGATATATACATATAAATACGTTTTTTTTTCCTGGTTGTTTGTACAGAAACTAGCGTAAACGCACATCGTATGGAAAGTTTGAAGTATTACGGAAATAAACTTGATACTTCGTAACGTGTTTCGCGCTGACATTTTTTTACCTCGCAAATTTCGTATGAATTATTGCTTTGTCTATTCGGGTTTATTTGCATACGAATGACAAGGGGCAGATTGTAATCTCTTAGAATCGCTGCCTACAATAGAATAAGAGTAAGTGCAGTTTGTTTATCTGCATATAGATTGGAGATTTGAAAAAAATACTGTAATCTGCTTGTTATACAGGGGGGTAGTAAAAAGTTTTGGGATAGCTCTCTTGTTTGAGAATTTTTTCTTAAAATTTAGTATGGATATATTGTTAAGAAAAACAAATTTATTATAATATTCTCACATCTTTTAGTTTCCGACTTGACAGGAAATGCTTCCTATATCATATATACATTGCGTCAATTGTCAGTTTTTACATGCGTCATTGTTTTGTCGTATAAATTAAGACAATCTATTCATCTGACGATCTTTCTCAAGTACTGTTACTGAAAAAGGAAGCAGGATTTGTGCATGTCTCACAGACAAAGATCTACTTGGTTTAATTTTATTGGAGTGACAGAGAAGGATAGTGGTACATACTACCGCATTATTCAAGTGACGTGAACTGTCTATCTTCTAGCGTTTGTTGTTGGTTGTCAAACGTAAGTTAGCATCATTTCTGTATTTAACACATTGGCTGAAAAGTCCCGGGCCTAACACATAGATGACGCTAGTTTTATTGCAGCCACCTTTCTCTCAGCTAGTACTAACCTTCAAAAGACACCTGTTAAAATTTCATGATATTCTATTCATTAGTTTGTCAGTTATTGTGCTAAGAGTCACGCTACTTTTCTTCTTTTCAAAAGAATGGATCAAAAACAATTTCGTGTTTTAATTTTACACTGCTTCTTGATGGGAAAAAATACCGTTCAAGCGAAGCAATAGCTAGAAAAGTGTTATGGGGACTCCGCTCCATCAGAAACAACAATAAAACGTTGGTTTGCTGACTTCAAACGTGGTCGTAGAGACACCGATGATGGAGAACGCAGTGGACGTCCAAATGAGGTGGTAACACCAGAAAACATCAAAAAAATCCACAACATCGTTTTGAATGATCGAAAAGTGAAGTTGCGTGAGTTAGCTGACATCGTAAAGATATCAAAAGAACGTATTGGCTTTATATTGCATGAGCATTTGACTATGAGAAAGCTCTGTTCAAAGTGGGTGCCGCGTTTGCTCACTGTTGACCAAAAACAAGAACGTGTTGATGGTTCTGAGCAGTGTTTGGCTATATTTAAACGTAACAAACCGGAATTTTTGCGTCGATATGTGACATTGGATGAAACATGGATCCATCACTTCACTCCGGAATCAAAACGATCGTCATCTGGGTGGACAGCAACTGGTGAACCTCGTCCAAAGCGCCCGAAACAATCGGCTGGAACAGTTATGGCCTCGGTATTTTGGGATGTGCGTGGTGTAATATTCATCGACTATCTTGAGAAAGGAAATACCATCAACAGTGAATATTATATAGCGTTATTGGAGCGTTTGAAGGCCGGAATTGCAAAGAAACGATCGCATATGGCAAAGAAAAAAATTTTATTTCATCAAGACAATGGCAAAACTACACGAATTGAACTTCGAATTGCTCGCACATCCACCGTATTCGCCAGATTTGGCTCCCAGCGACTACTGGATGTTCGCAGACCTCAAAAAAATGCTCGCCGGTAAGAAATTTCGCACGAATGAAGAGGTTATCGCTGAAACTGGGGCCTATTTTGAGGCGAAAGATAAATCGTTCTACAAAAGTGGTATTGAAATGTTAGAGCGGCGCTGGAATGATTGCGTTGCTCTTGATGGAGATTACGTTGATGAATAAAGCTAATTTTGAACCAAAGAAAACGTGTTTTCTTTGTTAGGCCCGGGACTTTTCAGCCCATGTTCACTCTGGCCAACGATACGACCCCGGGTGAAGTTTCTAATATCACTCGAACCTTGTCAGCGGGGCATAGTTGTAACGATACTAAACTATGACGAATTCCTTCCGATACATCTACCCCTACCCTAATGACAAGAGAAAGTTCTTAATTCGTTCTTAGAATTTAGCTGTTTACATATTTATACCGCTTTATCTGGTGTCCATTTTATTCTGTCACCCTAGTGTATAATTAAAAAAGAATAAACTTCATAAAGAGCTAATCTAAATGTTATTTATGTATAAAAGCAAGCAATTATATTATCTTTTGGTAGACTTTACAACATTTGCTTGGGTGTCCGAACTAATATGGACGGTAGTGTATAACATCTAAAAAATGTAAGACAACTATAGAAGCTATAACACAAGCGTAGTCACATTTATATGTTTTAGATAACCTTTAATTACAATACAGCGTCATTAAGCGTAAACACATACAGAATATACAAAATCTTCTTTAATGTTGGACCTCAATAACCTTAAACGATGTCCATACATCTTTTTCATAGCTTAAAGGTGACGTAGAAACAAGGTTTTTTACAACGGTCTCAAACACTTACTAACATCGTAATATACCATTCTTCGAGAAATATTGTCTATCCAAGTTAATTCATCCAAACCATCGGCCATCATCTCATCTAAGGCGATGCAATATCGTAAAGGCTGATATGGAAAGAGCACTTCTACAGCCTTCGGCGGATTTATAAACAACCATATAGTCGTGTGAGAATGGCACATAACACGCAAGAAATATGAGTCAATAACGATTCCTAACGCGCGGACCGTAATGGTCAAACGTCGGACCTCGGTTGACATATTGATCGAATTTATGCCCGTAATAGCGAAACGTTGTCGAGATTTTAATCTCGACGAAAACGCAGTTGTTCTTATAAGTTAGAAATGGAGAATTTGCTTCTAAATCGTTTAAATTCCGCTAGATGGAGTAGACGTTTTGATATCGAAAATTGTTTATTTCGAAGATATTTACAAAAATTAACTAACCATGTACATACAAACATTTTCTGCAAAATAATACATTTCCTCATTTTACCATTCACGGAGGAGGACATCTGGGGAGCACCATAAACATTGAAGAGCAGAAAAGCCTCTAGGAACGATAATATAAGAAATGAATTTCTGAAGTATGGAGGGAGATGTCTAACAGAAGAGATAACACTATACTCAGAAGAGGAAAAGTGCCTTTGGGAAACTACCATCCCAATATTCAAAAGAAGAAGCAAAGACAATCCCGGAAACTATAAGGGGGCAGATGATAAGAACAACCGAAACCTTAAGAAGAACAGCTGGAAAAATAAGGAGAGATAGAATAAGAAACAAGGATATAAAAGAGGCATGTGGAATTGGATTTGTTATTAGATTCGCTAGAGAAAGAAGTCAGTGGAATGATGATAGGCAAAGAGCGGAAGAATCCAGATTGATCAGGATAGCAAGAGACCGAATACCAATGGGAAGAAGAAATTGTTGAAGACTATTGAAGAGATAGAAGGAAAGTTACATTTCCATCTCGGTCGAAATTCCATGAATAATGCGTGAAGAAACACAGGTTACAACCTAAAATGAAAGAGGAAGAAGTGTTATCATTCTTAAACTCATATAATAATTCCAACTCATAGGTCGAAATCAAAACGATATTGAAGCCTAGACAACTTCGACAAACGTGAATTTTGTCCTCCCCAATAAAACGTATATCGTCCATTGAAATATCATTGTTGGCAAACACTCCTTCGTCTAACCGAATTGTTTTGGATCTCCATCATGTCAACAGTTTCCTATGTACTGTTTACAGAAAGGCCTACGGCTTACATCGTCACCTAACGTAGGTATTTGCCAAACTCTTACGCTCTTGAACTTACAAGGCTCTATATCTTTAAAACATGATTTTGGGGTTTACAATTACATGAACTCCGTACCATTCGTTTACGCAGAATAAAGTAAATTATCATACCATTCTTTTTTTATTTGCAACATATCCTTCTCGTTACTACCATTCAGTACAGACAGGTATCTTATTTAGGTATTTTTAAATACATTCAAACTTTATATCCAAAATACTTTCGTAAATTTATCAGAAAACAAAACCGCACCGCACTAGGATGTCTGTTTCGCCTGATTAGATACGAAACCTGTCAATTGTACGAAGGTAATAGATCGCAGCGTGCTAAATCGCGGTAGCCGTGACAAAACCCGACTTTTTTTCGCTGTAAGCGGTCGCCGCCTGCTACCGTCGATTTCGACATTTCCTAATCTACACCTTGTCGCAGACACAATGCGAAAGTGGTTTATTGAGCCGCTCCGTCCACTACGTCCCTCGCCCGTACGCCAATCCATGGTTAAGTGTACTCTAGTCGCCTCTCAGATATCTTTTGGTAGTGTTCGTCTAGTATCTGTGCCAAGGAAATCATATTAAATACCGTAACGAGGTATTCTCGTCCTGTTCTTTGTTCCTGTTGGTAGTTTAGCAGTGAAGGCAAGAGATCGTATAGATTTATTTGACTTCATAGTATGCGACAGGATGCGCAGTTTACCATCATCTTATAGCATAAATTTTCACTGACAAAAAAAGGTTCCAGTGTCAAATTCAGACGTTAAACTTTTCAATTCATATTGAACAATGGTCGAAGATGTAAAACCCAAATATTTTACAAAAATTTCCAATATATTTATCGCAATGTTACTGTCACAGTTACTATAACATGTTTCGCTATTACTGTAGATTCATCTGATGAAGCTATAGTGATAGCGAAACATGTTATAGTAACATTATGATAAATATGTATATTGGAAATTTTTGTAAAATATTTGAGTTTTACTTCTTCGACCATTATTCAATTTTCTTTGTTTAATTCTTCAATAGAAGTAGATAGAACAAGAATTTAGATGTAAATATTATACCTTATCGAAAGGTCTTTTAGGACACGTGAATGAAGTTTATACAGGATGTTGCATTTAAGCGCCACCCACTTATGCTAGAGATGATCATAACACATCAGGTTCTAGTGAAGATTTTCCCATCTCACGTACGGTCGAGTTATTCAACGCAAAAGTTTACGCGTCTTATCATGCTGTCAAAAGCACCGTGCAGCATTTGTGGCGTTGTGTTTGGACATTCTTGAATTATCCGCTGTTACAGTTCTTGCAAATTAAGTACAGGAGTTTTGAGAATCTCATTTTCCAAGTAAAGGAATACAAAATAATCCGCAATAGTCACACCTGTTTACCTCTGAGAAAACTCAACTTCCATATAAAAACTTATTAGCCGATCATCAAACAAGGAGAATGAATATAGTGTCTCGTGTCGTATGTGCTGCTGCGCCGTCCTACTGGAGGTAACCATTTTGAACTTCATCGTCGGGAAAATGTTGAATGAATTTAATGAAAATCTTATTTCTGTACCTCTCTACACTGATGATGTAATTGGAAAAAATCGACCCAATTGTTCTTCTACGAAGGACTACAATTCAAACACCAATTTTCTGAGTATGTAATGAAGATTTCACATTCTCATATTCTGAGAACTGACGTACCCCGAAAGATAAAACCTGGCATATTGTCATATAATCATCATAGCATACTAAGAAATTCGTTTCTGGATAAAAGAGAAATACCAAAAAAAAATAAAGACAGAGATGTATAAAAGATTGGTCAGACCAACATTAACATATGGTAGTAAGTCATGGATAACTACAAACAGAATCAAAAGCAGAGTTACGGCCATGGAAATGAGATTCCTAAGAAGAATAGAAGGAGTAACTAGAAGAGACAGAATCAGAAACACGACAATCACTAATAGTCTGGGTATCAAACCAGTAGAAGTGGTCATAGAAGAGAGACAACTGGGATGGCTTGGACATCTACACAGAATGGAAGAAGATCGAATCACAAAGAGGATATTTGATGCCAAAACGGAGGGCAAAAGCAGAATAGGTAGACCCCGAAACACCTGGAAGGAGCAGGTGTATAGAACATTGGAAAAGAAAAGTATGGGATGGATTGAAGCCAAACAACTGGCTCAGAACAGGAACCTGTGGAAGATAAAAATAAGAAATAAATAGTCCGACACCGCAAGGTATAAAGGCCATAGGATTAAAAAAAAAATCAACTGAACTACTACATACTAATAACACATCATGTTATAGTTCTTCTGTTTGTGTCGTATGCATTGGAATGTTTCATAAAGAATTTTACATATAATATTATGATAATTGCATCGACAAGGCAAATTACAGTCCTATCTCAATGCCACCTTTAAGGAGATACTTTGACCATACACATTAACACTTCCATCAGAGCACACAAACCTTTGATAATACAACGTGTATACGCTGCACATATTAAAACGTCTAATTTCCGAACGCTGAACCTGCTCCGACAATACTCCACGTTGTTTAAAGCAATATTTATGACGCCCGGTATGCAAAACGGCCGTGTACAGTAGATAAATTAACCGGGACTTATTCAATAACGCCATTATTTTGACTCGTAAGCAAGCTACCGCACCGACGGTCTCATTTACATATGCTGCTCTGTATTAGCGATATGGCGGGTTGCTCCCGACACTGAATATGAACCTTCAATCATCTCGGACGCGCGCTTAAGTTAGAATCTTGCACACCGATTATGGAAGTATATTAAGGGTGCGGCACCGATCAGTTTGATTTAATAGATCTACTTTAGGATTTTAAATGGTGTACATTTGTAACGGTGTAGGATTCGTATTTTGAGGTTAGTTTTTTATTTTGGGAATATGTTGCTGGTTCCTTTAAGTATTTGCATTGCGTCCTGTAACCATTAAAATTTGAAATACCGCTGTATATAAACTATTTTTTTGCAGTTGTATAGTTCGGGAAATGTTGAAAGAAAGAGGAAATATATTGAGGACATTTTCAACCAGGAAAACTGTACCAAATATACAAATTTGGTATCACATCACTTCATTCTAGATTCTGATTCTAGACAATATCCTTTGGTGTGTAGGCCTGTAATTTCAAAGAGCCATCTTCTAATATTTATTCTCCTTTAAATCAATATCGCGTGGGTATCAAATGATTTACTACGCTTGATTGGCATATTACGAAACAATTTTCGTATATAAAAATAATAGTAGGCGTCTATAATTTGAGGTTAAAGATCAAATAACATCTAGACTAATTCGCTGTCCTGATTCTTTTTCTATTGCTTTTTATACAGGGTGTTTTTGAAATAAAATAAAGAAACTACGGAAAATGGAAAGGTGTAATTATATAGAACATAAATCCAAAAAATTTTCAGTCAATTAGCACACGAACGTCACGATTAAAAGAATTAAGGAATTATAATATATGCTGCCTATGAATGCACAATGCTCATACATCCAACCAAACTCGCATACATAGACGCAAATTGGATACACTGAAATAAGACAGTCGTCGAAGATAACACTGTGTACCTTTCAAACAGGATGCTAAAAGTTCAATAACATATTACGTACGAATATTCGGTTATTTTTATTTTAAACGCGCGCAAATGAATTATTCAAAGCTGAGGTAGTAAATCGTTTCAATGTAATAAATATAGAATTAAGTTGTAAAATAAAGATTTATTTGGTACAGCCCGTGTGTTCATATTTCTCTTTCTCGCATTGAAAACTTGTGTAAGCGATACTGGAAATATCCACACATAACGCTAGAAGCAGACTAAGTCACTGTGCTACTACGCTACATGCTTAGATATTGCCGAATACAATAATGACTCTTTTGTTGAATTCAAATAAAACCCTTTGGTTTTCTCACTTTTATTATTTGACCTCCAAGCTCGTGGCGTTTGTCCGTTACAAACTTGGGTAATTACAATGGTAGCTTCCCTTTTCCATGTACCTCGCTTTGTGCTTTCTATTCTCCATAGCCAACTATACAGATATAATGCAACCATTTTATAACAGAACGAATGTTCCTTTGTTTTAAGAAAAAATATTCCTTTACTCACTCGAAAGTGGTGTAATCCTTGGACTCTTTTCATCGAAATTTGAAATTATCAATACATGTATTGCTTGCGAGAAGGATGGGAAAGTGTACCCGCTTGTTTTCGCTGTGTCTGATTTCGCGGATATGTGTTTCATTGTTTTGGGTACTAGTCAGTGCCAAGAATAGTCACTTGAACTGTGGGGTTAGATATGGTGATAGTGGCAGAGACGAATTTGCAATGTATTGAACAAAAAATCGCTTTGTCTTCTCACATTGTCTTTCTAGTGAATGATTTCGCCAATACAATGAGAAGCTGTATTTAACAGCGTTTTTATCTTTTATGTCAATGTTCATCTTTGCACTCCATGTTAAAGTTGACCGTAAACTAGCAATAAAAGAAATTATATAGAATTTATTTCTACTGGGGCCTAAAAGACAAATTATAGCATTATAACAACACACCACGCCATCTAACTGCGTAAACTGAAATTACTTTCTTGCCAACCATTAATTCGTATTCCCATTATCACCGAACTGTCGATTATGCCTTCTTCGAATGACTGCCAGATGAAGTGCCAGTACTAGCTACAGGGTCTAAATAATTATAATAATTCATGCTTTCGTATCCCCAAAAAATTTTCGCCAATTACAGGGAGCATCAGCCGGCTGTGAGTTTCTATTATGCCTATGCATGTGGTGCATCTTAGGATGTCCATTTTCAGCATTCGCCATATATTGAGGAAAATCACAAAAAATCTCAGTCCTGAAAAATAGCCCCTGGGTTCCAGCCTGAGACCCTGAGACTCATGGTCAATCGCAAAAGATACTGAGCCGCCAGCGTCGATAAGCTTATTTAGGCAGTAATTTAAGCTCATTTCTAAGATTTTAGGAGATCAATTTGCTTGGTCAAGATCAAAATAATAGAGTTTCGTTATTCAGAAATTCTTCTTACGTGACGTCTTATATATTCCAAGGTAATATTTTTGACGTTGAAACCATACAGAATTCTCTATTAATTATATACTCCTGTATATTACGTTTTCATCTTATATCTACAGCTCCAATACGATTTGTTTTGATGAAACACACTCATCTTTAATGTGGTCTCGAATAGCCTAGGAAAAAGAAATTCATTATGCAAACGGCGTTAGAGTTCAGAAGTCAGGCGGCTCTCGAGCTTATTCGTTAAAGTACAACGATACTAATGGATTCCATCTCATTAAAATTTCGCAATCATCATTAACCAATAACACCATGAATGAAAACGCGTCTAGGCAACACCATAGATAATATTTAATTGTACACATCTACATTTGTTCTTTCGTGTATTACTCGAGATTATAGGTTTTCATTGAATGAAATCAGCTCTTTAGATGGCGTTTGCTATTAGTCATCGTCGAAGGATAAAGATTATTATAACGCGTCGAAATAGCCTCATCATACGCAGCCGTATCATTGTTACGATTTTTACGGATCTGCTTATTGGACGATATTGACCTGCATTTCGTCTTAAGTGTTATTACGAAGCCCACGCTACGTTTCTATCATCTTTTTCTTTAGCCAGCAGTCTCAAAAGGCGAGCACTGGATATTAATTTACAATCTAGGAGAGCATGATGGTTATTATACCATTAAAATGATGTCAGACACGTTGTAAATAGAAAGTCCGCCCGACAACTTGTTGACGATGATGTCTTACGCGCGTTTAATAATTGACGATCTACATGTATTATTAATTTTCTGTGATGACCCAACTAAGGAGTGCCCTTTCTATGTAGCTGTTGTAAATGTGCATAGTGGTTGATAAAAATATTTGCTTCAGATTCTTACTATATGACACTTCTATTGCGGACGGAAACTGCTGCAGAAAATTTATATAATGAATCATTGATTAGATCTTGAAATGTGGTAGAACGATAATACGAAGTATAGAAAAGAAGGTTTCCCATTCTAAGTAAAGAAATAAAACACCATTTAGAGATGGCTATAGATGTCATTGTTGCAACGGTAGTATTGCATAATATAGCCGTCGAAATGAACGAAGATATTTCCGACAATTGGTTAGAACTTGGTCCCGGAGAATTGTCTGATTTGCAGTCTAATGGAAAATTATCAGGACTGAATCACGTAAACCCATATTTAATCAGTACAAAATATTAACAATCGATGATGTTTATATTCTATAAATTATCTGTTTTGTTTACAAGTATTATAACAGTTTCAGTAAAACCAATGTTGAACATAATATTAATACTAGACTTCAAAACCACTTATTGCCAACAACAGCTTAATACTAGTCTTTATCGAACCAGCTTTCATTGCAGGGGTAGTATCCTGTTTAATAATTTGCCTGTACGAGGTTGGAACTCTATGCTGCATCCCTGATCCCATTACAGTAAAACTACAGTGACATTATATTTTTCATTCTTCGACATAGTCTCTCTGCAAACCACCTCTTTACATTTTACATCGCTTCATAATTACTGGAAAATTTTGCCTCATGTAAGATTTCTTTTCAATTTTTATGAACAAGCACGACCCATAATTCAAGAATTAGCCACAGCACAACAACACTTTCAGATGCAAACTTGATATTATGTAGATATGATCCACAAATGTCAGTTAATTAAATGTTAAAACATGAATCAAACGACCAATTAGAAGTAACACATGGGCTGAAAAGTCCCGAGCCTAACAAAGAAAAGACGTTTTTTTTTGGTTCAAATTTAGCTTTATTCATCAACGTAATCTCCATATGTTGCCTATGTAAACAGAGTTTGCAACATTTTTGTCGGTAACAGCCTTTAACAAACCAAATATATATATATAACTTTTCAGCCCATGTGTTATATATATATATATAACACATGGGCTGAAAAGTCCGGGTGTAACAAAGAAAACACGGTTTCTTTGCTTCAAAATTAGCTTTATTCATCAACGTAATCTCCATCAAGAGCAACGCAATCATTCCAGCGCCGCTCTAACATTTCAATACCACTTTTGTAGAACGATTTCTCTTTTGCCTCAAAATAGGCCTCAGTTTCAGCGATAACCTCTTCATTCGTGCGAAATTTCTTACCGGCGAGCATTTTTTGAGGTCGGCGAACAGCCAGTAGTTGCTGGGAGCCAAATCTGGCGAATACGGTGGATGTGGGAGCAATTCGAAGTCCAATTCATGTAGTTTTGCCGTTGTTTTGATTAACTTGTGACACGGTTGTCTTGATGAAACAACATTTTTTTTCTTTACCATATGCGGTCGTTTCTTTGCAATTTCGGCCTTCAAACGCTCCAATAACGCTACATAATATCCACTGTTGATGGTATTTTCTTTCTCAAGATAGTCGATGAATATTACACCACGCACATCCCAAAATACCGAGGCCATAACCTTTCCAGCCGATTGTTGTGCTTTCTGGCGCTTTGGACGAGGTTCACCAGTTGCTGTCTACTCAGATGACGATCATTTTGATTCCGGAGTGAAGTGATGGATCCATGTTTCATCCACTGTTACATATCGACGCAAAAATTCTGGTTTGTTACGTTTAAACATGGTCAAACACTGCTCAGAATCATCAACACGTTCTTGTTTTTGATCAACAGTGAGCAAACGGGGCACCCACTTCGAACAGAGCTTTCTCATAGTCAAATGCTCATGCAATATAAAGCCAATACGTTCTTTTGATATTTTTACGATGTCAGCTAACTCACGCAACTTCACTTTTCGATCATTCCAAACGATTTTGTGGATTCCTTTTATGTTTTCTGGTGTTACCGCCTCATTTGGACGTCCACTGCGTTCTACATCATCGGTGTCTCTACGACCGCGTTTGAAGTCAGCAAACCAACGTTTTATTGTTGTTTCTGGTGGAGCGGAGTCCCCGTAACACTTTTCAAGCCATTGCTTCGCTTGAACGGTATTTTTGTCCATCAAGAAGCAGTGTAAAATTAAAACACGAAATTGTAACAAAAGTAGCGTGACTCTTAGCACAATAACTCACAAACTAATGAATAGAATATCATGAAATTTTAACAGCTGTCTTTTGAAGGTTAGTACTAACCTAACTGAGAGAATGGTGACTGCAATAAAACTAGCGTCATCTATGTGTTAGGCCCGGGACTTTTCAGCCCATTAGGTATTATAGCGTTTGCGCTATTACAGGTTGTCAACGAATATTCTATATATTGGAGGAATATTACAGTTTTCAAAAAAGAAATCCTTTTAATTTCTTCTAATCTTAAAAATAGCGCGAAACCCCTGCTAATTTTGCTGGAATACTTTTAATAATCCTTTACAAAGCAAGTAAACTAAAATTTACATTACTTGGCATTACAAATTTGTCATGTTAGTGTTGATCATAATAAAATTACAATCATTTTTTACAGTGTATAAGACTTGACTGATATTCAAATCGGAGACAAAAGGAAACGATATAAACCTCTCATTTAATTCTAATCCCATGTATCTCGGCATTACGAAAACAATTATGAACTCGAATCTATCAAAACTAGACATCGCATCGGCCTTTAAAAGCTTATAAATCCGCCGCAGTGGCATCTGTTTCCCTTTTTTGGCCGTCTCAAGCTCGTCAAGAAGCGAATCTCATCGTTTATACCTGCTATTTGCTCCTAGCACTCACTTAACATCGCAAACTATTACCATCCGAGGACATCCTTGTTATCTCCGAACATATCTGCGCGTAATTTACTCGGGGAGCTGCCTTTTCCGCAGACTTTGACTTACGGCCGCCTTATAAGCGATCCGTTTTAATTTTAATACGTCTCCCAAGTTCTAAATAAACGCTAGCGCGAAACGAGGTATCGTGATAAACTTATAGAATTCCCGTAATGACTCGGTAGCTGTGAATTATTACATCAGCTCGCTTAAAAGGAATATAAGTATAGGTTTTTTCGCGAATTTCTCTTTAGGCCCGCGCGACTTATCATTCGATCGACGGACAGGACTAGGAAAAGCGACATCTGTTGCGCGTTCGAAGCATGCGTGGATTTATTTCTTTCAGATTAACGTTTTTGGTATCGTGACGATCGTTAGACTTAAGCTAGGCTAATTTATCGCGAGTTCCATAACTTTCGCGATGTCGTTCGCTCGGTTAATTAATTGGAAAACGGCATGGCGCGCGTTCGGAGTTCTTAGAGAATTGCTAATTTACGACCCATTTGATGCAGCTTGCGTCTAGGATGGAATGCTGACATCATCTTTGTGATGCAGGTGTTTGTTTTTATTCGTGGTATAAGGCTGCGATGCTGTAGTTTTACGTATAACTAACGACATCTTTCCTCAACATTATCGACAGAACACTGAGAAAACTGTATTGTATAAATTGTATTGTAGGACCGTCTATTGCTATTTCTACAATAAAACTCGGGTTTAAACATTTATTTTTCTAATGTAGAAGTTCGTAAAACAGACCTTTTAAACTTTGTTACTTTTTTTTCCATAAATTACGTTTCAAACCGTTTCCAGAGCACTACCTTTACATAAAAATTGCCAAAAGTCCATCCAATTTAAACAATATTCAAAGAAAATTTTAAATTAGCAAGATTAAAAAATGTTAATTTGAAATCATTTCTGTAAAAACATTGCGAACATAACATAGCTGACGAAAGTATCTTACGAGAAAATTATGTCACATCTTGTTACCAGCAAACAATGGCAGAGCTTCAACAATTGGTAGGGAATAATTTTATTTATATTATGGTAGATGAAAGTACGGTTAAATGTGGCTGTTATATTGCCCATTTCTTAATAGGAATTCTTCATGAAGATATTCTAGGTAAATCATATTTAATTTATTGTAAAGAACTCCAAGAAACAAATAATTTGACAATTCCCCAATTCGTTCAAGAAGGTTTATCAAATTTCTTTTTACCTGGAAGTATACCTTTATGAATTTGAAATGCTATGTAAGAAGGTTAAGGGTACAATAGGTAAGTCTATATACGATTTCGACTTTAATTTTAGTTTAGAATGTATTGCAAAGTTTAAAAAATGCACCAATTAACATATGGGCTGAAAAGTTCCGGGCCTAACAAAGAAAACACAGTTTTTTTGGTTCAAAATTAGCTTTATTCATCAACGTAATCTCCATCGAGAGCAACGCAATCATTCCAGCGCCGCTCTAACATTTCAATATCACTTTTGTAGAACGATTTATCTTTTGCCTCGAAATAGGCCTCAGTTTCAGCGATAACCTCTTCATTCGTGCGAAATTTCTTACCGGCGAGCATTTTTTTGAGGCCTGCGAACAGCCAGTAGTCGCTGGGAGCCAAATCTGGCGAATACGGTGGATGTGGGAGCAATTCGAAGTTCAATTCACGTAGTTTTGCCATTGTTTTGATTGACTTGTGACACGGTGCGTTGTCTTGATGAAACAATTTTTTCTTTGCCATATGCGGTCGTTTCTTTGCAATTTCGGCCTTCAAACGCTCCATTAACGCTATATAATATCCACTGATGATGGTATTTTCTTTCTCGAGATAGTCGATGAATATTACACCACGCACATCCCAAAATACCGAGGCCATAACCTTTCCAGCCGATTGTTGTACTTTCGGGCGCTTTGGACGAGGTTCACCAGCTGCTGTCCACTCAGATGACGATCGTTTTGATTCCGAAGTGAAATGATGGATCCACGTTTCATCCATTGTCACATATCGACCAAAAAATTCCGGTTTGTTACGTTTAAACGTGGCCAAACACTGCTCAGAATCATCAACACGTTCTTGTTTTTGGTCAACAGTGAGCAAACGCGGCACCCATTTTGAACAGAGCTTTCTCATAGT
Source organism: Trypoxylus dichotomus (assembly GCA_023509865.1). NCBI lineage: Eukaryota > Metazoa > Arthropoda > Insecta > Coleoptera > Scarabaeidae > Trypoxylus > Trypoxylus dichotomus. The sequence goes on from CM042080.1 coordinate 2,408,547, forward strand.
CAAATGCTCATGCAATATAAAGCCAATACGTTCTTTTGATATCTGTACGATGTCAGCTAACTCACGCAATTTCACTTTTCGATCATTCAAAACGATTTTGTGGATTTTTTTTATGTTTTCTGGTGTTACCGCCTCATTTGGACGTCCACCGCGTTCTGCATCATCGGTGTCTCTACGACCACGTTTGAAGTCAGCAAACCAACGTTTTATTGTTGTTTCTGATGGAGCGGAGTCCCCATAACATTTTTCAAGCCACTGCTTCGCTTGAACGGTATTTTTTCCCATCAAGAAGCAGTGTAAAATTAAAACACGAAATTGTTTTTGATCCATTGTTTTGAAAATAACGAAAGTAGCGTGACTCTTAGCACAATAACTCACAACTAATGAATAGAATATCATGAAATTTTAACAGCTGTCTTTTGAAGGTTAGTACTAACTGAGAGAAGGGTGACTGCAATAAAACTGGCGTCATCTATGTGTTAGGCTCGGGACTTTTCAGCCCATGTGTTAAAACACAGAAAATTTAATGAGTCCCACTGACATGGTTGTAAAAAAAAACGAGAAAATATTCATAACCTGAAAGAAGAAATCGGAATCTCTTTTGTGTTGTCCTGTTAAAAGATGCATAAACCTATTAAAACTATGAAGAAATGTTCGCACTTCAACACCACGTTAATGAGATTCGACCAGAAATCGCGGTACTCAACGATGCTCGCCCAGAGTAAAAATGACGCAATAAGAGGCTAAAACCGATTGTCATGCTGTCTCAATTCATTGAATAAAATCGCCACAATCGTTATGCTGCGGACTCGGCACGACGTAAAAGGTAAAACGAAATAAAAAGTATCGACTAGAAGCAGTGGAGAGAAAAAGGTAAAAATAGGTAAGATAAAAGAGGCTGCGCTTCTCGTAGAGGTAGGTTATAACCGTATAGATACAAATACGCCTTTGAGTCGACTAGAGTCGACCGAGGGCAATAACCGTAACAGCCACCTACGATCTAAGTCGGAGATATGCTGCACATATCTCGATGTATACGCGTTCCATGGGATACTACGCATGTACAAGGTGCGACCGTTTAATCGAGGGAGGATAGTGGTAACAATAATGTCTTTATTGTCAAATACATAAAACTCCAATACGAGGAAAACCAAGAAAACTAATATCTATAGTGTTCAGCTTATAATACTGACAAAAATATACAAAAAGAAAGTCAAAATATAACCGACAGGGACGACCGATACTATAGCAAGTGAGGAAGACAACCAACCATTATATGAGACTACCTAAGTTCTATTTAACACGAAGAATGATATAGAATCAGTTCAAAAACCGATGTACTTCAGAATACTGAGTAAATAAGAATGATTAATGATATAAAAGGTTTTTGGATAATCTAATAAAATTAAGGCAGTAACTTGGTTGTTATCAACACTACGTAGTAAATCAACTATGTGAGGCAATGCGGACCCACAGCTATAGTCTGAACGAAATCCTAACTACTGAACAGATAAGATAAAATGAATTAAAAAAATGTTGAATTTGCAAACTAACTGTTTTCTCGAGTTAATTTATTTTATGAGACAGTATAAATTTTGAATTTACACTTTTAAAAATATAGAATTGCTCTTTTTTCATTTTATAAATTAAATATATTCTTCTACTATTATTTTAGCTGCCACGGCTATGTGGGCGCATAATAAACTCATATATGTTTTTCTTGAAATTATTTTGTAAGCCCTCTTAAAATTGTGTACATATGTAGAATGAAACCTGTTAAGGACTTAACATTGTTTTTTGTATTTTATAAATTTTTTACTACTATGTATTTTATCTTCGTTGCATTATTATTTTCATTTAGAATATTACTTTATTTTCATTTTTATATTTATTTATTTTCACTCTTATATTTATTTATTTTGCTCTCTTATATCCAATTTTATTTTAATATGTACGTACATTACGCATTGTATATGTATGCAAGTCAGCCATTCGCATTACGCTAGCTAAAACTGCCTAATTCGAAATCATTCACTGCAACGTCGTCGGATATGTAATGGGAGTTTTCTTGAAATTTAAGGTACACAAGCATAGGCAGTCGTCTCCCGCGCGACAGTCGAGGTATGAGCGATCGTGCACTCTCGGTCGCCTTTCGTGCCTCGTCGTAACGTGTACAGTAACGTCGTCGTAAGATTATTAGATATTTCGAAGTTTTTCTAGTTTTGGCGGGAATCGTCGAGGACGTTGTCTATACATTTATTTCTGGCGGGAGTCATTTGGTAACGTCGTCGGACCACATGTACAGATTTTTTTAATAAGTATAAATTCTCGATTTTCTATCATCGTACGTCGAGGCCAATGTGTCCATTGTCGTCTATACATATTTTTAGTCTTCAGTTAAGTTTGTGTCGGAAATTATTTTGGTGAGACTGTCGGCGCGCATATATAGACCTCCTCTACAAGTACGATCACTCCGCTTCTTGCTGACGGTCGTTGCGGCCGCAGCGCCCGTTGTCTTTTGTACGTTTGTTCGGTCCTTGTCGTATCGGGACTTAGAAATTTTTCATTTAGTTGCTCGTCGTAGTGGACGAGTGTCACGGGCCAGTTTTCTTATGTAATGTCGGCATCATCGCTCCGTTTTACTTGTCGGTGCGCAGTTCGCACATTTGCTGGTTACTGGATTTTTCCCTTCTTTGGGGCGCAGTAGTATAGAGCTAAAGATTGCACATAGCGTAATATTTCAAACGAGAACGCCTGGGTAGCTGTGACATTACTTTTGTATTGAGATCGGCTATTATCGCTACTGTCGCCCTCGTCCAGGCGTTCAAGCTCTAAGAGATAGGGTGGGTTCCCTATAAATGTGAATATAACAAATGTATTTGGTCAAGTACAAATACATGCCAATAATACAGGGCCAAGTCCCTTAGGCAAATTTAAAACAAGGAAAGTATATTAGGCTGCCGGAAAGGGACATATAAATAAGCATAGCACCGAGGTGCGCTTATAAATTTAAGAAATAAATAGGGTTGGCTCCCCTATAAAAGGTAGTGGTGCATGCAAACAGATAGAGGCATTAGTACATGCCTCTAACAAAGCTTCAGCGGAAGCATATAAGAGTTAACCTTTTAAACAGAATTAAGATATAGCGTTGCAACGTACATGCTGAGGCATTACTTTATGTTGCTACCAATGAAAATACATATACAAATGCTAATGTACATTACATGTATAAGAGAGCTCGAATAACTGCAATTATTGCAAATCTATATATCTTACGTACATCGTACATGTACATAGGCAAGAGTGGAAACCGTGTAACCATTTCATTTTTAAATATATTTTTTTGCGCATGCGCATTGAGTTTCACTGTACAACCTCTCCTCTAGTAAATAAGCGAACATACTCTACAAGTAAGTATTGGTCAAGTAATTTAGGAAATTACGAGCAGGCTACAGCGGCGTTGTTCTTCAAACCAGGAGAACGTAACAAAACCTTTTATATTCTTCCAATAAGACCACATTAAAACAAGCGCAAAACGCAAGTGCGTGTACAAATATTCCCTCATAAATATCGGAGCGACGATACTGAAACTAAAAAGTTAATTTATCATTATTTCCATGGAACATCCGTTAATTATATCCAGTTGCATACTCTCGCATATCGCAGTAAATCCAACGATGACCCCTCAAGAACAATAATTTAACTTATTACACTTTCCTAATTAAAATGATCGCTCGAGAAACTTGGACGAAACGTACAAGACCTAACGTGAATGTTAATTAGCGAAAATGAACGCATTCCACCGTCGTTAGATTGATTGCTACCGCTCGCAGTCGAGATATGTACACGGGAGTAATGAATTCCGCTTACGGATCGTAGTCGGCCGCGTCTAAATTAGAGATAGATAGATAAACCATTCGGACGACGAAGATAAGCGATCCACTGTAGAGCTACCGCTCTAACTCTTCAGCAATAAATAACTTATACAACAACAACAACAACAACAAACAGCGGTTTATAACGACGACGTTATAGGTTAGGTTTCTAAACCGCGAAATCTCATGTACATATAATGATTGAATATTTCCTGCAACTATCCGTTTTATATGTATATACATATATGTGCATACGTATATACACGTATAAAAGCAGTAGGCTCTGAAATAAGAACGAAAGGGAAATTATTACTCTCTGTATAACGTTCTTGTTTATTATATACGATTTGAAAATTAACGCTCGACTTCTACCAATTGACATCGATCTATTAGTTTGAAGCGAGTACGTTGGTGGTTGCTGCTCTCGGTGCTCAAAAATTAACTTTCCAGGTTTCGCTTCAAATATGAGAGCTTTTATTTTCCTCTAACCACACCGAATTAAAAAATACTTTAAAGCAAGTATGGGCCAAACTTTAGCGTGCAAATACAACAAAAGTAGTGCATTTTAAAGTGGTGTTCATAATCTTTAGCGATAGATATCAGACATTAAATAATACGAGAATGTTATTATAATGCAATTTATTAAAATAAGAAAATGAAATGACGAAAATAGGTACAACATTATAATTAAATCGTGAAATTTTTTTTCATTGGGTTTTTCAAAATGTCCCGCGGGCCGGATCAAATCTTACAGAGGGCCGGATCCGGCTCGCGGACCGGTTGTTGCCCACATATGCTTTAAAGAATGATATTGACTCACAATAATACAACATACACAGTACACCGTATAGCAATGCATTCGGTCCTCGTTCCTCCTCTAGGCTGGTTTGGGAGTTTTGGGTATGGCCGGTCCGGAGTAGTGGTATTGAGGGGAGGGATATTGCTGCATCACGATATCCATTAGCCCAGGCCAGAATTGTAGAATTAGTGTGGGAACTTCTTGAACATCCGACTTACAGTCCCGACATAGCTCTAAGCGTCTATTATCTATTTGGTCCACTCAAAAAGTGAAAATGGCTAGTAAGGACCGTAGAGGAATGTGCTGGAGACGACAGGCATATTTCCGTAAGTACTAGGGAAAATCAACTGAACCAAACAACATTTATCTGCGCCAGCAAATCCATTACCAGAGTAGTGTTGGGAGCGGGGGGGTCTCCAGCGGTCTAAAACTGGAGTCCTTCTGTTAAGAGTGGGAGCCCCTATAGAAATTTCTCTGATTCTCCAGCTTGGGAGTTGAAGCAACAGGCTTGCTCCCCATGCTTCACAAAAATATACCTTATCTGCAAAAGATCTGTATGAGGAGCCTCCTGTGGATCTCGCCATTAGCTTGTAAAAGCAAAGCTATTTTTTTCATTTAAATATCAAACCAATAAACCAACCACATACAACCTAGACAGTCTTTCCAATGGATCGATGTATTTTGGTATAAAATGAGGTTGGCAGTCAAGATGGTAAATTCAACAGATGCTACAGTCGCAGAGCAGTATAATTTCATCAAAAAGTGTATTCATGAGGACGCAAATGACGTGTTGGGGCAGACAGGTAAGAAAATCAGGAAAACGAATAATGTTTGGTGGAATGACAGTCTAAAATTTTTGGTAAATGAAAAGAAGTGGTTGACTGACAACACAAGATCCACAGGGCAGAAAAATCTATATGAGATACAATTATCAAGTAAAAATGAAGATCTAGGCAAACATGGAAAACCTTCAGAACACTGAAGACAAATACAAAATAAGTGAAATTTATAAATCCAATAGGAATGGGTAGCTGGAAGAGGTACTATGAATCTTAATTAATTGAAAACAGAAATAATTTTAGGCAAAATTATACAAATGAACTGGGCAACCAAGTCGTAAGAGAAGTAACAGTAAGAGTTGTAAAATAACAAAGCGGCGGATACGGGAGGTATGCTCATAGAACTTATTAAGAATTCCCCAATCGCAATATTAGAAGTAATTGCCAGGTTGTTTACAGGATAGTGAAGTCCTGTAAGAATGGAAAATCGCATATGTAAGTTCTATACCCAAGAAAGGCAGCAAAATAAAATGCGAAAACCATAGGGGCATTAGTGTTACGTCTTCTATGGGTAGACTATATGGACGAACAGTAAAATCGAAAACGGAGGAATAAGTAAGACTCACAGGAACAGAGTGGTTTCGAACCTGGAAGATCTTCGTTTTAGGGATAGAGCCTCTAGGAGATTGGTGTGCAGTAGATGGCAAAATAAATAATTTTTGTAACATACTTACTGACTTACCCTCGTATTATCTATTTATTATACAGAACTTTTTCAACCTATATTCGAGGTTTCAAAGAAGAAGCGCATCAATTATTTGTAATATTGCAACATAAATAAGCTCACGAGGTAATCATTCAATAGACGCGAAAAATAAAAGAGTTTCGTCGATCGATTTTAGCATTTTGTCGAGGAGATATTCCTGAGTTGAAGGTATTGACCTCAACCGTAAATAATTATAACGAAAATAAAAAGAGGACAAAAAGGGGGAGCGTACGGAAAAAAAAGGGAAAGTCGTCTCATTTAGAATGATGTAGATATAACGACAGACAATGATTGCTGAATGGGATTGAAAAGAAAAAGTTCCAGTGAAGGGCCAACATCCGGCGAGCGTGCCACCTGTGGGTTTTACGATTAATAATTGGTGTTTGGCAGTAAATTACTGTAAGATTTAAGTGTTGATGGTAATAAAAGAGGTAGACTTTCAGAGAAGAAAAGGATCTAATACTCCTAAAATTGAAACTCTACCATACATCCTTAAGATCTTCTTTCTAATTCGCTTTTATAGCAACGTAAATTAACTTTTTCCTATTCGCTGGTCACAGACCGATGGAAAAATATCAAGCATCCGTCTTAAGAGATATACGGATTCTACTCGTGGACAGGAATAAATTAGACTTATCTGTTATTATACTTAATCTTTGGAGAAATGATTATTACAGAAAAATTTAGCTTTAGTTAAGAATTTCTCTCAATTTTAGAATCGATTATCTCAACCTGCGATAGATTAAGTATAGCAAAGATAGCGGTTTAAAACGAGAAATTTGCCATCAATTACGTTTGCTTGTGCACTGTTGCCCGTAAAAGTTTGCGCAAACGAAATTTTTAGTAGATATCTTGATTTTAAAACTGTTAATGAGAAAAGGTAAAGAAATATCAAATTTGCAAGTGTGGAACGAGAATTTAGATTTAATTATGACATAATCAAGACCTTAAAAAGTTTTATATACGAGTGCATTTTATATGATTCTAATCCTCTTAGAATGTGATATCTGTAGTTCAAATACTTCGCCTAGTCATATATAACACATGGGCTGAAAAGTCCCGGGCCTAACAAAGAAAACACGGTTTCTTTTGTTCAAAATTAGCTTTATTCATCAACGTAATCTCTATCAAGAGCAACGCAATCATTCCAGCTCCCCTCTAACATTTTAATACCACTTTTGTAGAACGATACAAGCAATAAACCTAAAGTGAAATGATAAAAAGTATAATGACGAGGTGTGTTTGGTCGAGAGAGTAGCCAGTGGAGAGAAATGTATATCAATAGATAGTAAATTGTAGGTGTTGCATATTCTATATGTTGGGGACTTTAAGATAATGTTAGTTAGGGATTTTGGGGTGTAAAATGGGTAGGAACCTGTGGTAGAAGGACGAGATATAACAAAATCAAGATAATTCAACAACTCAGGGGCATCTATTCTGTCCTATCCACTGTCAACTATATTCCACCTAGCGATAAGCACGTCAACTTTTCCAAAGGTTTGGAAAATTAGCAGAATTACCCCCGTATTTAAGAAAGGAAACCGATCTAACATTGCTGATTATAGGCCTATAAGTATACTGCCCAATTTCGCTAAGGTATTTGAACATTTGCTTTACAAAGAAATATCCACCTGCATAACTCCTTTCATATCTGAGCATCAGCACGGTTTTGTTGCAGGTAGGTCGACGATCACTAATTTAGCATGCATTGGCCAATATCTTGGTGAAGCGCTTGATAAGCGAAAGCAGGTGGATGTTATTTACGTAGATTTTTCTAAAGCTTTCGACTGCATTAACCACGAGATGCTACTATAAAAATGGACAAATTTGGTTTTGGTGTGGGTTTCCTGACGTTGATTGAGTCTTACCTTATTGGAAGGAAGTGTTATGTCTGCTACAATGGTTATTCCTCTACGCCGTTTTCTCCAACATCAGGTGTTCCTCAAGGTTCAAATCTTGGACCACTTCTCTTCAATTTTTATATAAATGATTTACTATCTCTGTTTACGTGTCACGTCTTAGCATACGCAGATGACGTAAAGATATTTAATACTGTTGGTAGCATTTTCGATTGTAAACATTTACAAGACAATTTTCTTCGTATTAATACTTGGAGCAAGGTGAATTATCTCCTCTGAACATCAACAAGTGTACTGTGGTTTCCTACAATAACACTCACACTACTTTATACTATAACTACCAAATTAATGATGCAGCCATACCACGCAATATCAAAACTTTGGATCTTGGTGTTTTGTTTGATAATAGACTGTCATTTACGGAGCATATTTCGTCCATGTGTTCATCTGCTTCCAAAACTCTCGGTTTTGTCATGCGTTCTTGCAGGCATTTCTCGGACTTAGGTGTAATGAAACGTTTATATTATGCCTACGTTCGTTCTAAGCTTGAATACGCCTCCATTGTTTGGTATCCCCGTTATTTACACCAAGAGCTTATGATCGAACGGGTTCAAAAGAAATTTCTAAAATATCTCTCCTTTCGAATGGACAACGTGTATCCTGCAAGAGGTATCGAGTATTATAGCTTACTTGTTGAGCATGGTTTTCTATCTCTTGCTGACCGCCGCGAGCGTAACAGTGTGGAGTTTCTTTGCAGGATCCTGAAAAATACTGTCGACTCGCCAGCCCTTCTGGCGCAAATAAACTTTACCGTACCTACTCATCATACTCGCTACTTTAATACATTTCAAGTACCTAGAGCTAATACCAACATTTTGCTTAAGGCACCTCTCAGTCACATGGTGAGGAACGCAAACAAACGGGATCTAGAGCCATTTTTGTGAGTCTTTCTTTTTTTTTTTTGTTTCATTATTATTGTATTATTATTGTAGGCAACACGATTTGAATTATTTTATTTTATTTTATATAAGAATTGTATTGTAATTTGTCCTGTAATTGGCCCCTGGGCTGTTGGGCAATAAAGGATTATTATTATTATTATTATTATTATTATCTATTGATAAGATGGAATACAAACTTGACATCCGCTTTATCGCGGTGTACATCAGCATCGACTTTATATAATGTAAGTAAATTTACGTGACTATAACCTTGTACTGGACATTCGCCATGTTGCTTATAATAATAAACAAATATTTTAAGAGTTTTCTTTCAGCGTGCAGTTGATTATTGTGGAGATATGTTCGTCAAAGGAAAGTTTTGAATCGAAGATAATTCCAGGATCCTTAATTCTGGTGAAAGATGAAAATGCATTGGTATTATTGAACTTCCCGACGATATCTTTACTTTACCAAGAAACAAGAGTGGATTGCGTGGTCGAAGGTTCCAGTCATCAGAAGGAGCCTTCAAAAACGCAATTTTGGTTGTAGCAACATACGACTGCAATGACTGCTTACTGGAGAATTCTTCGAGAAACAATAAAGTCTTTAAAAGCTAGTTACTGTTTTACTCCTATATATACAAAATTTAAAAGACAATCATCGCATGTTCTATTTACCAAGCCTCCTAAAATAATTGTTAAAAAAGAAAGCGACTAGATTCCCTCAAAGAACTGAGAAATAAGAAAAACTTCTATTATGCATAAAAAGTTTCACGCAGAAACAACGCGTACACACTTCAGATGACACGAAGAGAAATGGAATCCATCACCATCGATTGCAATTGTAAACATTCGAACGCTCTATAAATACATGTAAATCGAAGCTGGCTACGGTTTGGCGAATCGCCTCCGAACTAGATCTAATCAGAGCCGCCTTCGACATCCTACCGACAGCTCTAATAACAAAATTGATCGATGATTTTCAACGGGAAGATATTTGTGCGGCTCGTAGGCAAGAGATTGCACAACGACACCCGGTCCGACAAGATTTTTTTTCGATTTGTTCTCTCTTTTTTCACGGTGGGAAATCTGGCGTAAAATTCGGGTATAGAAAGGACTGCAGCGAATCGAAGAATAAAAAACGATTTAAACAAATACAACGTACGAGGCAAGCTGTTTAATATCGTAAGAAGATTTTTCAATCAGCACCGAACAAATACAATGGTTCCGAGCTTGTTTTTCTGTCTATTGAAGATCCGCCGTTCAATTTACGCGGATGAGGTTTCAAAGAATCTACGTCATTATATCGGCGATTTGGTAGTAATCTGTATGGTAATTATTATTTTATTATATGAATATTACGTAGAAGTAACTGTTACCTTTTTTTTTTATTCAACGAACAAATGAATTACTAATACTTGTCACGATGTTAATTAAATCGTTTTAGGTTGATGTTTGTAGATAATATACGAAAATTAATAGAGATTGTACTTATGCAGATCCGTGTAATGTACAACCATAAAATAATCGAGTGGAATTAATATGTCAAAAGTAACGATGTATGTAGGGTTTTTAGAATGATATAATTGGGAAAATGTATAATATACATCCGCAATGGATGTATTATGACGATATCGTAGGAGGTTGTGAATATCAGTTTGACGTTAGATCTCTGCATGGTAAAAATGTAGAGAAAAATACAAGAGACTCAGTTCATAGTCTTAAAGCTCTATATACAATGTGCCTATGCACTGTAATTGTATGTTCTCTATGTTCTATGAAAGCTCACGTTTATTAAAATTTATAGAGATCTTGTCTTATCACCAAGATAAGAAAACGCCAGGAATATTCACTTGTATCGTAGGGTTACATATGCCATATATTAAAATTTCATGGGTTGACCATAAAACCGCTCGAAATCACGCTGATGACGCCGGGTAGGCGGAAACATGTCTTGTGAATTTACTTCACTAATACCACGAGGAAGCTGTATTTACAGCGTTTTCTTATCTTGGTGTTATTTTCTACGCATTCTTTTAGATCTGATCTTTCCTTATATTTATATTGTTTCAATATGAAAAGAAAAATTACCTACTTCGATTAGAAATGCGGTACTACAGATTTCTACAGAACTAACAATTGCAAGTTTTTGTGTAACGTTTTGTGCCTGTTTGTTCTATCTGTCCAAGAAAGAGTTAATACAATAGAAATCATAAGAGGGCCGGTCGGGACCATGAGAAACTGTCCATTTAAGGGAGGTGTCCGTATAAGAGGGGTGTCCGCGCAGGGGAATTTCACTGTATATATAAAGCTCTCCCTAGCAAGTAAATAAAACTGAGTTATCATTTTTTTATCTAATTTATCACAGCAAGAACAACAACAATAAATCATTTCCCGTCGCGAGCCGGATTCTTGACACTGGTCATTAACTGGCGATCCGCAATTTGGGCTTCCCTGCCCTAATCCAAACACCCTGACCGTAAAAACCTACAATCATCATTGCCTTAATTCCACCTTCAATTAAACAATCGCACCTTGTACATTTACTGATTAGTTCTCTCTACGAACCGTTCAAGAAAAAAAAAAGAGCGGACACGTTCATGAATCGATCCGAGTCGAAAACAAGTCGCCTATAGATCGCTGCGCATGTAGGGTATTATATAATTATTATATTTAGGAAAAGCGTGCGCTGCTATCGTGTCGCGAAAAAAAAGATTTTATTATTAAAATATTCGCTTTCGAAACGCGAATTTCGAATCCGATTCGCTCGAAATATCGGGTCCGGCGGGCGTATTAGATCGCAGATATCCCGAAAGAGTACCGCAGAACTGCAGAGATTTCGACGACGATATCTTAACCGATACGTGCTCGTAATTGACGGTGTTTTTTTCGAACTGTTAGTCTCCGTGCAAAAAGAGTATTATATAATGAAGATCTAAAAAGTTAGATCTGTGTAAATGTCCGGCGCTGAAAGAATCGAAGAGGTTAGAATAAGTATTGCGCTAAGTATACACTCGAAAGATTCTTAGGCGAAGAATAGAGATACAATTGCAAACATATGTATGTACACAGGTCATTACGTCATACGACAATAAGTTAAAGTGTTCTGACATCTTCAGGGATGAAGCTTCAATCTTTATTTTACAAGGCACATATATACATACACTACCGCTAATAGTATGGACACTTTTTCATGAAAAATTTGATGGTTTCTGCGGCAAGTATGGGCAAGCTTTGACATGTTGTGGGTCAAACTTTAGTGTGCAACGTTCACGGGCCGCGTTAGATTTATTTTAGTCGATATTAATGGAGTAACAACATATAGAAAGCGGATTTACAATATCCAGTTATTTACAAAGTTGTACCAACACTACTTGTTGAATGTCTGAATCTAACCTCTGGCGAAGTTCTTATGTATTGGTGTTTTTTCTCTTTTTTTCCACATATACCTTGATCAGCTCTCTGTAGATTTCCCTTATTCTAGATTGTTACCTTCTTTATGGCTGATAATATTAATCCGAGCTCCGAAGAAGTTTCTATGTTCTTCGAAGCAATTAGATTTTTCGCGAATCAATTTAAAGATTTTATTTTAACTTTTTTCCAAAGTCTTTTCCATCAGTCAGCGAAAATATTTTCATTTACATATAGGGTTTTAGATCTTATGAGGGAATAAAAAAGATACAAAAAAAACAAATGATGAATTTCATTTTATTCATTGTGAATTACAGTAACACCTTAATATGTAATTTTTACAGTCTTATAATAGTTACTAACGGTATTCGGCTTACTCATTCAAGTACTTGTTATTTAAAAAAGAAACAGTAATAACAATAATAACGTCAACAAAAAAAAAGATAACTCGAACGTTCTATTTTCCACTTCTTCTTAATTTCTAGGAATTGAATAATCACTCTGCGAACGTTCCTTGGCGTAATCTTTGTCAGGAACGACTTGTCGTATTCAAGCTCATTACCTAACCAACAACAATTTGCATACTACGTTTTTAATTAATCTGAGAACCACAAACCTGGCCACAAATTACATTCACCAATAGTTGGTTTTTTAACAAATAAATTATAAAAAAAGAAATGGGATTATAATACATGCAGAAACTTAGTTACCGTAGATTCCGTTTATTAATCATTTTATGAAACTCGACCGTTTAGGTGTTTGTCGTAGAAAAAAAATCCCCTCTATTGCATGTTAGATACATACACAATTCTCTCTGTGTAATTTTTTTTTAATAATCTAAGAATAGGTTCTTCGATATGTTAGATATGCATACATTTCACGTTCTAGACGGAACAAATACGGATCTAATGTAGGTATGAGAGTATTTAGTAACGGTAAGCGCGTTATTGTTACAACTAATTGTAATACAATGCATTATAAAATAGCCGTAGATAAGGATCTTCGCTTGCGAATACTGGTTTAATCTTTCGTGCTTGGTAATGATAATTGTGTTGTATACATGCGCATATTACAAGCTGGTATTTGGTATCGTTGCTTTATTGAAAGTAAACTCCTATTTGATGCTACGACTTATAAATATGGAGCCATGGAAAATGTGCAAACGGTGGACTATCATTTCAAAATCTATTAAAGTGGAATAAGAGGTTTTTCGTATTTTAGATTTATCTTCGTCTCTCACAGTTTTCTCGATCCCATCCCTACATGATGTCGCTGGTCTTCCTTTTCTCCTTGTATTTTGTGGTCGTATAATTTAGTGCCCTCTTTCGCCATCTATCTTTGTCATCTACGAGGGGAGGTCCAGAAGTTCGTGGAATGAAAGGGTTTTAAATAAAATAAAATAATAAATCTATTTTTTCTTTTCAATATAATCACCCTTAAACACAATACATTTATTAGATCTATGAATTAATTTTTACAAACCATCATAAAAATATTTTCCATCTTTCGCCTCAAAATGGGCCAAAGTTGCCTCCTTCATCTCACTGTCGTCGGAAAACTTTCTTCCACGTAAGTCTTCCTTTAAATTAGGGAACAAATAAGAATCACTAGGTGCTAGGTCTGGACTGTAAGGTGGATGGACTATTGATTGAAAACCATACTTGTGTAGAGCAGCCATTGCAACTTTGCTCTTGTGAACCGGCGCATTGTCTTACAAGAGCAACACACCCTTGGTAAATTTCCCTCGACGTATTTCTTTGATGGTCTCCTTTAATTTTTCTAATATCGCTGTGTAATATTCTCCGGTTATGCTCCTCCCTTTTTCTTTGTAATCAATCAATAATATCCCCTCACAATCCCAAAAAACAGTAGCCATCAACTTTCCACCCGATTCTGACACTTTGAATTTCTTTGGCGGTGATGTCCTCTTTTTATGCCATTGCATGGACTCCTGTTTGGACTCAGGCTCAAAGTGATGAACCCATGTTTCATCTTCGGTAACAATCCGCTCCAAAGTCTGTGTAGGTTTGTCTCCACGCAGCTCCAAAAATTGTTTGGACGTACGGAAGCGCTGCTGTGTCTGCAGCGGCGTGAGCATTCTCGGTATCCATCTCGCATTGACTTTTGTCATATCCAGGTGGTCATGTGGGATACGCAAAATGGTGGTTACTGATACTCCAACTAATGCAGATAATTGTTTTTTCTTCAAACGGACATCTTGCAGTAGAAAGTTTTGCACTTTTTCGACGATGTCTGATGTGGTGGCCTCAACTGGCCGTCCAGAGCGTGGGTCGTCTTCAATCGACTCCCGACCATGTTTAGAAAGACCATGCCACTTATAAATCATTGATTTACTATGGCACTGTTCCCAATAAACGGTTTCCATTTCGTTCAATATGGTTTGAGCGTTCTTTCCTTACTTTGTAAGGAACTTTATCACAGCACGGTGTTCAATTTCCTCCATAGTTTCAGTTTTCTTCCGGAACTATTCGTAAACGACTGACGCTATAGGACTGCAACTTAACTTATATACTAATGATTAGTCGCCAATCAGAATGACATCTAGCGAGCGCTCCTATTCCCACTCTATTCCACGAACTTCTGGACCTCCCCTCGTATGACATTTACTAAGCGGCAAAAAGCTATTAGCACAGTCCCTCCGAGACTACCAATGGTTTTGTGGTGCAATGGTTGCGCCGGAGATGTAAAGATGTTGGGTTCGAGTCCATCCGAGACTGATATTTTTTCAGTAATTTAATTACGTTGGGTAATTGTAATTTTCCATCTATATTTACACAGGTTCACTTCTGTTGAGTACCACTGACTTACATTTACTCTTCTTATTACTCCACATACTCTCTAAAAAATCTCCACGGTCGCGTATGGCTTATGCTTTATTTTTATTTCCTTAATTAATCCATAAGCATCAAGACTCAGTGCATATACAAATGAATAGGCAATATACTTGTACGTAACCGTAGCTTGCGAAAAAAGCCAGCCGCACAATACCAAAACAGAAACAAGCGAAACACGTTTATATAATATACGTATTCCATAGCTACCTTGATCTCGGAAGTTTTACAAAATTATATATGCCGATTTAATTGGACGTTGAATTTAACAAATTCAATTAAACGCGTATAATGCGTACATCACTTTGATTATTAGCATATACGTATGTACATATAATTTCACGTATACGATTAAGGTAGCTTTGGACGGAGTCGACATTTATGCTGTCATTAAGTAGATCGTCTTAAGATGCATGCCAACACGCGATGTTTATACCGAGATGAAGAAGGTTTTTATACTGTTGGTAAATTAATTTGAGATCATGAGTGTGGCTCTAGTGTCGTTAAAAATGGATTTTGCAAAAGGATACCACAAATCTGCAATTTAACAACGGAAATTATTGGAAAGTTGCAACGTCCTAGTGGTGGTAAAGGGTTAGTGTTTAAAGATGTCTAAAGTGGTAAAGGCTCTAAAAATCACTTAGGGGCATCCTATAAACATTTTGAATGAAGAGCAGGACTGTAGCAGGACTATAACTAACCGAATTTGGATCCATCACCAATGGGACACCAATCTACAGGAGAAACTATCCCTTCCAATACTTAGCATGAATTGGTACCCTTCTGGTTGATTACGGTGGAATCGAGTAACTTCGTGGTGTAACTCGAAACGGACGTACACTTTTTTAAAGATGTACATATGTGCTGGAACTCTAATAATATGATAAGAATGCACACAAATATGAAATTACTATCTACATTGTTGCACATTTAAAGACTTCAAATTTATATCGATTAAAAACCTTTCATTACAAAGGAACTCAAAATGCCGAGCTAAAAAAACTCCATTTTTAAACTTTGTTTATTTCCTGCTCCTCATGGTGGAAACTATTAATGCTTTCATGTGCAATATGTTCTTGTTGAAGCTCTAGACTTTCATTTAATGCACATACAACTTATTATAGATATTGGTGTTTCCAAAGGATGTTTTATTTATAGTAAAAGTTTTTGGGTGACTTGAAACATGTCCAACAAAGTGGAACGCACCTTACAAAAAAGAAAATATCGTGGTTTCTTATTTAATCAAAAGAAAAAGACTGTTCAAAGTCATAGTTTGCTGGTAGAAACATATGGTGAACACGCCCCATCGATTAGAACACGTGAGACATGGTTTCGACAATTTCAAAGTGGTGATTTCAATGTGATAGACAGTGAGCGTTTTGGTAAACAAACAAAATGCAAAAACAAGCAATTGCAGGAGTTATTGGATGATGACCTAACTCAAACCCAACGGCAATTAGCAGAAGCATTACGTGTGTGACAAGAAACAATCAGCAGACGTTTACTTGCAATGGGGAAGATCAATAAACTCGGTAAGAGAAGGAATATCAAATAGAAAATCTCAAAGTCACCTGTAAAATGCTGCTTCAACGCCGCGAAGGAAATCACTTTCGTATCGAATTGTGACCTATGAGGAAAAATAGATTTATTTTGAAAACCTCTAACGGAAAAGGTAGGCCAAATCGTTTCAGCAAGGAAACCATGCTCTGTGTCTGGTGGGACCAGAACGGAGTTGCGTATTATGAACTCTTCAGGCCTGGTGGAACAGTGAAGACGCAGCTCTATCGCCAGCAAATTATTAATTTAAACCATTAATCCAAAGACGACCAAAATGGGTCAGAAGACATGGCACAGTGATTTTATCGGCTCGACGAATGGTTTGCCGCAAAAGGCAAGCAGTTTTTCTGAGATGGTATCCATAAATTGGCTGAAAGATGAGTGACATGGATAGAAGCCAATTGCCAATAATTTGAATAAAAATAAATTAATTCCCCTTGAAAATTTCGTGTATCTTTTTAGTAATAAGCCGGGAAAGCTTATGCATACATCTGGTATGTGTGATTTCGAGGAAAGAAGAAATGGAAAAAGACAAATAAAGACCCTATTGGAATTAACATGTTTCTCTATTTACCAAATTCTGCACTGCGAGAAATCAGCAGTAATAGCATCAAGACAACTGCGTTCTCTCTTGAAGTCTTGAAGTCTCTTGAAAGATGAACAACCAGATCTTTAAGTATAAGAAATTAATAATCTCACAGGTGAAAATGTCACTCAATTAGAAATTGAAAAGTGAAAAACTACAAAGCAAAAACATGAAATTATAAGACAAACGAATGCATATATTACTTTTTGGAATCATTGTGGAATCGAGTATTTGGATTTGGGAGAGGAACCATTTATTTTGACCACACGTTCTGTGATTGCTTCTTTTCAAAATTGTTAATCTCTCTTCTCCACATCTCATAAAACTCCCAGTAATCAAGTAATTGATGAAGTAATTCTCCAGAGATCTTCATTTAATTGTAAGATCTAAATTACTGAATTTATTAAATTTTCTTGTGTAACAACCTGGTTACTTCTTGTCCGACATTCTTATTTCGCAGACACCTGTAGATAGTTTGCGGTGAATGGTTCCTGCTACTCAAAATCCTACCTGTCGATTTCCTAAGTGCTTCTCCGCTCTGGTCCGAAACACTTTCACGCTTCTAGACTGGTACCTATTTATCCAAATCGTTATTTATTACAGCGTCTCCAGAACAGTAACACAGTACGTGGTATATACCTAAACGTTGTTTCGCGGTCCATTTACTTCAATTCCGTGCCGTACAAATTTCACCACCTTCAACGCGTGGCCCGTAAGAACGAATTCAGAATTACCTTCTCCGAATTAAGGAGCTGAAACGAGTACAGGAACTACAACCCGAAATGGCTACTGAAATATTTGATTCTAGTATCTCAAAAGACGAATGGTATTCTTCTTTCAAACATTGTGAACTTGATTCCTAGCAATGCTGATTCGTACGATCACTTGATTACTTATATCTTTGAACATCTTCTTCATAAGCTTCATAAGCTCTTTTGGAGAATTATTTCTAGCCTCCCTACTTCAGATTGTGCTGATTCTACCTCATCAATAATTGTCAATAATTTTATTACTTTATTTGATGTTCTACAAATGAATTACGCAAAGAATAATAATAGATGCTTAGATCTGATTTTTTCCTCTAAAGTTTTGAAGTGTGATCTTGAATGATCTGATGTTTTCCTGGTGGCTGAGAATGAATATCATCCGGTTCTCGCATTTGACGTTGCTTCTGCCTCGGTAGTAGAAAAACGTTTTAAAGTGTCTAACGTCGCAGCCGTTAATTTGAGATGTACTGATCTGGTGCACCTTTATGAGCTGCTACTAAATACACAATCAGATTCAGTAATCAGTTGTGATTCTGTTGATGATCCTTGAGATGAACTTTACTCTATATTATTTAATTGTTTTAATAAGACTGTTTCAAAGACAGTACTAGCGAAGAATGTACTTCCACCATGGTTCTCTAATGAAACACGTAGAAGCGGGTTTACAATTTTATAACAATAAATTTAAGAAGTACAAAAAATACGTGAAATTATCTGTTAATTGGGATTCCGATAATCGTATTAGGGATATCGACCTCTCTAATTCACGTGAACCCCTAACAGGCTTTAGCCTTACATTAGTTCTAAACTGAATTCTACACGTATACCAGGTATTATGATAGATAATAACAATATCTTTTCGTCCCCTGATGGGATTAATAACCTCTTTGCTTTGGATTTCTCTGGGACCATATCTAACGCGAACGTTACTACTCCTATTTTTAAGTCCGGGTCGAGGAATAACATTTGGAATTATCGCCCGATATCTATATTATGTAACTTTGCTAAAGTTTTTGAAATTATCTTATATAAATATATATATTCGCACGTTGCTGCTAAATTATCCCCGGTGCAACATGGTTTTATTAAAGGCAGATCAACAGTGTCCAACCTGTGCGAATTTTCCAATGATGTGTCAGAGGCTTTAGATCTTTGTCTTCAGATAGATGTCATTTATGCAGATTTCGATAGGGTTGAACATCAAACCCTATTACGTAAACTGAATGTGTGGGGTATCTCTGACGATCTGATATTGTTGTTGCAATCCGGCTTATATCAGACCCTTCAGGTGTGCCACAGCGCTCTGTTCTTGGACCACTCCTATTTATTATTTTCATTAATGACCTTCCTGACCGGCTAATGCTTACTATACGCCAATGGCCTTCAAATTTTTCGCAGAATATACTCCACTGCAGATTGTGATATTTTGCAGGGTGACCCGTTATGTAATGTTGATGGTGAACTTTTAACTCGTTGTGCAGAGTAAAAGGAAAAGAAATAAAAAGAAAGGAAAAAAGTGAAAAGGGGTGAAAAAGAAGAAAATATGAAAAGGGTAAGAAAAGGAAGGGGAGGAGGGAGATAGAGAAACCGGGGAAAGAGAGAAAGAAGGAAAACAGAGGAAGGTGGGATCTTTTTTCCGGTCTCCCTTTTTCTTTTTTTTTCTTTTTTTGCCCTTTTTTTCTGGTAATTAATAATAATAATAAATAACAATAAATTATTATTCTCTGCGAAACAATATAACAAGCATGCATGCGTGAAGCTGCGACGCTATCGGAAATAGACATCGTCAACTCTTCTAGTTATCGCGTACTCCCATTTAGAGTTGCGGACACTGTACATATACGTAGGTAGGCAATATATGCACGACGCTATAGACTCCTACTATACGAAATCCCTTTCCATGCAATAGTAAAAAGATGTTAATGGCGTGGACACGACTTAATCCAATTTTATTATTATCGGTCGAACAGTACGGTTTATTGACCGTAAAAATTTATTGGATGCGGTTAATTGAAAACGATGTTCGGTGCAATAATTATACCCCCGCCGTGTGAGTCGCTGTGTGCGTCTACACGTACATATAAATACATATAATTTTATGGTTTTACTGGAGATTAGCCGTGCGTCTATAATTGTCGGTTTTGTTTGTTCTTCGAGAGATATGTAGATTGGTGATGGCTTTGTTATACAGCAATACTCTATCGGTCTCAGGGCGAACTAGAAACGTCAGCGAAAGAAAGTAACAATTACTACGGTAGTATACTCTGCGAAATTTCTACGGTTCCATATAAACTTTTGGATTGAATATTTGATTTTCTTAAGATCTTCGGCAAATTATACATTGAAGTTAATGCTGAGATGCAATAGAAAATAAACATAAAACGAGCGAAATTTCTACAGGTCCATTAACATAAAATTAATGAATAAAATAAATACCTAAAAAAATGATTCTTTCTAAACTTACTATTAAGTATAAAGTGTTGGATCCTCTATTTAAAATAACTTCAAACATCCAGATCACTCACGAAGGAGCAACACCCATGTAATTTTACTACTTAAATCTATAAGGACAAAAATAAATTCCTAAGAATAATAAAGGCAAGAAGGTATTTTCAGGTCTATTTTCATCAGCTACAGAAATAGTATGGTTGAATTGGGACATGGCTTGCAAATCTCGGCTGTTTCCTTTGATTCATATGAATCCAATAAAGCTATATCGGTGCTGTCTCCTTCAAATATTAATTGGCATCCATTTGAATGAAGTTTTTGTGATACTACCAAAAAGAAATTTTATTAAAATTGCCAGCGGTATGTATGTAACCGCAAAAAAGGAAAGATTAGGAACGTTTCAGCATTCAAACTGGGGGATACACAAGATTTGCCCCAAGTTTCAATGCTATATCAACACCAGACACTTAATTTAGGAACATCTTATGGTTATTCAGCAGTAGTATTTAGTAAATACTAATGTTTTATTTATCAACATACCAATACTGTTATATTTCACCATCTTTCATCTCTACTAAGACTGGTCGACTTAAAATATTTATCTCTTAACATAACTTCTTCAAACAGGTTTTCCATCGTTAAATCTTTAAAACAAATAAATATTTTCTTAGTTCAGGATGTGCTTCATACTTGAAAAAATAGTTACCCTCATGGAATACATGCACATAATATATTAATTTTATAATACGAGGGGAGGTCCAGAAGTTCGTGGAATGGAGGGGATGGAGTGGATATAATAGTATATAAGTAGTATATAGTATATAAGTTAAGTTGCAGCCCTATAGCGTCAGTCGTTTACGAGTAGTTGCCTTCTAAACAAGTCAATCCGGAAGAAAACTGAAACTATGGAAGAAATTGAACACCGTGCCGTGATAAAGTTCCTTACAAAGCAAGGAAAGAACGCTAAAACCTTATTGAATGAAATGGAAACCGTTTATGGGGAACAGTGCCCTAGTAAATCAATGATTTATAAGTGGCATGGTCTTTTTAAACACGGTCGGGAGTCTATTGAAGACATTTATATACATATACGATTTAAATGTCTCAGTTTCTTTAATATATTCATTTTTCGTTAAAATAGGATTTTTGTTATATCTAATACATACTTCTTTTATGCGGACACCCCTCCTGAACGGACATCTTCAGTTGGTCCCGTTGGTGTCCGTTCAAGGGAGATTTCACTGTATATATTTTGTTTTCATACTCCAGATTAGATTTACTTCACCATGTGCAGAAGCTTAGGGCTTCGTTTCATAGTATTAAACTGCTTCTCTGACTTCTTCGTCGCTTATTGGTGTGATACGTTCATCGTCGTTTTTTGTTTTATGCTCTTTTTCTCTTATGTATCCGTCTTGTTTTATTTTTGTGTTTTTTGTTGTTTGCATTACTTATCATTGCAAATTTAATGCATTCGTGGTGATGATAGTACAATTACTATCATTTCTTAGAGTGTGTTCAATCGTGTAACTAGCCATGGTGATTTGACAACATTGACTAAATAATAATAATAATAATAATAATAACAGATTAGACAAACGCCGACAACATCGACCCCTTCCCAATTGAAAAACCCTAACAAATTTAAGGTAATTCAACCTTAATTTTAATACCTAAATTGTTTTACCACTTATAATTAAAGCTTTATCCCAAAATATTTTCAACTGTATGTGGATGCTGCGAATATTTTCAATTCTTCGGATCAATCCTCATTTCAAATTGGACTACATGGTAGATAAAAACAAGTAAGTAATTGTCCCACGACAGTTTGCAGTGAACACCATAAATTACAAGTATAACTAATCGGATGAACAAATATATTTTTTATGACCACCAACACATAGTCTTCCTCCATAGCAATACCCCACATCGAGCTGACCAGCTCTACCATTCATCCTAGCAATAACGGACATTAATAAGGCGCAGTGTGTGTACGTAACAGTCTTAATAACTCTTTCTGCGGAAGAGAGACCCCCTTGGAACTAATAAAGGATAGCTTGCGACCGTAGAGTATAACTTCAAAGGCCCACCTCTGTGTTGTGTAATAGTAGCTAAGATTGGTCTCGCAGCATAGCTCGATATTTACGATAGTTTAATGCAATATTAATTTCCTGCCTCTACGTTTAAAGGAGAGGAAGATGGAGAAAATTATGAAGGGATATACCGCATATAACTTCGATATACCTCCATGTGTGTAATAAATGTGAAGTTGTTAATGTTACCGATGACAGTACTAACTACGACGAGGTAAATGACGTTGTAATGCAGCTAATATCTTAGGAATCGTGTAGATTCCTAGTCAAACAAGTATTTTTCCTTCCTGACAAATTTATTGTAGAATCTCATCATCGCAAACGAGTGCAATATACCTATAATTAAATACTATCGATGTGTTTATCGATAAACGTTGAAATTTTCACCGTAATCACCATAGAGTTGATCTGAATATTCTATTTATTTCCATAAATTACACGCATGAAATGGAGTAACCAGAATTCTGCCATTGGAAACCGTCATTCGTTTATGTATGATATACTCAGTTAGTTGCACTTTCAAATTGTTGAATTATTCATCGTCATCGTAGCAACAATTATCGATCGTTTGGTTATTATTAATGGCATATACGTGTGCATGAATTATAGACCTCGGAAATTTTCGAAAAAATCGTGCATAGCTTTATTGGTCGACTTACACCTAGCTATAGTTCGGTTCGAATCTCTTTAATTTCTCTCTTAATTTGGTTTGATTGTGCTCCATTTTGTTCTAAACGGCTACAAGGAAAAGCTCCTGATTATCAAATTCGGATTTTAATGAAACTTGTTATTGGAATTGCTTTTATGATACTTTGAAGTTGAAATGAATACGTAGGCTTCCACGGCCGGTGTCGCAAGTGGTGTAGAGAGTTTACAGCCGGTCGTACTGAAATTCATGACGAAGAAAGGAACGGGAGGCCGTCAATTGCCGACGAGACAATCGCGAGAGTTGAGGAACTCATGCGTAAAGATCGGAGGATCACTCTGGATGCTCTCTGCATTTTGGTTCCTGAGGTTTCCAGAAGCACCATACACAGGGTTTTAACGGAAAAGTTGCAATATCGGTGGGTGCCGCATATGCTGACAAAAGACCACAAACGGCAACGGGTTGATTCTTCGCCGCTATGGAGAAGAAAAGGACAACTTCTTGGACTCGATTGTCACGGGTGACGAAACCTGGGCATTCCACTTTCCACCTGAGACAAAACAACAGTCACGTGAGTGGCGGTATCCCTCTTCGCCCAAGCCACGAAAATTCAAGCAAACACAATCTGCCGGTAAAGTCATGGCAACTGTTTTGGGACAGGAAGGGGGTACTGTTGGTCGACTTTCTCCCTGCTGGGACAACAGTCAACGCTGGCAGGTACTGTGAAACACTGAAGAAACTCAGAAGGGCAATTCAGAACCGGAGAAGAGAGATGTTGAGCAAGGGTGTAAGCATTCTCCACGACAATGCCCGTCCTAACGTCGCCCGTCAAACCGTCGATCTCCTGCAAAATTTTGGTTGGAACGTCATCACACACTCACCCTACAGTCCGGACTTGGCACCCAGCGATTTCCACCTGTTCCCTAAGTTGAAGGAACATTTGTCTGGACGGCGGTTCCGCTCCGATGATGAGGTGAAAGATGAGGTTCAACGCTTCCTGACGGGCATCGCGGCAAGCTGGTATGACATGGGCATTGTAAAACTACCACAGCGTCTGCAAAAGCGCATCGACCGAAATGGCGATTATGTTGAAAAATAAAGCATTCTTCAATCTTTAAAGTGATGTAGCAATTATATAAAATAAACGGTTCTTTGTATATCTAAAAATATAGGAGACCTTTTTTTTGGGATTGCCCTCGTATATGAGTAAAGGAAATAAAAGTATGAGAATAAAAATAAAGAAGGAAAGTGAAAAAGTAACCTTAACTTTTGAAAGTCTTTTTTTAATGTTTTAATGTTAAACATTAACAATCTGCGCTAATTTCATTTCCACATTACTATAATCAGCTCTAGCATAAGACGGTGGCGCTTAAATGCAACACCCTGTATATATAACATTAACGTGTCCTGAAGTACCTTTCGATACAACATTTGCATTTAAATCAATATAACTGAAAATCTGTGAACTTTCACTCCCTCGGAGTGAATTTCAGCACAAACAAAAAAAAATAATTTCAAGTCTCAACATGCTCTACTTACCTAGCAAGTTTGATTAAGATCTGAATTTGACACCTGGAAACCTTTACTTTTGAGTCACTATTCCAAGGACGAAAAACATGGAGTACTAATTCTTTATAATGCTTACTAATAAGCAAAATTATGGACCGAAGCATAATGCTAGAGGACGGGATGCAATGAACATTCCTAGAGGAAACTCAAACATTTTCTAGAAAGTTCCTATATTCCATGCATTACGGAATTTTCAATAAATATTTATTTTGAACCTACTACTTATAGTTATGTTGTAGTTACTTGGATTTATACAGAGGATAGATTTACAAGCTAATTTAAATGGTATGTACGTAGCATATTTTTATGGCAATACTATTTTATTTATAGCTTTTATGTATCCGGGTCTTACGTATCCAAAGAATATTGCTACAATGCATTTTATGTATGTGTATTGTCTTATACATGAATGTCTGTCGGATACTACAATATATGTATGATTGTACAGTCCCTGTCCAATTTATTAAGGCCGCTTGCTAAAATAACGATTTTGTTAAAATATATAATGAAAACCGTATTGCACAAGCATAAGTTTATTCAGAACTGTTTATACACATAGTCACAGTTAGATAACTAATACTTTGTAATGCCTCTTTTGTCTTTTATAATTTTGCCACAAATCCTCAATATTTCTTATACACGCATGATTTTAGAATACTCCACACTTGCTCAATTACATTGAGGTCGAGAGAATTTTAAAGCCGAGATAACAGTGGCAGAGCGTGCATTTCCAAATAATTTTGGATGGATTTGTCCATGTGGCACGGTGCCTTATCATGCATGAACGTGTGTCTTCATTCGGATCTACATCATTGATATATGGCATCAAGACATCCTCCAATACATGCTTATATTGGTATTGATTCATGGTGTCTTGACAAAAATACAGTGGTCCAGGATCTTCGACTGATATATAGGACCATACCATAATTGACGGAAGGTGTTTCACCGTTCTTAGTACACTAGTGTTAAGGACTTAACATTGTTTTTTGTATTTTATAAATTTTTTTACTACTATGTATTTTATCTTCGTTGCATTATTATTTTCATTTAGAATATTACTTTATTTTCATTTTTATATTTATTTATTTTCATTCTTATATTTATTTATTTTGCTCTCTTATATCCAATTTTATTTTAATATGTATGTACATTACTCATTGTATATGTATGCAAGTCAGCCGTTCGCATTACGCTAGCTAAAACTGCCTAATTAGAAATCATTCACTGCAACGTCGTCGGATATGTAATGGGAGTTTTCTTGAAATTTAAGGTACACAAGCATAGGCAGTCGTCTCGCGCGACAGTCGAGGTATTAGCGATCGTGCACTCTCGGTCACCTTTCGTGCCTCGTCGTAACGTGTACAGTAACGTCGTCGTAAGATTATTAGAGATTTCTAAGTTTTTCTAGTTTTGGCGGGAATCATCGAGGACGTTGTCTATACATTTATTTCTGGCGGGAGTCATTTGGTAACGTCGTCGGACCACGTGTATAGATTTTTTTAATAAGTATAAATTCTCGATTTTCTATCATCGTACGTCGGGGCTACTGTGTCCATTGTCGTCTATACATATTTTTAGTTTTCAGTTAAGTTTGTGTCGGAAATTATTTTGGTGAGATTGTCGGCGCGCATGTATAGACCTCCTCTACAAGTACGATCATTCCGCTTCTTGCTGACAGTCGTTGCGGCCGCAGCGCCCGTTGTCTTTTGTACGTTTGTTCGGTCCTTGTCGTATCGGGACTTAGAAATTTTTCATTTAGTTGCTCGTCGTAGCGGACGAGTGTCACGGGCCAGTTTTCTTATGTAATGTCGGCATCATCGCTCCGTTTTACTTGTCGGTGCGCAGTTCGCACATTTGCTGGTTACTGGATTTTTCCCTTCTTTGGGGCGCAGTAGTATAGAGCTAAAGATTGCACATAGCGTAATATTTCAAACGAGAACGCCTGGGTAGCTGTGACATTACTTTTGTATTGAGATCGGCTATTATCGCTACTGTCGCCCTCGACCAGGCGTTCAAGCTCTAAGAGATAGGGTGGGTTCCCCTATAAATGTGAATATAACAAACGTATTTGGTCAAGTACAAATACATGCCAATAATACAGGGCTAAGTCCCTTAGGCAAATTTAAAACAAGGAAAGTATATTAGGCTCCCGGAAAGGGACATATAAATAAGCATAGCACCGAGGTGCGCCTATAAATGTAAGAAATAAATAGGGTTGGCTCCTATAAAAGGTAGTGGTGCATGCAAACAGATAGAGGCATTAGTACATGCCTCTCTGACAAAGCTTCAGCGGAAGCATATAAGAGTTTAACCTTTTAAACAGAATTAAGACATAGCGTTGCAACGTACATGCTGAGGCATTACTTTATGTTGCTACCAATGAAAATACATATACAAATGCTAATGTACATTACATGTATAAGAGAGCTCGAATAACTGCAATTATTGCAAATCTATATATCTTACGTACATCGTACATGTACATAGGCAAGAGTGGAAACCGTGTAACCATTTCATTTTTAAATATATTTTTTTGCGCATGCGCATTGAGTTTCACTGTACAACCTCTCCTCTAGTAAATAAGCGAACATACTCTACAAGTAAGTATAGGTCAAGTAATTTAGGAAATTACGAGCAGGCTACAGCGGCGTTGTTCTTCAAACCAGGAGAACGTAACAACTAGCTTCACCAAACCGTTTAGATGGACGTCGTCTAACAAATTGAACTCTTTCTGTCATGGCTTCTAGTTTTGATTCAATAATTTCGTTTCAATTATTTTGTCTTATATTTCGCCAATCTTCAATTGTATAAATGTTGATGACGTTTGGTTCATTCATAACGTATTCGCTTCATCATCCCTGTTAATCTTGGCGCGTCTGCGTTTTAATCCGGCTTCCTACAATCGTCTACGTACTGTACGTATGGATATTTGCACTCCTCGCTGAGACGTCACATTTCCTATTCTTGCCGCAAAACGTTCTTCCGCTCTTCTTTCTATAAACTCTTCCCGTAAAAAAAAACAAACATTGCCGGACCCGAATTAGAAAAACTGATGGTGGTTCTACAACCTGCACAAGAACCAACTTCAGAGACGACTCGTTTCAAATTCAATTTCTTTTTTCGCGTTGTGCACAGCGTAATTATTGCGTTTTGAGTGAAGTTACCACTAAAATATCTTAGTATATGGAAATTTTCAACGTCGTGATTTCGCTAAAACAAACCTCGATTAATACTACTACGCTCTTGTTAATTTAATTTGCTTAATTATAACAGGAAAATGATACGTTGTTTGTTCGTAAATTACTTTAAGCGTCTCCAAAATCTGTTCAAGTTACCATGTCGTTAATTTAGGCCGACTTCTTTTCTTCCTTAAGCGACTGGTAAATTAATCACCGCAATTATATAAAATTTAAGAATGCGAGCAATTTATTCCCCGGTAATCTACGTAACTGAACCGCTACAAAAAATGACTGCGGACTCTCGCATGATCGTTGTATAGCCGAGAGTGTATCAGCGTATACACCGTTGTCCATGAATTTGATAGGAGATTTTTGCGTTTTCCGGATGTGTTCCCTTCATTTTTTTTTTCTTTTGTCGGGCTTTAAAATAATCTGTCGGAACTTTGTCATTTTATTTGCTTCGATAATAGAATGAAACTTAAACTACCCCTTCGAGAGGTCCATCTGGAAATTGCATGGACACAACAGCCTGGATTGTTTCGCTGTATCTACTGCGCTAGCACCGCTGTGTGAGCACGGGCGTTATCGTGAAGGACCAACACCTCGCGAATGAGATACTCTGGTCTTTTGCATCGATACTAAAGCTTAACTTGTTTTAGCATTACACTTAGCATTAGTTAGTGACCTTTGTACTTAATAAGCTGAGATTCTTTCATAGTCCAACTACTTTCTGATGATTGATTGGGCTGTTTCATAGGTAGCACCTAATTCTTCCGAAATTTCAAGCACCGTGAGACGTGGTATACTTTTATTAACAGTACGTTTATCAGTCAAGTCCAGTGGACCCTATACAATTTTCAAGATTGTTTTTTTACTATTTTATGGTAGAGTAAGATTCACACAGACTTTTTAAGTGGTAGGTATCCAACCAAACTATTGTGTCTTAAGGTTTTCCTAAGGTCGTCAAGGCTGGAAATGGAAACTTTTTTATAACACCACCTTCAATTGTGAATTCTTTAAATCGGTTTATACACGTTCTTCCAACGCTGAACAGCAAAATTCTGCAACATTAAACTGTAATTAATTGGTCAGTGTGGTGTCAGTTCAAGATTCAGATATGTATCGTGGATTAAAACAGTTAAAAAACACATAATGGGACATAACTTATGTAGCTTCTTAACAGAGATTGCAAATTATCGCCCAATAGCGATCATTAATAACTTCACCAAAGCATTTGAAATATATCTTTATCATTATATATATATATCCACAAATCCGACCATCTTTATCAGAATATCATGGGTTTGTGAAAAACCAATCAAAGGTTACCAACTTCTCCATACTGAGCCAGAATCTTTCGGAGAATGTTTGCACACCCACAAACAAGTCGATATCATATATAAGAACTTCTCTAAAGCTTTTGATCGCATTGATCATGGGCTATTGCTGGGTAAACTTGCAACCGTTGGATTTGCTCCACGTCTAACAACACTGTTCCAGATATATTTGTTAAACAGAAAGCAGTGCGTCTGTTGTAATGGCTCCTCAGGAGTTCTTTAAGGAAGCAATCTAGACCCTTTGCTCTTCCTATTGTACATTACTGATCTTTATAATATCTTGAAATGTGAAAATGTTATTTTCAGATTATCTGATACTGTTTTACCGAATTCAAACAAATAAAGACTGTTCGTTTCTGCTACAACAAATCACAACCCGATCATAACAGATTATAGTTTTAACAACACCCCTATAAATCGTTACACGACAGTTAAAAACTTAGGTATCACATTCGATACTAAATTATCTTTTCTAGATGATATTTTAAATATCCTCGAATTCTCTCTGAAGACCTTAGGATTCATTGTAAGAAATAGCCGATCATTCAACTCTTTGGAACCAGTAATTATGCTCCATTTAGTATTTGTACGCTCTAAACTGGAATACGGGTCACTAGAGCTGTTCAAAGAAACTTTTTAAAATACTTGCGTTTCAGACAATCTGGTTTGTATCCTCCTCAAGGATATAATCATGCGGTATTGTTGCAGACATTAGGTCTCATGTCACTACATAGTCGGCCAAATCAAGCTGATACTAAGTTTCTCTACGGTTTACTTGATTTCAATATCGATGCATCTCAACTCGTAGATAGGAGGGTGCACTTTACAGTTTCCCAATATGCAAGCCGCTTTTGTAACACGTTTTATTTTCCGCAAGCAATCTCCAATCCACTATACGCTTGACCTACATGAATCTGGATATTAATTTTAGTTCCCTTTCTAGCTTATTGGAGAGAATATAGTTATTAAGTTACCTTTATAATTAAGTTTTATGTATATTCATAGTTTACCTTTTGGTTTCTTTTTCTTTCGTTTTTGTCCTGTAATAAGATACGTTTCTGTTGGACAAACAAATATTATTATATTATTATCATTAGAGACCGGATTATATGCAAAGTGTATATATTTTATTCTATTTATTTATTGTATTTATTATATTTTACGTCTATATGTAGATGTATTACACTGATTAAAGTTAATTAGCGTTAATTAACTTTAATCAGTGTAAGATATCTACAAATAAACGTAAAATATAATAAATAAATAAACTCAAATACAGTGAAATTCCGCTTCGCGGACACCCCTCTTACACGGACACCTCCCTTAAATGGACAGTTTCTCATGGTCCCAACCGGCTCTCTTATGATTTCTTTTGTATTAACTCTTTCTTCGACGGACATTCTTTTGAACGGACGCGGACACGAGAAAATGTTCTCTTAACCGGACAAAAAATAAAATAAAAAGAAACGCCTCATCTCATTTTTATATCGAGAGTATTGCTATTGCATTTCTCAATCGCGCCGAGCGCCAATTTCGCTGGGACTTGCCCGAGTAAACCGGAGATTTACCGACTTTAATCTTTCCGTACAAACGCAGCCTATGTCGTGCATTTCTGCCTGGCGTGAATTAGGGACTTCCCCAAGTTGGTCTGGGAGTTACCGTTCTTATTCTTTGGGTGTACGCTTTCGATTGAATCTGCTTTCAATATTAGTCTGATGTCTACGCGGGAAAAAATACAGTGGCCGACACATTCATTGTAGAAATGGCTCCAAATAAAAAAATTCTCACGCTTAAACAAAAAATTGAGATTGTTGAAGTTTACAATAAAGAGAAATTAAGTGTAAGGAACTTATCCAAGCGTTTTAATATTGGAAAAACACAAGCTGCAGATATAATTGAACATAAAGAAATCCTTCTAAACAAATGGATATCGAACAGCAATTTGAATGAAAAAAGAAGCTTTTTGACGAGTGATGGTACTAAAATTGATAAATTGTGTTATGACTGATTTACAGCAGCTCGGCATAAGGATATTCCTTTAACAGGTATGCATATGATTTTTGAAGATAAGGTTTTCTTGTATTAATGTGTTGATTTTCTTTTCATAGTAAATTCTAAATTAGATAAAAAAAAGTGAGATACCAATAGGTTTGTCGTGACAAAAACGCAAAAAACTTTTTTTTTTTGGTCCGCTAATACGACGTAAAGCAATAGCCGCTTCTTTGGGACATTCTACATTCAGTGCTTCTTCTGGTTGGCTCAATAAATTTAGAATCCGCCACAATATAAGTTTTAAAGCGATTTCGGGAGAAGGAGCTTCGGTTAATGCTGAAGATGTTTCATCGTTTTTAAAAAAAATGTCCTTCTTTGATTAAGGGATATTCACCGAGAGACATCTATAATGCCGATGAGACAGGCCTGTATTTTAGGACTCTACCCGACAAAACGCGCACATTAAAGAAGGAAAAATGTGTTGGGGGTAAGTATCCCAAAGAGAGGCTTACAATTTTGCATTGTGCAAATATGGCGGGTGAAAAAGAAAAACTCCTAGTCATTGGTAGGGCAGCTAAACCCAGAGCTTCTAAAAACATTAATATAAATAACGTGCCTGTAACTTGGAAATACAATAAGAAAGCTTGGATGACAGGACAAATTATGACAGAGTGGTTGCAAGACCTAGATTGGAAAATGGCTAAAGAAAAAAGAAACATTTTGTTATTTTTAGGCAATGCGGCATCTAAGACGTTCGCTTAAATAATGTAAAAATATTATTTTTACCCCCTAATTGTACATCCGCTTGTCGACCACTTGACCAGGGGATTATAAAGAATTTTAAAACTTATTACCGGAGTCTAATACTCAAACATCTGCTAGTAAACATTGAAACTGCTGGTACAGCTTTTGAATTAATAAACAAAATTACACCACTGGATGCAGTTTATTTGGCAAAAACCGTTTGGGACCAAGTAACCAAAGAGACAGTTCAAAATTGCTTCCGCAAAGCAGGATTTAATCATGTAAATATGCAAAGTGAATACCAGTTAACTGAGGCTGATACATCTGACCTAGAAGATGATTTGCCTCTTAGTGTACTTTCAGATATCCTCGAAAATAAGAATTTATTGAAATTGACGGATAATGAAAGCCTTAATGATTTTTTGAACGTAGATGAAGATTTGTATGTTGAAGATCCAGATTCAAAACAAGAAATTGCAAATTCAGTTGAAATACAAGAACTTTCGGAAGATTCTGATGTCGATGAGGTTCCAGTGCCAACAGAAGCTATCGCAAATTATGTTAAAGCTATTACCCTGACCAAGCAGCTCAAAAGTTTTGTTGAGAATCACGGAGATACAGAGTCTTCGGAGCTTCTTTCTAAATTAGAAATACGATTTCAAGACGCCA
Organism: Trypoxylus dichotomus; assembly: GCA_023509865.1. Taxonomy (NCBI): domain Eukaryota; kingdom Metazoa; phylum Arthropoda; class Insecta; order Coleoptera; family Scarabaeidae; genus Trypoxylus; species Trypoxylus dichotomus. The sequence goes on from CM042080.1 coordinate 2,441,415, forward strand.
TTTTAAAGAAAAAGAGAAGACAAACAACAATATATGACTTTTTGCGTCTTTAAAGTGACTATTCATTTCATTGTTTTGTATTACATACTACATCTTTGTATCTATGTACATATATTATACTTTGTATGTATATATCTAAAGGAAATAAACTTTTTTTTTCTTAAGTTTAAAGTTTTTTATTTATTTTAAAAACATTTATATACTTATACGATTTAAATGTCCCAGTTTCTTTAATATATTCATTTTTCGTTAAAACACGATTTTTGTTGTATCTACTACATATTTCTTTTATGCGGACACCCCTCCTGAACGGACATCTTCAGTTGGTCCCGTTGGTGTCCGTGAAAGGGAGATTTCACTGTATATACTTTGTATATAATCCGGTCTCTAATTATCATTATTATTATTGATAATAATATTAGCGAAAAAGCTTATTCTAAATGTCTTCTATAATCCTAAGTGCAATGAATGTAAAATAAGATAAAGCTGAATCTATTCTTATTTGAAACTTTTCAATTTTACTGCAAACACACTAAGAAGCTATATGAAGCGATATGCCGAATTTCTAGTAGACTACGAGTTAAAACTATTGATTTTCTGGAGCCCTTCACTTGTAAGTATGCTAGCTCTAAGTAATTGTTAATATTTTTATCTAAAACGTGTTGTTGTTTCTCTTACTACTTCTACAAAGCTATTACGCACAAGTTATATACATATCAAGAACTTCCTAAGTCTCGCAGACTAAAGCTTAGAACTCTGCATCGCCTAAATTAGGCAAACTATTATTTAAAACACTCCAATTCTCTAATCGATTCAACACACCGAATAGGACAAAACGATCATGACGTATCCGATGTCCGAACCAAATTCACGAACCTCGGTGTATATATATGGTACGACGTACAGCTGAGGCTCTGAATCCGAATGACATTGCTCTCGTAGTTCCGCACTTTCGCTTGGGTGTGGTCGTTCTTGCCCGGTCGACTATCGCGAGCGTCGTGAACGTGTCGCAACCTCTCCAACACAACACAACGCACGCAAAACTATAGCGTCGCCGTTGACGATGTGTAATAATAATAATGGCGCAGCGCTCCTCGCATAAGAAGCTGGCCGGCGGCCGTACGATCGAATCTACCGAGTTTCTTGCATGCTGCGAACGTTTAAATGCGCGTACAGCGACGTACAAGTCGGGTATCCCGTCGGCGTTTTATTTGGAGGATTAGAAGCGAAGATTCTTTTAAATTTTGATGCGCTGCTCGTTATAATTTCGGTTAATGAAGAAAAAGTATGAAACTGAACGTAATTAAAACTTCTCTTCTAACATCGAATTTTTTCAAGTGCTTATTTGATCTCATTAACATCCTACAAACGATCAGGTAGTCAAGTTTTAATGTCAGACTTAATGTTAAAAGCTTTAGGAAAGGACCATAGCTTTTTTGGGTTATTGGATGTAAAAGCAGTGTTCAAAAGTTGACGTTTTTCACATCTAATCCCCTTAAAATATAAATAAACAGACAATCATTAAATAGAAAATAACAATAACACCCAAACTTTACATTTATTAAAGAATTAAGATTAACATAAAATATTTTATGTTCAAAGTAAATAGATGTAAGTACATAACATCTACATTTTCTGCGTCTGAATTCGATGAATTTTGATTTTTGATTGTTTCAACCATTGTTGAAAGTTCCTGCGTTTTCTCGTTTCCTACAAATCTTAAAATTTTAACATCTTCAAAATTTGAGAGAATGTTTGCTTGTTATATGTTAACCGAACACACGTCTAGTTTTATTAGTACGAAATTCAAAAATATGAACACCCAGCGTAGTATATATTGGATAAACCCAGGTCCGGGTTTATTAGTTATTATTGAATTCTACTTCTTACTTTTACCTTTCAGTAAGTTAAAGAAGTTAAGCATTATTTTATTATGAACAGAAAATTTGAAATTACATACGTTTATAAAGGATTTAGCTAATTTAGGGGTAGGTTGAGTGATAGTTTTTAATAATGTTTTAAGTTCTCTTTGTGTTGACATAGTAAGATCTTCTTATAGCAAGGTAACACATGGGCTTAAAAGTCCCGGGCTTAACAAAGAAAACACGGTTTTTCTGGTCCAAAATTAGCTTTATTCATCAACGTAATCTCCATCAATAGCAACGCAATCATTCCAGCGCCGCTCTAACATTTCAATACCACTTTTGTAGAACGATTTATCTTTTGCCTCAAAATAGGCTTCAGTTTTAGCGATAACCTTTTCATTCGTGCGAAATTTCTTACCGGCGAGTATTTTTTTGAGGTCTGCGAACGGCCAGTAGTCGCTGGGAGCCAAATCTGGCGAATACGGTGGATGTGGGAGCAATTCGAAGTTCAATTCATGTAGTTTTGCCATTGTTTTGATTGACTTGTGACACGGTGCGTTATCTTGATGAAACAAATTTTTTTTCTTTGCCATATGCGGTCGTTTCTTTGCAATTTCGGCTTTCGAACGCTCCAATAATATTTATTGTTGATGGTATTTCCTTTCTCAAGATAGTCGATGAATATTACACCACGCACATCCCAAAATACCGAGGCCATAACCTTTCCAGCCGATTGTTGTGTTTTCGGGCGCTTTGGACGAGGTTCACCAGTTGCTGTCCACTCAGATGACGATCGTTTTGATTCCGGAGTGAAGCGATGGATCCATGTTTCATCCGTTGTCACATATCGACGCAAAAATTCCGGATTGTAACGTTTAAACATGGCCAAACACTGCTCAGAATCATCAACACGTTCTTGTTTTTGGTCAACAGTGAGCAAACGCGGCACCCACTTTGAACAGGGCTTTCTCATAGTCAAATGCTCATGCAATATAAAGCCAATACGTTCTTTTGATATCTTTACGATTTCAGCTAACTCACGCAACTTCACTTTTCGATCATTCGAAACGATTTTGTGGATTTTTTTGATGTTTTCTGGTGTTACCGCCTCATTTGGACGTCCACTGCGTTCTGCATCATCGGTGTCTCTACGACCACGTTTGAAGTTAGCAAACCAACGCTTTATTGTTGTTTCTGATGGAGCGGAGTCCCCATAACACTTTTCAAGCGATTGCTTCGCTTGAACGGTATTTTTTTCCGATCAAGAAGCAGTGTAAAATTAAAACACGAAATTGTTTTTGATCCATTGTTTTGAAAATAACAAAAGTAGCGTGACTCTTAACACAATAACTCACAAGCTAATGAATAGAATATCATGAAATTTTAACCGCTGTCTTTTGAAGGTTTTTACTAACTGAGAGAAAGGTGACTGCAATAAAACTAGCGTCATCTATGTGTTAGGCCCGGGACTTTTCAGCCCATGTGTTATAAGTTTTATCGTCTCTCAACTGTTCTTCAGCTTCAAGAATATAATTATTTTTATCCGTTGCAACTATAATGGCTTCTTTATCCGCTCCAGCAACAATAATTTGTTTGGGGTTTTTAAAGAATTTTTTAGGGCCACTTCACATAATTACATAATGGATTTAAAAGTATTAGCCATGTGAATCTCGAGATTTTCCTACACAGGTAATTCAAAACACCAGCATAATCAGCAAGGATACTGTTTATGTTATCGAAAACCTTCCTCGAAGTTTGTATTCCGTCTGTGGTTGATCTGCCTTTTCTAGAGCCCATTTCTTTCTCTTCCATTAGTTATTCTGCTATGATTTTCAACCTACTGTTTAATATTCTGGCGTAAATTTTATAAGCGGTGTCTAACAAGCTGATTCCTTGATAGTTTTAAGGGTTATTCTTATCATCTTTTTTAAACAACGAAACTACTTTCGCCCTTTTGCTATCATTAGTATGCTACTTGCTATCATAGTACTATTTTTTCAACCTTTATCAAATACATGTAGGAGTCTCAAGTGTAGTATAAGTCTCAATTTTTAAAAGATAAATGGAAAACTAGCGATATAGTGATAGAAACTGTTGGATTTGTTTGAGCCAACAAATTGGCTAAATAATATTACCGTAGCTTTCCGGAAACTGCAGAGAAAGAGAATCCATAGTAGATATAGAGGAAACAAATATCTACATCATACCAAGAAGTAATGACTACTATATATCTCAAAAAAAGGAACGTAATAATATTAGACTGTGATTGTAGCAAATTTAGTGGTACTTGATTTCTATTATCCTCCGATTTTGATACAAATTGATCATCATCGCTGTCGCCTTATCTAATGCTGCGTTTTCTTCAGCGCTATGCTCTCCAATAGATCCGTTTCACTTATTTTTTTTTTAAATCTCTGCTATCATACGCTGTCCATAAAATCAGTAGATGACTCGACCTAATGAGGTATTTCAAAAATTAAAATCCTATGCAAAGTAATAAGAAAAAATACCGCAGAATCGGTGACCAATCGCGGTAAGTATGTGGTGTTCGTCCAATCTATGAAGATTACCTCCTTAGGGTTAATGTAAATTTTATTTCCCAACCTCCAATATACTTTAAAAGTAGTGAAACACCCAGTATAATATTCGTATCTGCCGCGAGATATTTACGGTATTACCGATATCGGACTTGTTTTTCGCTGTACGTACGTACGTATAACGGCGGGGAATGGGATGTGAAGGTGTATAAGTAATACGCGTATGGCCCGAGGCGAAACGCTCCGTAGTTGTCCTCATCTAGATCACCGGGATCGATTATTAATATCCTATTGCGACACGATAAACCGTGTCGTTAAAGGACGTAGGTGCTTTCTTAAAAGATATCTCCGTAATCGGATACTCGCATGCAACAGCTTCTTTAGAGCACTACCAAAACTCGGGCAAATTAAAAGATGAACGTAAAACGTACTGCTTAATTGAATTATTTCAGGTGGATCGTTACACTGTCGACCGTAAAAGTAAAGACGCTTAATTTTTGGAGTTTTAGCAAAGTTGGAGATCCATTTCTTTACTTTACTTCGGTGGTTGTTATTTATTTAATATGTGTTTACATTCGGGCGTTACAGAAATACTGACGTAAAGAAAATTAAATAAACTCAATTACTCCAAAACATGTGGTAGATGAAATAACCATGCGATATACCGAGTGAAAAGCTGCGAACCAATGATTGCATTCTAGGCGAAAGGAAAATGAATCGAACACCGGCTTCACTTGAAACGAATACCGCATGTTTTCCGATATACCCTCTTACCACACAGTAATACTGAATGAGGGCTTCAATGAATCGGTTCAAATTGAAAACATCGATATGTGGGTAGGATATTGTAGTACTAGTTAAATAACAGACAAAACGAAAATCGTAAACAATACAATAAATTATAACGGTATATAATAATTAAGGTTCGCGATCTAGGGTACATTCCAGGACTGGACTTAGATGAAATTGAACACAGTCACACAACAATACGTAGCAAACTGAACTTAACGTATATAATGCACATATTATAAGAATTTGACCAACTTGGATATGTCAACGCGTCACAAGTGGCGTCCCCCTCCTAGCTTTCAATAACGATCTTTACAAGTTACGATGCCTGTGCGTAAAAACAGTTGAATCTGTTATGGCGAATGTGGGTGACATAGAAGGGCAAGCTTTTGCACAGGTAGTTAAAATAGCTAAATCGTAATCGCTTTGTGTAACGGGTCGATTTATTATTTGTTCCTCGATCCGTCCCTGGAATTGACACTAACATATTCAAGCTTGCTTTACATATACACTACCGCTCAAAAGTGTTCAGGCATCCCTGTTTTCATGGATTATTCATATAGTATTATGTTTACCAAGAAAACGTTATAATAAAATGAAATACGTATTTAAAATATAGTTCAGTAAGATAAACACCCATTATATCGCATAAGGTTTACTATCATTTACCTGCACTTGGTCGGATTACCATAAACTGTTTATTGCGGTGCAATTACCATAACAATCCCTCTGAATTTACTGGGTAAATTTAGTCATCTGTTAGATTGTAGGTAATAATGTTTAAATTACCTTCCTAGAAGATTATAGTGAAATCTGTAACCTATGGTCAGTTGCAGTGTGGTATTTACTCTATTCACGTCGTGTGACAAGTTTTTAAAATGCGTCCGCGAAGAGAAATTAGTACGGAAACACGTGCGCTTATAATAGCTTGCCATAAAAGTGGCATAAGTAATCGACAAATTGCCAAAAAAATGAAAATGCACCACGCTACGGTTGACTATAACGTAAAAAAATATCGGGAAACTGGCAGTTTTCTTAATAGAAGACGGAGTGGAAGGCCAAAAGCGACAACATCTGTGAATGATCGCAGAATAGTAGTTACCAGCAAGTTAAATAGACGCAAAACAGCCCCGGAAATCACCGCAGACTTAAATGTTGGTCGCCAAAAACTAGTCAGTGTTTCTACAGTCAAACGTCGCCTACAGAAAGCCGGGCTCCATGGACGTATTGCGATGAAAAAGCCATTACTACGCAAACAAAACAAGCAAAAGCTACTTAAATGGGCTCGTGAACACCAACACTGGACCATAGAAGAGTGGAACAACGTCCTATGGACGGATGAGTCCAAATTTGAGCTGTTCGGAACCGGAAGACGCATATTCGTAAGAAGATCTGTGGGCGAACGTGCCAGAGAAGAGTGTATTGTTGCTACCGTGAAGCGTGGTGGAGGTTTTATTATCATTCGGGGCTGTTTTGCTTGCACTAGTGTAGGAGACATTGTGAAAATTGACGGTATATTAAAAAGAGAAGGCTACCGCGAAATTTTGGAGAACAACACAATACCTTCCGGAATTCGACTTTTGGATCAAAATTTTATCTTCCAGCAAGATAATGACCCAAAACATTCCTCTAAATTATGTAAAGACTATTTACGCCATTTAGAAGAGGAAGGAACTCTCAAAATTATGGAATGGCCTCCCCAGAGCCCCGACTTGAATCCAATCGAGTTAATACAGGAAGAACTAGATCGGAAAGTACGGAAATCGGCTCCGACATCAGCTACTGACGTGTGGCACAAATTGCAATCGAGTTGGACCTCAATAACACAAGAAACTCTGGCAAAACTTATCGCGAGAATGCCTCGATTGTGTGTTGCAATTATTAAATCAAGAGGAGGTCACATAGATGAAAGCAAAATTTAAATTAAACGTTTTTATTTTCACATTTATTTAATATATTTTTATTCATGCACGTGTATCTGTACATAAAAAATAAATATTATTAACATTTTTGCTGTCAGTGAGAGTGTCTAAACACTTTTGAGCGGTAGTGTAAGTGTTGAATAGTAATTTATCAATACTAACCTGAAATAATTGCGAATGCGTTTAACAAATTCTGTCAAAGTTTTTAGCGAAGATTTTATAATTGTAGTGAGGTGTAAAGCTAAGAAGGGTAAAAAAATAGACGTTCAAGTCTTTCATTAGAGTACAACGAGTAAATAGAGTGGGATCAATGTTGTAGATAAAATATAATGATTCCGTTTTGGCTGGAATAGGATACAATACTGCACTTAGAAGCATTCATCTGAAAATGTACCGCTGAAATCGTCCACTATACTGATTTCAGGAAAATAATCTCAGTGCAGTCTATTTGGTGGACAAACTGAAGAGTAAGGTGCCGAAGTTTGATCCCTGAGGAATTCTCGATGTTCCAACATACTCTTCAGAAGAAAAGCCGCTATACTAAATATACTGCAATCTTTGTTTAACGAAAAATGTCGGTATTGTTTAAGTAATGTAGTAGAAGCGAAAAGATCCAACTCCGAAACTAAAATTGTATATTTTTGGAGATATCAGATCTACCTAACCACGGCCATTAAACACGTTTAATACATAACATGTTATTATTGGCAAGGAAAGGCGAAACTTGGTAGGTAAGGAGAGTATCCATCGCTTAAATGCAACACCCTGTACATACAACGTTCACGTGTCTTGAAAGATAAATTTTTGTTCTATCTATTTCTGTTCAAGATTTAAATCAAGAAAAGTGAAAATCTGTTAATTTTCGAAAGGGTGTTTCATCCGCTCAGAATGAATTTTGAGCACAAACAAAAAAATTTTATTTTCAAGTCTCAACTTACTCTACTTACCTACCAAATTTTATTAAGATCTGAATTTGATGCCCGGAAACCTTTTCATGTGAGTGATTCTAAAATACACTATTAAAAAAGCAATATTAGAACCTAACATCTGGACTACCGCAACGCTCTATTTCAGCACCGTTACTCTTTATATTCCTTAAATTAAGAGCTGCTTTACCGTAATTCAACCGAATCTCGTGTGTTTATCAATATTTTTCTTTCAATACGATCAAGATACATCCGTGAAAGACGTGGTAATCTCAGAGTCTCGAAGTCCGGCGTGTATAACATGCAACGTATCGTTTTCTCCCAGTAAATACGTACGGACGTGCAGATACGACGATTTTCTAAACCACGCCGATGTAGCGGGCGTGCACCGCAACGGATGCATAGCTAAGGAGTGAAAGGTCACAATCTAGGTCGGGCGCTAGCGCTGTCGGCACGCGAACGCCACGAGTTTTGGGGCACGCGATGCCGGCATCCACCTCGATCGAGGTAACTACATATCTGCCAGTTCTATGCGCAAAAGTCGGATGCGGGGACTAAACGGCGACGAAGTCTATAGCGTCTCGATCTTCCGCGAACGGTCCGAGCAGTATTGTAGTCACGAAACGTACACATCGATGCTAGGATACGCCGGTCGTATACCATGCTCGAGATGTAGGGAGAAAAATGCGAGATTTATTGCTAGATGGTATATCTCGAGAGTACAGTTAGGGTACAGACGTGTTGGAATGAATTAAAAGGAAATCTACTCCACCCACTAGGAGGTACAACTTTATTTGTTGATGTACTAAGGCTGCTAATAATGTATTTACTTCATCAATGTAATGATATCAACACAGAAAACAACAATTTATACGATTTTTTATATATTATATCGCTGGCCTAGCTTAAGCTCTGTTACAAAGCTTTGTCCCTCTTTTTGTACAATACTTAGGTGATGTGATATTGTCATTGAATGAAGTTTTTATTGATAAATTATAATTTTCTTGTAATTACTAACGTTAAAATTTTTCTGAAAAAATGTCGGTGTCCATAGGATTTGATCCTACGTCCTCCCACTTAAAGGGCTACACCATCTAGATTATAAAAACCAACGGAGACTTCATATCAATTTAATGGAGCTTTTGTTACTTCCCAGATTAACGCTTCCTTGTATTGTAAGATTTTAATCACCAATTACACCACCGCTCATAATAGAATGGACACTTTAAATTCTAACACAATCGGCGTAGAAACAGGAAGATATCCGTTAGCGCAGTGGAACGTCGTTTAAAGGAAGCAAACCTCCACGACTGAAAGAAGTACAACTTACTTACTATGTTTTCTAATGTTTATTATCAGTTTTTTTCTGTACACATGTGCGTAGTTGTATTTGAATAAATATTCTCCCTATAATTGTTTTGTTTAAGTTTTGAAGCATGCGTAAAATTTTACATGAAATAGAAAATGTCCGTACTATTATGGGCAGTAGTGTATGTGATAAATAAATCGAACTTCTGACAAAGCCATTTTCACTTATCCTATATATTTTCAACTAATATTGAAGAGCTCCAGTGGTATGAACAAGCTTTCAATTTTTGCCTCTCAAGTTTACCCAACAGCATTGTATTATTTATGGGAATAATGATCAAGAATACGAAGACAAATATAATATCAAGCTGATAAAATTACAATTTTCTTGCAATCTCCAACGTAGTTAAATCTCTGAAAAAATATCGGTCTCGGAGGGGACTTGAACCCAACATCTCTACATCTCCGATGTAGCGTGCTAAACCCTTGCACTACAAGACCATTGAATTCAAGTCGCCTTAAATCCCTCTAGATGTCACGATGCCAGTAGATATACTGTAACATCTCACTGACACTATACTATTAAACGGCAAGTGCGTAATAGTTAGAACTAACATCCATATTAATACTAAACCACCGTCGGGATTGGTAACGATCAAATTACAATTTTCTTGCAATTTCCAACGTAAACATAAAACAGACGATGTCTGTGTTTATGATCTACACTTCGTTTATTTTTAGTTTTTACCTGCGTCATGTTTTGTCGTATAAACAACAAAAGTAAAGACAATTTTTCTCTACTACTGTTGCTGAAAGAGGAAGCAAGATTTTACGCTTCTCTCACAGACAAAGATGTACTTGGTTTGATTTTATTAGAGTGACAGACAAGGATAGTGCTATATATTACCGCGTTATTTAAGTTATGTGAACTGTTTATCTTTTGGCGTTTGATAGGGTTGCATCACTTTTTGTAAATACTTGCCGCAAATCATAAAATAACTTGCGTTACAATACATTAAATTTATTTTCAAATGAATCTATTATTATACACAAACTGCATCCGGAAAATAAACATATTTCCTGTAATTGACACGAGAGGGCAGCACTACGTATGAATATATGCAGGTTATAGGAATATCACAACCTACCTTGCCGATGAGTCACATTTCAACGCGTGCCATTTGGGCAAAGATTTCTATCTCATTCGTAATCCTACTATATCGAGCGGTTTAACGTGACGATGACAGGTTATATTGGGTGTTTACAGAGCCTTGTCAGAAAGAAGATTAGACTCGTCAAAGAAGTTCCTTTCGCTTTCACTAGGTTCGACGTAATCGATTTGTCGGTAATTTGATTTCAAAGTTCTCAATTGTTGAATTGTTAATCTTATAGTTTAAAAAGGGAAAAACAATATGTAAACAACCGTAGAGAAGTTGTTTATTCTTTGAATAACGTTATAAAATTCGTTTGTTATTTATTAATAGATTTACTTTCTTGACTCAGTTTTTTTTGCCGGATTAAAGCAAATACAATCCCAATTGTTCACGCATTTCACCTCTGAGAGATTTTTTCTAGTATCCATCATTTCACGAACTCCTTTCTAATAGAATCTCTATCAATTAAGGACCGTAAAATTGCAATCGAAAGATTTTTGCATTCGTAAATTCGGACACCTTTCTATCAATAACTTTTTTTAACAAAAAAAAAGTTATGGAAACAAATATTATAATTAAATTAATGCAGCAATATCTATAGGAAATATATTGCAATGCATTTCAGAGCTGGCTAATTTATTAATAATAATGTGAAGAAATCGATTAACAATTTATTTAGGCAGCTTCTTACGATGTTCAATTAATTATTTTTTTATTTATACATAAAATACATACAGCTGTGGCCATATGTATTCGCCACCCTTTTTTGTTTTTTATTCCGACGAATATATAAGAAATAAAAGAAAATTGATCGATGAAAATGTTTCATTGTGAGTGTATACAGATATATACAGATATTGCTTAATATTTGGTAGCTCCTCCCTGGGCTTTTATCACCGCACGAATTCGTCGGGGCATACTGCTCACTAAGTTGTAGCACTGTTCGGGGGTGATTTTATTCCACTCTTCGAATATTTTTGTTTTTAAGCATTGCTTTGTCGTAGATGAGAATTTAGCTACATTTCGCTTTAAAATGTACCATAAATGCTCAATCGGCGATAAGTCCGGGGATTGTGCCGGCCATTCCTCGAACCAGCACATTACTTCGCAAGATTTATGGCACGGTGCATTATCTTGTTGGAAGTAATACTCTGGCTCATCATTATCGAATAATTTTAACGCACACGGTTCCAGAACTGCTTCCAACATGTCGACGTACGTTCGACTGTTCATTCGGCCCTCGCAGACAAACAGTTCTCTGACGCCAATTGCACTCATGGAACCCCAAACCATTATGCTACCACCCCCAAACTTGACAGTCGGGATGATACAGTCTGGATGGAAGGCCTCTCCTCGCCTGCGTCGCACGTATTGAGGCCCAGGCTTACCACAAAACTACCAACAAAAACATGAATACTGTTACATTTTGGAACCCATTAAAAAGAATAAAAACACTGTAGATACCAGGAATTGAATACAGAATACCGCAAATACAATAATTATGTATTACTTACCTCAATATTTGACCCATCCGTCCACATAACATTGGCCCAATTGTCAATGGTCCAGTCGCGGTGATTTTTAGCACACAGCAGTCTCTTTTTCTTTTGTTGCGGAGACAACCGTGGTTTATGTCGAGCTTTGTATCCACCTAAATTTAATTCACAAAGGCGTCTTCTAACCGTGCGAGGAGAAATAGCAACATTACGTAGCCGGAAAAGCTCACTGGAAAGCTGGTTAGACCCTTTTTTCCGATCTCGCAAAGACATCCGCTCTAAGACTCGCTCATCTCTGCTACTTGTCTTCCTTTTTCGACCAGTTTTCGGTTTGTTTGTCAAAGATCCACTCTCTTTGTATCGTTTTATCGTCATTCTAACTGTCGATCACGCACATTTCACTTGTCAGGCAATAACAGACACCGACAACCCTTGCTTTTCTAACACCACAATTTGTCCTCGCTCTACCTCCGTCAATGCGCGTGTTTTCGGCATTACTTTTTACTGTATACTATCGTATTACACAGACAAAATCACAGATACAATATCTTCACTCTAACTAGCTCAACCTTACTCTTACAACTTTTAAGAAAGACTGAAGAAATGTTCAGAAATTACAATTTTACGTCTATTTTCTAATTTACTCAGAATGGCCTACAATAAACCATTAAACCCTCATTACCAGGTACCTAGTTAAGTCTGTCATCGACCCTGCTTCTTAGAAATACAATAATATTCGTGTAACACGTTCAAAACGAGAGTGGCGAATACATATGGCCACAGCTGTATACTTGCATCGTACTCAACCGTATACTTGAAATTGCATATCATAAAGACATCCAATCTTTATATAATTTTATCGCGGCGGCCAGGTTTTTTCGTCGCTACTCGAAGATGTCGAAAAAATCTCTTCGCTTACTTTTACAGAACAATTCTTTTCGTGAAAGTGAGCCCGATCTCGATCCGTTAATGAAGACACGCAAGATTGACTCGTACACGGCAACGCGACGTTATTTTTTGTCATTGCATTGCATTTACGCCCACCTTACGTAATGTCGACGAAGAAAAATACCTGGTTCTATTTTATGTGGTTACGTGATATGTTCGTGCGGCTTTTTAACAATAACGCTTACCTTGAAGTGTGTTGCAAAATACGACGAAAATCAATTCAATATATTAAAAATCAAGCGACAAGGGAATATAGGTATGTAAGGTCTGTCACCGATGCAAATGGAACTTTACGGGTATATAGAACGATGCACTCTACAAGTACTAGTTTGTTCGTTGGTCAATCTCATAGCGCTCTAAACTACATAAGTAGAGTGAAGCAGGGTATCAAAGGCTTTAGGGTAATCAAGCAAAATCAGTACAGCAACCATCCCATCCCTTAACTCAGTCAACGCTGTAGTACAGCTAAACCATGACTTAAGCTTCGACTGCTCACTAAATGGCATATTGTTTTTGTTTCTAGCGCGAGAGGGCTGTTTTTTCTTCAACCTCATAAAAACGAGACAAGTATTTTCATAGTGAAAAATTTTTCCACAATCTAGTCATCAAAATCCTCAGTTACGTATTCATTTTGCACATATTTCAGATGACTTCGATTGAACGACATCTGGGATTTGGTTCAAGTCTCACCGAATGCTATCTGCAATCATACAGAATACGATTCTAAAACCAAAATTGGCACAACAGGACTAATCTAGACGGTTTTGGTTTCTAAAGATTTGAAAACATGTGAAGAGTGTAATGATTATTGCTAAATTCATGCTTTAAAGCTTGTGGTGCAATTGATCCCTAAATGTTATCCATGAGTAAATGCTTTAGTAGCTCATACGAAGGCAGTATTATCCTGAAAATTACTATATGTCATAAAATATAATAGGATTTTAATCATTCTGGAATCAATATTCTAGAACCTAACAAAAGCGTTATTTATATATAGAAACAATTATATTGGCTTTTAGTGGAGTTTACATTTTACTGGGCATCCGAACTAATTTGGACGGTAAAGTACAGACGTGGTTACATCACCGTGAAGATTGATGAATCTGTCATATCAATGGACGAGCCTTCCAATCCTCTCTGCATGGAATATTGCCGCCACTGGGTTTAGATGGTCCGTCACGTTGGTTTGAAGTTCCTCTGAAATCTGACCTTAAAACTTCAGAAAATTTTTCCCGAACCATTTTGTCAGCTCGTTAAAAAATGTCCTCCGATGCGACAGACTTGTGTCCCTGTCCCCCTTCGTCATGAATATCAGCTTGGCCTACTTTAAGCTTCCCACACCATTCACGCACAACACCATTCGCCATCAAGTTTTTACAGTATACTAGGCTCATTCTTCGACGAATTTCAGCTGCACTATTCTCTTCCGTTTGAAAAATTGTAGCGGCCATATTTGCGTGCCTGCAACTCAGCTGAGAATGGTGTAATGGCGTTGCAAGCGGCAGATATTATAGTTAGGAAGATGTGCAGTCGCCGCGAATAGAAGTGGAAAAACAAATATCCCTCGTATTTAAAACGTGTTAGAGAATGTGGCGGTCAAAGAAGCTTATGGGAAGATGATGATATGGTAATCTAATATCGGAAATGTGGAACATATCGAAGAACCCCGTCGATTCACCATCATCAAGCTTTATTCCGCATTCACATGCTAACCAAACGCGCGTGAATCCCGACTTCGGGTATATCCGACCGTTTCTACGGCCTTAATCCCTGCCATGTTTCTATGGTAATATTACAACAATTAACCTGGATAAATAAAACTCATGAAAATATAGACTTTTTTGTAATAAATCTCTTTATTCTGACAATATCTTCATTTATAATTATTTATAAGTATCAATGCCCAGAAGAGATTCTAAAAAAAAAGGTGAAAGTTTTATTTTATTTTTGTATACAACAGTAACACTTTTCAAAGAAGAAGGAAAGACTCAAGAAGAAAAAAAAAGAAGGATATTAGAGAAACAAATGCATAAAGTAATGAACACGCAAAAAAATAATAGCATAAAAAGGAAAATACAAAAATAATTACTCTCTAGTACGTTGGCTTAAGTCTAATAACCTCTTTTTTTCTTTTGCAAAATATTGAAATATAATAACAAAATAAAATAATATACAGGGTGCTTTTAAACGTCATCAACAAACTTTTGAGAGATGATAATTTTGCTTCCAAAAATGACTTGCTCGTAGGTTAAAAAAAAAGAAACCTAAGATAGTGTATTCTTTTTATAATTCCTTTAATGCTCCTGTAAATTCGTCAGTGGCTTTTAAACAGCCCCTGTATAATACTAATAAAAATAATAATAATAACTTTGGCTTACTGAAATAAGAATATAAAACAAAAATTCGATTACTTACTCTTGCAGTGAGAAAAACAATATAGAATCTAATTATATTACATATTCCATTTTTTATTTAATTTTTCATTATTTGAAATTCCTACCTTTGAACAGGGAATCTTCAATTCATTTTCCATACATCATTTTATATATAAGGTAAATATAATACAATTCTTTTTCATAATTATAGTTTAATCGTAGTAATAATTCGGGTTCATTATTGCACCCTACATTATGCGCATTTATTCCCAATTTATTTCTTTATTTATTATTACACTTTCATACATATACACCGTCGTTCAAAACTTTGAAGAAACCTTAAAGTATTCGTTTTACTTCACTTTTATAAGTACAATGCTCTATATAATATAATATTTACAAAGAGAGAGAAACAATCTTTAAAACCTTGAACAGTATCAATAATACAATATTACAAATAGTGTGAGTAAATTTATTATACAATAATAAAGAGGAAAAAGATAATAACGCTAAAGAGATTCATCCTCAAAAAATTGCTAAAGATCCTGTGCTTTCATTTTATCGTCTTACTATTATTGAGAAGAAACAAAGAAATTGGGAGGTGGACACGTGAAGAATTAGAATTCGAATTAGCGTGAAGTTTCATTCGAATCGGGTGCTTCGAGTGTATCGTCGATAGGATGAAACTTGAACGTTCTAAAGGAGACTTTGAGAGAAGGATATTCGTAAAAATGCGTGTGGTTTAGTGTGGAGGTGTAGATGTGTGTTTAGGAACTTATCTGTAAGAAATTGTATCTTCTACAGGGTGTTACTTTATATTTTAGCAAATAATCGCATAAAAAGTAATTTAAACGTTGCTTTTGTTTCTTGAAATAAAACATACTGTACATGATTATTTCCACTCCGAATACTTTCTAATTTCAAATATATATACAATGATTATCTTTAATAGCCTCCGCGCTATCAAAAGATGATTCTATATCATATACCGGTTAGTATAAAAAATTTTAAACCTTCAATGCTTTACATTCTAACTTACAAGGTTGAGAGGAGCAGAATTACTACCGCCTTGATAATTTATTTCTTCTTGTAAGACCAACGCTAAAATATAAACGAACACTCTGTATATTATGTTTTAAATCTTAAAATGTACAAAATCGTGTTTATTTCTTATATATATCCTTTATTTCATAAGTTTAATTGCAAATAAGAACTAATAAACAATTGAAACTAATTTTGACTTGTATACATGAATTATACACATTTCTTTCGAACTGGCGCAGTCAGTAGGAATAACGGTTACATATATATATATAATTTTGCATATGAAACAAAACGTAAGCGCGACAAAGTTATTATGTCCGCTCTTTTTACAGTGAAACATGTGAGAAGCCAAGTTAAAGAGAACTTTTTAACAAGCTCCATCGATGATAAAATACTATTTAAGTTGATCTATATGTCCGATATATTTTTACCAAGTTTGTCACATTAACAAGTGTAAACAATAGTCTGTTTATGTTTCATTGAACGAAGTAAATGTAAATTCAACATCTTTAAAAAGTTTTTAATCAAGAATATCTTGCGTCCAATCCAGGAACCACACTGGTATATGCAGTAACTGTCAAAAGTTTTGTGAGGTATTTAGTATCAAATTTTTTCCAAAACTAATCAACTTAATTTCAAACTTGAGATTCTCCAACGGTTATTGAAATATCCGTATATACAATTACGCACTTAAATTCCTAGAATTTCTACGGGAAATATAATCCAACGCGATTTTTATGCTTTTAATTCAGAGCAAGTTTAATCAGTGTTACACTTAGAATTTCTCAATGTTTCATCTTATCTTTAATTTAATACAGAGGTTGGCTAAGATTGTGGAATCATGGATCTTTTATTGAGCAAATGTTATCAGAATACCACATAGGTATGGATTATATTTAGTAACTTAGAAAATATTCTTAATTTTGGCCATGTTTGGGATCTAACGAAAAGAAAACTATGAATTATTTTTTTATTTCGTCTTAATACATACAGCAAAAAAAATATCCTTTTACTTTTAAGACCGCATCCTAATCTTTCAACCTCATCAATGTTTTTATTCACTGTTGATTAAGATTTTAAAGCAAAAAGAATTCGGATTTCTTTATGGGTTTCTTTGTATTCTCCTATGGATATCACTTGACAAATTTGGCCAACTTGCAAACGCAATGACTTGAAATTATTTCGTTTTCAAATAGGTAATGTTGGTGAAAATGAGGTAAGTAGAATAACATGGAAACAGTTTAGTTTAACCATACGCATTTTACCAATTGGAAAGTTCAAGAAACAAGTTTCTTTAAAGTAATTTTTGAAAACAAAATTCCATTGATTGGTTTATTAGTACTTATTTGACCATAAAACTTTCGCAACAGATCATCCTAAACATCACTAAGTAGAGACTTCTAAACTTTGGTCGTTATTATTCAATATTTCGTCTTTAATCTCCTGCTTTATAGTCGCACTTCCACTGCTGAAATTCACCTTACTTACTGGATAGTCCTCTTGCGGAGACTCCTCCGAGTACGTTTCGGAGTCTTCGTCATCCTTCTGGAGGTTATGAGCATTAGGCGGGGTGTACAACCCCGTCTGACTGAAGCTATCACCACCCGAATAAGTCACCTTACCCATAAATGTCCTTATTTCGTCGAAATACGCGTCTTCCCTTTCATTCTCGTTGCTACTCCCCGGCGAATCAGCCACGGCCACGCCGCCGCTTCCGTCGTCAGCCTCGTGTTTCTTGAGGTGCCTGTCCAAATTGGTCTGCTGTCCGAAGCAGCGATCGCAAAGCGGACATTTAAAAGGCTTCTCTTTATTGTGGATATTCCTGACGTGCCTCTGGAGGTTGCTCGAAATGCTGAAGGATCTCTCGCAGTATCTGCACTTGTAAGGCTGTTCGCCGGTATGCGTCCGTAAATGCCTCGTGAGGTTGGCGCTCCTGGGGAAGACTTTCCCGCAGAATTTGCAAGCGTACCTGTCTTTGATTTTGCCTTGGACTTGCTGCTGCGCCTGCACGACTTCGTGGTAGCTCTTCACCGCCCCGAAATTCTGCAAACTGGGCCTTAATAGGTCGTAACTTCTTTGCTGTTGGAGCGTGTTCAGAAAGGAGAATCTCGACGGTCCAAAAGGTGGCGCTAATAACCTATCACCAGCTTGGTTTTGGAAAGCAAAGTTCGGCCGGTATATGTCGAAGAAAGGGTGAATCGGATGTATGGGTCTTGGACAGGCCATTGTCGTTGGTTTCTCGAAGCTACGTTCCTTTTCTTTGTCGTTTAAATCTTCTACGTCAACAACCTCAATTTTCTCATCCTCGATTTTGCTCTGATTCGAATTCTCTTGGTGTTTCTCCACCCTTTCGATAGTCGGTTTTGTTTTATCCCTTTTCACGCTATCCTTTTTACCGAGACTCAAATCCAAAGGTTTTTCGCCATCCTCCTCGCTGCTACTTGACGATTTTGATGTCTCTTCACACCTAGACGGTGACGCCTTACCATCCTTGCTTCGGGATAGATCTTTCGGAAAAGTATGATCTTCATCCTCGGAGGTGGTTATCCGATTCCCCAAACTTTGCTCCCTGGAGGTATTCGAAAAGATCCCAGCGCTAAGAGGCGGCCTAGCCGGCGAAGGAGTTAGGTGAGCCTCCTCTGCAGTTGGCGGACTCACTTTAGCCGAAATCTGAGTCAATCTCGGCGGCGTAAACCTCTCCTTCAAAGGCGATATCCTCTCAGGACTAATCGTACGCATCTTTTTCAGCGGGGAATCCTCACTACTTTCCGGTTTTAGCTTCGGTAGTTGATTAAATAGAAGGGGATTAATAAAAGGTGGCGCCGGTGGCCCGGTTGTTGGAAACAGCTGAGGATACGGCGGAAAATGCGGCGGGAAAAACGGCAACGGGCAAGCCGGAGGCCTATACATCGAAAAAGGATTATTGCTACCCATCGGACTCAATGGAATCTGCTGCGGATTCCCTAAAGATGGCGTAGGCGTCGTGGAATCGCAGAACCTCTTATGTTTCGAGAGCGACGTCACCGTAGAGAAGGACTGCGAGCATTTGACGCATTTTATTTGCATCCGACAATCGGCGTGCATCCGTTTATGCCTGCATAGGTTGGAGAATTGCGTATAGGCCTGGGGAGATCGAAAATTGCGTGTTATTTGATGTCCAATGGGAGGTAACGTATGCGACTTACCTTAAAACAAACTTCGCATTGAAAGGGCTTCACCGAGGAGTGTATATGGGTGTGCTGTTTCAATCCTGAGGAGGTCGCGAAGGTTTTGCCGCATTCTGGGCACGCGTGGGATCTCGCACCGACGTGATGCGTCCTAATGTGCCTCTGTAAGTTACTAGGATCAGTAAAGACCTGCAAAAATCGCCAGTAAATGATGTTTTATGCTTTGCAGCGTTTAAATGACATTGTTTCACGTAGTATAGAGGTTTCCGAAATTGTCTTAGCATTGGTAATGATTTTATCGTGGTCCAGATGGAAAAAGGTTCCTTCTATTGAGATGGCAAGGATAAAATACCCTTGAATACCGCAAATTTCAGCACCCTGTACGAGGTGTCGTTGTAGTAGTTATCTATCGATAACATGGTTGTAATAAATATGAGCGGAATTACATTACAGCAAAATCTAGATATAAATATGCCCAAAAAAAGCTGAGAAATATAAACGCGTAAATAGACGTTAAAATACGTGGGACCGGAATGATATCTTCGAAAGAGAAAACGTCAGTATAGAGTCAGTATACAAAGAGAAGTATTAGAACAGGTCTCAAGCTTCAATCACTTAAACACAATCACAGAAAAGTTCCGTAAAAATAGACAAGAAGATAAACAATTTAATGCACAATGTTACATTCAGATGCACCAGCTACAACTAAAACATTTATTCGTTTCTATCGTAGTTTAATTAACACACGGGCTGAAAAGTCCCGGGCCTAACACATAGATGACGCTAGTTTTATTGCAGTCACCTTTCTCTCAGTTAGTACTAACCTTCAAAAGACAGCCGTTAAAATTTCATGATATTCTATTCATTAGTTTGTGAGTTATTGTGCTAAGAGTCACGCTACTTTTGTTATTTTCAAAACAATGGATCAAAAACAATTTCGTGTTTTAATTTTACACTGCTTCTAGATGGGAAAAAATACCGTTCAAGCGAAGCAATGGCTTGAAAAATGTTATGGGGACTCCGCTCCATCAGAAACAACAATAAAACGTTGGTTTGCTGATTTCAAACGTGGTCGTCGAGACACCGATGATGCAGAACGCAGTGGACGTCCAAATGAGGCGGTAACACCAGAAAACATCAAAAAAATCCACAAAATCGTTTTGAACGATCGAAAAGTGAAGTTGCGTGAGTTAGCTGACATCGTAAAGATATCAAAAGAACGTATTGGCTTTATATTGCATGAGCATTTGACTATGAGAAAGCTCTGTTCAAAGTGGGTGCCGCGTTTGCTCACTGTTGACCAAAAACAAGAACGTGTTGATGATTCTGAGCAGTGTTTGGCCATGTTTAAACGTAACAAACCGGAATTTTTGCGTCGATATGGATGAAACATGGATCCATAACTTCACTCCGGAATCAAAACGATCGTCATCTGAGTGGATAGCAACTGGTGAACCTCGTCCAAAGCGCCCGAAAGCACAACAATCGGCTGGAAAGGTTATGGCCTCGCTATTTTGGGATGTGCGTGGTGTAATATTCATCGACTATCTTGAGAAAGGAAATACCAGCAACAGTGAATATTATATAGCTTTATTGGAGCGTTTGAAGGCCGAAATTGCAAAGAAACGACCGCATATGGCAAAGAAAAAAATTTTGCTTCATCAAGACAAGCACCGTGTCACAACTCAATCAAAACAATGGCAAAACTACATGAATTGAACTTCGAATTGCTCCCACATCCACCGTATTCGCCAGATTTGGCTCCCAGCGGCTACTGGCCGTTCGCAGACCTCAAAAAAATACTCGCCGGTAAGAAATTTCGCGCGAATGAAGAGGTTATCGCTGAAACTGAGGCCTATTTTGAGGCAAAAGATAAATCGTTCTACAAAAGTGGTATTGAAATGTTAGAGCGGCGCTGGAACGATTGCGTTGCTCTTGATGGAGACTACGTTGATGAATAAAGCTAATTTTGAACCAAAAAAAACGTGTTTTCTTTGTTAGGCGCGGGACTTTTCAGCCCATGTGTTAAGTATCCATTAACTATTTTTGAGCGAAGTTGCATTACAAAATCAAATTTACAATTCTGGTGGAGGCGCCTGTATTTGACAAACCACTAACTGCGAAGTTTAATGCATTACCTCGCACCGACAATCTGCGATTTCTAATTCCGAAAACCCTATATAATACGTGGTAACAATGTATCTATATTTCTTTGGTGAAGTAAAAATGTTCCTGACTTAAATTTAGGAAATATCACAACGCTTACCTTAGTACAATTTTCGCAATGGTATTTCTTATGTTCACCGTGCTGGATAGCTTTATGCTTGATCAAACTCGGCCTGTACGAGTAGGTTTTCGGACAAAGATCGCAACTATGTTCGTCTCTCCGATAATTATGCTTGGCGATGAGGTGCTCGTCTAATCTGCAATAGAAATATTAACGTTGGTAACGTAACGACACGAAAGCCATTAAATTAAAGCATATAGAAAGATATTAAATCCTAATTTCAATTTTTCTTCTCGTAATATCCATTCGATATTGCTATGATGAATAATTCCTACACCTTCAACGATAATCTATACCGTTGGCGAGGTTTAATCCATTACTTTGATGACCCCGGTGGCGAATAAACTACCGTCTCGTCACCATGAAACACGTACCGTCTATTATGGTCGTTATTAAACTATTTTTGATGGTCTGTGAACAGGTTCAGGTGTCGTCTCTAGATTGTAATCGTTCTGAATTGTGTGGCGGCGATAAAAGCTGGTGGTTAGTGGTGGATTTGGAGAAGGGACGTGTAGGTGGAGGTATCAGGGTGCATCGCGTGTTACCTCCGAATGATATTGTCCGCGCGATGTTTAAATAATTTATTAATTGTGTATGGTGCTATAGTGCTTGATGTTCGTCTTCAACTGAGGACTTTAGGAAATATTTATACCATTTAAATAATTGATTGATGCCGATCATCGACACCATTTATATATTTTTTAATTGATTTAACCAATTTTAACGTTATCATTAAATTTTGTAAGATAATCTTTTGGGTTAGTTCTTTATTATCCTTTGTGGTGAAATTACGCGACCAACAAGAAGAAGACCTTTCTTTAAATTCTAAAACCATTACTACTGTCGGCAACGAGGGGCAATTTTCAGTGTCGTGTGGAGAACAACGTGAGTGCTTGCCAGTACACACATACTCAGAAAATGTCCAATTTAGGTATGGATGTGCGTGGTGTAATATTCATCGACTATCTTGAGAAATGAAATACCGTCAACAGTAAATATTATATAGCGTTATTGGAGCGTTTGAAGGCCGAAATTGCAAGGAAACGACCGCATATGGCAAAGAAAAAAATTTCGTTTCATCAAGACAACGCACCGTGTCACAAGTCAATCAAAACAATGGCAAGACTACATGAATTGAACTTCGAATTGCTCCCACATCCACCGTATTCGCCAGATTTGGCTCCCAGCGACTACTGACTGTTCGCAGACCTCAACAAAATGCTCGCCGGTAAGAAATTTCGCACGAATGAAGAGGTTATCGCTGAAACTGAGGCCTATTTTGAGGCAAAAGATAAATCGTTCTACAAAAGTGGTATTGAAATGTTAGAGCGGCGCTGGAATGATTGCGTTGCTCTTGATGGAGATTACGTTGATGAATAAA
The DNA here is from genome assembly GCA_023509865.1 of Trypoxylus dichotomus. Classification (NCBI taxonomy): domain Eukaryota; kingdom Metazoa; phylum Arthropoda; class Insecta; order Coleoptera; family Scarabaeidae; genus Trypoxylus; species Trypoxylus dichotomus. The sequence continues at coordinate 2,464,614 of CM042080.1, forward strand.
GCTAATTTTGAACCAAAAAAATCGTATTTTCTTTGTTAGGCCCTGGAGCAAGTATAAGGATTATACATTACTAACTTGGACGGACATCGTTAAGAAACTTTATGCCATCTCTTCGTGTCTATGTTGGAAGAAGAATTAAAGCAGAATTGAAAGATGAACAATTGTGGTTATGTTTGGACGAAGCAACCGATCGATAAAAACATTCTCTGGTGAATGTGATGGTATGTACAATGGAAGAATTTCAACCGTCATCCATTATCTTACTTACTTCCGAAAAGGTGGCAAAATGTACTAGCGATGAGATTTTAAAAGTGGTATTGAGGGCATTGAACAAATTTCAAGTTTCAACAATCCAACTTTTAATGAAATGAATACGTAGGCTTCCACGAGAGAGTTTGTAATAAACGAATTACTTCCGAAATTGGACCGTGTCATGATGAGATGATATAGAAATGAAATAAGAGTACGTGAAGAAAGAAATAAAAAGAAAAAGAGATAAGAAGAAGAAAAGGGAACAAAAGATATAGTTACCGTTCGTAATAGGAGAGTGGAATAAGGGCCAGAATAGTCGTTACAGCTTCTTATCTTACTAGGAATCACAGAGCGGCTCGCTTGACGTTTTCTAAGGAAGATATCAATTAGAAAATGAATGACTGGACCAATATACTCTTCACAGAGGAGTCAAAATTTAGTCTTCACGCCTCAGATAGATATATGCCAGTACACAGACGAGACTGTGAACGCTATTCCCAGCGCAGTATCAGATCTACGTCTAACTTTGCTGGCTGCTCTATCATGATTTGGTGAGTAGTATCAGTAAAGAAAGGTGCAATGATTGCTCACAGTTATATAACAGATAGATCATATAATACCATATGCACCAGTAATAGGCCACGAATTCTTGTTAATGCACCATAATACACGACCTCATGATAAAGTTTTTATTCCAGATTTAGATTAGCCTGTGGTGAATGCAGACATGAATCCTACCGATATATGTGGGACTATCTTCACAGAACAGACGCGATATATTGCCCTAGCGGAGCTACAGGGATTAGATGCCCTCCATTAGGATTAAACTAGTATCTTGTATTTTTTTTTTTTCATTTTAATTTGTTTTACCACATCTGCTTAATAAAAATTTCAAATATGAGGTCTTATTTTCATTTGGTCCCTATATTATTTAAATAATCATAACAATTGGTTCTATATACATATTGAGATACATTTAAAAGTTCCTCTAGTCATAAAATCATTCTTATACCACAAAAATAAATTATGCGATACCTCCTTTTGTGGAGTGTATTTTTACAAAAAATATATCTATCTGATTGGTAATAATACGTCATACCAACATTACATAATCATTATTATTCACTCCTAAAACAATTAAAGTATATCATCTCCAAGCTAAATTAACAAAAACCATCCAAGTTTGTCTCCCACCCCCTACTAACCCTAATCTTCCACCCCTAACTAGATCATTCCTATATTACAATACATGAATAGACAGAGACCCTTGATAAGGAAAAAATGAAAGAATATACGTGAAAAATTATTTTTACCTCACTGATTCCACCGTATACGAATACCACAGACCTGACTCCTTCGTACACCTCGCGTGTCCCTAGGTAATTTCACGACGACTACAAGTTTTGTGACATCGTCGCTATTGTGGTGCCCCTTTGATATTAACAATAATGATTCTATTTCATTCTATAGGGAAGCATCCGAATTGTGTGAAATTAGCTTTGATAATTTTACGCGAGGCAATCGGAACTGAAACGCGAAGATATTGAGGTGGTGTATAAATTGTTGAAGTTTTTTTTTGTGATAACGCTCTAGCGATTGTACAAATGCTTGTTGTCTCATATACCAGGTGTATGCACAAGTTTCTTCCGGTTTTTTGCTAAAATGAAACACGTAATTTTCAAGAGAAATTAACTTGTTTTTATTCAAAATACAGTCCATCTGTTTCTACGTATATCACCCATCTTTCAGGTAATTTATGGATACCATGCCAGAAAAATTGCCTTTTGCGGCAAACCATTCGTCGAGCCATTTTCCGAATTCCTCGAAATTGCTGAAGTGCTGCTCTGTGAACGCGTGTCCCATTGATGCTGTCGGATCAGATGTCGCCAGATCTGGGGAATACATCTTTCGATTAATGCGTGGTTTTGATTAATCATTTGTTGGCGATAACATTGTGTATTAACGAATTCGCCGGGCCTCGAGTATTCATCGTACAAAATACCGCTCTGGTTCCACGAGACACAGAGCATGGGTCTTCTTGAAGAAGCGATTTGGCCTTGGTGTTGCCAGGTGAAAGCCACGGTGTTTTCCGCTTCGCGTTTTCAAAATAGATCCATTTCTCGTCACCCGTCTCAATACGATACAAAAATGATTTACTTTCGTTTTGTTAAAGCAGAATTTCACAGGTGACTTTGCGATTTTCTATTTGACATTCATTCAAATCGTGTGGAACTCATTTACCGAGTTTACTCATCTTCCCCATTGCACATACGATGCTTCTGCTAATTGCCGTTGAATTTAAGTTGGGTCATCATCCAATTTTAAATTGTCGAAATCATGTCTCACATGTTCTAGTCGTTGGAGCGCGTTCACCGTATATTTCTACCAGCAAAGGATCACTTTCTTTTTCTTTGGATTAAATAAGAAAAGTAAAATGCGTTCCGCAAATGTTCTTCTTCATGCACAAAACTCGACTTGAGCACCGAACGATAAAGCAAAGACGCTAGTTTTCGGCGGATTCAACCTGTGTGTATTCCTAGTTTAAATCTCAGACGAACAAAATAGCAGCTTTTCACCCGCTTTTACATGTAAAAATGACATGACCGCAATCTAAAATATTCATGCATATTCTACTTGGATATTACTAAATATTCGCCAGGGGAAAGTTGATGCCTTCTAATAATTAAATATACAGGGTGTCCGAAAACAACATTTAAAAACTCTAAGAAATGCCAGAGGGGATTGAAGTAGACATTTTAATTTGCAGAACTTTGAGTGAGAAATGAAATTATATCCATTGAGATTATTTTTTTTTTAAACCTGTCGGATTTTCATTCACTTATAATAGGAGTAAAGTAATTTCGATCAATATCCAAGAAACTACGTGTTTGCTACCAACAGTTCTATTATAAATGTTATTCCTATCGTCTCCTCATATCTTTGATGTAAAATAGTGACAATCAAGGAAATGTTAAATTTAACTTAGAGAAGGAGACAATTTTCCAAGAATTTATACATTAATTTGAATTATTCTTTATTTTGTCATAAAAACTAATATATACGAATATTTCTTTATTATAAGGAAATACATAAAAGGTTTCATCACATTAAATATGGATGTTAAAATATCTACTATAAACCAAATGTTTGTAACAATAAAGTATTTATATGCGTAAAATATCATCTGTATGGTTTTGCGTCATTCTAAGTTTCGAATAAGCCTCTAATTGACGTGAATAAACAATTAATACATACACTTTCACTTTTATTTTGTTTATGATGTCTATCGAACGTCTGTTGTTCTTAGAATCCTCCAATGTAATTATTATAAAAGATAAACGGAAATATCTCATTTAAATTTCTCATTACAATAAATTCTTAATCGAAAAATACCTCATATTAACTTCTCCAAACTTACTTGTCAACATCCGGATACGACTGATCACAAACACAACACCGAGTTTCATGTTCATCATCCTCAGCATCTTCACGTTCATCTTCGACTGTTCCACTATGCTGGGAAGCTGGAATAGGAAAGAAAACATTAGCAAAAAGTGTAGAAGATAGTCTCTATTTTCTTCTACGAAGATATTCGTTGCAGTAAAGGCATCTCTATTCGAAATAGCAAAAGGAAACGACAAGGTTCATGGATTGCAAACAAGATTTGCATGCCTGAACACGCAGCACTCGGTTTTATCTCCTCGTTCATTAATTTCTTCGTCTTCTTTTGCACGACGTGAGTGTTAATTACGGCTGCGAGAAATTAAAATCTACTCAAGAGCGGTAACTTAACGAGAACGATGAAAAACAGTTAAATGAGCGCGTGTACTGCTATTTTGTTTTTAGTTTCTCGTTGGATATCAAAAGATTAATGTCAATCTCGTTTAGGTGGATTAGGAAGATTCGGAATATATACAGAATGTGCTATTGAGGGTATAGGATAATTGTCTGAGAACTTATTCTGGGATAATTACTCATTGTGGATATGGTTTTTTTTGTTTGGTGGTGAGCGAAATAATCTCAGGAACCAATGTTTCATGCCGTTGTTACGCAGAAATACCCCGTCACTGTACTTGGACATTGGTTTCGAACTCACAAAACTTCAGTTACCAAATTAATTATGGTTTTGGAGGTAATTATACGAGAGCTTCTGGGAATATTTATAAAGCCGACATCTTTTTGATGTCACCAGATACTTCGGATGATATAATTGTGTATGCTCAACTATCCAAACATGCCCTCTTTTAAATGTGTAACCAGGTTGAAGAATCATTTGAAGGGCCACATAAAGTGTATTTTCTTTCTAAGATATAAAAGAAGATGAAGAAGCATTTTTTATCTACCGCATCCTAATCTCCAATAGGCTCTATCCAAAACCATCTTCACCCAGTCCTTTCTGTCTGTCTGTAATTCCTTTTTCCCAACTCCAGCTTGGTCTTCCTTTTTTTCTTCTATCAGCAGGCTTTCATTTCCAAACCTTCTGTGGTAGTCTGTCCTGGTTCAAACTCCTCATGTGGCCATATCATACTCCTTTATTTCTCTTATTCTTTCATGACATCATCTCCGTTGACATTATTTTGCTTTCCATCTTCTTATTCAGTGCCCACGCTTCACCTCCATATGTAACACAGCTTTCAATAAAAGAATGGAACATTCGGGTTCTTATTTTCTTCGAAATATATGTCATTCCACAACACAGGGTGTAGTTACTTAATTATAGCTTTTCCCTTTATTATTTTCTTCCGAATGTCTGTTGCATCTCTGCCATCAGAAGTTGCCGTAACTCCCGGATAATAATAATCGGAAAGATTGTCTACATTATTTGTGGGCCATTGGGGGACATGACTAGTTAGATCTACATCTTTTTCTTTATTGGTTTGATATTTAAATGAAAAATAGCTTTGCTTTTGATAGATAATGGTCGAATCCATAGAAGGCTCTTCGGTGTATTCTCACATCCTGAACTTTAAAAGTAGTGCTTGTCCTAACGAAGAAGATGATTCTAAAAATATTGCACGTGTATCCCTTAGATTACAAAATTAAAGTTGTAGGAATCCTTCAACCGTGGCAATACCAAGCAACCATGGCCAGGTGTTCTTTAGATCTTTCTATAACACATACTTCCATAATTTTGCCAGCCATTTCTGTAGACAAACGCTCATTGACACCATTATTCTTGGAGATTAGTGGGAACCTCGTCCAAAGCGCCCGAAAGCACAACAATCGGCTGGAAAGGTTATGGCCTCGGTATTTTGGGACATGCGTGGTGTAATATTCATCGACTATCTTGAGAAAAGAAATACCATCAACAGTGAATATTATATAGCGTTTGAAGGCCGAAATTGCAAAAAAACAACCACATATGGCAAAGAAAAAAAATTTGTTTCATCAAGACAACGCACCATGTCACAAGTCAATCAAAACAATGGCAAAACTACATGAATTGAACTTCGAATTGCTCCCACATCCACCGTATTCGCCCGATTTGGCTCCCAGCGACTACTGGCTGTTCGCAGACCTCAAAAAAATGCTCGCCGGTAAGAAATTTCGCACGAATGAAGAGGTTATCACTGTAATTGAGGCAAAAGATAAATCGTTCTACAAAAGTGGTATTGAAATGTTAGAGCGGCGCTGGAATGATTGCGTTGCTCTTGATGGAGATTACGTTGATGAATAAAGCTAATTTTGAACCAAAAAAACCGTCTTTTCTTTGTTAAGCCCGGGACTTTTCAGCCCATGTATTACCTCATTTACTTTTGAAAAAATTACATTCACGCAATTAACAATTCTATATACGACAAACAAAAACAGCATCAAGAACTCTTTCCAAACACCACAATTACGGATCATAGATTGCATAACGTCACCTTTCCTCACAACGCGACGTATTTTTGAATGAAATCGCAATATATCGATACCGAAATAGAAAATAGAGCTAGAAGAAGTTAAACTAAGCGAATGTTCGTTTTTTTGTCCTAACAAAACGTGCATATTTTATCGCATTACAACCCGTATACATGAATCAATTTTTCCATCATTATTACGGAGTTATTCAACGTAGAAATCTTATATTTAGCGCGGCTGTTTTGCAAGAAATACCGAACGAGTTACTATAAAATTGGGGACACGCAGATGGCCATTGCTATGCAATTAGGCGCATTCAAATATCTGGATATGTATCTGTCGATAGACGTAAGCGATGTTTTGCTTTTGTTTCCCGGCTTGCGAGGAAAACGACTCCATATTAATGGTAACTTAGCGAGGGACTTGCGGTTAATGGAACGTCGTGTCGATCTTATTGGGTTAGAATAGATTCTCGATTTACGACTGTGAGTTAATTCAATTATAATTTAATATGTTTTGTTATGTAACTTTCGTTCTAATTAAGCTAACGGAAATATGCTGTTGATTCTTTTTAGAAAGATAGTATTTATAACGATAAAAGCAATACCTTGTTTATTGAAACTTTCGGAAATAAAGAAGACAGCACATTATATGCTGAAATGAATACGTAGGCTTCCACGGCCATAGTTAGAAATAATCGAACTACTTCCGGAATTGAACCGTGTTATGGTGCGATTAAGAGACATTGTATATCATCGTTCAAATTTTGTATGTAAAAGTTTCTCTTATCGATGCCAAAGGAAAATTATCATCAAATAGGCTTACCTTGTTCAGAATGAGGAAATATATCGGATAATGAAAAAGGATGTAAAATAGTATTTCGTTATAATTAATTTAATACGGTAGTAAAAAAGAAAACCACTATACAGAGTATAATTTTCCTTAGACAAGAAGTTTCCCAAAACAACTAGAGATTGAGATTGTATGAAAATAAATTACTTGCCCAAAAAAGGAGTTCTGAAACGTGAAAATTCGTTTTGACATTGAACCACGTTGGGTAATGACGTCGATAGCTTCTGTGCATTTGAGCAAAATCAGGAACGTAGTTCAACAATTAATCGTAGAACGTCGTAACATCTTCATCAACATCAGAAAGTTACAATTTCGTTGGTTTTTTCCAACATCTAAATCAACTTACAATTCGGAAAATTAGAAAATGTCACCACATCCAGTAAGATTCGAACCCATAACTCATGCACACTAGACAGGTTTAATTAATTGTGCGCTTTGTATTAAATAAATATCGTGTATAATCAGATATTAAGATATATCTGCGGACATTGCAAGATCGAACTATTAAAAGTAATTCAATCCTACGGTATCTATGGCGTAATTAGTTGACGTACCGGACTAGCGGACAGGAGCTGTAAGGGATATTGAAGTTTATCATTTGAAGCTAAAGGAAGTTGCATATAATTAATTGGAACATTCGAATAAAGTATTGATGAAAAATTAGCTCATCCATGGCATGCTGTTGTATAATGATTCGAAATTAGCTTTTGCAAAGTTGTATTGCCAAGGTGTTAGAAAGTTATTGATACATTTACATACAAATTCAGGTATGAATCAATTATATTCTTTTTCCAACGCTTAAGTGGAAATTGAAAAGTTCTCATTACGGAAGAATAAACAACGTCCAAAGAATCACGGCGCCGCTTCTAAACAGCCTAACGGCTTTCAGAATTGTTACCGGCAATGGAAAGCTCGCTGGAAACATTGGCTGCATTCCAAAGGAGCAAGGTGCTAAGGGGATAATATTAAATTGTAAATACATTCTCTTACTTCTGCGATATACCTCGAATATTAATGAAGTAGCGTAAGAGTTTTCAATGTAAGGAGTTATTTGATTTCTATATCTAAACTTGGTAGTCAATATAAAAGTGTTGAAAATACAAGTATCGTTTGCACCGTGTGTTAAAATCATAGTTATCGTGTCGCAATAATAATTTTTATGACTTTAATCTCTTGAGTCATAGTGTTTAAGAATCATGCCAAGCTGTTTTACGTTAAGAACCTTCCTTTTTTGAGAAGAAGGAACAAAAACAATATAAAAGTATTGAAAGCACAAATATCGTTTGCACCATAGTTATCTTGTCGTGATATTGATTTCTTCAATAAGTGACCTTAATCTTATGAGCGATAGTGTATAAGAATCATTTTCTCAATATGCAAACATCTGATTTTAATTTGCCACAATATATTTTATGGGATGCAAGCTATTTTACGCTAACAAACTTTCTTGTTTAAAAAGAAAAAACAAAAAAATATATATAAAAGTATTGAAAACACAAGTGTCGTTTACACCACATGTTAGAATCATAGTTAACTTGTAATATTAATTTTTTCAATAAGTGACCTTAATATTGTGAGCGATAGTGTATAAGAATCATTTTCTCTATATACAAACAACTTATTTTAATTTGCCATTATATGTTTTATGAAATGCAAGCCGTTTCACTTCAACAATCTTTCTTTTTAAAAAGAAAAAACAAAGACAGTATAAAAGTATTGAAAGCACAAGTGTCATTTACACCATGTGTTAGAATCATAGTTATCTTGTCCTGATATTGATTGTTATCAATAAGTGACCTTAATTTTATGAGCGATAGTGTATAAGAATCATTTTCTCAATATATTTTGTAGAATGCAAGTTATTTTACGTCAATAAACTTACTTAAAAAAAAAACAAGAACTCGGCAAAAAAACTCATCTAGAACACGCCTAGATAGTTCTTTCGAAAGAATTCTTAATTCAGTCCATATATAAAAAAAAAACGAACAATAACGTCTTTGCCTACTTCTATTCATTTCACCTACCTTATTAAAGTTTCCCAAATTCAACGTGAAACGAATAGAAGTAACCGAGAATTGCGGTTCAAATTATATATCTGAGAAGTTAAATTGAAGAATTGTACAGTATTTACCGTACTCCACTTGGCGATTTAGCTTGATCTTTTTTGTTCCTTACCGTTGGTAAATACTCTTATTAAAGTGAAGCGAGAAGTGTATCTGTTAGAGTTTGTTAGTACCGTTAAATGAAGTAAATATACAGTTAGATTGTACGTTTCGCCTTTAAATTTAAGAATGGATGTTTTAGAAATCGTGCGAAACATATACGTCCTGACATCATCCGAAATGGAAATAGAAGAATATTTTCTCACCGAAAAGTTCCAAAATAAATTTTCTTTCTTCTAAACCTAACAAACGGAAAGTTAACTGAACACTGCTTAAATTAATTTTTGGGAATTAACTTGATTTAATCGAACTATATTCTTTCAATTGTTTATGCGCGATATTCAATTTTGCTCTTCGTTGATTCGGAGCACCACCCTCCAAACAAGCCACAGGTTACCAACCCAACTAACCTCAAAACGACTGATAAACTAAACAATGATATCTACAGTCAGTGGCGACATATCGCACATCACCTGGCCCCCTATTGGTCACCGAGGGGGTTCCTCTACGCTGACCTGACGCGCACCCCCGCTGTATTAATACCCCTCCGGTGCCTATAATATATTATCAACCTTACGTATCGGAAAACCGACTTTGTTAAATTGAGAGGGTTAAATAGACGGTGCGATTTTAGGAATTGTATTCGATATATTTTGCGGTGTTATTATTATCAGAAGATTGTACGCAAACCGTTATGGTTATTTATAGTTTTACTAGTTCTCTATTAAGCTAATTCTTAATCATTTAATTTCTAATCTATAGTTTATTGCATAAAAATAGTGTCAAATTTAATAAGGAAATAAAAGTATTTGCGTATTATTAATAATGATAATAATAAATTTCTTCATTGTCCACCAGCAAAAATGCCAGTTAAAGCTATATTATATGCACTAAGCCTTTACAAGTCCTACAATAAACATACATAATTATATGATTTATGGGCAACAACCGGCCATTTTGAAAAACCCAATTATAAAAACAAATATTACACAACTTACTCATACTCACTCCAAATGAGGAAGATCGAGTGATATGGGGTTGAAATATTAGCCGAATATGAGGACGTAACATATTATTGTGAAATCAGATGGCGAAGCAAAGGGAAGATGCTGAAACGGTTTTACGAGCTTAGAAATGATATAGCAGATTTTATGCAAATAAAAGATAAACCACTATCTAAATTGAGTGACAGAAAATGGATATGTGACTGCGTTTCTGGTCGACCTTGCAGGCCATTTGAATGATTTAAATTTGAAACTTCAAAAGCATTCTCTCATTTTAATAAATTGCGTTATAATAACATTGTCGTATTATTTCATGTCTGATATCTATCGCTAAAAATTTACTACTTTAAAATACACTACTTTTAAACGCGGCCCACGAACGTATTTGCACACTAAAGTTTGGCCCCCAACATGTCAAACGTTGCCCATACTTGATCTAAGATATCATACTCAATATATAGTAATGGATAACACGGTCGAAACATTTATACGTCTAATAAACAACAGTAGGCTTTGACGGCCTGTCTGAGTTTATACTTACAGTACTTATTTCAGTGGTCTTGAACATGTATACTTCGACGTTTCGCCAAGCACTTCGGGTGGCATCTTCAGGACGAAGTTAACGGGTCGCTAATCGTCTCTGACAACGTACACTAACTCGAGGTCATGGCCTACAAGCCCAGAAACAGTACTGGCAATACAAAATCTATATCCATATCTTCTGGAATTTCTTAGAATCACAACGATCAGAATGACTAAGAGCGAAAGCTCATTTTGTAAATCTTAATAAACAGATTCCAACTAAAATGAGGACGCGATCTACCAGCTTTTAACAGATAATTTTTGTTTTTCACTCTCTACGCATTTTTTTTGGGAGAACTTCGTCGTGTGAGATACTAAAATGTTGATGGGATCATTTGGCTCAATTAAAAGAATCTATAACAATAAAGAAACGGAAGGTTTCCATTTGAAAAATTGTCTACAACGTTATAACTTGAAAACTAGAAGTCTGGGAAATTTAAAATTGATGCAAAAATGTACTTTAAAAAAAAAAATTGTTTCAAATTTAGTGAAATGAGGACAACAGTGTAGAATGTTCGATATTTTATAAGTTAAAACATTTAATGTTAAAATTAAAGCATTGCTTTATGACAGAAACAACAGCCCTCGATAAAGGGAGTATGTGCCATAACTCCATTAATAATAAAATAATAAGACGCCTTATTACTATAAAATATAGAATTTCTTAGGATTCTCTTCTTCTAATGATCCTCGTCCTGTTATACGAATCTAATTTTCTATTACCTTAACGTATTGCTGATTTTCTGATGATAAATCAAAGTTCCGTAAATGTTTCAAAGATCGCAAAATAAAACCCAAATTCTGTTTGTAAAATTAACAATAATTTCTCTTTTCCTATATATCCATATATTTCAATACCCTAATCGCAGTAGCCCGCGCGTGCCGCCGACACAAACAAACGTGAATATTCCGCACAGCCTACTGCATTCACGAGCAAAATAATAGTCACGTGACATTGGGAATTGTCATCACCCGACCCGGGATTAACTGATCCATTGTGGCGGTCGAAAACCCTTTTTTCTCTATATGCACATATACGTGCTTAAATAAAGATGTCACGCAGATCCCTCACCGAGTTACATACGTTCCGGAGAGATATATACGCGAACAATATACCGGGTGTCAAAAGTTATTTATTACGCGAGCTAGAAGCCCGTGTACGAGGTTGCGTTGCACCGTCCCTAATACGCCTTGTACCCTCCATTATATGTCTATATCTGAGTCGGACGTGCACCTAATCGTTCGTTCCACGCTTGTTTATGCAATATTAGATGGATCCTGCGTCATTGTACGAAGTTATGATTGATATTCTTGTTTTTGGTTACGGTTTCGCAGATGCGGAAGGGAAAGAGAAGGGTTATTCGATAGGATAATGCGATATATTTGGTAGATATGGTTGTGGTGAACTTATGGTTAGTTATAGGAATTTCAAAGGAAATCGAATGATGTGTATTGGAGATTGTTTTGAGAGTCTGCGTTAAAAAATCCTAAAAACATTTCTGAATCCTTAAAGCAAGTAACTTTACTTAAAGCAATTTTAAATTTAAATTTATGTTAATATTCATAGCTCTACTTGAAGCATAGAAACCTTATTTACAAACTACAAACACTGCACAATGTATACACGCAATTGAATATTAATTTTATGTTGAACGTTTGAGATGGGCCTACAATGTAAAATAGATCATGCATATGAGGTTTCTTACTGACAGACAACATTACACCTATACTTATTTGAATTATGAGATTTTTTGAAGGGGTATCAAATAAAAATAAATATTTTAGCCCCCACAATAAATCAGTAAAAGGTACATTTATGTTGGTAAAGCAAATAATCACTATCTTACAGACGGTGTTCTGAAGATCTAGTCTCAAAGCGTACATATTGAACGTGTTTATATAATAGTCTCTATTTTTGACGCACACAGGCAGCAGAAAATCCGAACACAATGTTATAATTTATTTTATTGATTATTTTATTTATTTATTTAATTTCGGTCAATGGGAAAACTTCCAAAAAAGTTACAATACAGATACATGTTCTCTATTTCAATGCTATCTTCGTCCTAGAATCTTTATGAGATCACAGTACAATTTACGTATTATAATTACACTATACTTAGAATAACAACATTCTAGTACAGCTCTAACTTATAATCTCCCTTAGTTTCATCTCCGGTAAAGACGTAGCATAATAGATGTAAGACACCCTGTATATATTTCGGCCGAATAATTATTACATAAAATTTACCAGTCCATCAAAATCTAACTCGGTTAATAAACATGTCAACGCGACCACATCAGCATAACCCTTCAACCGTAACAAGAACAAATAAATAAAGATCTTCACACAAAGAATTCCTAATATCGTAACGTTTCATATTCTCTACGTATTAGGGAGCCGAATTCTATAGAACGCAAATAAGCGTATAACTTCCCACACAGCGAGTGTTAATTTAATTTCGTTCACGAACGTTATAATTTAGACCTGAAAAAACCTGTCGTCCCGTTCCAAACGAGAGGCACATCGTGCCTTATGGGCCTTCCTCCGCCGTACTCAGGTTCCCAAGCAAGCACCTGTTAATTTCCTGAAGCATAACTGTGCTTGTCTAGAGCTATGAATACGGTGCAACATACGGTAACCTTTGCATTGTCTCCTTTTGTCAAATAGAGTGAAATACTGACGTTAAATGAATAGTTTCGAATGAAATTTACGAGTTAGATATGTATATATAATACGTAGCTATAGTTACAATGCGAAGAAATGTGAGAATTTAAGGAAACAAAAGTTAAATTGGTCGGTGTACTAACGAGATGGAATGGAGACTAAAAAATCTGTAATTTGCGTTATTAAGGTGAAATCGCTTCTAGAAAAGCGTAGGTAAGACAAAGAAGTATCTTTGAATATTTTATAACAACTGGAAGGTTTGATATAGGAATTTATATTTCTGGAACAAAAGAAATCTGAGTGGCTTTGCTGTAGTACACTTTCTCTTCAATTAAATCAAATAATGTAAAAACTCGCATATTTTGCAAAAACTACCTTATTAAATACTAAACGAATTAGAAAAAATTAAAATATGAGGCATTACAGGTAGAAGTATGAAATGAGAAGAGGAATCATCTCATTATAACGAGAAACAATGACAGTCAAGACGGAATGTTTAAAATACATATGTTAAAGAAGATAAGCAACAACACTGAGTGATACTGATGTGGAACTAAAAAGGAACCACGAATCAGAATATACTAATTACACAATTATGTCTCTTTTGAACATGACGTATCGACTCAATCAGTTTTCTTTTTATTACAACAGAGGAAAGAAAAGAAGATACTTCAATGCATCTCGCATCTAAATTAAATAATACTTCCCTATGCAATTTAAATTATTTTTTAAAGGCAATTGACACAATCAATTATAATTCATGTTAATTGCAAGGGTTAATTGCGATTAATTTTATTTCCGCATGACAAACGAATTAACGCAATTACAAATACGTTACCAATGGTTGTTACCCGTATTTTACATATAATTTGGAGTACACCACACGTATTCCTGATTGGGTTTGTTTCTGCCTTATTGTGTAACCTGTTAGCTAAATAAACTATCTGAATACGTAGGCTTCCACGGCCAGAGTTAAATAAACGAACTACTTCCGGAATTGGACCGTGTAGTGATAAGATATATATAGAAAGAGATAAAAGTGAGAGGAGAAAGAAAAATAAGGAGAAAATGAGATAAAAAGAAAAAATGATAAAGGGTGGGGAGACGTGAAATAGAAAGAAAGGTGAAAAGAGTAAGAGAAAGAAATAGTGACAGAAAGGTGGGAGGGGTACGAGAGAAAAAGAAAAAGAAAAGGGACCAAAAGTGAAAGGGTGGAATCTCTACGTTTCGCCTCCGTCGTAGGAGGAGAAATAGGGAAAACCAAAGTGGCACGGTAATTCTACGTGTAAACCACGCTAGAGGCGAAACCACTTTGGCAAAAAGTTACCAGGAAGTTCTCGCCTCTAGCGCGGTCAACACGTCACCGTAACCTTCCGCCAACGTGGCTTCCCCAAATAAACCATCTATTTATCTATCTATCTATCAACAAGTAGTTCGAATTTCTTTTCTAGCACTATTTCTTTATCTGATGAAAATAGACTTGGAAATTTCCTCTTGCCTTTATTATTCTTACGAATTTATATTTGTCGGTACAGATTTAAGTAGTAAAATTACATGCTTATTTAATTTTCCTTCTGAAAATTACATATGCATTATTTTTTACCCGTTACATACACACAACTACAAACTACTAACAAAGTTTCCATCGATTTTACAATGTAATATTACTAAATCCTTTTTTAGAATGTAGCCACGGTTGCATAAATTCTCTATCCTTCCAACAAGCTTTCCATCCCGGATATGAACTTGAAAAAGGTTAATCTAAATTGAAAACATGCTACAAAACGGAACTCATAACTATAAAATCTGCTTCATGGCAAGCAAAGAATATCAAAACGTTAATGACGCAATATATCACAATAAAAAGATAAAGTAATAAAACCCCAGCGTAAATTTGGGTTCACGCCCTGTCCCCCTGCAGGGTGCACATGTAAAATCATTAACGACAAAAGATAAATATGTTGCACACGCCTCTTTGAAAACGAACATTATATATGTGTACATATAACAAAGCATAAAGTCACAGTCGCATATCGTTTACCGTGAACCTTACGTTAAACATACCCCATATCATGGATCTATAACGAGAACAGACTTATACGTAGCGACAAAAAAGAATGAGAGAAGGGGTGTGTACAATATACCGCCGAATATACCATTGACAATAATCTGATTAATTCCAGCTGCGCATTTGGCGGACTGCAAGAGAAAAAACTAATATCACCGCCCTTAAAAATCGCTAATATCTCGCCCTTTTAGCGTTGAATTCGAATCTGAAGCGCTTCGCTTTAGTAAAGGGGTGACAGAGTTTAATGTTACGATAAGGTAGCTTTAACGAGTTCTAATTTCGATTGAAAGTCATCAACAAATATCAAGAAATCGTGCAGATTGTCCGGAACTGAAAAGACAACTGTTTCCGGTAGGGTGCGCTATGAATCCATCGAGATGGTCACTCATGATACAAGCATGATGCCATATGGCACCGTGTACTACAATATGCTTTGTTTTAACTAATTCCGATCTTCTATTGCGGGAGTATAGTGCCGTTTTGGTTTGAAAATTTTCCTGGTGATACCGATGTAGATTATTTAGACGTTGAACAGATGGAACGTTGCATGCACACCTGACTTTTTAACATAACGGTCAGATTTAATTGTTTCGTGTCAAACGATTAGGACAGGGTGGTATTATTACGGTTAAACAGGTTACAGTGACGTAGGTAACTGCACCCCTACGGTTTTGATAACGTTTCGTAGAGATGTAATGCACAGAAGGATGTTAGTGATTGGATTCAAAATGTATTGTCGGGGATTTTGGGGCGGTATAGCGAAGATGATACTTTCAATGCTGACGAGACGGGGTTATTTTTCAAATGTCTACCTAAGAAAACTTTAGCCATTAGAGACGACAAATGCTATGGTGGAAAACTTAGTAACGATCGGGTCACATGCCTTCTAGCAACGAATATGAGTGGCACTGAAAACCTAAAACCTCTCATAATTGGCAGAAGTGCAAAGCCACGATGTTTTAAAGGGGTAAAATGGCTTCCTGTAGATTACGAGAACAACGTAAAGGCATGGATGACCTCTGAAATTTTTGAAAAATGGTTGGTTAAATTGGACAAGCAATTTTCACACGAGAATCGAAAAATAATAATGTTTATAGACAACTGCCCTGCTCATCCTGCAATACAACAGAAGCCGAACGCCATCAAATTGCAATATTTGCCACCAAACGGAACTTCCAAACCGCAACCTTTAGATCAAGGCATCATTAAAAGTTTCAAAGATCATTACAAAGGAAGAATCCTTAAAAAAACTTTATATGCATTAGAGAATAACGGTTCTCCTAGCATATCACTTCTCGACTGTGTGAGAGAGGTTGCCATGACATGGCATGTGGATGTTAAACAAAAAACCATTCAAAACTGCTTTAAAAAGGCTGGTTTTGGTAATGAAGACGAGGACGAAGACGAAATTCCCCTTGCTCGACTAAAAGAACGACTGCAAAATTCAGAAGATAAAGAATTTCCTGTTGAAGTAAGGCAATATTTTGAAAACTATGTTGAGTTGCTAAATGTCGAGAATGTATCTCTTGACACTTATCTTGAAATTGATAGTAACCTCTTTACTACTGACTATCCGACAGACGAAGATATTCTAAGGAGTGTATCAAGCATTACAGATGAAGAAACCTCCGAAGAAAGCGATGAAGAAATTGTGGAGCAACCATCACACAAACAAGTTTTACAAGCATTCGAGACACTAAAGAATTATTTTACGTCTCATGAACAAACATCCGATAAGACATATATGTTCATTAATAAAATTCAAAAATCGTATGAACACATCCGAGCGGCCAATGTTCGGCAACAGTTGATAACGGATTTCTTTAAAAAAACAATTTAATTATGCAATTGTTTTATGTTCCCATGTACAAGTACACATTTAATACGTATGTATATAGGACAATTTTTGTTTAATTTCATACATATACATATAGTACATATATATATATCCTAATGCATGTAGTTTGTATTTTCAGTTTTTAAATCATTTTTTTATTTATTTTATAATAATATTGTTATTACATATTATGCTTTATAAATATATACATATAATGAAAAGTAAATTGTGAATTTTCTGTAACTCAAATTTTCTCTAACTCGAATTTTATTTGGGGATTTATTTTTATTTTTATTGGAACATGATCAATAGCATATCGTAACAAAACATAGAGAGAAATAGATACCACAATTACCAAACATCGAGGTAATTTAAAAAACTTTTCCACCCAAGAAACTTTTGGACACATCCCATTTTACCTACGTACATTCACATATTATTGATCGAAATCATTCAGCTGCAGTTGATAGAATATCATCCTTGCGAAGACTCGGTGTGAGAATTGTTGGGAGTCTAGATTACACCAACGAACCTAAGCCAATCCATATTCATTTGCAAATTCTTACTTATACATCATTAAATACGTATTACAGCTTGTTATATGTTAAACAAGATGTTAATCTCTATTTTGTATCTCAAAACAACTATGATAGCAGAAACCCCAACAAGATGAAGTAGCGCACATGCGATTATTCAAAAGTCAAATTATGTTAGGATATAAAATTATAAAGACTTAAATTATAAAGAAATTTTACTACATAGTGTTAAAGATTATTTAAAAGACACCCTGTATCATCCCACTGCCTGTATAAGTATCACTTATTAATATTCCCAACACATTCGCAAGGCGAAAAGATTACTTTAATTTGCTTAGTTAATTGTTAGTTGTATATCAGGAAATATCGTTAATATACATAAAGAGATAATAAGGGTCTTAATATGGAGTCCTGCGAAATTCCCAGCGAAACTTTTCGTCTCTCGAATTTCTGGTCATCAAATTGAGTTATCTACAACTTTAGACTTAAGTAATCTTTAAAACTACCACCCCTACTAATCCGTTGCAGCATTCTTTATAAGGTAATAACATTTCTTAATCATTATTGCATCAAACTCTTTGCTCCCAACTAAGTTCAATAATAAGTATCGTCACATAATAAGTTTGAAGGTTCGTCTTCGCCTTTAAGGTATGCTAATATTATTTTCCAACATGTAGGCTTTAAAATTGCACATTCCAAATCAAAAACTACTTCAAAGAATCAATTTTCGTAGATTTTAGGTAGCGATCACATTTATTTTTGGAGCTAAAATTTGGGGCAAAAAATAAATTGTTTAAATAACTGAAAACAACTCCTAAAGTGATGAATCTTCTTTGATTTTGTTCCTATACTAGGAATATGGAAAGAATACTATGAAGACAAATTTAACGCAATGAGGAGCGGAGAAGATCTGAACCACCAACAAGAAATAACAGAAAAAGAAGTGGAAGAAGCCATACAAAAAATTAAGATAGGGAAAGCTGGCGTAGATGATGGCATATTACTGGAAAGGATAGGAATGGAAAAAAATGGATATGGGAGATGTTAAAAGCAACATGGAAGAAACAAAAGATACCAAGGGAATGGGAAAAATAATTTAATAACACCGACTTACAAGAAAGAACAGCAGACCCAATGGTTTCTTTTCAAACATTGACTTTCTGGATTATTAGAATTAACCAATATTTTGACCATCAACGAAGTCTATCCAAAACAAAAATCAGCATTTGTTTATATTAAACAAACAAAAAGGAACAAACGGAAGCTCTTGCACCCCGACTAACCCTTGAACTACAACCAAGCAATCAACAAATCACACACCGGTACAATTCTTCCGCCTTTTTCGGCCAATTATCGTGTCAAATGAAGTCAAAAAGCGAGATACTCCAGGTGCTACCGGTCCGGATATGGTCAGGCCGTCTTCCGGTGGCGGCCAAATCAAATCAACCCCTCGATCGAGAAACGCACGCGCTTTATTATACTTCGTATTCCACCATCGCGCTAGTCGATTTTCGAGATTGTCGGTCCGCAATTATCAAAACAGAACGACCGTTGCTGATAGTTTTATAGGAAAAAAATAACTGAAACGATCGCAGCGCTTTTAAAGAGACGGAAGCGATTTTGTCCCGTGTCGATAGGTTTTCACAAATATACACTATCGTCCATATTAGTTCGGACACCCAGTAAAATGTACTCCACTAAAAAAATGATGTAATTGCAAAAAATGGAAGTCATCTAAAATATGTCAAAATGCGTATGTAACTGAAGATACAAGATATCATAGCTGAAATGATAAAATATATGGGAGACAAAGGTAACGAAGAACTACTTGAACTATTAAACAACATTGTAATAAAAAAAGAAATACCTAAGGAATGGAATATGGGAATAATTATGCCCATATACAGAAAGGGAGATTCTAAGGAATGCTCAAACTATAGAGGAATAACATTAACTAGCATCCCAGGAAAAGTATTGACAAGAATACTAGAAAAAAGACTCCGAGAGAAACTGGAAACAACACTAGAAGATACTCAACATGGATTTAGAAAAGGAAGAAGTACCCAGGACTTAATATTTGTAATTAGACAATTAGCAGAAAAACTAATAGGGAAAGGAAAGGGAATACATATATGTTTTATAGATCTTAAAAAAGCTTTTGATAGGGTAAGAAGAGAAGATGTACGGCAGAACTTGGAAAGGAGAGGTTTAGAGAAAGGAATGATAGAGATGATTAAGGCATTGTATAGAAGCAATAAGAATAAGGTGAGAACTTCCAATGCAGAATCAGCTGAATTCGAATCGCAAATTGGATTAAAACAGGGATGTGTATTGAGCCCATTGTTATTCTCTATATTAATAGGCTGTTAAAAAAGCTAAACAAAAAGGGAAAAATATGAAAGTAGGAAACTGGAAAATGAATGCAATTAACGTACAGGAACTAATGTTTGCAGATGATATGGTACTGATAGTACACTCGGAAGAGACATTACAGCAAAACTTGAAGATATACCAAGAAGAACTAACAAAGATAAACATGGAGATAAACACGAGGAAAACAAACCCAATGATAATAGCAGCAGAAGAAAGAAAACATAGCATCAAAATCGGGGAAAAAGCATTGGAACAAGTTAAAAGTTACAACTACTTAGGAACAATCATTGAAGACAATGAGAGAATAGAGAAAGAGGTAAATGAGAGGATAGGGAAATCCGCAAAAATATATAACATATTGAGAAATTCGTTTCTGGATAAAAAGAAATACCAAAAAAAAATAAAGACAGAGGTGTATAAAAGAGTGGTCAGACCAACATTAACATATGGTAGTGAGTCATGGATAACCACGAATAGAATCAAAAGCAGAGTTACGGCCATGGAAATGAGATTCCTAAGAAGAATAGAAGGAGTAACTAGAAGAGACAGAATCAGAAACACGACAATCACTAATAGTCTGGGTATCAAACCAGTAGAAGTGGTCATAGAAGAGAGACAACTGGGATGGCTTGGACATCTACACAGAATGGAAGAAGATCGAATCACAAAGAGGATATTTGAAGCCAAAACAGAGGGCAAAAACAGAATAGGTAGAGCCCGAAACACCTGGAAGGAGCAGGTGTATAGAACATTGGAAAAGAGAAGTATGGGATGGATTGAAGCCAAACAACTGGCTCAGAACAGGAACCTGTGGAAGATAAAAATAAAAAATAAATAGTCCGACACCGCAAGGTATAAAGGACATAGGATTAAAAAAAAAAACTGAAGATATTGGTGAGCCTTGAAAAATATAAGTCATCTAAAATGTGTTAAAATGGCACTTTACAAATAATGACATGGCCGCCGCAAACCTCTATCGAACTGTTATAGAATGAATTGGATAAGAAGGTTCGAAAAGTATACCCTATCTCCGTAGGCTACCTGTGGAATGTTTTACAAGCTGAATTGACTAATATACCAAATAGAGTCCTTGAAAAACTAGTGGAGCGGATGCCTTTGGACTTTCAAGCTTGGAGGAGACGCGAAAGTTTTGGAAAAATTAGTTTGAATATTTTCTCGTTCTTCTTTAAATTTATTTGTGTGTCCGAACTAATATGGACGGTAGTGCACATCCTCAAGGCACGTTTCGATAATAATAATGGACTTCCTGTCTTTCCACTTCGATAATATAAACGATGTTCTTTCGTTTTCTTCTGTCGAGGGTGGAGGTAGCGCTATTGCGGTCCGTATCAAGTCAAGTGAGGAATTTCGCTCGTGCCACTCGAACGCAAACGCTATTCAAAACGCCTTCTTTTTTTCTCCACCCGATACTCCTATAGCCGTCAATTGTTCGTTAATTTCTAGCTCATAGGCGACCGCGATGATAATCGCGTTCCGCTGGTCAGTTACTTTCTCTCCTGCTGATTTTGTATGGCACGCTTTAATCGTAAGTATATACCGTAGCAAAAAGAAAAGGACAAACGCAACGCTCATAAGTTGCATTCCAATAACGAAACCGGATAATTTTTTAACTGAAATAAGCGCCTCGATGGGACAGAAAATATTTTCTTAAAAAACGAAAGTAATAATAAATGACATTACTAATCATTTAACTTACAAAAAATAAAATGAAAAATACAATACAATATAAGGTAAATAATATGCACATTCTCAGGACGAGGTCCAATAACATGGAAGCTCTGTTGCTGTTCTACCTAACCCTGTATTATCAACGTCACAATTCTATCTTGTACAAAATGGCTAAGATTAATTTTTGTTCTGTGTATGCCTAGTGTCAGTAAAGTGGTAGTATAACTACGGCCAGGTCGAAAACCCGGCTAAAAATTTGGAAGAAACAAGTGCTCCTCTATATACTGTCATATTTGCTTCTCCAAAACACACTCCAATACCTTTAAGAAAAGACGTATTAAACTAATTGGTGGTTAGTGCATACTTTCTCGGTACAGGTATAATAACGGCCAACTTCAAGCGGCGTAGGAACACCTTTTCCAAAATACATGAATTAATGTTATGTGTAATATACGGAATAATATACAGAGAACACAGAGGCAACATACCAATCAATATCAATCCCGTCAACAGCAGTTGCTTTAATGCTTTGTATTATTTCTGTAATCGATTCAACGCTTGGCAACGAGAAATTAAACAGATAGGTACCGCCTTTGTACTGTGACAACACTTACAAGGTGGTTATTGTATGTGTCAGGATCCCGAAAGGTTAGCTGGGCTTTTTAAAATTCAGAAAGTTCAATTCTCTGCGCAAAGGCAAAGAGTACCTTTCGAGAGCGAGATGTAACACATGGGCTGAAAAGTCCCGGGCCTAACACATAGATGACGCTAGTTTTATTGCAGTCACCTTTCTCTCAGTTAGTACTAACCTTCAAAAGACAGCTGTTAAAATTTCATGATATTCTATTCATTAGTTTGTGAGTTATTGTGCTAAGAGTCACGCTACTTTTGTTATTTTGAAAACAGTGAATCAAAAACAATTTCGTGTTTTAATTTTGCACTGCTTCTTGATGGGAAAAAATACCGTTCAAGCGAAGCAATGGCTTGAAAAGTATTATGAGGACTCCGCTCCATCAGAAACAATAATAAAACGTTCGTTTGCTGACTTCAAACGCGGTCGTAGAGACACCGATGATGCAGAATGCAGTGGACGTCCAAATGAGGCGGTAACACCAGAAAACATAAAAAAAATCTACAAAATCGTTTTGAATGATCGAAAAGTGAAGTTGCGTGAGTTAGCTAACATCGTAAAGATATCAAAAGAACGTATTGGAATTATATTGCATGAACATTTGACTATGAGAAAGCTCTATTCAAAGTGGGTGCCGCGTTTGCTCACTGTTGACCAAAAACAAGAACGTGTTGATGATTCTGAGTAGTGTTTGGCCATGTTTAAACGTAACACACCGGAATTTTTGCGTCGATATGTGACAATGGATGAAACATGGATCCATCACTTCACCCCGGAATCAAAACGATCGTCATCTGAGTGGACAGCAACTGATGAACCTCGTCCAAAACGCCCGAAAGCAAAACAATCGGTTGGAAAGGTTATGGCCTCGATATTTTGGGATGTGCGTGGTGTAATATTCATCGACTATCTTGAGAAAGGAAATACCATCAACCGTGAATATTATATAGCGTTATTGGAGCGTTTGAAGGCCGAAATTGCAAAGAAACGACCGCATATGGCAAAGAAAAAAATTTTGTTTCGTCAAGACAACGCACCGTGTCACAAGTCAATCAAAACAATGGCAAAACTACATGAATTGAACTTCGAATTGCTCCCACATCCACCCTATTCGCCAGATTTGGCTCACAGCGACTACTGGCTGTCCGCAGAGCTCGAAAAAATGCTCGCCGGTAAGAAATTTCGCACGAATGAAGAGGTTATCGCTGAAACAGAGGCCTATTTTGAGGCAAAAGATAAATCGTTCTACAAAAGTGGTATTGAAATGTTAGAGCGGCGCTGGAATGATTGCGTTGCCCTTGATGAAGATTACGTTGATGAATAAAGCTAATTTTGAACCAAAAAAAACGCGTTTTCTTTGTTAGGCCCGGGACTTTTCAGCCCATGTGTTAGTTGAAATAGGCTCTTTTCACACGGGCAAATGTCCTATTCCGAAGAGGAATAATCCCAATCTCCGTAGACTCCTCAAACATTTCAAGTTATCGGTAATCCACGGTATGTACCTCTTGGTAAATCGTCGTGTGATAAGTGGATAATGTTTCTTAAGAAGTGATATGATACATACAAGGTGTAGTTGAAATCAATACTTCGCAAGTCGGAATCAAATTCCTCAAATGAAAAATTCTTGTAATCACAGACCATCCTCTATGCAACACTAGACAAATCGTGGTCAGAGAAATTACACCTCCACACACCTGAATCAAGAATAATGGAGTCATCGAGTACAAGCATCAAATCTAGCAAAGAGGTGGTCTTCCTAATCAGTCTTTTGGCAGCAGTAATAAGTTGTTTGAACCTCACGCCATCGAAGAAATAGTTAAAATTGGTGACTGACGTTAGATTAGTTTTGTAGAGATCTCTGTTAATGTCACTCAGGCAGAATACTTCGCCAACAAGTAAACGACATATCTAATGAGTCCTCTAGATTTAGGAATGATCTATAGTCTAAATGAGGTTCTTTGTACATATTTTAAGAAGAAAGAAGAAGAAAGAAGCTATATCCCTACATACCAATAATTTCACCGCTTATAGTTGAATTTAGCCAAGTTTCGGTATCATACTTTTCTTAACAAAAGACCACAAATGATTCATTTTACTAACTAATGATCGGATATTAACGAGTGCAATGTTAATCAATGGTATTTCACTAAATAAACATATTAACAAAAACCAGCAAATCCAGTGTAAGAAATAATAACAAACCAAAAAAGAATTTACGTATAGTAAGTTCAACACATCTTTCTCTTAAGGCGAAAAATGAACTACTTTAATATTTTGTCACCTTACCTGTTTCTCGATCAGATCTCTCATCGGCTGACGTCGAATCGCCGAACATATCTTGAAGGTTCAAAGGTTCCTTTGGTTCTAAAAGTAACTCGGTGCCGGCTGGTATATCCAGGACTATCTCGTACCACAGCTAAATACAGAACAACTATGGATTATCAGATAGAGGGTGGTGTATTAGGATAACAGTTAATTCTGTGGATATTATTTCTGATTCGTTTGCGATACTCACCTGACCCCCTTGAAGAAAATGCCGAACGTTGCAAGAATTTTTGCTATGCGTGCTTCGAATCAACTTTAACCAGTTTTGATTGTCCATGGAGCCGTCCAACCAACCCCTTACACTGGAACCAGCTACGACCTAAATTATAGAAGGTTATTCCAGGAATTATTATAATAACACTCAGTACATAATGTACTTCGTAGGATTCAAAAATTTTAACTAAAGTATTCCCTATCATTATAGAAGGTTTGGTTTGAGGTCGACGTTTTTGAATATAAGGAGTGGGGTTATTGAATTGGAACTAAGTCATACTAAATTGGTTTTCAATTCGATTAAAGAGATCTCACCAGGATAAAGGTAAAAAAAACATGGCGTTCGAAGCGCACACTTTGTAGATGCGCTAAACTAATCATAAGAAGACTAAATCTCGACCATTATCAATTCTTTCCGAATTATGAATGTCGTAACGGAAATTACGATTCAAGGTCGTTCAATCCTGGTACCCAACACGTATTATAAGTATGAGAATGAGATATTATTAGAAAAAATAGAACAACTGCATATTGAAGAGCCCACAAACACGGAGCAAGTTCTAAGTGTTCCACGCTTTCTTATTCAACTAAATTACTAAAGCTTTGAGCCTATCCCCAAGGTTTCACTATAACTTGTATACACTCAGTTAAATGTCTACAGGTCCATATGAATTTTCGAACAGAATATTCGGTTTTCTTAATATCTGCGGCAAATTATACATCAAAGTTAATATCGAACTGCAAAGAAACACAAATGCAAGAGAAAATAACATTTGAAAATGTTTACTACAGTGCATGCAACCCTAATAATTTTAACGGAGAATCCTTACCTAGTTTTCAACGTTTATTTTATTTAATTCCACTATTTCTTTTGCCAAAAGTTCTTTTCAGAGCTAGACTAAAGTAAAACGTTTAATTTGTATAACTTTAGAGATATTACAGAAACATACGAAGACTTAAAACATTTTTTTAAAAGGTTACAGTTCAAGACGACCGCTCTTAATTTTAATTTCTAAATTTTTGACTGGAGATTTTTTTTCAGCAATAATTAATTGCATTTCTAAAGGATATGATCATCATATGTTCTTTAGGTTTTTCTATCGGTAATTTATTGGAAACTTGAACTTTTCGGTATCCAATAATTCCATTTCATAATTCGCAAAATTAGTTGGTCGATCTTTTTCTTTTATTATGACATTTTGACGATATATTATATAACCAAGAAAATGTATTAAAGATGATAGTAACCTCATGAAATTTAACAATTGTTGTTTTTGCACGATTCATTGCAAACATAATTGGTACACCTGAATCTGTTTCAGACGCTGCATACGTCATAGTCAACTATGACGTAACTATAAAGTTCCGTGGTTTTAACCCTTTAAGGATTAACGAGTAGAAGAACGTGAACCATTTCACCACATTACTCCTAGCGCGACCAAGAATACCAGCGATAAACGTGATGTATTAACGTCTCTTTTGCAATAGAAAAATGAGTGAAGTGGTATAAATATTATTGTTCAACGTTTCACCAGTTTACTAACTACTTCCTTTCTCGTTGGTGTTTTGATTTTATCGCAACTGCGACAATTATCTACGAATTAACATTATAATTGCTACAGTTCTAAATTTAGACTCATAAATCGTAATAGCCAAAGACGTAAAACACCTGCTCATATAGTAATTATCTATTCATATACTTCTATAACGTCTAATACTATAAGCTCACATTTATATCTACATATAAGTAACATACGTACACCTTAAATGTTTACATACACATTAAATATATGTGTTATTGCTTCTGTTTCTATGCATTTCATTTTTGATTGCTTTGTTTTTTTTTGTTTAGCTATTTCCTCATTCTACCACGTACAATCTCACCAGTTACGGACATTGTATAGGCACATATATTTCTATATCTGTACGTATATATAAAGTGTAAATGCAAGAAATGACTACTGAATAAATATGCATGCATATTTCACAAACTCGTGCCCGTAGTTGATACGTTTAAGCCGTAGCGGCGATTTACGCCTCGAATTGCCGAGAAAACA
The DNA here is from genome assembly GCA_023509865.1 of Trypoxylus dichotomus. Classification (NCBI taxonomy): domain Eukaryota; kingdom Metazoa; phylum Arthropoda; class Insecta; order Coleoptera; family Scarabaeidae; genus Trypoxylus; species Trypoxylus dichotomus. The sequence goes on from CM042080.1 coordinate 2,491,707, forward strand.
AAAAAAAAACGCATCAATTGCGCAAGCACATTAATCTCACGGGTCGAAACAAATCATATAAATATAACGAAGTTAGCCGCTGGTTCGATTACGACACCTTCTACTTAACATACATGAAGGCTCGGACGCATACACACGCACACACGGTTAGACAGGTATCGAACTAATTAACAAGCGCAGTCACTTGTTTCTGAATGAATTTATCAAAGTTACCAGAGTTAGACGCGTATACATATGCTCTTCCCTTTAATATTTTCGTTGTCCATCTTATAGTATAACACATGGGCTGAAAAGTCCCGGGCCTAAAACATAGATGACCCTAGTTTTATTGCAGTCACCTTTCTCTTAATAAGTACTAACCTTCAAAAGACAGCTGTTAAAATTTCATGATATTCTATTCATTAGTTTGTGAGTTATTGTGCTAAGAGTTACGGTACTTTTGTTATTTTCAAAACAATGGATCAAAAACAATTTCGTGTTTTAATTTTACACTGCTTCTTGATGGGAAAAAATACCGTTCAAGCGAAGCAACGGCTTGAAAAGTGTTATGGGGACTCCGCTCCATCAGAAAGAACAATAAAACGTTGGTTTGCTGACTTCAAACGTGGTCGTAGAGACACCGATGATGCAGAACGCAGTGGACATCCAAATGAGGCGGTAACACCGGAAAACATCAAAAAAATCCACAAGATCGTTTTGAATGATCGAAAAGTGAGGTTGTGTGAGTTAGCTGACATCGTAAAGGTATCAAAAGAACGTATTGGCTTTATATTGCATGAGCATTTGACTATGAGAAAGCTCTGTTCAAAGTGGGTGCCGCGTTTGCTCACTGTTGAACAAAAACAAGAACGCGTTGATGATTCTGAGCAGTGTTTGGCCATGTTTAAACGTAACAAATCGGAATTTTTGCGTCGATATGTGACGATGGATGAAACATGGATCCATCACTTCACTCTGGAATCAAAACGATTGTCATCTGAGTGGACAGCAACTGGTGAATCTCGTCCAAAGCGCCCGAAAGCACAACAATCGGCTGGAAAGCTTATGGCTTCGGTATTTTGGGATGTGCGTGGTGTAATATTCATCGACTATCTTGAGAAAAGAAATACCATCAACAGTGAATATTATATAGCGTTATTGGAGCGTTTGAAATCCGAAATTGCAAAGAAACGACCGCATATGGCAAAGAAAAAAATTTTGTTTCATCAAGACAACGCACCGTGTCACAAGTCAATCAAAACAATGGAGAAACTACATGAATTGAACTTCGAATTGCTCCCACATCCACAGTATTCGCCAGATTTGGCTCCCAGCGACTACTAGCTGTTCGCAGACCTCAAAAAAATGCTCACCGGTAAGAAATTTCGCAGGAATGAAGAGGTTATCGCTGAAACTGTGGCCTATTTTGAGGCAAAAGATAAATCGTTCTACAAAAGTGGTATTGAAATGTTAGAGCGGCGCTGGAATGATTGCGTTGCTCTTGATGGAGATTACGTTGATGAATAAAGCTAATTTTGAACCAAAAATACCGTGTTTTCTTTGTTAGGCCCGGGACTTTTCAGCCCATGTGTTATATGAGGAAAAGTCAAGAGAAATAAGTCACAAACTACTATAGGAAAGCTGAAAATAACAGTGATGACATATCCCACTGCCAGAACGCAAGAAGCAGCTATAAAATACAGAAAAACAAATTGAAAACATACATTACATAATGCAGTATAAATAAATCATTTGTTTGCTATTCTTTTTGTTTTATTCATAAGATAATTTCTTTTATAATGCCATTTCTTTTAGTTGTCATCACAAACTATGAATAAAATTCAATGAAATCGTTTACAGAGTACAAAATATAAAACCGCTTAAGTTTCGCGGTTAAACTGTTAACGATGTTCTGTCGCTAGATGGGTCTGAAACTTGTCCTACAAAATATGCATTGACATGCGCATCCCTGGTCATCCCCGTTCAGATTGCGACAGAGGCAAAACTTCGACGTATGACTACCGCAAAATACAGATGTTTATATGATGTTCTTTCAAAAATTTTTGATATATTGGATAGAATGGAAATTGGACGATAACTTCCGATATCAACCGCATTGACATTTTTGAAAATTGGACAAATCCTGGCAAGTTTCTATGCAGACGGAAAAGTGCAGGTCTTCAGGACCAAATTGAATATTCTACATAACGGTAGCGAAAGGGTAGTGGCGTAGTCTTTCAGCTGGAAACTAGACGTTAGTTTGTGTTTAAGGGTTTTCATCGCAGATAATATCTCATCAACCCACAACGAAGTTAAGCAAAAGTGAATGCTAGAATAATGGTTAATATCCTTATCGGGAGGAGGTCGAGTTGAGACTTGAGATACACTCGAGAATTGGTCCAAAAACGCCTCGACAATCAGGTGGGGATCCGTAAAACGCTCCCCATTTATGTTCATCACACTGCAGGCACCAATAAAAGACCAGAAGTTCTTAGCATTCAGACATGTAGACATTTCAGTCTTAGAGGTATAACAACGACAAGTTTGCTTAATTAAAATGATTTTGTTAGAGTGGGCAGTCTTCTAGAATTATATAAATCCATGAAGCTCCTCGAATTCTTATACTCCTTGTATATCTTATATTTTAGTTTAATATTTCTAATGATCTCACCAGTATACCACCCAGAAAATCTCCTAGTTGAGAGTAGATAGAAACAAATTTATCAAGCAGACTATAAATTGTCTTATAAAGTTCATTACAAGCAGTGTTAACATCTGCGCAGTTGTACAAGATTGACCGGTTTGTACCAGTAATGGCCCCGTAGAGAATGGGAAGGTTAACTTTTCGGAAATTATATGTTCTGTTCGTGCTGTTGGTGGAAAAGTTGATGCTTGGGGTACAGGTAAGCTTGAACGACATGCTTAAAGCTGGATGCAAAGCAGAATCCTCTTGGACCAAAGGCAGAACACCTCGAGTAACTTCACAATAGATGCTTGAAAACAGAAGATGCAATAAATTATTTTGTCAACTTTTTAGTGTATTGATCGAGGAAACTACATCGAAAAAGAAAAATAAATAGCCACACTAATACCGTCTTTTTCTTGTCGATTCCGGAAATATTTCAGGTTACCCTTGAATTTCCATCTGCAGCAGTTCGGGACATTAAATCAGATTTCACAACTTTAAACACCGAAATCTGTTTGGGTGTGCGATCAGACGATGCAGACAAATTGAGAACCTTTTTTAATTTCCTTAAATTTACGTAAGACTTTAAAGACGTCTTCAGTTATAAGAAGAAGCGTCGATTGGTCGTAGTCGATGTTAATTACGTATTAGCGCTTCGTTAAAAAGTTACCCAACTATCGATACCCCGTGTACCTAAACTTTTTCTCGGGCCATTCCTTCCTTTAACGTTTTACTTTCAACGCCGAGATCGAGACCACCGCATCCTACCGCACCTTCCGAATTCTCCGTCATTACGGCGACGTTCAGCTCCACCTGTCGGTACCGTGGAGAAGGCGGATCGATCTCGAGAAAAGGAATGCTTTTAAAGCTCAGCGAATCGGAACCGGTACATAAAAATCGAATCTAGCGGGCGAAAGGCTATCCTCCTTTTTATCAATGCAAGCCTTGCGGCGACCACGATGAGTCCTGTCACGGATGGCAACTCACCCTTCCGTTTCCCCGAGATAGATGAATCACGGGGCTTTAAGAGAGCTTTTGCAAGGTCTTAATTTTAACGATGATTATCCTTGAAACGTGCAAACATTGCTGTTTGTAATTTTTGTAGCGATTTCTTTTGAACTAAAACAATTTTATTGATATTAATTGTTTAATGTAATTGGTAATAATAATATAGTGTCTGTGAGATATTACGATGATATATCTACAGACAATGGTGACATCTCGGTATTAAAAGCGATTTGAACTCATATTCGGCGTCGTGGTGCGGAGGTCGTGGGTTCAAATCTTACCGGGACTATGTATTTGCGTTCAGTAAATCTATTGAATATCGCATTTAAGGCAGTACCAACAAATTATCCAGTACACCCAGGCATTGCAAATTACAATAGAAAAGGCTTTTGTAGCGTTAATGTTCAATTGGTGACTACTTATTTGCAATATTAGTATGCCTTTTGGTAATTTATTGAATATTCACTATAAACATGTGATGCACAAATGAATATCCTGAATTGCATTGCAGATTTCCGGGATCTACACATTATTCTGCCATTTGGACATTAACTGCAGTTCGACGGCTGTTAAAAGAAGAATTTATAAATGACAGACTCCGAAGGTCATGACTAGTATATTATAATTTAAAACCTGAGTTTAGACTATGTTTATTATATAGATGATTCTGGCTACAATTTACTAACACAAGTAGTTGGAGATGAAGAAAACATACAAGAGATTAGATATACAAGCTGTCACATAAGAGCCGGAAATATCATCGAAAGACGTATTGGGCTGTTAAAGCAAGGTTTGGTTCTTTAACGCAGCACCGTACTTTACATTGCAACCATATACGTGCGGCAAAACATATATATTCTTGCGTAGTTTTACGCAATTTGAAAAACCGAGAACGACCAGGTTACAGTCATGATAATGTTGAAGAAATACCCCTGGATGTACAGTCTACGACAAAAGTATAGGACACTACATTAATTAAAGAAATTTCATTGTTTTGTTAAGCATACCAAGTCATTTAATACTGTAATATATTTTCATATATGAGTATTTTGCTTTAAATTATACTCCTATTATAACTTATTTTTTCCGTTATAATATTTTAATAAAAAATTACTATTCTTATTTCTCTTCATTTTTGTGTCCGACCTAATAATATACTACTGAAGGTTATATGTTTTTCGTATATAAAATTTAATAAACATTCGTATTGCTCTTTTGATGTTTTTGGTAAACGTTCTCATTCTAAAGACATTTTTCTTATACATATTAAAACTGCAATATCACTAAATAAATTTATATATACTATACTATATAACTACTACTACTATATAAATAAAACAACCACAACTACGTTTCATAACAAGAATATACATATTTGCTGACAAATTTGAGTCAAATATAAACGGATACTCCGATATTATACTAAGAGCATATGATATGACCTTTAATTCTCTATCTAATAAAAGATGCATAGAAACGCTTACAAAACTGTATTCCTATTATTCTAACAAGGACGATGACACAACCATGTTTACAAGGACACAAACTATTAAAAAATCTTAGTTACAATTCAACATGTTTGAAAATAACACATATGTTATTTTTTAAAACAGAAAAGATACAGAGTATCTCAGACTTTCACGGCCGTTTGTCATAGTCGTGACGGTTGTCGGGTTCTGCCGTGTCACTAGGTTTTTTTTCCACGACGTTTCGAACAACTGCGGTTCGCATTTTCAAAGGTACACCACCTTATGACTATAAGAAAGGATACATGTTATTTGACCTGACTGTCTACTTTTCAAGCTGCGTGCTAAGAGTTCAATAACATGGTTACGTAGGAATATTGAAAGTGCAGTGGCGCGGCGAATATTTTATAAAACAAATCATTTGTTTTCTCGCGTCTGCGAAGGAATTTTCACAAAATATTTTGGATTTAAGTCTAATAAGATTAGATCTTTCCATTTTTCATAGTTTTTTAATTTATTTCAGGGACACCCTGTATTATTTCAGACTACATTAACAGTTTACGAGTCATATTCTTTTATTCCAACATATTCCTGTAAACTAACTAATCAATGCTTATATAACTGAAAACTTTTGAAGTTATAAGCTGACGAATAGGTAAACATTTTGGCTTCAAAATCTAAAAAAAAATTAAATACATCTAAATTCTATTACCAAATTGATCTAATACGATACGAGCGCACCCTATACAGACGTTCACAAAGCAACCGCTACGCAGCCCCTTTTCCCTCCTTTCTCGCGAACAACACCCTATCATTCCGCTCCAACAAGTAGGAGATTCGCAAAGCTAGCGCTGATCGTAACCGACGCCCCTTTTCGGAAGCGTCGCGCCCGCAATTAAACCGCGATAGCCGCTGAAACAACGCGCCGGTCCCGACGTTCCCCTCCGCTCCTAATTGCCGACGGAAGCAACAGCTCTCGACCCCAAATTGCTTCGGATCCCGATGATGTCATTAGGCATCCCGCTGAAGATGCTATTAAGCCGACGTAAAAGCATGGGTGTTGTTCTCTGTTGCACTGCTATAACATCGCGACTCGCATTTTAGAGCAGTGACTGTCAAACTTTTTTTATCTTACGATGCCACGAGCGAAGTAGACTAATAAGTAGACACTAATAGCACCAGCCTACAAAAAAGGGAAATCATTTCAGCACAATTGTAAAGATAAGGTAAAATTATGCTCTAAAATTTGGACCATTCTTTGTAAAGTTATTGTTTTAGCTATTTCTTTTTTTATGACAAGTTTTATTCTCCTGATTAATGAAAATCGTCGACTTCGGCAGATGATTGCGATCGTCGTTCAATTTGTAGAATAGTAAATCGTGAATTTCTAAATAAAATCGTATCCATAGAATCGATTTCTGCACTCTCGACTATATTTCGAACAACATCCCCAAAATGGCGAAATGTTATCGCGGAAATTGGCGAAATTTCGTACCTCTATATCTGATAAATTAAAGAAAGATAAGGAATATATTTTTTTAGATGAACTTACTACGTTGAAGTCATAGAAATGCGTCCTAATTTAACCTGTTCTCTTCTATGTTTGAGAGAATATCTAAGAAATAGCAATAAGATCCCTAAATTTTAAACACTCTTGTTAAAATAAATATTTTAACCGCATTTCTCTGACAGATTCTGGTCCTCTGGTTACGAAAATCTATCTATCTGATGACGTTTTAAGAGTTTTTTCGTGTTTTAAGGGAATTTCATATCCTACAGTTGAATCTTCGACTTTGGGAAGTAATGGCCGTCGTTGCGTGATTTTCAGAAATCCAAATTGTGAATTTCTAGATAAAATCTCACTCGCAGAGTCGATTTCCTCAAGACCTATTCAGCTACTAATGTCGCACAAATTAGCAAACTTTGGAACTTTATATCAGAAATAAAGGAAAATTCCAAAATTTCTTCGACAGACCAAGAAAAAATACGCAAGATCATAGATTTACGTTAAAACAAACAGTTGACAAGAAATTACAATAAGGGAAAAACGCATATTTCGCATTTATTGATCTGGAAAAAGCTTTTGATGGAGTGTCAATATAAGAAATATGGAAAAATATCGGCAAAGAGGAATCGGAAAAAAATTATTCGAAATATTCATGGTCTTAGTAAAAATAACATAAATTATATAATCAGACATAACATGAAATCCGAAGGATTTGTAACTGAAGATGGGTTAAGATAGAACGAAGGATTAAGTTCCGTACTGTTCACTGAATCCATGGACGATATAGTAAAACAATGCTCAACGCAGATGAAGAAAATTCAAATTGGTTACAGGAATCTACAGAGGATACAAATGGCTGAAGCAACATTGGTAGATGACGTTGTCCTAATAGCAGAGAACGAAAGTAACTTACAAGATAGTATAGATATAGGGAATAATAATAATAATAATAATAATAATAATCCTTTATTGCCCAACAGCCCAAGGGCCAATTACAGGACAAATTACAATACAATTCTTATTTAAAATAAAATAACTAAAATCGTGTTGCCTACAATAATAACATGCTGAAAATGTATATAATAATGAAACAAAAAAAAAAGAAAGACTCACAAAAATGGCTCCAGATCCCGTTTGTTTGCGTTCCTCACCATGTGACAGAGAGGTGCCTTAAGCAAAATGTTGGTATTAGCTCTAGGTACTTGAAATGTATTATAGTAGCGAGTATGATGAGTAGGTACGGTAAAGTTTATTTGCGCTAGAAGGGCTGGCGAGTCGACAGTATTTTTCAGGATCCTGCAAAGAAACTCCACACTGTTACGCTCGCGGCGGTCAGCAAGAGATAGAAAACCATGCTCAACAAGTAAGCTATAATACTCGATACCTCTTGCAGGATACACGTTGTCCATTCGAAAGGAGAGATATTTTAGAAATTTCTTTTGAACGCGTTCGATCATAAGCTCTTGGTGTAAATAACAGGGATACCAAACAATAGAGGCGTATTCAAGCTTAGAACGAACGTAGGCATAATATAAACGTTTCATTACACCTAAGTCTGAGAAATGCCTGCAAGAACGCATGACAAAACCGAGAGTTTTGGAAGCAGATGAACACATGGACGAAATATGTTCCGTAAATGACAGTCTATCATCAAACAAAACACCAAGATCCAAAGTTTTGATATTGCGTGGTATGGCTGCATCATTAATTTGGTAGTTATAGTATAAAGTAGTGTGAGTGTTATTGTAGGAAACCACAGTACACTTGTTGATGTTCAGAGGGAGATAATTGACCTTGCTCCAAGTATTAATGCGAAGAAGATTGTCTTGTAAATGTTTACAATCGAAAATGCTACCAACAGTATTAAATATCTTTACGTCATCTGCGTATGCTAAGACGTGACACGTAAACAGAGATAGTAAATCATTTATATAAAAATTGAAGAGAAGTGGTCCAAGATTTGAACCTTGAGGAACACCTGATGTTGGAGAAAACGGCGTTGAGGAATAACCATTGTAGCAGACATAGCACTTCCTTCCAGTAAGGTAAGACTCAATCAACGTCAGGAAACCCACACCAAAACCAAATTTATCCATTTTCTGTAGTAGCATCTCGTGGTTAATGCAATCGAAAGCTTTAGAAAAATCTACGTAAATAACATCCACCTGCTTTCGCTTATCAAGCGCTTCACTAAGATATTGGCCAATGCATGCTAAATTAGTGATCGTCGACCTACCTGCAACAAAACCGTGCTGATGCTCAGATATGAAAGGAGTTATGCAGGTAGATATTTCTTTGTAAAGCAAATGTTCAAATACCTTAGCGAAATTGGGCAGTATACTTATAGGCCTATAATCAGCAATGTTAGATCGGTTTCCTTTCTTAAATACGGGGGTAATTCTGCTAATTTTCCAAACCTTTGGAAAAGTTGACGTGCTTATCGCTAGGTGGAATATAGTTGACAGTGGATAGGACAGAACAGGAGCACAATCACGTACAAAGAAGCTCGGTATTCCATCATCTCCAGTTGTCATATTAGATTTAAGTCTCCTGATACTGTTCTCCACATCCAATTCAGAGAAGGCATGAACACAAAAATTATTATAATTGAGAAAAGAGTTGAAAGATACATTTTGAACACTAGGTTTATACAATGAAACGCTTATTCTGATTTCATTTCTATATGTCTCATCATGACACGGTCAAATTCCGGAAGTACCGTGTTTATTATTGACTCTGGCCGTGGAAGCCTACGTATTTATTTCAACCATACAACAAGTAAACTAGACGTTTCGATAAAAAACAGTGGCAAAACTGAGAAATTAATGAAAGAATTGAAACTATACTACGCGATGAATAAGAACTTTATTACGAAACAAGAAATATGGCGAAACGCCAAGATAAAAGTATACGAAGTTGTCTACAGATCCGTTCTGACATACAGATGAGAATCGTGTGTACTTAATAATAGGCATAAAAGCAAAATTCAACCTGCCGAAGTGAGATATCTCATGAGAATAGGGGGAGGAAGGCGTAACAAGAAAAGGTAGAATGAGCAACTTACAAATACGAGAGACACTAGAGATAAAATTGGTGAGGATATTTACAACGAATGGAGACCAGTAAAATTAGTATATGAATCGAGAGCACAGAATAAAAGGTAAAAAAGGAAGACCGCGAAAAGTATGGGATCACATTATTGGAGACAGCATCCAGAAGAGAGGGAAAAACTGGGCAGAAGAATTTTGGCCAGTAACGGAGAATTATGGAAGAAATTTGTTTATAGTTAAAAGTAGAAATTTATGAAGTGGTTGTATGGTTTCTTTTTGTATATTTATAATTGGCGTATAAAACACCTTTTCGTAGTCTAAGCGATACTTTTTTCGCGGAGTGTACTTCTGATTTTAATACAGCTCTTCTCAGTTAATAATAATAATAATAATAATAATATTTAATGCCCAACAGATACAAATATCCAATTACAAGGCAATGTTAAATAATGTACACATGCAAATATAAATAACATAAAATTAAAGTATGTCAAATTAGAAAACTTAGTAACAAGTTGCTTTAATTTAAATTAAAAAAAAAAGTAGTTTACCAGTTGTTAGCAAAAAAGAGAGAACGGAAAAAGTATTCAACTAAGTGTAACGCACCCGCGGTCTACATACCGTCAAAAGGGACGGTAAAGTGCAGGTATGTATATCCAACTCGGCAAACTCCATAGAGTTGAAATTGCTACACAATCTGTGTATTGGGGACCTGATGGCGATGTTTGTTCTAGGTGCGAAACAGTAAAATGTATTTGTTTGCCTAGATCCTGAACGTGGTACAATGAAGTTGATTTTACTCAACAACTCAGGGACATCAAGACCATTATGAAGTAAAGTAAATAGGAATTTACACTCAGCCTGTTTTCGACGTAGTTCTAATGAATCAATATTAAATGCCTCTAGCAGAGCACTGTGGCTAAATCCTTGTATCGGGTAAGTATTAAATTTTTTAAAGTACAAGAACTTCAAACACCTTCTCTGAATCTGCTCTAGAAGATGTATCTGATAGATGTACATAGGTGACCAGACCAAGGACGCATACTCCAGTCGAGACCGAACAAAAGCGAAATAAAGAGGAAGAATGGCTGTTATAGAAGCAAATGGTCGTGTAACACGTATAATGAATCTTAACATGCTCAACGCTGATGCACAAATACTGGATATATGCTCCATAAAGGTCAGTCTTGAGTCAAAGACGACGCCCAAGTCTCTCATAGAGGTCTCTCTAGGTAAAGAAGATCCAGCCAAGTGGTAGGTATATATAATTGGAGTCGTCTTACGGGTGTAGGTGACAATTTTGCATTTGTTTACATTAACTGTTAGTCTGTTGTTGACACACCACGTGTGGAATATATCGAGTTGGCTTTGCAAATGATTGCAATCCTGAGAATTATTAATTGTTGAGTACAACTTCAAGTCATCTGCGTATAACAACTTTGGACAGTTCAGTTGATAGCACAAATCATTTATATATATGAGGAACAGAAGTGGACCCAAGTTACTCCCCTGATGAACTCCAGAACTCGGCGCGAAGTAATCAGACTCAAATCCCATGTATGTCACAAATTGCTTTCTATCAAGAAGATACGATTGGAATAAAGACAAAAGCGAAGACGAAAATCCAATATTGTCCAATTTATTAATAAGCACGGTGTGGTCGATTCGATCAAAAGCTTTTGTTAGGTCAGTATACACAACATCTACCTGTCCACCGGCATCAATACTATCAGATAGGTATTGTGTAATTGTAACAAGATTAGTTACCGTAGATCGTTGAGCAACGAAACCGTGTTGGTCATTTGAAATCCAGGGTCTAACCTGTGCATAAATATACTTGTACAAACATTTCTCAAAAACTTTAGCAAAATTATTTAATAACGATATGGGACGATAGTTGGAAATAACACACTTCTCACCATTTTTAAAAACAGGCACCAATTTGGCAATCTTCCACACAGACGGGAAGGTGGATGTTTTGAGAGCAAGACTGAACAAGTAGCAAAGAGGAGAAGCAAATATATTTGCACAATCCCTAACAAAAAAGGCCGGAATGTCATCACAATGTTAATCCTGAAAGACTCACATAGCAAATTCCCTCATCGAGAAACATTCAAAATCATTTCCCCATCAATTCTCTCCTAATACCCAATAAATTTGCATCATTCCAGCTACCGATCTGAATATTTATAGCAGCGTTCTCGCCTTGCCGCGTACAAAAATCGCGCCTTATTTGCATAGTACTTGCGTATACGTCACAACGCGCTTCGAGTTCAACCGCGTAGAGGATAAAGGAAAGTTTTAAATAAGCGCGGCGTTACGCAACGCGATTACGCCGTAACGGCACCGATTAACGTCCAGCTCCGCGGGTCCTTTCAGTCGTTATCATGGCTGGCGCGTTTCGCAAGAGGCGATTTGCCGGACGTCTCGCGAAGAAAGAACGAAAGAAATGGGCTCGGAGTCGGACGTTAGACGTAACGCCAGATCCGATGCTTAGATAGAGCGAGAGCCGTTGCGGCTTAATTAGCGATTTATAAGACGCGGCAGGCCCGTCGAGGTAAGTTTCACCCCGGGACAGATATTTTATTGTTTCTCGGGTATCTTTATGCGAAAAGGAAACGGGCCTGTTACGATTGTTGTTGGTCGATGGTGTAATGGTTGAAGATTGTCGATAAATAAACGGGAGTGAAGTCGTTTGATTTCAGAGGAATATACAGGATGTTTTCGAGACGTGACGTGTCAAAATCTGCTTCCATTGATAAGGCGAAAATTATCAGGAATAGTTTTGAAATGTGTTAAAGTTAATTGTAATTACCGTAGACGCTCGATCATGTGAGTGATATCAGCCAAGCACTGTACACATTACTGAAGGTTTACATTAGCGAACCTTATTTTATTTATAAAAGAAAATATGTATGTTTATAACATGATAACACATGGGCTGAAAAGTCCCGGGCCTAACAAAGAAAACACGGTTTTTTTGGTTCAACATTAGCTTTATTCATCAACGTAATCTCCATCAAGAGCAACGCAATCATTCCAGCGCCGCTCTAACATTTCAATACCACTTTTGTAGAACGATTTATCTTTTGCCTCAAAATAGGCCTCAGTCTCAGCGATAACCTCTTCATTCGTGCGAAATTTCTTACCGGCGAGCATTTTTTTGAGGTCTGCGAACAGTCAGTAGCCGAGCCAAATCTGGCGAATACGGTGGATGTGGGAGCAATTCGAAGTTCAATTCATGTAATTTTGTCATTGTTTTGATTGACTTATGACACGGTGCGTTGTCTTGATTGCAAAATATTATTTTACCCCCTAATTGTACATCAGCTTGTCAACCACTTGACCAGGGGATTATAAAGAATTTTAAAACTTATTACCGAAGTCTAATACTCAAACGTCTGCTAGTAAACATTGAAACTGCTGGTATAACTTTTGAGATAATAAAGAAAATTACACCACTGGATGCGGTTTATTTGGCAAAAACCGCTTGGGACCAAGTAACCAAAGAGACAGTTCAAAACCGCTTCCGCAAAGCAGGATTTGATCATGTAAATATGCAAAGTGAAGACCAGTTAACTGGGGCTGATACATCTGACCTAGAAGATGATTTGCCTCTTAGTGTACTTTCAGATATCCTCAAAAATAAGAATTTATTGAAATTGAAGAATAATGAAAACCTTAATGATTTTTTGAACGTAGATGAAGATTTGTATGTTGAAGATACAGATTCAGAACAAGAAATTGCAAATCCAGTTGAAATACAAGAAGTTTTAGGAGATTCTGATGTCGATGAGATTCCAGTGCCAACAGAAGCTATCCCAAATTATGGTAAAGCTATTACCCTTACCAAGTAGCTTAAAAGTATTGTCGAAAATCACGGAGATACAGAGTCTTTGGAGCTTCTTTCTAAATTAGAAATGCGATTTCAAGACGCCATTTTAAAGAAAAAGAGAAGACAAAGAACAATATGAATTTTTGCGTCCTTGAAGTGACTATTCATGTCATTCTTTTGTATTACATACTACATCTATGTATCTAAGTACATATATTATACTTTGTATGTATATATCTAAAGGAAATAAACTTTTTTTTCTTAAGTTTAAAGTTTCTTATTTATTTTAAAAACATTTAATATACATATACGATTTAAATGTCCCAGTTTCTTTAATATATTCACTTTTCGTTAAAACACGATTTTTGTTGTATCTACCACATATTTCTTTTATGCGGACACCCCTCCTGAACGGACATCTTCAGTTGATCCCGTTGGTGTCCGTTCAAGGGAGATTTCACTGTATATATACAAGTTATAGATACCATATATTCTGTAGAAATTTATTTATAAACTCAATTTTAGTACGTATGCGCCATCTACCGTCAAGTAGAATGACTAATTCGCACCTGAGTGGTATCGAGGTATTACACGTGAAATAGCGTAATACCTGCACTCTTGAACTTTCAACACAAACAAGTTGAACGCCGTGTTATATCAGGTAGCACGGTGTAAGATTCTAGTAAAGTCTACAGATGGCGCTAACGTTCTTACGAAAGAGATTAAATCGGTAATGTTTCTGTACCTGGATGGATTGAGTCTCCACTCCTTTATTGGTATGAAACGATATTTATTTGTGGAAAGTATCCTTTAGCGGTCATTAAAACTCTAACTAAAAACATTTGAATATTTCAAGGATGAATTTTCGCGCGTTTCAGCCCATATTACTGATATATAACGCGTATTACTGAAAATATCTATACCTGGTATTGTTTGTACTGTATCTAATCATTTCGCGATTTTCAAAAGTAATATTCCTGTTCGTTTCTTTATTTATCAACTTAGTTCTTTAATTAGTAAATTGTGTACATGCTTAAAGAATGTAATGTCTCAACAAGGAGTGTAAATATCAAAGCGTACAGTACGTGGTCGATTATACGAAGCATAAAAATGCAGACGCCCCCTGAAAAAGGCGAGGTTAACACCGATGATGAAACGAGCACGTTATGAATATACAAAACGTCATCAGCATTATACAATTGAAGACTGGCGAAAAGTAAAAGAAGCAATTATTATTGCAAAATATTAGTTAACACATGGGCTGAAAAGTCCCGGGTCTAACACATAGATGACGCTAGTTTTATTGAAGTCACATTTCTCTCAGTTAGTACTAACCTTCAAAAGACAGCTGTTAAAATTTCATGATATTCTATTCATTAGTTTGTGAGTTATTGTGCTAAGAGTCACGCTACTTTTGTTATTTTCAAAACAATGTATCAAAAGCAATTTCACGTTTTAATTTTACGCTGCTTCTTGATGGGAAAAAATACCGTTCAAGCGAAGTAATGGCTTGAAAAGTGTTATGGGGACTCCGCTCCATCAGAAACAACAATAAAACGTTGGTTTGCTGACTTCAAACGTGGTCGTAGAGACATCGATGATGCAGAACGCAGTGGACGTCCAAATGGAGCGGTAACACCAGAAAACATCAAACAAATCCACAAAATCGTTTTGAATGATCGAAAAGTGAAGTTGCGTGAGTTAGCTGATATCGTAAAGATATCAAAAGAACGTATTGGCTTTATATTGCATGAGCATTTGACTATGAGAAAGTTCTGTTTGCTCACTGTTGACCAAAAACAAGAACGTGTTGATGATTCTGAGCAGTGTTTGGCCATGTTTAAACGTAACAAACCGGAATTTTTGCGTCGATATGTGACAATGGATGAAACATGGATCCATAACTTCACTCCGAAATCAAAACGATCGTCATCTGAGTGGACAGCAACTGGTGAACCTCGTCCAACGCGCCCGAAAGCACAACAATCGGCTCGAAAGGTTATGGACTCGGTATTTTGGGATGTGCGTGGTGTAATATTCATCGACTATCTTGACAAAGGAAATACCATCAACAGTGACTATTATATAGCGTTATTGGAGCGTTTGAAGGCCGAAATTGCAAAGAAACGACCGTATATGGCAAAGAAAAAAATTTTGTTTCATCAAAACAACGCACCGTGTCACAAGTCAATCAAAACAATGGCCAAACTACATGAATTGATCTTCGAATTGCTCCCACATCCACCGTATTCGCCAGATTTGGCTCCCAGCGACTACTGGCTGTTCGCAGACCTCAAAAAAATGCTCGCCGGTAAGAAATTTCGCACGAATGAAGAGGTTATCGCTGAAACTGAGGCCTATTTTGAGGCAAAAGATAAATCGTTCTACAAAAGTGGTATTGAAACGTTAGAGCGGCGCTGGAATGATTGCGTTGCTCTTGATGGAGAATACGTTGATGAATAAAGCTAATTTTGAACCAAAAAAAACGTGTTTTCTTTGTTAGGCCCGGGAGTTTTTAGCCCATATGTTATATAGTTGTAACGATGACTATAAACAGTTCCGAATAAACTTATGCTTTTTCATTACACATTTTAACAAAATCGCTATTTTCGCAAGTGAGTCTAATAAATTGGACAGGATATGTAAGTATAAATTCTATTTCGAACATTAATAGTTAATACGGCCCTGTCTCCGATCGCAAGACAACCAACCCCTATAGCCCTGTCGTGATTAAAGCCTTACCAACTCAGCAAAAATAGCTTCGTAAACACGTCCCCAATCTCCGAACAAACCTCAACGTCCTAATCGACCGTTTTCATCTTTTTCCACAGACGACAACGATCCTCGACACCCCATTCGTACATTTCCTCCCTAACCCCCCCGATCCCTCGCGAAAACCATCGCCGAGGAGTCGAAAAATTAAGATTAAATGGAAGAAACATGTTACAGGCAAGACTGAGGCAATCAGTCATCAATGTTCAGATATCCGCACGCGCTGAAGTCTGCTTCGCATTTTACGCATCGCCTGCACCTCCGAGCTTTTTCTTTGTGAATTTGCCGCTTTTCGCGCAATTTCCTCGGCTTACTGCGAGCATATTGCTCGCTAGATATTAGGGGCAGACGTGAAGAGAGCTCGTTTGCCGAGAAAGGCCCTCTTTTTTTCGGGAGTATGCGGCGGGGAAAGTTTGACTTTGGTCGCAGTCTCTTCGATAAATAATTTAATGACGTTTTCTAAAGTTTTTCTTCGGTAGAACTTTCGGTTGGTGAATGGGAGTCGTTTCCTTGCAATTTTAGCGTTGCGGATCAATAGATTTCGTTTGGAAAGTTTCGTGAAGAATATTCAAAGTGAATTCAGTATCTTTGTTTTCTGGATAATCATGTCCCACCCCTCACCTGCTTCTAATTACTTGTTTGGTTCATGTTTTTGACATTTACTTAACTGACATTTGTTGACCATATCTGCATTATATTAAATCCTTCTGTAATTTTAGAATATTAAGTATTTTACCATCATCAAAATCTTGCATACTCATTTTGACATATTTTAGATGACTTCGATTTTTCATGAAGAACATAAATATTCAATATTCGTCAAAATGTCGATCATCTCGGATTTGATACAAGACTCTTGGAATGATGTTTCCAATCATACAGAATGCGATTTTAAAATCAAAATCGACACAAGAGAGCTAACACAGACGGAAGGGAAAAGGGCATGACGCCAACTCGGATTCATAAAGACACTACGGCAACTACTTGGGAGTCTCCAGATTCTTATGATATATTCAAATGCTGGCGTTGAGATTTTAAATGCGGAAGAGCAATTTGCCCCAAATTCAGGTGCTACAACATCTAGCCTTTCCAGTAATAATGCCTTCACACGACGATTGCAAGGACTGTGTGGATGTACAATTCACAGGTATAGCAGTAAACTCCACTCACACAAATTTATTAATTATGCGGAACGCAGCGTTACGTGGGCTCTCATTGTCAACCGTGTTACCGACTGGAAGTAAAAACTGTATCACACATGCAAATTATTTTCTACGCAGGCTCTAAAATTTCTAAAACATATGACTATTTACAATCTACTCGGTGGTCTAATGCCTTTTTCGGGAAAGGATGGACCGAAAGCGAACCGTATCTTTAACAGGGCCTATGGTAATAAATCCATCAAACTCGAGTGTGCAATTGGGGGTGGTTCTCTGTTCAATAAGTTTCCGTTCTTTTTCATACATATCGTTTCGTACGCGTCTAATTCTCTATACGAGTTCACGTTTTTAAGTAGTGTCAGATTTTTTAAATCAATCTTATGTCCGGATTTTACCATATGCTCTGCTACGCTTGATAGATCTGGTTTGTCGAAACGATAGTGTCTAATATGTTCTTTGAACTTCGTTTTGATACTCCCTTTTGTTTGTCCAATATAAACTTTCCCACAATCATTGCATGCGATTTGGTATATTGCAGACCTTTTTATCATCTCCGGTTTATGTTTGGGATTCCCTAAGAGATTCTTTAAGTTGTTTTTTGACACAAAAGAGAGAGAAAATAATTTGCATGTGTGATATAGTTTTTACTTTCAGTCGGTAACACGGTTGACAATGAGAGCGCACGTGCTCTCGAAACGCTGCGTTCCGCATAATTAATAAATTTGTGTGAGTGGAGTTTACTGCTACACCTGTGAATAATGCCTTCACCTTTGATATTTAAAAAGTTTCATTATTGGCAGCGACGTGGTGCTTTATTTGTGCCCATACAAGTTCAATAAGGTTTAAATCAGGGGCACATCTGGTCAATATGTTATAGGATTATCAGCCATATCTTTTTTAGTTAACTCGAGTAGTTCAAGCTTCAATATAGTTTCACCAGCTACAATCCCTTTTAAAGTCTGCCATTCAATTATATAATACAATGAGAAACTGCAGAAAGCAACGGCACCAAAATAATAAATAAATTTGACAACTAACAGAAATTTCATATGAAGAAATTGCATTCGTTTCTCCTATGTGAATATGCCTCACCAATTAGCCAATGGCAAGCTCGTATTTTAAGACCTATCTATTCTAATTCTGTATTCTTAACGTGAATGAAGTGGAGAAGGTACTAACGAGTCCATATTTAGAAGAAAAATATTTATACATGTAGTGTGAAGTCTGTTACAGAACTACTTCGACTTGAACCAGCATTTTCCTTAGAGCAAAGGCAGAGCCGCAACTAAACAACATCGAAGACGGAAAAAAAATTGGAACCGATGTTTCTGAAGTCATAATTTATTAACGACAAGACTGTACGGTGGTGGTGCTACGCTATCTCTCCCTCTAAACGATTCAAAAACTTATTTCCTAAACGTCAAAACAAGAAGTAGATAATTGATCATATATAAGACAGCCAGCGCTCGACAAGATAGACAGAGAAAAACATATAGAAGCTTCGCACTTCATCCTACGAACGTTCTCGTAGGCGTAGTGGGGAGATAACGTCAGACCGGGCGTATAGTCTTAGCATTCCGACGACGACGACGCCACCTAGCGGCGTTAAGGGACGCGTAGCTTAGCTGACGTTACGACGAACGAGGTCAGCTCAACCCGGTCTCTGCCATCATTGGCAGCTGTCAGCTGATATACGAGGTAATAACCTCCGCGACACTTTGATTATGATTTCCCCATCTATCCCTTGGCTGTCGGTGCGGCTGGGGGCATGTCGTTGTCGGCTGAACGTTGCTTCTCGGGTTTGGGGAGGAAACGCGTTCATTAATGGAAGAGCAAGGTCGTGTCAGATTGTCTTTAATTACCTTGGGAGTGCGAGCGTATGGACGTAAGATATGGAGGATGCGGAGTAGTCGGCAAGCTGGGGTGGGTTTCGATTTTATGTACGGCGTTTCATTGTATGAAATGTCCAATAAGTAACATTCTCGGATAGAGTGGCCCTTGTATGATAATAATGATGTATTGCAGTAACTTCTGTAGCTTCTCAGCCTTGTTCCCTATTTTAATATTTGCATCGATAACAAGTTGTGGGGTAAGAAAATAATTTTTGAGCGTTAAAAATATCTTAACCATAGAAATTTATGAAAATATTTAACATATAGATTCATATGCAAAAATAATGAAAGATAACCGACTATATACAGGAACAAAAGATATACCAGGAATATGGAAAGAAGACAAATTTAACACAATAAATACAGAACAAGGGATAAGCAGAGACGTAAACCAACAACCAAGAAATAATAGAAGAAGAAATGGATGATGGCATATTACCAGAAATAATCACATGGCAAGGACAAGAAGGGAAAAAATGGATATGGGAGATGTTAAAAGCAATGTGGAAGGAACAGAAGATATCAAGGGAATGAAAGAACAACCCCAATACAAGAACTATGGAGCTATACGTAAGATTACTGGAAAAACGACTAAGGGTTTATGTGGAGCAAAGACTGGAGGAAAATCATGCAGCTTTCAGGCCAGAGAAACAATCGAACAACAATATCTGTATAATGAAGAACTTAATAGAAAAGAAAAATTGAAGAAGGAGAAGAAGCGTTTCTAGTTCATTAATTTGAAATCAATCTTTGATACGATAGATAGAGAGAAATATGGAGAAGTTTAAAGGAAATGGAAATCCCTAAAAACCTGCTAGATGATAGTAAATTGGTACGGTCACGCAGTAAGAATGAAGAAGGAAGAGAGAAACGAAGAGAAGACCTGGGAGAAAGTGGATGAAACAGATAAGAGAAATGAAAGCAATGGCAAGAAGTAGAAGAGAGCGGGAAAATGTATGCCAAACGAACAAGAATCCTCTTTCGGCACCTGAAAAAGTATAAGGATGTAAGAAGAAAAAGAAGAGGATTCATATACACCGAATGTCGATAATCTCCAACAAGAGATATTTCTAATATTCAAACTACAATTCAACTAAATTAAGCAACCAGATTTGAGAAATTTGCAAGATATAGTGGCCTATCTTCAGTTTTTAACTCAATTCGAGCTTCTACTCATACAAATCTAAATGGTCGACACAACTTAAGGAAATCAATACTTTGAGAGATAGCGAAAATTTGAAATGATTTAATTTAGTACAGTTCAGGACGTTTTCATATTTTAAATTGAATCTTACGTACGAAGTATTAAGTTAATATTCAAATACACGGTTTATTAGTATTGACATTTCAAAATAATAGTTTTTAAATGACAAGCATAATATTGATTTTGTTATATTGTCGTACAGTAATATCAAAAGAAAAAACTACATCAATACCGTGTTTTTCTTGACGATTCCGGAAACCTTTCAGGTCGCCTTCGTACAAGTCTTGATTTTACAATTCTTTGCATGTTATTAAAAACTTGCAAGTACAACTTTTTATAGTTAGATATAGATCCTATTGAAGCAAAAAGATCACCATAAACAGACACCTCAATTCAATTTTCCACTTTCACATACTAACCCAGCAAAGTCCCTCTTCAACAGCCGAAGAAGTGACGTCTTATAGAAATATCTATCTGACCGTGTGCATAAGACCCCGGTGACAAATCTATCTTCCAACTTTTAAAACCCCGAGGCGTTCGGCATCGGTAGAAAGGTGAAAAATTGAATTGAGTCCGCCGAAAGAAAACCTTTAAACGCCATTGATTGCTACATAAAGATGTTACAGTAGCATACCTTCTCACCTACATATACCTGCGCCCTCTTTCTCAATACGCGCATTATAAACTGTCTTGTCAGTAAGTAAGATATAGAAGAGGATACCCTTATAGGGGGTGTGTGCATGTGTGCGAAAGATAACCGTGAGGATGTCTTACGTACGGCTGACACTTCTGTAAAGCACCGCCCGCCGCGATAACGACACGGACATGTCGTGGCATTATCCGGACGGCTTAGACATGTCCGTCTTCTTGGCCTACTATTGCTAGATCTTTTCGAACCTTTATTATTATGTAATCTCTACGGTGTTGATGCGACCATTCACGGCTTTTTAACAATGATAAAGAGAGGACTAGATCGTAAATTGGACATGGGATGGGAATCTGTAAGATGCTTGCGTGTATGGACCGATCATGAAAGCGTCTTAATTGTGGTGGTTATTTCTGGGAAGAGTTAGGCGTTGAATATATTTCATTTGGGGTATAAAAATGCAGACTTACGAATACAACTTTGGATAGAAAATCTTATTTAAATTGGAATAAAAATTTCATTACGATGCTGAAATTAATGATGTGAATAGGCTGGGGTTTGGAAACACTGTATGGTGTGGAGTGTATCGAGGTATTTCAACTTATTATACGACTTCCCAAAATCCTTGCAGTCATAATAAAAAAACCTGAGCATTTGAATACCATACCACAAAAAAAAATTACGACAGCCAGGTGACAATACGATTTTAAATGCTAAATACGTTGTTCTTTAAGCTATAATCTCGATTCCATATTATGTAGCTGATCTTATAGAACATTTTTCAATTCGTCAACTGTCATGGGGTTAACGGAGAAAATTGGCTCTTAAAATAAGATCAAAGCCAGTAATCATTTGGAAATTTTTATAAAAATGTCCACTACATGTAAACTAATAGTTGCTTCACTGAAATGTGAAGATGGGAAAATGCATCATCTTGCAGAGAAATTGTACTATCAACACCACAATTTTGTAAGCTTAGTGTAATGAAAAACCTGCACCATATCAAAACAGCGTTGACCATGACCAAATCTTGTAATCCTTGAGATTACACCGTTTGGAAATTGAATGGATACGGCATTTCATTTAAGATTACATCAACATTAATGTGATTGGCTACATTTCAATCATCATCAGCAATACAACCAACTGTTTCAAATCATCGCTTTGTTTTCTAAAACCCTAAACTGGTTGTAAAATGAAATATTGAAAAAATTAATAGCATACTAAAAGCTGCAAGTGTATAGCTAAGGTATTTCGAAATCTTTTACATAATATTATATACAGAGAGATTCTAAAAGACTGACGACAACTTAAATGTCTGACTTTTTCGGTATTCCACATGTTTAGAATGGTCACTGTCATTATCTGTCAAGGTCCTGTGCGATGCGCTATTTATATTCATTTTGTTTATGACTATTAGCTTCGTTTTATTTGATATCTGTTCATTTTAGAGCTACCTTTGTAATGATTAAAATTTAAGTCTGACGTTCATAACAGACGAGTCCTGGAGTTCCAAAATTACATGATGTGGGCTACAGAAAACCTACATAATTTAATCTTAAAAAAGAAGATGAAGCACTACCACATCCAGTTAGCTAATGACACATTATAAACATTATAGCACATGGGCCGAAAAGTCCCGGGCCTAACACATAGATGACGCTAGTTTTATTGCAGTCACCTTTCTCTCAGTTAGTACTAACCTTCAAAAGACAGCTGTTCAAATTTCATGATATTCTATTCATTAGTTTGTTAGTTATTGTGCTAAGAGTCACGCTACTTTTGTTATTAAAACAATGGATCAAAAACAATTTCGTGTTTTAATTTTACATTGCTTCTTGATGGGAAAAAATACCGTTCAAGCGAAGCAATGGCTTGAAAAGCGTTATGGGGACTCCGCTCCATCAGAAACAACAATAAAACGTTGGTCTGCTGACTTCAAACGTGGTCGTAGAGACACCGATGATGCAGAACGCAGTGGACGTCCAAATGAGGCGGTAATACCAGAAAACATCAAAACAATCCACAAAATCGTTTTGAATGATCGAAAAGTGAAGTTGCGTGAGTTAGCTGATATCGTAAAGATGTCAAAAGAACGTATTGGCTTTATATTGCTTGAGTATTTGACTATGAGAAAGCTCTGTTCAAAGTGGGTGCCGCGTTTGCTCACTGTTGACCACAAACAAGAAAGTGTTGATGATTCTGAGCAGTGTTTCGCCATGTTTAAACATAACAAACCGGAATTTTTCCGTCGATATGCGACAATGGATGAAACATGGATCCATCATTTCACTCCGGAATCAAAACGATCGTCATATGAGTGAACAGCAACTGGTGAACCTCGTCCAAAGCGCCCGAAAGCACAATAATCGGCTGGAAAGATTATGGCGTCGGTATTTTGGGATGTGCGTGATGTAATATTCATCGAGTATCTTGACAAAGGAAATACCATCAACAGTGAATATTATATAGCGTTATTGGAACGTTTGAAGGCCGAAATTGCAAAGAAACGACCGCATATGGCAAAGACAAAAATTTTGTTTCATCAAGACAACGCACCGTGTCACAAGTCAATCAAAACAATGGCAAAACTACATGAATTGTACTTCGAATTGCTCCCACATCCACCGTATTCGCCAGATTTGGCTCCCAGCGACTGCTGACTGTTCGCAGACCTCAAAAAAATGCTCGCCGGTAAGAAATTTCGCACGAATGAAGAGGTTATCGCTGAAACTGAGGCCTATTTTGAGGCAAAAGATAAATCGTTTGTAGTGGTATTGAAATGTTAGAGCGGCACTGGAACGATTGCGTTGCTCTTGATGGAGATTACGTTGATGAATATAGCTAATTTTGAACCAAAAAAATTGTGTTTTCTTTGTCAGGCCCGGGATTTTTCAGTCCATGTGTTATATCCGCAACAACATTTTGGTGATAGAGTTATTAGAGTAGACATCGCTAGTCATTACAGTCACCTGATCTAAGGGCCTTAGATTTTTATCGATTTGGATATTTAACAAATAAGATTCATCAAAATCGGCTTCATAATTTGGAAGAATTGCAACAATCCATGAAGTAAGAAATCAATGATATCAATTAAAACAACTTACAGCAACTATTTGACAATATTAAGAGAGGAGTTGATATTTGGAATATAATGGTAATTTCGAATATGCGTTATAATGAACGATGTGTAGGTGTTTCATTATAACAAGCTTTATAGGACTCCAAACTACATATATATATATGCTGTTCATCGAGAAGTACCGCCCTAGGCGTACATTTCTTTCTCCGATACCTCTGTACCGTATTCACATATATTTTACATAACGTTCGTGATGTGTAGGCGTTTTATTGCGACAAAATTTAAGTAAACGTGTGAATTATTTTACTTTAAACATATTGTGTTCAATTTTAGATATTCATATCGGTTAAAAATGCATTTATGTAAGAAAAATCAATATAAGAGCATATTGCCAACCTGACAAAAATTCAAACTATCATGTACTATCGCTTATTATGATATCCCGACCAACTTAGCAGCTCTACTAATAATTTAACGTTTTATCTTATTTACCATCAAAGTGAATCCACAGAACATACCCAACATTCCACTTTAGCGTTTACGTAACATTTCGTTCACGTAACTTTTCAATATAAATACCCGAGAAACACCTCAATCTAAAGGTTCGGGGTAAATTCCGAATGCGTCGAATAATCAGGTTAGCCATGCTTCAACGCGTCCGTATTCGTATTCGGAAGCTCTTCTACCCTATTGATCTTCGCTTATTGAAAAGCGTCAGGCCGACGTAGCTAAGGTGTCGCGTGCAATCGACCAGACGTAATACTTCGAGCTCTGGCGAGGCGGCGACGTTTCCAACGCTCGATTTGGACCGCAGTATTGATGCCCCATTGACAGCTGAATTATACTATACATCTGGGGATGGCAGGGCGACAGTATTTAAACGCACAAAGGTGACCCGAAAAGAAGAACGGAGATGGAATCGTGGCCCGGCTACGTATCCTGATTGATTCTGTGTCTATCGGACAAAGGAATTAGCTTGAGCTGTATTTGGTTGGATGTTTTGCACACGTTTGTGGAAATTTGTTTTGCGAAAGATGCGAATATCAACGGTTATATTCGGCTTATAATGATGAGTGATATATACAGGGTGAGCACTAAAAATACGTGCATTTGACTAATTTGGCGAATTCTGCGAAGAAATACTTTGCGTGGGTGGAATGAATTTTTGAAGATTGAATGAAATTCTTTTCTTAATTCTACGTCCTTTATACCGACTGCCATTCTCTAATTTTTGTCTTTTTTATTTGATTTTTTAATAGAACCGTCTATTAGTATAGAAAATTGCAATAGACGACAAGTTGCGTTTCGAATTCAGCTGCTTCTGCGTTGGAGGTTCTCACTTTAGTCTTGTAAATATCTAATTTTTTGAATTTTCGAGTTCGGGATCATTTCCTCTTAGAGAGATTTGAAGTATATTGTTCCTAGAAGAAATTCTTTTGTCCAGATTAGAGTATATTTACCATCGAAAATATTATATCTCGGAGAGTCCTACAGCTAAATATAAAGGGAGAATGAAGAAAGAACTTTTTAATTGCATGTTACGGTAGCATATAAATCTTAATCCATCTAAGAAACTGCAGCAAATTGAAGATATTCAACAAGACCAATTGGGAAATTTCTATTCAAAACATGGAAAGGAACGACTAGTACAAATACACAACAATTAAATCCAGTTCAATAAGTTCCATGGATCTACACTACCGCTCAAAAGTGTTTAGGCACCCCTGTTTCCATGGATTATTCATATAGTATTTTGTTTACCAAAAAAACGTTACAATAAAATGAAATACCTATTTAAAATGTAGTTCAGTAAGATAGACACCCATTATATTGCATAAGGTTTACTATCATTTACCTGCACTTGGTGGGATTACGATAAACTGTTTATTGCGGTGCAATTACAATAACAATCCCTCTGAATTTACTGCGTAAATTTAGTCATCTGTTAGATTGTAGGTGATAATGTTTAAATTACCTTCCTAGAAGATTATAGTGAAATCTGTAACCTATGGTCAGTTGCACTGTGGTATGTACTCTATTCACGTCGTGAGCGAAATATCGTGTGACAATTTTTTAAAATGCCTACGTGCCAGAGAAGAGTGTACTGCTGCTACCGTAAAGCACGGTGGAGGTTCTATCATCATTTGAGGCTGTTTTGCTGACACTAGTGTAGGGTACATTGTGAAAATTGACGGTGTATTAAAAAAAGAAGGCTACCGCGAAATTTTGGAGAACCACGCAATACCTTCCGGAATTCGACTTTTCATTCAAAATTTTATCTTCCAGCAAGATAATGACCCAAAACATTCCTCTAAATTATGTAAAGACTATTTACGCCATTTAGAAGAGGAAGGAACTCTCAAAATTATGGAATGGCCTCCCCAGAGCCCCGACTTGAATCCAATCGAGTTACTATGGGAAGAACCAGAGCGAGAAGTACGGAAATCGGCTCCGACATCAGCTACAGACGTGTGGAACAAATTGCAATCGAGTTGGACCTCAATAACACAAGAAACTCCGGTAAAACTTATTGCGAGAATGCCTCGATTGTGTGCTGCAATTATTAAATCAAGAGGAGGTGACATAGATGAAAGCAAAATTTAAATTAAACGTTTTAATTTTCACATTTATTTAATATATTATTTATTTTTAATATTATTAACATTTTTGCTGAGTTTTTATACATTTTTGCTGCCAGTGAGAGTGCCTAAACACTTTTGAGCGGAAGTGTATATTAGTCCTAAAACACCGTAAGACTCTGTATATCGCGTCTGGCATATTCCCCAATTCCCAGATCCTACATTATTTGTCGCGTACAATTTGATATATCGCCAGGTCATTTATTCGTCCAGCAGATGGCGCGATGAATTTGTTACAACGCCACTTTCTAATTGCAATTTTGATGGCAGTCCAGCGTGACGCTCATTTTTTTTCTGGATAGGCCGCGCGACCGGGTTAAACCCACCCTTACCTCGGAATTGACCCCTTACTTTATTACAGCGACGGATTTTACTACTTCAGGCGTCCATTCTAAATCATCTAACATCCGTCTTGGGCGAACTGCTTTTTTGTCAGAGTTCCAGCACCTTGTTTTGGGGATATTGTTCGATGAAGCGCTTTTGAGGGGCAATGTAATATATTAATTTGCCTCTGTGGAGAAGAAATTTGCAACGGAATGCAATGTTGCCGTTTACATTATGTGTTAATATTACAATGTTGAATTAAGTGACATAAGCTTTGAATTGAACAGTGTGACAGTTGTTATACGTTCTAGCGTCTAAGGAAGGTGCGGATTGACAAGATAATAAGAAACAAATGAATATCTAAAGAAAATAAATTTTGTGTTTGTTTTATATGCGTTGGTATATGTCTAATGTGTAATTTTACAATATTTAATACAGTGATATCATAAAATTTCTAGGACGCAGGTGGCATTGACATAGAAAACATATATCTGAACTTAAGCTAGGTATTATAACTTAACGGTTTTGAGAAATGTTTTAACTGTGGCTATTGACTGATATCGATTAATGTATTAGAACTGCTGAAAGGAAGTCTGAACACCCAGTTTGAATAAATTCAAATATGGTTTAAAATACAGTGCAAAAAGCGTATATGATTGAAGACTATTTTCGAACTGGTATGCGAATTTGTGGAATTTGGGTGTACAGTCAGCGTGCATGCGTGGATGAATCTAAGTACCACTTCCCGGAATTATCTGTAATTAGAAATGGAAAAACAATGCACACGCTTGAAACACTTACATAGTGATGAATTATTAGATTTTGTCGAAAATATACCACATGGAAACGAATTTTTAACTAGCGCTAGTGGAAATTAACATGAAGTTTTATCAATTACAAAGCAAAAAGAAATTAGAATGAGTAGTATCAATGAACTGGTTGGTCTATTAGTAAAGACACCCGCCGGTTCAATCATGCAGTCCATTTTACTAGGGCCGCCTTATAAATTTAAGCTTGTCTGCGTTTCCAACGCGATAATTTACAAATACAAGTACAGAATTCATAAATAGGCTTTACAATACCCATCTAAATACGTTCCCTAAATCTCTTTTTAAGAAACTGAGGAAGTGTTTATCATTATACCCATCATGAATCATTCTGTATTCTACAGAAGATGGGGAGAAAGAAGATTGAAGGGCACAGTAATTCGTAGAATATTATTTGGATCGGTTACTATTGAAGAATAGTTATCTATTTATCTAACAACGGTTCCTGGACCATTTTAGATCCGAATGAAGGCCCTTACACATTCATCCATGATAGGGCACCATGGCACATGGCCAAATCCATCTAAAGGTTTTTTGGGAAACGCGCGCTCCGCTAGTGTTACCTTGGTTGGGAAATTCTCCCGACCTCATTTCATCTGAGAGCGTGTGGAGTGTTCTGAAATAACGCGTGCATTCGAGAAGAAAGACTACGTAAGTGCAATTCGTAAGATATATTGAGGATAGAGAATATGCCAAATATAGTAAGAGTAATTATAAAAGCGAAAGGAGGCATTACAAAGTATTAGTTATATAATTGTGACGATGTCCATAAGAGTTCTGATTGTTGTACAATACGTTTTTCATTATATATTGTAACAATATCGCTATTTTAGAAGATGGCGATAATAAATTGGGCAGGTAGTGAATCATAAAAAATTGATTTTTTGAATTATTAAAAATAGTAGCGCTTACAGTCGGAATTACAGTTGCTTTTAAATTGTGAAAGACTTTTTGCAAAGTTCGATACAAAGTATCCATTTCCTAAATTGAAAATTACAAACAGAAGGCCTGATAGAAAATAATAGTCTCCAAAAACAAAATTTAGATTCTTATAGTAGCAGCAAAACAACGTCAGAAAAGTTAATTCTTAAGCTTCAATTGTAAGTAAGAAAATAAAAAAAGAACATCCTTCCGATACACGGCAAAAAGCTAAAATATTCAGCAAATCCCAGCGTATTCCAGCAATCATTTAAAACTGAACAAATCGACAAAACCTTCAATCTTCGAAAAATTTAAGATTCCCGATCCTTTTTGACCAAAACTATACAGAATACTGTACTAAAACTTCTCCGTCCACTACGAGATATAACGTAACAGATGTCCGAAAGTCTTTAACACAATCTGGTGCAGCCGATGAACGATAATAGGGACATTTGTACTGCGAAAGCGATAAAGGTCAAAGCAATATTTTCCCAAGCCCTCTCGATCGTTGATATATTCGATGATTGTGCCGCGTACCACTCGGAAGAGATTTCCTAGGCTTTAGACGTGCGAGTATGGGTATATATCTAATTCGACATGTGTTGCGGTAAATTGTACAACTGTTTAGGTTCGGGGATAATGAAATCGGCGGTCAGTAAACGTGTTTATTGGTTTGTTGACGTAGCTTGATAGGGAAAAACTAAAATTAGATGATTAGGTAGTGGTAGGAACGTTTTGGGTTGATATCTCGATAAGATCTTGTTTGTTGTGGCAAATGCTAAAACGTAAAACGTCTCTAGTGCATATAAATAATTAACTTGCAAATGCTATATGAGATTTTGTGCTGGGTTATTTTGCACCCTTTATAATTACTGGAACTTAGAGAAGTTTCAAAGCAATAATGCAGATTTACACAAATTTTAACAAACTAATCATTCTTAAATAAATATTCAGTTTTGAAGAATATGTTTGGTGCACAAAATCAACAGATAAAGGAGACAGTGCATATTTAAAGACATCAACAGAAATTTCTTAATGGTGGAACTGCAATCTTCGGTTTAAAGAGGCCAAAGCATCATTAATTATAATGTGACATGTGCGTGAGTGACTTGTTTATACCGACAATTTATAGAGCTAGAATATACAAAAAGCTACAAACATCAGAACGCTAGATTCAAGTGTAATGTTTGTGGAAATTATTTTCTTTCAATCCGCGATCACACTGTTTCAGGATGCTGGCTTCAATTGACAGAAGAAGTCATCCTCAGTTAACTGAGGTGGAATCTCTGATGGAAAATATATTGTAGAATGAAACTTCTTTTATGGTCTTTATTATAAAAATTGTTATTATTTAGTTTCATGAATTATGACTGTGTGAAACACATGTCAAAAAATAAATGTGATATCCAAATTGAATGGAATTTAAATAAATTGATTTGTTATTGTCTTCCGAAGAAGTTTGAATTATGTTTGATGTTTCAATTTTTTGTGATATTCAAGTATTGTTTTTTAAAAATGGTCAATTGGAGAAAAACCTATTACTTTCTATTAAAAAGGTTATGGTGTACGTAAGCATATTGGACGTTTGCAATACAAATTGAAAAATTACAATGCGAGGGGAGGTCTAGAAGTTCGTGGAATGGAGAGGATTGAGTGGGGATAGGGGTGCTCGCTAGGTGTCATTCTGATTGGCGACTCATCATTAGTATATAAGTTAAGTTGCAGCCCTATAGCGTCTACCGTTTACGAATAGTTGCCTGCTAAACAAGTCAATCCGGAAGAAAACTAAAACTATGGAGGAAATTGAACACCGTGCTGTGATTAAGTTCCTTACAAAGCAAGGAAGGAACGCTCAAACCATATTGATTAAAATGGAAACCGTTTATGGGGAACAGTGCCCTAGTACATCAATGATTTATAAGTGGCATGGTCTTTTTAAATATGGTCGGGAGTCGATTGAAGACGACCCTCGCTCAGGATGGCCAGTTGAGGCCACCATATCAGACAAAATTTCTACCGCAAGATGCCCGTTTGAAGAAAAAACAATTATCTGCATTAGTTAGAGTATCAGATACCACCATTTTGCGTATCCTACATGACCACCTGGGTATGACAAAAGTCAGTGCAAGATGGGTACCGTGAATGCTCACGCCGCTGCAGAAACAGCAGCGCGTCTGTGCGTCCAAACAATTTTTGGAGCTGTGAGGAGACAAACCTGCACAGATTTTGGAGCGGATTGTTACCGGAGATGAAACATGAGTTCATCACTTTGAGCCTGAGTCCAAACAGGGGTCCATGCAATGGCATAAAAAGGGGACACCACCGCCAAAGAAATTCAAAGTGTCAGAATCGGCTGGATAGTTGATGGCTACTGTTTTTTGGTATTGTGAGGGGATATTATTGATTGATTACGAAGAAAATGGTAGGAGCATAACCGGAGAATATTACGCAGCGATATTAGAGAAATTAAAGGTGGCCATCAAAGAAAAACGTCGAGGAAAATTGACCAAGGGTGTGTTGCCCTTGCCGGTTCACAAGGGCAAAGTTGCAATGGCGGCCCTGCACAAGCATGGCTTTCAATCAATAGTCCACCCACCCTACAGTCCAGATCTGGCACCTAGTGATTTTTATTTGTTCCCCAATTTAAAAAAAGACTTACATGGAAGAAAGTTTTCCGACGACAATGAGGTAAAGCAGGAAATTTTGGCCCATTTTGAGGCGAAAGATAAAAAATATTTGTATGATGGTTTAAAAAAAATAATTCATAGATCTAATAAATGTATATTGAAAAGGAAAAATAGATTTATTGTTTTATTTTATTTAAAACCCATCCATTCCACGAATAAAAATGGAAGTTTATGTCTCTAATGCATTGGCAATTATCTTTTTAAATTTACTCATAGGGAAAATGTATGTATAATGATAAAAAAGAAACCGGTATATTATTCTTTTTGTAAAAAATTGCGTATTACAAGGTTAATTGCTGAATATCATAAAGAATTGATTTTTCTTCATTATTAATAACACTAGCACTTACACAATTACAACACTTCCTTATAAATTGTGAAAGATTTTTGCAAAGTCCGATACAGAATACCTATTTTCTGAATTAAAGATTATTTGAAGTAATTTACGTTTAACATTATTAACATCTGTTGGACTCATTTTAACTACGATTAACTAATTAAATAGACTAAAACAACTATTCTATTGTAGACAGAATACCCGTATAGAAGATGATATCTTAATTATTGTTTATTTAAAGTTAGACTCAAAATATAAAATTTAGACTCATACAGTAGTAGCAAAAGACGACAGAAAAATTAAGGAATGAAAAATATTATTGTCTTCCGAGGAAGTTTGATATTTCAACTTTTTGTGATGTTGAAGTATTGATTTCTTTTTTTAGATTGGAGAAAAAATTGAATGCCCTTTCTGTTCTATACAAAAAGATTATGGTCAACTTAATCATATACAATACAAATCGAGAAATTACAAAAATAACAGATGACCCCCTTGCGAATAATAACGATAACAAAAACGGAAGGGCAACCATTAATATAACCTAACAAATAATAATGACAATTTCTTCACTAAAAATTCTTACACTTCAAGCACAATAGATAAGAATCCCCCGCTGCACGATAATAGCGTCTCCTTTTCTAGAACATCGGACACTAGTTGACATGCAACTAGTTACCTCTAAAAGATTTATCTTCACGCCGCATACAAAAGCATCGTCACAATGACCTGTCCAGCTACACATCCGAAAAAGAAGGACCATCATTCGGCCGATAATTTCGCTTATTGTCGAGAAATATCTCCGATGCCTAGCGGACGCATCATAATGGTACAACTACCAGATAACAATCGTCGAAAGTATCTCTTTCAAAGCGACCCTTCGCACGGAACATAGGTGCGAAAATCTGCCTACGGGAACGAGTAAACCCGCATCGATCGATTTCGTTAGGAAAACGTTATATTTCCGAAAAAAAGAACCGTCACGGTTCGAATATGGTCTCATACGAAGATGTACAAAAACTGGAAGTAAACGCAGCGAACGCCAAAGGTCGAAGAATACACGGGGACAGTTTATATTTGTTATTATAATATAATTGAGAGCACAAAACATGTCAGATACGTGTCAGGATATGTGGACAGGCTAGTTTGCCGTCTTGTAGCGTCCCCTTTCCCTCGAATTTTTCACATCTCTTTGGACTGGGTAATATAACTTGTTTAACGTTGTATTAACAAGTTTCTCGAGATGAATTATTTTTTATATTCTAGATATTAAATTCAATATTTATAATATATACAGTGCATAATAGGTGCCTTGATTGTTAAATTAAATGCTGCAAAAGCTATGAAAACGAATACTTGTTTCTCTGGGGGTAATTGGGATCTCAGATCAAATATCTTCAATTTACATCAAAGTAATGTTTAAGTAGCATTGGATGCTTATGTTACAAACGTTAGATTTACATATTAGATGTATGTATACACTTATATATATTATACAGCGTTATGTATTAGTATTACTAAATTCAATTATTATTCGTTGTATATACCATCATATATCTTTCTTCCGATAATTTAATACTTTGCGTATTTTCTCATTTATTCTATTATTTGTTCCGCTGCATATTTACAGCGTATTTACTTAAATTTTGATTGTTAAACCTTAAAAAAATTAGTGTTAGTAGCATGCATTCTGTTTATTTGAACATAACACTTGCAAGAACGGAAATTATGAAAATTAATATTAACACTTACGTTTCAACTTGAGTGAATAGAGTGCTTTACAACTTTAACACTGCAGCAGTAATACTAATAATGGAACTAAATGTATATAAAGGACATATATACATGGTGTCAAATAGCGTTAAAGTACTCTAGACAAAGTAGTGTTAGTAAACATGGATTTCCTAATATTGTTCATTAATGTAATTATAATATACAGGCTGTCCGACTTCTATTTTTCCACGTGCTTATTATATTATATATTACACATAAGATATTTCATTAGATAACACCCCCCATGTGGATAATCTTTCACCCCTCTCCTCCAATTCACGTTTTCAAAATGTAATCCCCCCTCCCGCCTAATAGACCTGCCAGATCATTAGCGACAGAAAAGGATTGTAATACACATGTGTGTGTGCGTATGTAAAATTCTGCTTTTGTATTGATCTGAAAGCTAAATAAACCCAACTCTGATCTGATGAACTACCGTTCGTTTTCTTAAAAATGCGCCACCTAGGTTTGGGAACAAGAAATTCAAATGGAAAAATAAAACTTATTACGGTAGTATTAGTAAGGCTCGTGTTAGAGTCCACTGTAACTTCTAACAAGTTAAGAGTTTGTTTATTATCCTTAAGTCTTCTGTTTCCTACAAAGTCTTTTGTTAAGTCCTAACAAGAAAACCATTTTCAATGGCAAATACTTAGTTTTACTTATTATTCCGGATACGGAATT
The DNA here is from genome assembly GCA_023509865.1 of Trypoxylus dichotomus. Classification (NCBI taxonomy): domain Eukaryota; kingdom Metazoa; phylum Arthropoda; class Insecta; order Coleoptera; family Scarabaeidae; genus Trypoxylus; species Trypoxylus dichotomus. The sequence continues at coordinate 2,526,180 of CM042080.1, forward strand.
ATAAGAAAATTTGCAAGGCCAAACAGGGGAACAATAATTTCGTCGTGAATGTTTAATGACGTGCAACAGAACTTTTCTACTATACTAAGATTACATTGTTTGTGTTGATGGATACTATAAATGAATAAAGTATAATAACACATGGGCTGAAAAGTTCCGGGCCTAACACATAGATGACGCTAGTTTTATTGAAGTCACCTTTCTCTCAGTTAGTACTAACCTTCAAAAGACAGCTGTTAAAATTTCATGATATTCTATTCATTAGTTTGTGAGTTATTGTGCTAAGAGTCACGCTGCTTTTGTTATTTTCAAAACAATGGATCAAAAACAATTTCGTGTTTTAATTTTACACTGCTTCTTGATGCGAAAAAAATACCGTTCAAGCGAAGCAATGGCTTGAAAAGTGTTATGGGGACTCCGCTCCATCAGAAACAACAATCAAACGTTGGTTTGCTGACTTCAAACGTGGTCGTAGAGACACCGATGATGCAGAACGCAGTGGACGTCCAAATGAGGGGGTAACACCAGAAAACATCAAAAACTCCACAAAATCGTTTTGAATGATCGAAAAGTGAAGTTGCGTGAGTTAGCTGACATCGTAAAGTTATCAAAAGAACGTATTGGCTTTATATTGCATGAGCATTTGACTATGAGAAAGCTCTGTTCAAAGTGGGTGCCGCGTTTGTTCACTGTTGACCAAAAACAAGAATATGTTGATGATTCTGAGCAGTGTTTGGCCATGTTTAAACGTAACAAACCAGTTTAAACATGGCGTCGATATGTGACAATGGATGAAACATGGATCCATCACTTCACTCCGGAATCAAAACGATCGTCATCTGACTAGACAGCAACTGGTGAACCTCGTTCAAAGCGCCCGAAAGCACAACAATCGGCTGGAAAGGTTATGACCTCGGTATTTTGGGATGTGCAAGGTGTAATATTCATCGACTATCTTGAGAAAGGAAATACCATCAACAGTGAATATTATATAGCGTTATTGGAGCGTTTGAAGGCCGAAATTGCAAAGAAACGACCGCATATGGCAAAGAAAAAAATGTTGTTTCATCAAGACAACGCACCGTGTCACAAGTCAATCAAAACAATGGCAAAACTACATGAATTGAACTTCGAATTGCTCCCACATCCACCGTATTCGCCAGATTTGGCTCCCAGCGACTACTGGCTGTTCGCAGACCTCAAAAAAATGCTCGCCGGTAAGAAATTTCGCACGAATGAAGAGGTTATTGCTGAAACTGAGGCCTATTTTGAGGCAAAAGATAAATCGTTCTACGAAAGTGGCATGGAAATGTTAGAGCGGCGCTGGAATGATTGCGTTGCTCTTGATGGAGATTACGTTGATGAATAAAGCTAATTTTGAACCAAAAAAACCGTGTTTTCTTTGTTAAGTCCGGGACTTTTCAGCCCATGTGTTATTAAAGCATTTTCTGTGATATCCCACATTATTACAGACGCGAACGACCTCATACATAAGTTTAAAGGATCTAAAACTACCAACACTGATATGTATTTATATAAGTAACTAGGTTAAGACAATTTTACCAAAATTGTACGCCGTTTTCAATTCGCACACAATACCCTCGGGCCAATTTCACACTCTGCCGCATTCTAGAGGATTATCCACCCCTAAAACTTGTCATTACACTAACGCAAACACCGTCAACCTCACCCTTGGCATTCGATTGAATTGAAAGAAGATATCTCAATAAAAATCGATTTCCTTTTTCACCATAAATGTGTGCAAGATGGCACCTCTCTAAGTGGTCTTATTATTTCTTGTTGAAAAACTCTAATAGAAAGAATCGCAGAAATATTGCCAATATCTTCGGATAAAGATACTTGAGCTTGTGTATTGTATCATTTATATCGAACAGAATCTTGAAATGTTTGAACATGAATTTCCAGGTGTACGAAAAAATACGTTTACATATGATTGACACGTCCATGATATCGACTGCCGTAAAAAAGGGGTTGCTTTTACCGAAAAAAAGTTCATTTTTTAACGTTGCGTATCCACGATCTCGACCCAGATCGGCCGCAGGAAAGAATGAGAACGGTTAGAATTGGTCTCTAGAAACTTTTTATTTCGATAGATGCAGCTTGTGGGAATAAACATTCGTCCCCTTCCCTATTTAGGTAATATCTACGCATATCTCCTCTAGCGAATCGTATGCAAATTATTGGTGTCCGCATATCAACCTAATAATCGATCGTATTCACAATCTATCGAGTGATTGACATGTGTCGTGTAGTCCTGGTTGGATTATGTGTTTAAAAACTGACGTTTGGACGACTCGGGGTGGATGACTAAGTCAATTAGGATTGCTTGATATTTTATTTGATCATTGCAATTACTTTGTTCTTCCCAATGTTAAATTTCATTAATTAGTTATTCGTGAAATGTTTAAGTAATTAAAAAATATCTTCGTATTTTTAAATGTTTAAAAATTTCACAGCCCCAATAGAATTTCACAACTTCACAGCTTGGCGTTCAAGAAAATAAATTTTGAAAATGAATTTTTAAATAAATTTTGAATGAGTAAAAGAATGACCAGTTTGTATGTGGACCAATATAGTTTGCTTGTTTGAGGCTATAAGTTTTATTAATACAGTTAGGTAGCAAAGGCCTGGAACTTGTATCATGGCAATCAGCATTACGGGTATACCAAATTTTGGTGAATTTTTCCTAACTAGGGCGTGAACTTCGAAAACGAGATCTAATTAGGCACCACAAAATTGCTTAATTAGATTACAGAATTTACTTTCCTTCTTTAAAACTAGAATGATCTTAGTTGTCTTCCAAATATGCGGAAACGTAGAAGTTCTTAGAAATAAATTAAATTAATGAATTAGCTTGTAAGCAAAGGTACTAGCGTGACTTTTCACTCATCAAATTCGGGATAAAATCTTTCCCCGAAGTCATGTCCTTCTGCAATCCCAAGAGGTTAGCGATAACTTCTTTCTCTTCGATGGGAAGAATGTTAGACGAAGGGTTATGGGCAAAGAAGTAAACATACTGGAGAACTCTCTAGCAAACGCGTTTATAATTATTGGTTGTGTAAGTTCTTCTAAATAGTCAAGTTAACCTAATAATATTGTAGACTCAATAATTATCAATATATGTTTAACATAAAACGAAGTATTAAATGTACCAAAGAAATGCTGAAAGATTTTCAGTTTTAATGATTATTGTGATAAATGGGATGTAATTTAAAATGTTTGGATGGTTATTTAGTTAGTATTTTCGATGCAGAACCAGTTGAAGTTGGAAGGGATATACACTACCGCTCAAAAGTGTTTAGGCACTCTCACTGACAGCAAAAATGTATAAAAACTCAGCAAATATGTTAATAATACATATTTTTTATGTATAGATACATGTACATGAATAAAAATTGGATTCAAGTCGGGGCTCTGAGGAGGCCATTCCATAATTTTGAGAGATCCTTCCTCTTCTAAATGTTTTGGGTCATTATCTTGCTGGAAGATAAAATTTTGACCCAAAAGTCGAATTCCGGAAGGTATTGCGTGGTTCCCCAAAATTTCGCGGTAGCCTTCTTTTTTTAATATACCGTCAACTTTCACAATGTCCCCTACACTAGTGGCAGCAAAACAGCCCCAAATGATGATAGAACCTCCACCATGCTTCACGGTAGCAGCAATATACTCTTCTCTGGCACGTTCACCCACAGATCTTCTTAGGAATATGCGTCTTCGGGTTCCGAACAGATCAAATTTGAACTCATCCGTCCATAGGACGTTGTTCCACTCTTCTATGGTCCAGTGTTGGTGTTCACGAGCTCATTTAAGTCGCTTTTGCTTGTTTTGTTTGCGTAGTAATGGCTTTTTCATCGCAATACGTCCATGGAGCCCGGCTTTCTGTAGGCGACGTTTGACTGTAGAAACACTGACTAGTTTTTGACGACCAACATATAATTCTGCGGTGATTTCCGGGGCTGTTTTGCGTCAATTTAACTTGCTGGTAACCACTATTCTGCGATCATCTGCAGTTGTTGTCGCTTTTAGCCTTCCACTCTGTCTTTTATTAAGAAAACTGCCAGTTTCCTGATATTTTTTACGTTATAGTCAACCGTAGCATGGTGTATTTTCATTTTTTTTTCAATTTGTCGATTACTTATGCCACTTTTATGGTAAGCTATTATAGGCGCACGCGTTTCCGTATTAATTTCTCTTCGCGAAGACATTTTAAAAAATTGTCACACGATATTTCGCTCACGACGTGAATAGAGTAAATACCACACTGCAACTGACCGTAGGTTACAGATTTCACTATAATCTTCTAGGAAGGTAATTTAAACATTATTACCTACAATCTAACAGATGACTAAATTTACCCAGTAAATTCAGAGGGATTGTTGTTGTAATTGCACCGCAATAAACAGTTTATGGTAATCCGACCAAGTGCAGGTAAATGATAGTAAACCTTATGCGATATAATGGGTGTTTATCTTACTGAACTACATTTTAAATACGTATTTCATTTTATTATAATGTTTTTTTGGTAAACATAATACTATATGAATAATCCATGAAAACAAGGGTGCCTAAACACTTTTGAGCGGTAGTGTATACTTAGAAAGAATTGTAGTCATTTTGGAAAACTAAGTTGTTCCATATTCAACCTTTTTCAGTTTAATGTAGGTTGTTTTCCAAAACGAAATATATTTTATTTTGAATATGGTTTCCACTGTGGACTTATCTTAAAACCCACTGGACTTGACCCTAAACCAGAGCATTCAAAATGAATGACATGATTTTTAAGCAATCACGGAGTTATTTCAGACCAACCTCACATTCAAAACAATGGAGAAGTTATACCTCGAAATGTGACATGATTCCATATTTATACACACAATTTTGTAATATTTCCCAGTTAAAACGTTCAAATAAATTTAAAATAACACTTACCTCCCAAGCAAACCTCGGATCCTGCGGCAAACCAGCCCATTTCCCTTGGAAAGGTCCGTACTTAGCGCCCCTAGCCAGGTTGCACTTGGCGAAGACACCATATTCCCTGACCTCCAACTCCGGCGGCAAACATCCTTTCTCCAAGACGCTCTCCCTAGCCTTCCCGAAGCTCAGATCTTCAGTAATCTTGATTCCGTTTAGCTGATCGCCGATCCTCTTCTCGGCCATGTATTTGAAATGATCGTAGGCGTCGATCTGCTCCTGTTTCAGGAACTTATCGCTGGCGTACAGCTGCTCCACCGGTTTGAGGGTAAGTTTGAGATTCTCCCTGGCGATTTCGCTACCGGCTTTCACGTCGTTGTTGTTCGAGAACTCGTTGAAATCGTTCGGTAACGGTATCATCTTGTGCTCCATGGAAATATCGCTTTCGCGGCCTTCTAGATTGGAGGTGGTTAGTTCGAGTTCATCTTCGCTACCCTCTGCAACCGAGAAACGAGAAAGACACTGAATTTGGCGGTTCGTTTCATGGAAAAAGCATTTCATTCGGATTTAAAATGGGGAATAACCGTTTATATGGGCGAGTAGCTGAACTGTAACTGGATGTGATCTGGCGCTTTTTTGCCAGCGAAGAAAATCAAAAACGGATATCCTAGAAAAGGATCGGTACGCGCTACTACGCTACCGTTTTTATCGCGTTTACCATTGGTTAATTTGCCGTAGGAAAAAAAATGAGTAGAAACCGCAAGCTTATCATTTTTTGAACGTTAATTAACTGCTTAGATTATCTTTCGCTTCTCTCCGCGCCAAGTGTATCTTCCTGTTGCGCGGTGTAGACCTATTACTTATTTTTGTTGGATTCGTCGAATATCTCGGCCGCGTATTAGATATCAATGGAAATTTTTGCGTACGCTTGTTTACTTCAGCGAGATGAAATGAGAAAATAACCTTAGACCAGCGTTATTTTATGTAGGTTTTTCTCTTTCTAATTGACGTAAATCGCTTAGTGGTTTGAGGGATTGTTTTACGGCGATCTATTCTGTGGCAGATATCGACGCATGGGAATGTTTTACAACATCGTTGCACGTATTATTGTTGGTTTATATAAGTTTTCTAATTTAACATACTTTAATTTTATGTTATTTATATTTGCATGTGTACATTATTTAACATTGCCTTGTAATTGGATATTTGTATCTGTTGGGCATTAAATATTATTATTATTATTATTATTATTATTATTATTATTATTATTATTATTATTATTATTATTATTATTAAATTAAGTTATTCCAGATTCGCGCCGAATGGGAACTATTTTTCCCTTTAAAAAAATATAGTTTTTTCTTCACGTATGAACTATATGGGAGTGTATAAAACAAGTCACACAAGTTTCTTTTAACAATAAAGCCCGGAAATTTATTCCGAAAACAAATACAATATGTTAGACGTGCAATACTGCGAACATAATTAAATGCAGACTGTTTCCACTACAGATTTGTTCACATTAAAGGAAGTGGACTAATCTTATACTTAAAATACATAATAATAGGTATTGTTGCATCAATAATGGTTTAATCTTTTATAATAGCACATTTTTTTTAATTTGGAAAAGATAAAAATATATTCTAAAAATATTGTGTGATTTTTACTTTTTGTGTTTCTCAACTTTTTGTATTTCTGTAATTTCCTTTAAAATTTTGACTATATTTTTTTGATTAAATTCATATTCTTCAACCCATTGAATTGATGTGTTCATAGCATTTACTGCATTCCCTAGATCAATTCTATTTTGTGATTTTTCTTCAATTTCCTCATCTTTAGTTTCATCTTCTTCTGTTTCTTCGTCAAAATTGTCTAATTGTGTGTCCACGCCTATAGCAATGAAAATTGTGTAAATGCATAAACATTACGTGTTTAAAATATAGAGCTTCTGACAGACCATCTTTCCATTTTGGCTCCAATACACTAAGTGGCAAATCATCCACGTCTTCTTAATTATTTAAATCTAGAATTTTTCCCCAGCATTTAGCAATCATTATTGGATATAATCGGTTCCATGCATACATCGAATTTGTAACAAGAAGGCTACTTCTATAATAAAAATTTATAAGTGTAATCACATTCTAATCCATTAGCTGGATAAGAAGTATCACATTTGGTAAAAGGTACATTGCTGTAATTTGCCCATATTCGCGCTTTAATTCTTCTATTGGGGGATGTGATCGAACATTATCCAAAATAAAAAGAAGTTGTCCGCTTAATTTCTGAAAACATGTAACTTTACCCCATAATTTCTCAATCATTTTGGGAGATGTGATTTGGTAAATTAACTTGCCTGAAGAACGAAAGAATTATGGAACCAATTCTTAAAAATTGACTCCGTCACCCAAGTTGATTTGGAGTAGTCATAATCGACAGGAAAAGAAAATTTTTGAAAGCTTTAGGATTTTTCGCCTTACCAATGGTTGTTGTTTCTCAAGGGTTCTACCTGAAGCTATCTTCTCTTGAGATAAAACAAAGATTTTCCCAGGTAGAAACTTCAACACAGAGCTGATTCATCAGCATTGTATAAATGATTAGGTGTAATTACCAATTGCTTTATTTAAGTTTCTAATTGGACCTCAAATGGATCAATTAGCTCTAGCTGCGAGCATAATTTTTCACTAACAATTTTTATATATCGAATTCGGAATGCTTTTTTAAATCTTTGCAACCAGCCATCACCAGCAGCAAATTCTTCAACAGAGTTTTCTTTCATTCAATGCTTTTGCCTTGATCATAACACCAGTGATCGTAATGTTTGTATATACAGTGAAATCTCCCTTGAACGGACATCAACGGGACCAACTGAAGATGTCCGTTCAGGAGGGGTGTCCGCATAAAAGAAATATGTAGTAGATACAACAGAAATCGTGTTTTAACGAAAAATGAATATATTAAAGAAACTGAGACATTTAAATCGTATATGCATATAAATGTTTTTAAAATAAATAAGAAACTTTAAACTTAAGATATATACATACAAAGTATAATATATGTCGATAGATACATAGATGTAGTATGCAATACAAAAGAATGACATGAATAGTCACTTTAAGGAAGCAAAAATAGCTTTACCATAATTCGGGATAGCTTCTGTTGACACTGGAACCTCATCGACATCAGAATCTTCCGAAAGTTCTTGTATTTCAACTTGATTTGCAATTTCTTGTTCTGAATCTGGATCTTCAACATACAAATCTTCATCTACGTTCAAAAAATCATTAAGGTTTTCATTATCCATCAATTTCGATAAATTCTTATTTTTGAGGATATCTGAAAGTACACTAAGAGGCAAATCATCTTCTAGGTGAGATGTATCAGCCTCAGTTAACTGGTCTCCACTTTGCATATTTACATGATTAAATCCTGCTTTGCGGAAGCAATTTTGAACTGTCTCTTTGGTTGCTTGGTCCCAAGCGGCTTTTGCCAAATAAACTACATCCAGTGGTGTAATTTTCTTTATTAACTCAAAAGCTGTACCAGCAGTTTCAATATTTACTAGCAGATGTTTGAGTATTAGACTTCGGTAATAAGTTTTAAAATTCTTTATAGTCCCCTGGCCTAGTGGTTGACAAGCTGATGTACAATTAGGGGGTAAAAACATTTTTTTCATATTATTTAAGCGAACGTCTTTCGGATGAGATCTCGCATTGTCTAAAAATAACAAAATGTTTCTTTTTTCTTTAGCCATTTTCCAATCTAGGTCTTGCTACCACTCTGTCGTTTCTTTTTATTTTATTGTTTGTCCGGTTAAGAGAACATTTTCTCGTGTCCGCGTCCGTTCAAGAGAATGTCCGTCCAAGAAAGAGTTAATACAATGGAAATTATATGAGAGCCGGTCGGGACCATGAGAAACTGTCCGTTTAAGGGAGGTGTCCTTGTAAGAGAGGTGTCCGCAAAGGGGAATTTCACTGTATTTGATTCAAGAACCATTTCTACATTCTTTTCTCCATTTCAGGATGATTAAATCTCTTTAAAGTTCTTTCTTTGTTCTGGTTCCACATAAGTAGAAGCCGTCGCATGGTATATTAGTTTTTTTTACTTTTTATTTTACAAATCATGAATTTAGCAACACCATATTTTATATTATGTTATGAAAATCAAATGCTTCGAAGATAGGTCCAGGTCAAAATAAGAACAAATATAATTCTCAACAATTAACAAAACAATTATAAAAATAAATAATCAGCAAGGAGTAATAATTTAAAGGAAATTGACACCGTCAGTATCCGCACATGTTCGGACTCGTTTACTAACTGAAATTCGAAAAGGCGACGCCTGACCAAGCGGACTGAAATCATTCAAACAAACGTTAATTGACGAAAGCAAGCGTGAATATTTGGTATTAATATAAATCGTTATTAAATTAATTTGAACCCCCCGTATCCTTACACTAACTAATAAGAAATCACAACTTTCAGCCAAACTGAAACTTCGCTGCTATTAATAGCGTTTCTGACCGCAATTTCCTGTATAATTTAAAGTTACAATAAATTAGTGATACGATACAGATTATTCAATGACAGATAAGCTATCAGTTGACTGCTACAGACGCAATAGTTCGTATGCTTCTCTCGCTTATGCCAAAACGAGATGCAGTTCATAGTTTTTCTGAACGTCTGAAATGTAAAACTAATATTTCAAAATCTAAATTTGTTCGGCGAATATTATCAGAATCCCTCGCGTAATACGAAAGTTTACGTTCTCGTAAATACTAGAATAAAATGCAATCCTATAAAGGAGAAAATAGCACACACGATATGTAGCATCTTAATAATAACAATAATGATAATAATACAGAATTTTATTTGTCACCGGTATAAATACCTAAGCACTCAAAATACAACAAACAAGCTGAAAAAGAATGCATCCTAAGATGCAGAGTTAGAAAAGGATGTCAAAAAGAAAGAAAGAAAAGAAATACAGTGAAATCTCCCTTGAACGGACACTAACGGGACCAACTGAAGATGTCTGTTCAGGAGAGGTGTCCGCATAAAAGAAATATGTGGTAGATACAACAAAAATCGTGTTTTAATGAAAATTGAATATATTAAAGAAACTGGGACATTTAAATCGTATATGTATATAAATGTTTTTAAAATAAATAAGAAACTTTAAACTTAAGAAAAAAAGTTTATTTCCTCTACATATATACATACAAAGTATAATATATGTACAAAGATACATGGATGTAGTATGTAATACAAAACAATGAAATAAATAGTCACTTTAAGGACGCAAAAATTCATATATTGTTGTTTGTCTTCTCTTTTTCTTTAAAATGGCGTCTTGAAATCGTATTTAATAAGTAATGGCTATTTTACATCATATTAAAGACAACGCAACAATAGTCTCCTACATCACTAAGTTGATCTATAAACTCACAAACTTTCCTTAAATTACGTTAAATACATAACGAATTCATTCATCGTAGTCAAAGAGCAATTTAATACAACGCTCAGCGTAGAATCAAACTAATTTTGAAACCGAACCGTACACCAGATCCACAACGGTACCAATTTCGTATCGTAATCTACGCACGGTGACACACACGAACGTGTACACCGCTAATAGAGATATCGCAGCTTGTGTTAGGGTGCTAAAATACGTTTGAAAAACTGCCGAAACATGATAACCACGACATCGTTCGGGATTTCTGCCTCCTCCGGCCGTGAATCGGGACATAATCCTAGTCAAACAAGGCGGCACAAACGTTACCTTTTTTGCGATATCGACACCGCAACAGACACCGTCATCGCACACCCTCCGCAGCGCCATCTAAAGCGTTTGCTCTTTCGGTTTGGCGTTGGATTTATACGATCGGCGTGTTTGTCCCGTACATTTGTAGGTATACGTCGAGTTTCGGACGAATAATGCGAGTTGTTTTTCGACACAAATATTTGACGCGGGCAAATATCGGGCGGGTGGATCGTTTCGAAAGTTTCGAAGGTCTAGGGATGAGAGAAAAAATGTAACGTTGTATACACATATGTCTGTGTGTGTACGTAGCGCCATCGAAGCTCTTTGTCTTGTTAGAATATCTTGACCCTCTATAATCTATATCTTATGTAGGATGATCTGAGATGGATAATGATATTTTTTTGTTCTTTTCTTTTTAAATAAGCAATCATGTTGTCGAAGCTGTTTGTAAAGTTTTCGATAGTAACGTCGATCTGACTGCTGTTAGTGTTCAGCCTAACGTACCCTTTATGCCCATCTAAGATATGTCAAAATACGTATGCAACTGTAGATTTTGATGAGAAGATTGTGGGAAAATTATCCATCATGGCGAAATACTTAATGTTCTAAAACTAGAGAAGGATTTAGCAACAGTCATTATACTTTTCACATGTTTTCAAATCTTTAGAAAGGAATACCGTCTACACTAATCCTCTTATGCCAATTTTGGTTTTAGAATCGTATTCTGTATGATTGGAGATAGCATTCAGTGAGCCTTGAACCAAATCCAAGATGGGCGGCAGTTAGACAAAGTTTCAAAAGGTTGTATTCATGCAGGACAACGTTCAGGTTTTCTCCGAGCGTCACTGAAGCCTTCTTTGCCGAGACTAGTCATAAATTACAGAATAAATAACCAATTTGCAGCACCATTTACAAGAAAGCATGCACAGATGAATAGCTAACAGTCCAAATTAAAGACAATTCTGATATAAAAATATATTGCAATCACCTCATGAAATTTGAGTTATTCTTTTATAAATTCCTCGTACGTCTATCTCTCTAAATATTGGGTTAGGAGTATGTCGACATACGATTTGCTTCATATTTAAACCAGATATTTCAATAGGATTAGAAATACAATAATAAGCAAATAGCTGTACAACTGCATGTCTGACAATAATTGCAATATTCTCAATGCAGTACTGAAAAGTACGAAAGAGTTTTCATTTGTGAAACAATTGGTATTTTGCGCAATTTTTCTCCAACATGTAATTCCTTTTCTTCCAGAAATCTCAATGTTTCTAATTCTGCGTTAAATTTGCTATTTTATAACCTGGCATGAATGGTAACTGGTTTTGTCTTCTACGATTCTTGCTGGAGATCAACATGCATGTAATATATTTGGTATTATTAGAATCATTAAGAGATTTGGTGTGTATTTAGCTTTCCGTTTAAAAAAATGAATATGTTAATGAAATCTTTATACAAGTTTTTTAATAGCCTCTTAAATCTACGGTGGGTAACCAGGATAATTCAAAGTCGTTTTGGCACTATTATTATTACTCTAATTTAATAATAAAAGAATACAGACGAAATGGGAATTTGACACATCATTCAAAACACTGTTTAAATTCCATTATATTTCGTGTAATTCGAATTTCTTATAAGCAACGTACAGTTTCACCTTTAAAAACAGATACAACTCGAACAATACAAAATCGAACCATCCTTAAATCTTCAACAAATCTCGACCCCGTGCTCTCGCAAATCGCAATAAATTACGGGTACCCATTGAACGAACATGCTCGTGATATATTCAAGCTTCTTCCTTCGTGAAAGATATCTATAACGCGCATGAAGCGGGCATGAAAGAAATTCTCAAAACAGACAACGCGCGACTTACAATAACTGCGTCCGAACGTCGCTACGAATGACACTTGCTTAAATCGCGGTGACCGGAGTCAAGCACGTACGGACATGGTTCTTCGGACCGCGAATCATTTCTCGGATCTCTCGGAAATATCTCTTGAATGGATTGAATCGATGGTCTGAAAGAAAGAGGCGTCCGCGCCAAAGAGAAACAATAGTGCTGCGTGACAATCGGTGACGTCGTCGCTAAGAGTTACGAGCAAAGTCTGGGATTTTATATGGACAATGCTAGGAGCTTTATTTTTCTATTCCTAAGGTGTGATTTGTTTTATAGTGTACTGCCGTGGTATAGCGAGAATTTTTGAATTGGCTTAGAAGAGTAATCTAGGAATCTATAATTTGTACGATTTACAATAATGTAAAGTAATTCACTTACTACTAATTCTGGCTGTGGAAGTATAGTTATTCATTTCATGTAATGCTGCTGTACTTTACAATAATAATGAATTTTCTTGAATAAGTCGTGTTATCCAAAAACTGAAGAACCTCAACGTTCACGTGATGAAGCAGTTGCTTAACATTGCTTGCAAATTTAGCAATAGTTTAATCTGGAAGTAAGCAATTCGGACGACTCCAGTATTACAGGTACATGTACCAAAACAGTCTCGCTGAAGATTCCAGCAGTAATCGGGCGTCGTATGTATTAGAGCAGACTTTCGTTTTCTCTAATGACGTCTCTATAATCATCGTGATTCTGTGGACTTGGTCTATAGTGGAGTGACTTTCTTTGAAGCCAAGGTGATCAGGGAAGATTTCTTCTAGATATTCTGCAAAATCTAGAAGCGGCTTGGATCTTGTGGCTCCAATAGACCACCCCTGTTTGATTAGTGGAGTATGAGGAATAGGCCTGCAATCTAATTCTACTGTCATTGTTTAATTCGCCTAGACAGTCGATACATTCAATTCCCCTGTATAATTACGGGATAATTCAATGCAGTTTTATCCACGGAAGCTCGGCTCCCGTGATACTTTCGTCTCAGTTTTTCTTTTTCATGGATCATGTTCGGGTAATTGTTTGCTATAAATTTTATCTCCAGAATATTTTCCCACACCGCTTGCTAAATATTAATAAACCAGTGTCGCATTATTCTTCAGTCTTAATTGGAGATAAGAGCTCTATAGTACTTTCAAACATAAGTTTGAAGCTTTGTCAATGGAATTTTATCCACAGCAACTCAAGTTTGGTAACATTTTCATCTCAGTTTTCCTTTTTCAAGGATCAGTTCCCTAATCTTCCCCGGATTCCCCATGCTGCGTGCTGAATGTTAAAAAGTCAATGTCGCATTGTTCATCAGTCCCAATCGAAACCAAGAGATCTATAGAATTTTCAAGCAAATCTGCTAATTTATTGACAAATCTTCAGAGTAAGTTCTTTCTGAATCGCATTGTTGCTTATGGTGCATCTCCGAAAGAGACTTCCACGTGCAAATTTGTTCGTATTTTAAGCAGTTGCATGCTCCTAAAAGTTCTTGACCCCAACTGAGGGCACTTAGTGTTAAAATCACTTCCCACAATAAATCTGAGTCCTCATTCGCCCAAGAAACTATGGTATAATACGAAACCCTTTCTTTTCTAATGCTATCTTACCTTCTGAAATGGAAGAGGTTAGTATGGTGCTGCTATACTGTTGCGAATTTGAAAACAAAATGGTTTTGAATACAAAACTATTGACAAACTAAAAACGATTATAGGGCCTCAAAGCAAGTAGCTATCTACGATTGCCAATGATATGCCCGAGATGTATGCATTATTTTACCACTATTTTTAAGCTTTTTATTTTGTACAATATTTTCAGATGTTCTGATGAATTTCAAGTAGAAGTCCATTGTCTTAAAAGCGTTCCAAAAACAATTCATTATTAAAGTGTTTTTCCAAATACATTACATCAAAATTTTTGTTAAATACGGTCCTGGTTGAGCATTGATAGCTTCAAATACACTAGGGTGACAGAATAAAACAGACACCTACTAATTAAAAAAAAGATTCTATTCTCGTTATATATACAAAATATTTTAAAATTTTTAAATTAGACTAATATTTTGTCGATCCACCTTTACTTGCGTGAAGTGCTGCGAGTCGTCGTGGCATAGAATCTATTAAATGATTAATGGTGTCTTCTGGATTATTTAACCACTCTTCTGTAACAGCTGCCACGAGTTCTTCCTTATTGCTGGGTGTTCGGGGTCGTTTCGCCATATTTGTCTGGATTATGTGCCAAACATTCTCTATCGGATTCATGTCTGGTGATTGGCCTGGCCATGGTAAAATCCGAATCTCCTTTCCATGTGGTTGTTGTTCTTGCTTTGTGGTAGGGTGCTCCATCCTCCATAAAAGTGGCGTCTTCTTTAGATAAAATGGCGTTGTCGAATATCGGTAGTAGTCCTTCTGTTAATATTTGGATACATTTTGTCGCACTTATATTTCCGTCGCAGATTACTAATTGCGACCTTCCACCATACCATATCGCGCCCCACACCATGATGTTCACACCGCCGTATTTCACCGTCTGATGCAAAAATTTGTCGTCCAGTTGCTGTGACGAACGTCTCCATACCCACGCACGACCACTATCACTGAATTGGCAGTATCTGCTTTCGTCTGAAAATATGACGGATCGCCAAAACTCTTCGGGCTTCGTTCGCATTTCGATTGCCCAAGCTATTCGGCGCCGTTTTTGAAACGCCGTAAGGAGAAGTTTTTTCTTTGCCACCCTTTTATACATCCCCATACTCTGGAGGTATCGCAGAACGGTGCGCTGACTTTTCTGTGAAGTTGCCGCAAGCTCAGCTCTACTTTTTCGCGGTTCTCTTAACACTTCGCGCGCAAGCACCCTTTTACTTCTTTCAGAAGGTCCGGCACGACCTGGTCTCGGCTCCGCTGTTGTTTTTTCCTTGCGTTTAAATTGTGTAATCACACGGTTAACTGTGGACAACGAAATATTTAAAAATTTACTTATTTGACGTTGCGAAGCAACCCCGGGTGAACTCGCTAATATCACTCGAACCTTGTAAGCGAGGCATATGTAGTTGGAACGATACTAAACTATGACGAATTTCTTCCGATACATCTACCCCTACCCTAATGACAAGAGAAAGTTCTTAATTCGTTCTTAGAATTTAGCTGTTTACATATTTATACCGCTTTACCTGGTGTCTATTTTATTCTGTCACCCTAGTGTATTCCCGCTTGCTTACAATTAATACTTTATAATGATGTAAAAATCTAATTTTGTAAGAAAATGGTTACCCGCCACAATTAGAGTTTATTAAAGTTAATTTTGGATACATATCGAATCTAATGGGAATGCTAGAAACTTGTGGTTTAAGAATGGCATCTCCATTGGAAAACTTTGACAACAAATATCAAACAATGAGTTTTCACATTTATCGAATGTTTTCGCAGTTTTCCATCGTTCTTCCATGCTCCATATTTTACACCAATAACAGGTTTTGGCGGGGGAGGATCCTTTAGGAGATTCAAAGATGTTTCAACTGCAAAATAAAAAGGATTGAATTCGTCAGGGAAGATGTAGAAAAACATTTAACTATTAATCCATGTGTCCGCGTAATGCTACCAATAATTAATTCGGTGAGATACAGCTTCAAATTGAATAAGTATTATTCTAAAATTCCCTCTCCAATGTGTTTATCGCAGACGTAATCCATAAAAAAAAGAAAATCTCCCAGAGCTGATACAGTATTGGAATTCTTCGATCGTAAATCACATAGATTGGTGAGAATTATCGTTTATCTTCAGCTTCTGTCGTCTGAATCCGATGTAGAATATCATCGGGTTGTTCTACGATGTAATTAACAAGTTCTATCGTCTTGAGATAAGATTGAGAATGTGTCCGAGCGATAAGGAATACGAACTACGCCTATTAGTTATCGTCCTATTAGGAGGCAAAAGGGGGGGGGATATATTAAATTTTAATACATCAATAACTGCGTGTGAGGGAATGTTAATTTATCGAGTTAGATTCGGGAGGACGGGTTCTCTCATCAACGCAGCGATAGATTTAAATTAGAAGATAGAAAAAGTGAAATATAAGAGTTAACTACTTGGTTAATATGTACTTTCGGTCGCCACATAATCCATTGGCTATATTAAAATTAATGTTTCTTTTTTGCAAGGTTTCTAAGATTGTTAACACGGTTGTTCTTACAACAATAGTCATAATGGTAACGCTTAATATTTAAAAATTTAAAGTATAAAACACGTTCCATAAATAAATTCACAATAAGGACAGTATTGTGTTACAGAATTAGTGTTAGTATTACTTTTTGTAATAATAATGATAATGATATATATATATATATATATATATATATATATATATATATATAACTAATTTAGAATACGAACAGAACATCACAGTTTTTCTAGTTCGTGAATGTGCCTCTATCTTTGCGTATCCACTGTGTATACTAACACATGGGCTGAAAAGTCCCGGGTCTAACACATAGATGACGCTAGTTTTATTGCAGTCACATTCCTCTCAGTTAGTAGCAGCTGTTAAATTTCATGATATTCTATTCATTAGTTTGTGAGTTATTGTGCTAAGAGTCACGCTACTTTTGTTATTTTCAAAACAATGGATTAAAAACAATTTCGTGTTTAAATTTTACACTGCTTCTTGATGGGAAAAAATACCGTTCAAGCGAAGCAATGGCTTGAAAAGTGTTATGGGGACTCCGCTCCAACAGGAACAACAATAAAACGTCGCTTTGCTGACTTCAAACGTGGTCGTAGAGACACCGATGATGCAGAACGCAGTCGACGTCCAAATGAGGCGGTAACACCAGAAAACATCAAAAAAATCCACAAAATCGTTTTCAATGATCGAAAAGTGAAGTTGCGTGAATTAGCTGACATCGTAAAGATATCGAAAGAACGTATTGGCTTTATATTGCGTGAGCATTTGACTATGAGAAAGCTCTGTTTAAAGTGGGTGCCGCGTTTGCTCACTGTTGACCAAAAAACAAGAACGTGTTGACGATTCTGAGCAGTGGTTGGCCATGTTTAAACGTAACAAACCGGAATTTTTGCGTCGATATGTGACAATGGATGAAACATGGATCCATCACTTCACTCCGAAATCAAAACGATCGTCATCTGATTGGAGAGCAACTGGTGAACCTCGTCCAAAGCGCCCGAAAGCACAACAATCGGCTGGAAAGGTTATGGCCTCGGTATTTTGGGATGTGCGTGGTGTAATATTCATCGACTATCTTGAGAAAGGAAATACCATCAACAGTGAATATTATATAGCGTTATTGGAGCGTTTGAAGGCCGAAATTGCAAAGAAACGACCGCATATGGCAAAGAAAAAAATGTAGTTTCATCAAGACAACGACCGTGGCACAAGTCAATCAAAACAATGGCAAAACTACATGAATTGAACTTCGAATTGCTCCCACATCCACCGTATTCGCCAGATTTGGCTCCCAGCGACTACTGGCTGTTCGCAGACCACAAAAAAATGCTCGCCGGTAAGAAATTTCGCACGAATGAAGAGGTTATCGCTGAAACTGTGGCCTATTTTGAGGCAAAAGATAAATCGTTCTACAAAAGTGGTATTGAAATGTTAGAGCGGCGCTGGAATGATTGCGTTGCTCTTGATGGAGATTACGTTGATGAATAAAGCTAATTTTGTACCAAAAAAACCGTGTTTTCTTTGTTAAGCCCGGGACTTTTCAGCCCATGTGTTATGTTCTTATTAATAAATTGAGGAAAAATTGGTATCGTTTTTAAAAGGGATCTGCTTTTGTACATTCCCAAATCCATGTAACATAATTTCATATCAAAAAAAATTCACGCAATGACGTAACCTCCACTTCACCCAAAAGTATCCGATACGTATTATACCTTATCCTCCCATCTCATTTCATCGAATAAACGCCTACATCGTACACACAAGATGGACTTCTCCAAGTCATAGGCTACTACGAACTGCAAAATCTCGATTCTCAGCGTCGCTAGACCCGTCCACTCAGCTCCGCAATGTCTGCCGCGGTCAAAACAATGCGTTTCATTATCGCTGGCGAAGTACAGGGACAACGACCTCCATAATTACCTACGTACAACATATGTGCATAAGTCTCGATCGTCCCCCGCTGCCCCCCTAGTCGGGATCGCGATGTTTTCTTTCCATTTAAAGATCACTTAAGGCGGGTGACGTAGTATTTTCGAAAACGTAACTTTAAGCGTTTAACACGGGCAAAGCGATTACCGTCGGGTCGAAAGATGCGATTGAACACGCACGTGATATTGGCTTACACTTTGCATGCATCTAGATAAGCGAAAACATGGAAGTACTGGGAATAATGGAAAGGTATGATTTGCAGACATGTTGTAGCTGAGGAATCGTCTAGTTTGCTCTGGTTTTGATGCAGTTTTTTTTGTTTCTTTATACTAAAGGAGGATGTTCTAAATCTGTAGAATCATTGCAGGATATTCTTTTCTTTTCTGTAGTGTTTTTGTAATGATGATATTAAATCTTTTCTTTTACGACTTTATGAATTACTCTTGTATGGAGAAATAGTAAAAAAAAGAGAATACAGGGACAAGTATAAGACTTAAAGGAACAGAGCGGTTTCAAACCAGGAAGATATTGTATTGATGATATTGTCTCTTTAAAACAACTAACTGAAAGAAGTATAGCACATGAACGTGAATTAGATCTTATGTTTATAGTCTTAAGAGAGGTTTATGACAGTGTTTCCATCAATCAGTTATAGCAGGTAATGGAGGACAATGAAAACAAACTGCAGTAGACGCTCGATTATGTGAACGATATCAGCCAAACACTGTTCACATTCCACAGGTACGGTAAAAGTACCGAAGTCGGTAACACGGTTGACAATGGGAGCCCACGTGCTCTCGAAACGCTGCGTTCCGCATAATTAATTAATTTGTGTGAGTGGAGTTTACTGCTATACCTGTGAATTGTACATCCACACAGTCCTTGCAATCGTCATTCAACTGTTTACATTACTGAAACTTTACATGTATAACGAAATTGCATAAAAGAAAATATGTATGTTTATTAAAAAAATAAATTATGAACAACGAATAACATAATACATATAATATTAAAAAATACAGAAATAAATTTTACATTATTTTGAAAAATAATGTCCTATTTTTGTTTGCGTAAATTTACGCTTGGTATTTTCTAGTGCCATTGCCGGACTCTTTCTAAATGAACGTAGATTTTTTGCCTTTCCTATGACTAGTGGCCTTATTTTGTGTGTACCACTAGCATTAGCGCACGCTAGAAAAGTTATGCGTTGTCTTTCCGCCCTTCTACCCGGAGCGGATTTTTCATGTGACGCAACCATAGGTTTTCGTAGGTAATAATTTCCAATAAAGACTGGTTTCATCTGCATTGTATATTTGCTCCTCATTTAAATGTAGCTCTTTGATTTTGTTCATTAACTTTTCCTTAAACGGTAGTTGTGATGGTGCCAATAATTTTTCACCAGATATCGATAGCAGTCGAATTCCATGCCTCTTTTTAAATCTTCTTACCCAGCCATCACTGGCTACCAAATTTTCGGTCTCTTTTAGGTTTTCATTCAATAATTTTGCTCTCCATTTAATTAATTCGCCGCTAATTGGAACATGATTATCCCTTTGTTTTAAAAACCATTTATATAGACGATTTTCTATTCTAGGTACTTTTGCATTTTTTGAAGTTCTGCGATTTCCCGGGCCTCCGTATTTATCTGACACACGTTGTAAAATTTGTGACTTGAATCGCTTAATTTTACAGATTGTGGCTGTGTGGAAACCGCCATAATAATAAATATCTCTGCGTAATTATTTTTGGAAAATGCTTCCTTTACATAGTTACGTGAGTCTACAAACATTGTTGGTCAATGAAATGCAAACATCGGTCTACCAGGTCAATAACTGTACCTTCCTTGTAATGTAATGAAGTATTCGATACGAGGTTTAGAAATCAATGTGAACTTGTTAGTTTTCAGTACCAATTTATGAACATTAAGTTATATTGGAGTTTTACTGATACATTTACGAAATTTATGTTGTTTTGTTTCTCAATCTCAGAAGCGAAGTGCAATTATTCATCATAGTAGGTATTATATTTTTAAAGAATATTTTGCCGGGAAATTTCTTGCAACTTCAAGGGTGAATGTTTAGATTGTTTAAGATTTTATTTTCTAGCTCTTTCATTACCAGTTTCGCAACCACTGTCGAGATTAATAAACTCATCACAGTAACAAAGGTTTCTTTATAAAATTCATTATTAAAAGCGAAATACGATGGGTTAAGGAATAATTCGGGTCCTTCTGATAACTGATTTGATTAAGAATGGTATGGTCTTTCAGATCCTTCCATCTTTTCTTTTTAAATGCGTCGATTGCCTAGCCTATTAAGATATTTGTGTATAGTCGTCTAGGCTAATAATGTTTTGGTCTTTTGGTACTAAAGTTGTCTTTAATATTTTCATTATCCATCTTAAAGTGTATACGAGGGACTAAATAAATCACAAACTAGGTGTCAGCACAATCCAGCTTTATGATACTCGAGTGAAGTTGTGGGCTTTTTCTACGCAAAAGCTATCCATAAGAAAAACATTTCGAGGGTGACAACAATGTTCAACAAGAACTACGCACGTCGTTCAAACGGCAACCTAAACAATTTGATGCAGCAGACATTTGGGGCACTAAATAAAGCGGTGGAATAAGTATATTAATGTAGATGAAGGCTTTGTTAAGAAATAATGAAACTTGTTTTTGGCTAACTATCTTTTTAATTATTTTTATAGTAATTTTTTTTTACCTACTTACTGACTTGCCTTCGTATCTTAATTTGAAAACACCTAGCAAAGCAATAATACTAAGTATACAGACGTAATCTTAGCAAGTCAACGACAATCCCACGTTCCCCCACTATAGCTACAACCATGATGTAGAAGGGCAAAGGAGAAGTACTACATGACTGATAGACTGATTGTAGGGGAATACTGCAGCGAGAAAGTATAAGGAAAGGAGACGCACATGCGTATTATAACCGCTGACTTTGTTCAGCATATATCTGTATACTAAAATATAAATTAAAAAAAGATTGCAATTTGTGTTAGGGATAGGATTAGGCACTATTATTGTACCACAACTGTATTTATTTTAGTTTTATTCAATGCCTATGATTCGGTAGACGTTATAATACAAATAATGGAAAATAAGATCATCACCTCTATCTACATGCTTTTGCTTACACCAGCTTTTAACACATGGGCTGAAAAGTGCCGGGCCTAACACATAGATGACGCTAATTTTATTGCAGTCACCTTTCTCTCAGTTAGTACTAACCTTCAAAAGACAGCTGTTAAAATTTCATGATATTCTATTCATTAGTTTGTGAGTTATTGTGCTAAGAGTCACGCTACTTTTGTTATTTTCAAAACAATGGATCAAAAACAATTTCGTGTTTTAATTTTACACTGCTTCTTGATGGGAAGAAATACCGTTCAAGCGAAGCAATGGCTTGAAAAGTGTTATGGGGACTCCGCTTTATCAGAAACAGCAATAAAACGTTGGTTTGCCGACTTCAAACGTGGTCGTAGAGACACCGATGATGCAGAACGCAGTGGACGTCCAAATGAGGCGGTAACACCAGAAAACATCAAAAAAATCCACAAAATCGTTTTGAACGATCGAAAAGTGAAGTTGCGTGAGTTAGCTGACATCGTAAAGATATCAAAAGAACGTATTGGCTTTATATTGCATGAGCATTTGAGAAAGCTCTGTTCAAAGTGGGTGCCGCGTTTGCTCACTTTTGACCAAAAACAAGAACGTGTTGATGATTTTGAGCAGTGTTTGGCCATGTTTAAATGTAACAAACCGGAATTTTTGCGTCGATATGTGACAGTGGATGAAATATGGATCCATCACTTCACTCCGGAATCAAAACGATCGTCATCTGAGTGAAGAGCAACTGGTGAACCTCGTCCAAAGCGCCCGAAAGCACAACTATCGGCTGGAAAGGTTATGGCCTCGGTATTTTGGGATGTTCGTGGTGTAATATTTATCGACTATCTTGAGAAATTATTGGAGCGTTTGAAGGCCGAAATTGCAAAGACACGACCGCATATGGCAAAGAAAAAAAATTTGTTTCATCAAGACAACGCACCGCGTCACAAGTCAATCAAAACAATGGCAAAACTACATGAATTGAACTTCGAATTGCTCCCACATCCACCGTATTCGCCAGATTTGGCTCCCAGCGACTACTGGGTGTTCGCAGACCTCAAAGAAATGCTCGCCGGTAAGAAATTTCGCACGAATGAAGAGGTTATCGCTGAAACTGAGACCTATTTTGAGGCAAAAGATAAATCGTTCTACAAAAGTGGTATTGAAATGTTAGAGCGGTGCTGGAATGATTGCGTTGCTCTTGATGGAGATTACGTTGATGAATGAAGCTAATTTTGAACCAAAAAACACAGGCATCATATACGAAGGCCAACTTAGAATTATTAAGGGCCGCGCCATTTGTGTTTAAAAAATGTAAAATTCTTCTTACCGAGTTATAGCGTTTGTTTGGGGTCGGGCTAGAATATTTAGGTATACTTTAATATAAAGTGTTCTATAGTACGATGACGATTATAATTTTTGGGGTATTTTGCTAGCTTCTCAATAACCAAAGTAACCAAATTCGAAGCTACAGAAGGATGTAACCCTCGAAATATTTTAATGTAAAATGTTCTATAGTACGTTGTTCGATTATAAATTTTACGGTATTTTGTTAGCCTCTCAATAACCAAAGTAACTAAATTTGAAACTACAGAAGGCTGTAACTCTCGAAATTGCAGCACTTCTACACTGCAAAAACAGTAACGCACCAACGTCTTCCAGAGATGAAAAATGCTTATGCGAAATATCCCTGCGAACTTCAACTGGAACTGGAAGAATTTGAATTTTCGTTTTCCCAATTGAGGTAAAATGTTTACGCAGTGCTGTTTCCAGTTATAGCAGTCTTACAAAGCCTAGATATTGTTGCATTTTCCAATTTCGCATAAGATTTTACGTATGTCAAAGTTTTAAGTGAAATTGCCTATTCAAGTCATCAAATGCTTTGGAAGAAAACCTTACAGATACCACCCTAACGAAAATAAATCATTCTAGATTTTCAATAAGCTTTTTAATACGATAAATTTATTTTGAGAAAGGTATAAGAATAAAGAGTTTAAAATTGAAGTCTCTTGTCTTTTACCATGGCTATATTTTATAATTCGATTCTTTTTAAATATCGCTGATTGCAATTTCCAATGAAATAGGTATCTAATATCCTACAATAGAAAGGGATATTCATTTATTACTCAATAGCCTGTGTAGAACGAAATGAGTCATTGTTTTTTTTCGCTTATCATTATCAAAACCTAGCAATCTATGCACATACTTTGCAGAAGTTAATCTTCTAATTCGGTACCTTTATAATCTAGTGGGACCATTCTCGTAAGCACGCTCACAGACAATGATTTATATTTGGGTAATTAAAGCTGAACATGTGTTTTTATTAAGGGGCAAATGAATTTTGTAGAATATATTCGACACGTCTAGAAAAATCAGCCATGAAATAGAATATCTTCTAAAATCTTCCTCTTACTATTGATAACCCAATCATTGTATATAAATTATATTCGATTTATTATCTATTATCTTGTACACCCTGAGGAGTACCGGTTATATAATCAATTGTATTACTCCAGGATAAGAAAAACGCTGTAAATACAGCTTCCTCGTGGTATTAGTGAAATCAATTCACGAGAAAGACATGTGAAGAGACATAAAACGCTAACACTCGAATATGTTTCTGCCTACCCGGCGTCATCAGCGTGATTTCAAGCGGTTTTATCTCCAAACCATGTAATTCTCCCCCTGCTTCTGTCGCCATATCTAACCCTACGACACAAATGAATATTCCTGGCGCTAACTAGTGCCAAAAGAAAGAAACACTTATCTACAAAGTCAGACACAGCGAAAAGAAGCGGGTACAGTTTCTCATATCTCGGTGTAATTTTCTAGGAATTCTTTTAGATGTGCTTTTAAATTGTTTTACTATCGAAAATAAAATTTAGTAACGCTTACTTTGTGTGGGAAGATCATCTAACACAAGAATAGATGCTAACGTTGGAATAATGCAGAATAATGTCGTAATAAATCTTATATCCTCAAGAAATATTAAGCAAAATTAAACCTCAAATTTCTCGACAACTTTTATTACTTTAGTATGTTTTATTTCGACTGCTACGAACAACCTAACCTCAATGCAACTACGTATACTCAGTGAAATTTCTAGAGTTCCATATGAACTTTTTATAGAATATTTGGTTTTCCTAATATCTTCAGCAAATTATGCATCAAAGTTAATGCTGAACTACAAAAAAAAAACACAAATGCGAGAGAAAATAACATTGAAAAATTTTATTTATTATTAACGCCACAGAATACGTCAATACACACGTTTTTGAAGTTAATCTACTAAACTTATATTTAAAGAAGAACAATGTCATGGCTCGCTAGAGAGTAATTTTAATAGGAAAATTATCCATCATGGGGAAATACTTAATATTCTATAGTTAGAGGAGGATTTAACAATAGTCATTATACTTTTCACATGTTTTCAAATCTTTAGAAACGAATACCGTCCTAGATTAGCCCTCTTATGCAAATTTCGGTTTTAAAACCGTATTCTGTATGATTTGATATAGCATTCGGTGAGCCTTGTACTAAATCCAAAATGAGCGAAATTTCGACGAATTTTTACATTTTTTGCGAAAAATCGAAGTCATTTAAAATATCCATTTTGTTTCTAAAAGGGTTATTTATAGAATGAATTACATACCGTACATTCTATTTTTAAAAAAAGATAATCCATTTCCGGTGTAAACCGGAAGTATCGAAAGAGATAAAAATATTTTGAAGATATAAGGTTTCACACGCAATATTAGCATGCAAATTTCGATAATATTTTTTTTAATCAGGAAATTTGTGTAACATCAATCATCCCCTGAATAATCCCATATAATTAGGTAATATAACTTATAATCACCCCGAATTCTTTAAATTAGTTTATGAATATAGGAGTGAGGGAAAGGACTTAGTTTTGGAACGAAATTATTAAGTTCTGATTAATTAATTAAATCCTGCATTTGTTCATGATAATTTTATGAGAAAATATTGACAGGGTTATATCTATTATTAGATACATCATATCGTAGAGACTAAATTAAATAAATTTTGGGTAGAGTGGTGCAAAAAGAACACGTTAAAGAAACAGCATTTAAAGAATCATTAAAGAAAATATCCCTTCTTATTTTTAAATTATGGTCTTACAATAAGAAATCAATGATTACTTTCAAGAATTAAAAGAACCCAAACCAAAATACATGCAATACAGACCTGTCATATTGTCGAACACCATGGAGATTCCAACAAACCCTTTTCTTACTCTGTTATTAATTTAGATTCTTATCCATCGAAGTAATTGTTCACTAACATATCTATTGTCAAAAATACCGTTTCGATTAGACCGCAATTAAACGAAAAACCGCACCAAAATATTAACCACACATTCAGCGTCTTCCTCACGCTTCAATTACCAATTCTACAAGATATTTTCGCCGAAAAACATCCGCAACCGGTACAAGTGTCATCCGTACCGAACCAACTAACCCCTCAATATAGAAAAAAAAGAAAACAAGCAACAGATACCACAGACAAGACAAACGAAAACACCGAACTTCCAACTGATATCTGTCGTGCGACACTGGTTGATCCTGTGGACGATCCTGGTATCCTGGATGCTCTCGCGCGGTAGGCGTGGCCACTATCCCGGTGGAAGGGGCAGAGAATGGGCGGTGACTTCCCTAGGGAGAAGCCGTTGTCATCTCGCTCGCTCCGACGCAGTTTCGCCTAGCGAAATCGAACGAGATTCTGCGTCTGTCCTTCCGTGAAGATAGCGGATAGATCTATCTCCTATGGGCGTTAGTATGTATGTATATCTCTGTCTATATACTATAGGCGGCTATATAGGCGTACATATATATATACTCGAAGGCGAACGTAATACTGAAACGTGCATTGCAGCCTGCGGTGAAAATCTCTGTTATAATATCGACTTTTAAATGCCGAAGATGTGGAAAGGAATTGATCGAGGTTTTAGCGTGATAGGACGTTCTTTTTTACGTTTGTTTTAGTTTTTGCGAATGGGAGGATTGAAATTTTTTTTTATTCGTTTATATTCTTTTTCTACTTCACTTCAGGTTTTATGCACTTTGCCTGTTACGATACCCATCTTTTAATACATGGGCTGAAAAGTCCCGGGCCTAACAAAGAGAACACGTTTTTTTTGGTTCAAAATTAGCTTTATTCATCAACGTAATCTCCATCAAGAGCAACGCAATCATTCCAGCGCCGCTCTAACATTCCAACAGCACTTTTGTAGAACGATTTATCTTTTGCCTCAAAATAGGCCTCAGTTTCAGCGATAACCTCTTCATTCGTGCGAAATTTCTTACCGGTGAGCATTTTTTTGAGGTCTACGAACAGCCAGTAGTCGCTGCGAGCCAAATCTGGCGGATACGGTGGATGTGGGAGCAATTCGAAGTTCAATTCATGTAGTTTTGCCATTGTTTTGATTGACTTGTGACGCGGTGCGTTGTCTTGATGAAACAACATTTTTTTCTTTGCCATATGCGGTCGTTTCTTTGCAATTTCGGCCTTCAAACGCTCCAATAACGCTATATAATATTCACTGTTGATGGTATTTCCTTTCTCAAGATAGTCGATGAATATTACACCACGCACATCCTAAAATACCGAGGCCATAACCTTTCCAGCCGATTGTTGTGCTTTCGGGCGGTTTGGACGAGGTTCACCAGTTGCTGTCCACTCAGATGACGATCGTTTTGATTCCGGAGTGAAGTGATGGATTCATGTTTCATCCATTGTCACATATCGACGCAAAAATTCCGGTTTGTTACGTTTAAACATGGACAAACACTGCTCAGAATCATCAACACGCTCTTATTTCTGGTTAACAGTGAGCAAACGCGGCATCCACTTTGAACAGAGCTTTCTCATAGTCAAATGCTCATGCAATATAAAGCCAATACGCTCTTTTGATATCTTTACGATGTCAGCTAACTCACGCAACTTCACTTTTCGATCATTCAAAACGATTTTGTGAATTTTTTTGATGTTTTCTGGTGTTGCCGCCTCATTTGGACGTCCACTGCGTTCTGCACCATCGGTGTTTCTACGACCACGTTTGAAGTCAGCAAACCAACGTTTTATTGTTGTTTCTGATGGAGCGGAGTCCCCATAACACTTTTCAAGCCATTGCTTCGCTTGAACGGTATTTTTTCCCATCAAGAAGCAGTGTAAAATTAAAACACGAAATTGTTTTTGATCCATTGTTTTGAAAATAACAAAAGTAGCGTGACTCTTAGCACAATAACTCACAATTAATGAATAGAATATCATGAAATTTTAACAGCTGTCTTTTGAAGGTTAGTACTAACTGAGAGAAAGGTGACTGCAATAAAACTAGCGTCATCTATGTGCTAAGCCCGGGACTTTTCAGCCATGTGTTATATTCAACCATTTCGACACATTTTAAATATTACTTATAGAGTTATTTAAAAAAAATTGTATTTGTATGAATTGGCCGACAAATTTTTAAGATTTAAACAATCAAGTACAATGTGAAATACAAATAATTAATTAATTAATAAGTAATTTATGAATGCCAGAAAAAAGCTCTTGTATTTTGCTGCAAATCATTCGTCGAGCCATTTTCCACCTTGCTCGAAATTGCTGAGGTGCTGCTCCGTTAATGCGAAGAGGTGATAGTCAGATGGCGATTTCAAGGTGTCTTTCACTGGTTTTGCTCTGTGTGTGTTGTGTAACAAAATCACTTTGGCATGTCTAGCAAATTCTGGTCGTCTCTCGATTAATACGTGGTTTAAATTAATCATTTGTCGGCGATAGCGTTGTGCATTAACGGTTTCTCTGGACTTCAAGCGTTCAATACAGAATACCGCTCTGGTTCCACCAGACACAGAGCCTGGTCCTCTTGCGGAAGCGATTTGGCCTTGGCGTTGAAGGTCCGGCTTCGCCAGGTTCCGCTTCGCGTTTTCAAAATAACTCAATTTTTCGCCACCCGTCACAATTGGATGCAAAAATGATTTCCTCTCGTGGCGTTGAAGCAGGTGACTTTGCAATCTTCTATTTGACGTTTTTTCAAATCGCGTGAGACACATTCATCGAGTTTATTGATCTTCTCCATTGCACAAAACACATTAAGCGAAGAAAATAGCATTTTCTGAACTGAAAGCTTTTTAGTGGGACTGTTAATGCACGTAACAGTCCCACTCTCGAGCTTTTGAGCTTATTGATTTGATTATAAATGACAGTAAATATACAAAAGCCCCCAGCGAAAGCAAATTACATTTAAACAGAGAACCAAGATAAACTATAAAAAGCTGACTGCGTGATTCCACTCGTTACAAGTCAAAATATCAGATCCATCTCGCTGCATCCAATGTCTCCTCTATACAAATCCAGCTCGTACCCCCACCGGAGCATCCACTTAAATTAATAATGTTTAACGACAATGGAAAGTCTGTTAAACCTCCTTAAGGATAAGCAAATACCCCTCGAGCTACCTTTACGTATTCATATATCGATCACAACTCCTTCGAAGCGAAAGGAATCAAAGAGGCTACGCGCATAACATCCCATTTTTCTTCCTCTTCATCGCAGCGCGGACATCAATACGTTAAACAAAGCCGAACGCTAGATGGCGCGTAAGGAGGCCAAGTCAGCTCCCCTCTCGTTTCGCCTTTGTTAGCGCTTTGAAGGAAAAAAAAATAGCGAGAATGCGAGAAAACAAAACGCAGTAGGTCGCAGTATAACTTCTGCAACGTATGATTAGGACCTCCTGCAGGAACAATCGGAGGCACAAAGGTGCACGGAAGTGCTTTATGCGGACGCACCGGAAACGGTGTTCGGGGACGAAGAAAAAGGTCAGATCAGATCTCGGGAGTCAAACGTCTACGTTGCGGCGTGGAGTACAATGAGATTGGAGAGACCGTTGTCTCAATTATTTTAATGCGTTAGGATCGGATGAAAGGAAAGCGAAACATGGAAGGGAAGTTATTGGGTGTGCTTTGACGTGTAGTCTCGGCCTGGTTTAACGGAATTTTTCGATGAACTCTATAATTAGAATTTTTAATGGAATGGGAAATTTATGAAGTGTGTACAATTATTTATCAGTGTATGCTTGTACTGCATGAACGCATTCAACAAAACACCGCAGCGAAGATGGACTTGGAGAGATCCTGATGGTCACACAATGAACTAAATTGACTACGTAAGATTGTAAAAGACGCAACGGTCCTAAGCAGATTCGATACTGGCAGTGATAACACTTAACTTGAAAGGGATTTCTACACCCTAAAAGAATATCTCGTAAAGTTACACGTAAAACCGATAACGTGCACCTTTTGAATGGTTTTGTCTGTTGTTACCATTACGAGAGGACCACCGGCTTTCATAGGATGTTCTTCTGCATTTAAAATCTCAATACCAGCATTCGACTATAGCATAAGGAACTATAGACTCACCACTAGTTTCCATAATGTCTTTATGAATTTCAGTTGGCATCATGCCCTTTTTCTGCAGGAATTTTTGTTACATTACGGTTCTTTGTTCTACACTGTAGAACAAACGGCTAATGATATAAAAACAACTTTGACTGACCGTATAGTGGGTTTTAAATCATTTTCCATAGCATTAGACGGGAGCACCGATTTGTCTGACACAACTGAACTGGCTATATTTATTTGAAGTGTTGATAAAGAGTTCACTATTACCGAGGAATTGCTTGCTTTACAGCCGCTAAAAGAAACCACTACAGGAGAGGACATTCTTTAAGAATAATTTGTGCGTTTCGCAGTACTTATAAATGCAAACAGTTCTTTTCAACGACGAAAGTGAATAAATTAAAACATCAGGCTGACAGACGATAATTTGGAAAATTCTTTACGTCTTTGTATCATCGATGGATTAGTTTCCCAAATTCAAGCTCACGTGTCTTATTGTTTTCGTTGTCACTATTTAACTTTCGTAGTTTGTAATAATTCCAAATTTCACTATGTAATTATAGTGTTTTACCTATTTTTTTCATTTCAATTTCTTATTTTAATAAATTACATTATAATACTTTATACTACTTTAAAACACAACTTTAAAATGCACTACTTTTAAACGCGGCCCTTGAACGTATTTGCACCCTAAAGTTTGGCCCACGACATATCAAAGGTTGCCCATATTTGTTCTACACGTTCCATTTTTATAAACAATCACAACACAATTCAAGAATTAGCCACAGCACAACAACACTTTGAGTTACTAACTTGATATTATGTAGATATAATCTACAAGTTTCAGTTAACTGAATGCCAAAAGCATAAATCGAACAACCAACTTAAAGTGGGTGAGGGGTAGGGCATGATAATCAGCCCCCGTACTTAGCAATAAATAAACTGCTGAAGATGTTTTGTGGCTTTTTTTTACACCGAAAGGTAATGCCTGATTTACTAACATGTTTATCTAGCAGGTGCTTCCCCTATATATCTAACAGTTACGATATTGACAGAATAATGTCATACCATTGCTGAATGTTTATAGGGGAACTACAAAATACAAGAACATATAGAAATTTCGCTTAGTGTAACTCAATATGTCAAAAATGATTCCTACGTGATCAAGAAAATTTGATAAATTTTTCGATCACATGAGAAATTTCTTCAAAATAACATATTTTTGTTAGCTGGGCTAACTTCACTGAGACGGAGTGATCGTATACGGCATTAAATTGTCTAAAATCTTCCGAACAGATGTTTATAGATATGTAACTTGTGACAAAAGTAACAACCCACAAATTATTAACTTTTGCTTTTTCAATCATTTATTAAATTTGCCTTTAGCGAACTTTGACCACCACTATAAGATGGAATTTCGTTATTCTTTCTTCGCAGCAACAACTTTTTTTTGAAACAACTGTATCGTATAATCCAGCAACGTAACTACCAATTGTCGCATTGCACGAACCATCTGTCTCCATAGTAAAACAATGAATTGCTAATCGTAATGGTCCGGCAAATAATAATGATTTCATAAGTACGACTATCGTAATAGTAATTGAATACGTTTTCCGATGCGATTTGAAGAGTTATGTCGATTTCAATACTCCCTTTACAAGTGGTTCCACGCGCAGATGTTTTAGAAAAGGAAAACGAAGCGCGGGTACACATCGAATTGAACTATACTTCCGTGTAGTTCAATTCGATAGAAAAAAATCTTCTTGATTTAACAAAGTTTGAAAGGAGTTTATCTACAGGTTATTTACAAAAGAATAATAGTCTCTAATAATTACTTGTATAGAAAAGAAAGCAAAAAAAACGTATTTACATAGGGCAGGCTGTCCTTCCTTTACTTCACCCTCTGAATAAAAAAGGGAAAAACTTTCATTTTCTTACTTTAGAGATTAACGTGCTGAAATTAAAACCAGTAAATCAAAATGTACGAGGAGGTCGTGATGACACCGCCCTTGGTTGTAAATATTCAAGCTGGTTTTGTTCGATTACTTTTTTCTTGGCTTTTTTTTATAATTGGGAGTGATTGAGGGAGTTGGGTATGCAAACAAAAATCTATATTTTATGTTCTTTTCAAAAATATATACTTCAAAATGTGGGAGATATTTATGCCTCACCCTGTGTATGCATACCACTAGCGCACTTTCGACGTGTCGATGGTCGTAATTGTGTATAAAAGGAGGATGAAATAAGATTTCTATAAGTTAACAAAGTGGAGAGATATGCATGCTATTCTTCAGGGATATTCTCTGTCTAACAGTATTCTCCACCCTTGTTTAACTACTACTATAAAATCCTCACATCGATCTTTACCATTTGAATCGATCCAATGAAGCCTTCATTTCGTATTACTGCGAGGTGAGGGGGATATATCGCTAGACATGCATTTCACGTGAAGCCGGTGCTAGATTCACTTTCCAGTCGCCCAGAATGCAATCAACAGCTCGCAGCTTTTCACCCGGTATACTACCGTCTATATGCTAAATATGTACAGGGTGGCGCAGGGGAACGGGAAATTTTGTTACAGTTGTCAGCACTGTAGAGTCGGCAGTTGTTCGTAACGTCGCACAATTTTTGTGAAGGCATTGCGATTTAGTTATCATGGATCGTTGGACTGGTGCGGAACGTGCAGTAGCTGTGAGAGCGTTTTATAAAAATGGTGATAGTGCGACTGCCGCGCAGAGAATATTTCGACAGCATTACCAGCTTGGACGTCATGGACGTGTGCCATCTGCGCATGCGATTACAACGTGGGTGCGTAATTTTGAAGAAACAGGATCTGTCTTGAAAAAGAAAGCTCCAGGTGGCATTCGAACGGTACGTACCCCAGAGAACATTGAGGCTGTTAGAGCTGCAATCGAGAGAAGTCCTCGCCGCTCCGTTCGACAGCATGCATCTACGCTAGGGATTAAGCGACGAAGCTTACAAAGAGTACTACACGAATTACATTTCCATCGCTATAAGTTACAGATTGTGCAACAATTACATGAACGAGACCCAGCGTCACGTATGGAGTTTAGTAGGCAGATATTGGCTAAAATTAACGAGCACGCGAATTTCATTGGTAACATATGGATATCAGACGAAGCTCATTTCCACCTGAACGGTTTCGTAAACAAACAAAATTTTCGTTATAGGGCCCAGGACAATCCTTGTGAGTTATACCAGCGACCACTACATAGCGACAAGGTCACAATATGGTGTGCTGTATCATGTCATGGTGTTATCGGCCCTTATTTTTTTGCACGTGAGATGATAGTGCAGCGACAGTAACTATATGTTGAAATGCTTCAAACATTCTTTACACCGAGACTGTACGAGGTTAATCTTAACATGGAAAACATGTGGTTTCAGCAGGACAGAGCCACGTCGCACACTGCTCGACATTCGATGGCAGCAGTTCGTCAATTGTTTGGAAGACGCATTATTTCACGTAACGGTGTCATTGAATGGCCTGCGAGATCCTGTGGGGGTATCTTAAAAGCAAGGTGTACCGTACACGACCTGCAACAATCATGGGAACATTCAACAAGAAATTACTACCATTCCCCAAGATTTGCTACACCGCGCATTCCAGAGTTTTCGTAACAGGCTGTTAGAGTGCGAACGCCGAATGAGAGGACATCTTTCCGATGTCATCTTTAAAAAGTAAAGAGACACTTTTGAACATTTTGATTGTAAAAACATAAATGGCATGCTGCATACATGCACTTTCGTTAATAAATTACTAGTTTTATGAATTTATTCGTGGAAATGACGTTATTTGAAAATTTCCCGTTCCCCTGCGCCACACTGTATATTGAGGCGACTATAAAATTGACGCCTTCCTTGATTTGAATTGAAATATAGAATTGGTTTGTAGTTTGTAAGAAACAAAAACATTAAAGAAATTTAACCTAAAGTACTTTCTCGTCAGTATGCTCACCACGAGATTGAATTGTGGCGGCACATATTAAGTTCTACATAAACGAGCTGAACGTTATTTTCTTTTGGCACAGCATCAGTAAGATTCCCAGATAACCTTCCTTACACAGGATCCCAGCTATTTTTATCAAATCGCATACAGCTGTATTAACTAAACTAAACCCCAAAACCTCCACGTTACTTCCAACGTATTTCACAGTAGGGATCACACGTTGGTGACTGAGTCTTTCTCCAGTCTGCCTCCTCAGAAATGATCAACGATAACAAATTTTAAACTTGCGCGTTTTTCGAAATACTTGCATACATTTTCGGGTATTTTTATAATTTAGTTCTTAGAACCGTTTTGTTTTGCATTACCAACAATGCTTTTCCCAGAATTTATGCAAATCTTGTTCCAGTAGGTATTAGTACAGTTCCAGCTCTCGTAAACTATAAAATAAAGCAGGTGTCGTACAATATAAATTAGTTTCATCGTGAGGTGTATTATTTTAGGGTATTATTTATGTAAATTACGCAATATATAATACAGGATGTTCATGTCTCTGGATTTTTATGCGTTTTATATATACGGTAGCGTATGCAACTTGTGACTTCTGAAAATGGAGGTTTCATTATTTATACTGCCACCTTCTCACGATTCAAACTCGTTACTCCAAGAAGCTGAAAAGAATCTCCACCACTACAAATCACCCTCATCCAAATCCCGAAGAAGATTTAACTTTAACTAGAGGCAAAATAGCAATTGATTCGCACAGAAATGAAGAAAACGAAGAAGGAATATGAATCATATGCATATGATCCTACTAATAAATTTCATACGTTTACATGCTTCCACCGGAACCCTTTCAGTAGTCACAAATCAAATTCCCTACCTACAAGAGCATTTTTTTCCATAATATTTTCTATTCGAACGATTTTCCGGTATCTCGTAAGTATCAATTACAACATTGTTAAGCATCCGCAGGGTCATCATCTCACGGATTACAGAGGGAACGGTTGCTTACAGATGAAGATGTATTCCATTCATTGTAAATACAATGATATGCAAACGAATACCAAAGTCAACTTAAAAAGCCATCTATAACAATAATGTCAGCGTTTTTTTATTCGCATTTTAGGTGCGACGGTGTACCGCCGACCCTAAACGGTAAATTTAGTACCTTTTACTTCCTCGCACATGTGTTTATTTGGCCGGGCTCATGTTTATTTCCCTCTATCGTATATGTACGGTGAAAATAACCCCGCGCTACCTAGCAAAGTCTTCAACCCCTTTTGTGTACGTAGATCTATATACATATACGGATCGTGTGGATACATTTGTAAACGTGCCTTACGTTTTAGGGGTTATCTTCTTATATATACGTACTAGTTTAGCATATATGGGTAAGCGTAGCGCGTTAGATTCAATTTATTTATGACCACCCATTCAGTAGCGTTCATATTACGTTGCATGCAATTTTATTTTGTGTTTCATTTCGTCTGCCACCCCCAATTCTAACGTATGCCTTATACGTACGAGGTCTTCTTGATTATGATAAACGAGTTATGCTTTTAAGGGTGAGTTAGAAATAAGTTTTTAGATTGATAAATTATAACTTTCCTATGAATATCGACGTTAAAATTTTCCAAAAAAATCTCGATCTAGGTAGGATTTGGATCTACGCAGCTAGAGCCACAGGATCTGTATAAGCAAATGACTTTTAATACTTAGATATCGTAATGTCTATAGATGTATCATTAATCGTTGTTCAAAATACGGTAAATTTAACGGAAAATGATTTCACCTTCCATTTCGAATGCAGGGTAAGATGCAAAGATCTACTTCTTTCACTAAGCAACACAACATCGCGAACAAGTGGTGACCTTACAAATCTTGTAGGAAGTGGACTTTTCATGGCTTGAAGGCCATAAATAATTTTTGTGAAAAGAAATGTGATGAGGTGAACAAATTTTTAGGAGAATGAAAATCTAGGCGGGCATGGGAAACCTTGAGGACACTAAAGAAAAATACAATACAGGGAAGTGAAATCTATAAATCCAATAGGAATAGATAGCTGGAAGAGGTATTACGAATTCATTGAAGACAAAAATAATTTTAGGGAAGTAGATTATACAAATCGACCTGTCAACCTGTAAGAGAAGTTATAGAGGCAATGAAAAATAACAAAGCATCAGGTCCAGAAAGTATGCACATGGAACTTATTAAGAATTCCCCAATCGTAACATTAGAAGCAATTGCCAGATAGTTTACATCGTATTTACAGTGTAGTGAAGTCCCGGAGGAATTGAATATCGCATATGTAGGTTGGATCTCCACACAGGAAAGGCAGCACAATGAAATGCGACATCTATAGGGAAATCAGTGTAATAGTAAATTCGAGAATAGAGGAATAAGCAAAAGACTCAGAGGAACAGAGTGGTTTCAGACCTGGAAGATCTTATGTCTAAACCAACTAATTGAAAAAGTATAGCATAGAGTCGTGAATTACGTCTTATATTTGTAAAGTTAGAAAAGGCTTATGACAGTGTTTCATAAATCAGTTCATGAGGAGAATGGACCAGGACAGACTACCACAACAGGTTTGAAAACGGAAGCGGGCTAATAGAAGCAGAAAAGGACCAATAAGGAGTTGGAAAAAATGAATGAAGGGATCCTTGTTTTAGGGCTAGAGCTTCTTGGAGATTCGGATGCGGTAGGTGGCAAATTTACAAACCGCCACAAAGAGTGGACTTTCACAAAGAGTAGCATTGTGTACTTCCAGGATCCAACATCACAAGTTAATCAGTGTAGCAGAAGCTAGAGTACTGCTTATCTATACTAGATATATTTTTTAAAATTCCATTCAAGACGATGTATTACGTGTAAAATCTTCTGGAATCTGTAAAGACTGGAGAAGCAAATTCCGATTTGATTAGTAATTATTTTGAGAAACACGGAATAAACTCGTGTCTTTGTTTGGATGTGTGCCAAGATGCATCAAGTCTATCCCATGCGCTTTATGAGGAGTGTGCAAGCCCTCTCTTTTTCAATTTCATATAGAAGTTGAAGATGGCTCTCTCGGAAAAGTTTTCATTTGTCATCTTGTATATCCGATATTCTTCGTCTGTAAAAACCTGCATGCTTAGCTGAGATTTTGTGTAAACTAAATGATTAAAATCTGCATTTACAAAGTTCGTGTCGCGCCATTTTCAGTGTATACAATAGAGTAGAAGTCATACTGAAGAAATTCAACTCAAAAAGGGTACTACTAAACATCTTATAAAGCTCCACTCTTCAAAAACTATTTTCCTAATAGACCTAACGTATCTGAATCGAATAACTGGATACCTAGCACTTTAACTTCAGTCCGAAAAGAAGAAGAAGTTATTGACAGTCCGTAACTAGGTTGACAATGAGAATTCATGTGCTCTTGAAACGTTGTGTTTCCAATAAATTATTAATTTATGTCGTGTGGAGTTTACTGCGATGCCTGTGAGGAAGTCATTGGCTTATTCTCCGACAGATTAAAGGTTACACAACTGCCTTATGGTTCAGCATAAGAAAAAGAACATTAAGGTTTTATTACCGTTTTATACAAGGTATCTATCTAGGAAAGAATCTCCGACATACACTTGCCCAGAAGGTGAATATAGAAACATGTTAAATGCGAGAATTGATCTGAGGCCCAGGAATTTTTTCTAGCGTAATCTAAGTTTAGCTGAGATCAGTTAGTTTTCACTGATAATTAGAGACAATTGCGTTTATTAAAACACCTCAATATCTCTTTAGAAACTGAACGAGCGTTTCGACACTAACCTATCATCTTCAGTAGTAATACTGAGCTAACAAACTAAATTAAAACTACACTATTAAAAATACGTCGGCTGCATATGGTCATGCATGATTTAATAAATAGTAAAAGTTGGAATTTAGAAGGCCTAAATCTGTTTTTACCAAAACATCCTTTTATAAATGTCCATGTCTTCACAACAATTTAAATAACCATTGTTGTTTACATTTCGAATTAGCTTTGTATTATCAGTATTATGATTTAGTTCTAACATAGATAGGGTGACACTAGATTTGTCAAACTTTCTGAATTTAAAATGAACCAAATATTTTTTGCATCCAATTTTAATAGATCTTTTTGTCTGCCCAATGTATACTTGATCCAGAATTTTTACATGATATTTTGTTCTAAAAATCCTGTTATTGAGCATTTTCTCGTGGCAATGATGCAAAAAAATGTCATCAACGTCGTGGAAAATAAGCCAAAGAAAATTTTAAATTTACCCACAAAAAATAATAAATATAAAAGAAAATAATAATAAAACGTATTGAATGGGTTAGAGATCGAACAATTCTAACACATTCATCAAAAACTTCTCGAC
The DNA here is from genome assembly GCA_023509865.1 of Trypoxylus dichotomus. NCBI lineage: Eukaryota > Metazoa > Arthropoda > Insecta > Coleoptera > Scarabaeidae > Trypoxylus > Trypoxylus dichotomus. Next base: position 2,564,764 of record CM042080.1, read on the forward strand.
ATTCCCAACTAAGTAGGAGCGAAATCGTTACCTCCTTCATTCCAACACCTTCAACCAAATCCCCAGAATCGAACCGTTAGAAGCGTTCGGGGATCCGACGCCATTGGGTGGGTCACGCTGATGGATCTACACCCATTCCGGCGATTCGATTCGTAACAATAGAGAGTCGAGAAATGGATGGCCCTGTCTTATCTAAATGCGAATTTTAAACCGGGCGCCGTTGCATTTAAATCTGGCCATTACGGCGATCTCGGACCGTTTGTTGTACCTTTTACATTCGATCGGGATGGCTTATCGCGTCGACGATTGGAAAATGGATATAAATGTAGATATTCTTTTGAATCTGGGACTTTGAACGCAGCGTATATGGCCTCTAGACGAGGGTGGTGCTATCAGTAGTTATTCTTATTCGAAGTGAGAATCGGAGTGGTTGGGAAAACGCGGCGTTAGAATTCTTAAAACTACGTCGGAGCGATTTAGAATTATGTTTTCGATGCGAACAGCTACATTCTCCTGCCAATACGTACACTGGCATGAAATAATTAGGATTGGAGGTTTTAGGAAAATCTCTACTACACGTGAAAAATTGTTTGAATTGAAAATTGCATATAACTAAATGATATATGGTGGGTATTCGTGTAGTTAATCCACTAGATTAAAATTTGATTTATTTTTCGTCTAATTAACGAATACAGAACTTTATTAATTTCTTCTATATTTTGCTATTTCATTCGTGGAAATTCTTTCCTCACATTTCATTTATTCATTAGTCGCTTGTAACCTAAAATGCCTAGCTGGTACACAAACGAAAACATTACAAAATAAACGTCAATATCACGGGACATCCTGTAGAAACTGTATGCAAAAAGATTTTCCCTATATTCGTCCTTCAACTTATCCCTTTGTTGTTTATCTTTTATTTGTTTACGGTTTATAATAATAATCTTTATTAGTTATGAGTCCAAAGGTGAAACATAGACATCGTCAGAAACTAAATATAACAATAATAATAAATAATAAATGATAATTTAAATATAGTTAATCTACACATCCATATTATTTAGAAATTCATTTAAATTATAATATGGTCTACTTAAAAGAAGTATTAGCATTTTCTCTTATTTCATGGGGGATATTATTGTATATTCTAACACTCATGCATGTTAAACTATTCGTAGTTAACGTAAGCCTGAGATTAGGAATATGGATCTCTCAGTTTTCGTATGTTATAGTGATGATCCGTGCTGTTCTGAGCTCTTAGGTTATGGTTGTTTTTATGTAAATATAGTGCGGCCTCTAATATGTAGATTGCTATAACTGTTAACAGCTTAAATTGTAACTATGTGTAGAAAGTATGCGAAATTTCCGTAGTTCCATATGAACTTTTGAACAGAATATTTTGGCGAAATAACTAAGTAGTTGTTTCTTTTTTATTTAAAAAATTCCTTACTGTGTATAAATACATCACCATTCATTTCGCGATGGTAATTCATTATTTAAGATTGTAGCTAAAATTAAGCTTACACCTTTGATCAAACTCTTTTAGCAACCAACATAGTCAATGACGTACTTTTAGCTAGTATATCGTTCGGATTTTCGTCCATTTTTAATAGATCCATATTACCATGACTATTTTTGATTTTCCTTTGATTATATCCATCCTCCAGCGAAGGAAAACTACTTCTCTAGAATAATATGATTTTTCATATATTTTCCGAAAAAAAAAGGAATACTCAGCATGCATGTAATTTATCCTATTTAAATCGAAGACCCAAATCTTTTAAAAGGGTTGCTAAAGAGGCCTTACTAAAATACGTATATTGTTTTAACCTTGCACCAGTGTATGCCCAAGTTTTTTCCGGTTTAACTAAGAGATGGACACATATGTAACTTTGTTCGTCTGACATTTAAACTACACACACGCAAGTGAGTTCGCCAAAAAACTAACGTCTTTGCTTTATGCAGAGTTTTGCTCTATTACATCAAGAGAACTAAATTGCCCCAATACTCGTATTTATAGTATAAATGCAAGAGCCCTCAGTGCAGATGATGAGATTCTACTGATGTGGTCGATGAAATTTAATTTGGTGTCAAATAAAACACCTAGGTCCTTTAAGGAGGAACAACGATGCAAAAGAACACCGTTATATCGATAATGATATATAAGTAGACATAACTTACGTGAATAAGTACATTATACTTTTCGATGTTCATCCTAAGATTATTATTGACACACCAGGATTCTAGTTTACTCAGATTCTGCTGCATCAGATGGTCATCCGAAATGGTGCTTATTCTGGTATAAAACTTGAGGTCATCGGTAAACAACAACTTCTCACAATCCAACTGACTGCATAAATCGTTAACAGATACCAGAAAAAGAAGGCGACCAAGGTTACTTCCCTGTACAACTCCAGAGGAAGGAGAAAATCTATCAGATATATGACCAAGATATGCGAGGTGTTGCGTTCTCCCAAGTAAATATGCTCGAAATAATGACACAAGTCTGCTCTGTGCAAGTTTTCGGTCAAAGACTTTAACGAAGTCTGTATAAATTACATCAACTTGTATATTGTCATCTATAATCGGAGTAAGGCTAGTGACTGTGGATCGCCCATGCACAAAGCCATGACGGCCTTCAGATAAAATTCCACGAAACTGTTGATATATGCGATCATACAGAACCATTTCGTATATTTTGGCAAAGTTAGAGCAATTTATTAGAGCAGTAGGTCTGTAATTCGTAATTAAGGTAATATTAGATGCATTTACTATTACCTAAAAGATGGGTGAAATGCGTAAAAGCCGACGACCAATATTTTGAATAAAAAACAAATAATTTCCCTTCAAAATTACGTGTTCCCTTCTAGCGAAGAACCGGAAGAAAAACCAACAGAGTAAGACTGCAGGTTATATGGGATTCTTGTGGATAAATATTCTAACTACACTCCACAACGATAATAACTGTTGGTTTTCTTTTAACCCGAACAACCGAATGTTTGCTAAAGTAATTCACTTCGATCACGATGAATATTTTAACGCTGAACATTAGCAAAGCAAACGGACAAGTTTTTTTCGCGCGTGTCAAGTAAACACCGGTAATCCCACAGGTATATCGCAAAATTGTAGAAAATCACCGCCAAGGAAAGAAAATCATCTACAAAGCAACTCTTAACAGTAATCTAGACAGCCGTGTCGCGGCACGTCATTCAACTAGACAAATGACTCGAATCCATTAGGAGATATCGTAAATGGAAAACGCGTTATCAAACAATTGACTGTCGCAAGGAGTGAAACGACTCCCCGCGCTATTGTACTCCTCCTCCAAGAAGGAAAACGAAAAAAGATAGAAAAGAAGACGAATCGCTAAGGATAAGAACGACATATGTTTAATAAAATCACAATATCCTTAATTTATCACCATCCACTAAGCGGAGAGGAGTTCGGAACGAATTCCCCGTCTCTTCCCGGCTCGATTCTAAGGACATTAAGGGCGCTGTCGCTGTAAAACACCCGCTTTCGATGTCACATGCGAAACGGGGAGAAAAGCGGGGTCAAACACCGTTAACCCGTCTTCGTTTATCTCGAATTTAGGATCGCGAGAGGGAACGAGAACAACGACGAGGAAGCTTAAACAGTAAAGTGATAATGTAGTACATTGTGTAGATACAAGCTGTCAAAAACAAATGACAGATACACGGCCCGCCTTTAGTAGGCGCTAGAGTTCCGTATTGCTCTTTACTAATACGCGACTCCTCCACCCTCTACGCCGCCGCTTCGGCCGAAAGGGAAGTTTAAAATAGGTGCCAGAAGCCACCCGCGATGTTCGCTAAATCGGCTGGAGAGGGCGCCAAAGTCGAAATTGAATTTATTCCACGCGCTTTGAAGTTGACTGGGATATCCTGGGGATTTTATAATTGCAAAGTTTTTGTGGGTGTCTCCGGTTTTCCTTTTTTTTTCTACGTTAAGGGAGCATGACTTCGAAGATAGACGCAGGAGTTAAAATATAATTTGTGCAATTTCTGATTAACCAAAGCAAAAATTATTCAGGGAGTTGTAATTCTAATGGAGCAGCATCTTAAACTACTTTTGTTCCTTTTTATTTATCTATAATTCAAATTATGAATTCAGAAGACTAAAATAAATTCAGAAGACTAGAATGAATTCAGAAGACTTGACGTTGAAAAAGCAGAATAGTAACAAAAGCCAAAAAACATGTGCCAATTTGGCATTCTTCCATACATATGGGGCGGCAGAAGTCTTGAGAGAATGACTAGCACGTGGAGAAATCAATGCAGCACCTATCGGGGTTAACGTAGATAGAAGGTACACCGATTGGAAAAATTCCTAAAAATCTGGACGGAGGGTGGAAATGATTGAAATGGAGGGTTCAGTATTTTGAATAAAGCTCTCGTAAATTCGATTGGGTATCAGAAATTAGAGGACAAATACACTTTTATATCAGAAGAGAGCGTCAAAAGTCTGATAGACTATATAGTGCATACGCAAAATCTAACAGGAACAATAGAAAAAGTAATCCACAGATTAGTAATAGCAAACTGCCGGAAAGGAAGAGACGAAAGACTATAGCAGCTTAACAATACACCAACTTAACATGAAAAAAACAATGATAAATATGCACAAGAAACAAACAAAGAACTTGGAAGACTATACATTGAAAAAAAAAATGAACCATAAAAGAGAGATGGAATGGTCTTTAAAGAAACAGTGTCAACAGTAGCAGAAAAAATATGCGGAAAAAAGAAAATTTAATAAATATATGAAGAGAACGAATTGGTGGAAGAATGAAATAAAAAAAGAAAAAAAAAAGAGCTTAGAAAAAATACGTACAAACAAAAGCAATAGAGGATAGATAGGATTACAGTATGAAGAGGGACCTAGTAAAGATAACTACAAAGGAAGAGAAAAAGAAGTTATAGAAGGGATCTAGAGAATAGATGACAGAAACATATAAAGTGGAAAATAGAAAATTTTAATTCTGGAACATACAGAAACGAAAGACACTAGAAATATGGAAGCAATACTATGCAGATAAATTTAACGCAATAAACATAGTACAGGTAGAGAAAAACTGAACCAACAACAAGAACTAAATGAAAAAGAAGTGGTACAAAAAATCAAGATAGTGTAGTAATCCTGTGTAAACAAAATTGGTAGATGATCATTTAAATTATTGGTTCTCATAATGGTATGCACCCCAAAACCATACTTAAGAAACAAAGAATTACGGTCGCTCAGCCAGGCTCTGCTTATGTTGTCTTCAATTATCATATAGACCTGAACACAAAATTTCTTTCTCTCACATTTCATGAACTTGCTAAAGTTGTACGGAGATGTGATTTTTGTATATTCTGTTCATTATATGTTGTTTTTGGTCCGTCGAATGTTCTTTTCAGAACGTGGAGGGTGTAAATGCAAGATCTTCAATAAGTTATTTTAGTTTTAAAAACAAGCAATCAAAAATACGTTAATGTTTTTTATTACAGTTCGCAGTCGATGCTTGAAGATTGTCTGAATCCCAGAGCACAGCAGATAACAGAAACATTCAGATACAATAGTGACATGACGTACAAAACTAACGTCGATTACACAATGCATAAGCGTTCTTTTATGTAGATTATTGGTTCTATAAGGTGGTACAGAGAAATTTTGAATATGGTAATGGTAATCGTGTGAAGATGGTGGAAAGGTGGGTAGGTTCAGAACCTGCATCTACACCGAAGATGTTTTACAAAAATGGTGACAATGTGACAACTTCTCAACATGCATTCCAACGTCACTTCCAGGAATGTATACGTTCAAGAGACTATCTATCATTTTAGAGACAACACGTGCTGCGACAGTTAATGGCTTACAATTTCTTTTTTTTTCTATAACAGTAAAGCTTATTAATCGGTTGATTTAGGAAAAATAGGCGAAAAGATGATGGCAGATTACCAAAAATGATCAAATGGCAGCGACGAGAAGGAAAGAAAATCGATATGGGAGATGTTAAAAGGAACAGAGAATACCAAGGGAATGGGGAAAATGATCTGATAACTCCGATTTACAAGAAAGGAGAGCAGAGTTTGTTTAGAAAAAAGAAGCTACCAACAATACACAAGAATGCTGGAAAAACGTCTAAGAGTTTATATGGGACAAAGACTGAAGGAAGAATAAGCATCCTCCAGGCCAACATAATGAAGTACATACAAGCACAATAAGATTCAGAATACAAATTGCAGGTCAAAAATCAGAAGAATTCCACGTGAAAAAGGAAATAAAAGAAGAAGAAGGAGACCCTAGGGGGAAACTGATAACTCAGATAAAAGAAACGCGTAGAAAAAAGGGAAAAAACTTGGAAGAAATGAAAGCAATGCCAAGAAACAGAAGAGACTGGAAAAAATGAGTACAAAAAGAACCGGAATCCTCATCTCAAGGTACAAGGACATGTGAAAAAGAAGTTTTTGTGGGTGTCTCCGTTTTCCTTACTAATCCATATATTTCGCCTTTAGTTGAAACAGAAGAACGTTCGTTTGTAGATCGAAAGGGTAACAAGCACTTACATCGTGTATTACATTAACAATACAACATGAAGGAGGATCAGTGATGATTTGGAGTTGTTTTGGCGGTACCTCTATGAGCGATTTGAAATAGATGGTACCCTCGTTACAGAGAGGTTTTGGAGAGAAATGCGTCTCATCTGGAACACGATTAATCGGTTCAAACTTTGTATCCCAGCACGACAATGCTCCCGAAAACACACTGCAAAGATATGCCGTCAATATTTGGAACAATTCGAGCACAGACAGAAAATGAAGTGGCCGTCCCAAAATCCAGATCTCAATCCGATCGATTTGTGGGAGAGACTCGACCAATGGGTTCGAAAATCTGTTTCTAATTCGACAACAGTACTTTGGCCGTTAAGACTGGCAAAACTGCTACCTTTATTAGCAAATTGATAAGTACAGGATAAAAGTTTATTTAATAATTAGTTTCTGACATGTTTTCGTAATATTTTAAGGGTAGATAAACACTTATGCCCGGTAGTGTACCTGCATATAAATTCCTCGCGGATACATAATGACACCGTGCAAAACCTATTTTAATGCCTTATCAAAAGAATAAAGAAACATGGCCTCTTCTAACTTCTCTTTCATAATAAACAACATCTATATGTACCAGAACGGAATGCGAGTATTAAACAACACGCATAACCTCTTAGACGTATCTCTTTCTCTGCCTGTGTGAGTATATGCGTATGTACTTCGTGTATACAGAAGTTTATCTTTGCGGTTAGTGTTTCTAATTAATTATAGCACTTATCAAACCACAAGACACGTCTTCGAATATAATAATTAGTACATCCTATGGGTTTCCTCTTTTTAGAATGATCACACGGTATGAAACCGGAAGAGAGATATTTGTTATCGGTGTTTGGAATATTAGGAGCAGACTTGTTGTCGGTTTTATGCATATTGGATTGTACTGTTTACATACATAATATTCGTTACGAACTGTGTATGTTGGAATATATTATTTTTTGTATTTAAACGTTAAATTATCGATATTACGTAGTTGGATATGATGTTTAAATATTACGCTAATTGTAAGTACAGTAAAACTAGCTAAACGTATTCGTCGGGACCATACAAAAGAGTACATTAAAAAAGAATATAACCGAAGATTATGTATATACTATCAAAATGTATCTTTATTTATAAAATAATAAAAAGATACACAGTAATAATATTCAATTATAATAAGATACTAGGATCCTGCAAATTATTTTGTAACCTTACGCTTAAAGGCAAATTATCGTCATAGATGTCATCATTATGTTTGACAAGCCATTGAGATAACAATGGAAACAATTTTTTATGCTTTCTTGCGAAATTTGTTGCCAAGCTTTGGCTAACATTTCCATCGCTTCTAGCAAATTTATTTCATTAAAAGTTTCAGTAACCAAATTCGTAATGTGTTTCATTACTAACAGACGTCGATAATAGGATGTGAAGGTGTGAATAATTCATTGGTCCATTGGCTGCATCACTGAGGTGGAATTCGGTGGTAGCAACTCCAGACCAATATTTTTAAGATCACTCCTGCGGGGATGGACTGGACAGTTGTCGACCTATAATAACATTTTTCTTATCTGTTGTGTTAGGTCTTTATCCCAAGTTCTTATTTTGTCTTCAAAAATGTTGTCATTCATACCCGGCGATTAACAATATAAGTATGTTATGTAGTAATAATATAGCAGTAATAAGTTAAAATGAATCGGAAAAGATACAACTGAATCATAAACATAGCTCGGTGACACCAGAATGCAAGAACAAAATAGGACGACAATGTAAATCCATGTAGACACTTCAACAAAAAGGATCGTCAAGTAATTCATTAGCATTTCTAATCATATGCGTAATGGGTGCTTTAAGCAGAACATTAGTTTTGTATGACGGGACCTAAAAGTTAGGGAAGGACCTGGTATCGTACTGAGGTACCACAAAATTAATTTTGGAGAGAAGGGATAGAGCGTCAATAGCATGATTAATCAGTTTAAGTAGAAATTGGCTGCTAAATTCCTTCCTTCGATCCGATAACGATACAAAGCCGTGTCTCCTCAGCAGACCAGCATAATCAACATCGCGTGCAGGGTATGTGCCATCAATTTTGAAGGACAGGTATTTCAGAAATCGTTTCTTCACTCTTTCAAGTAGTACTTGCAGATGGAGATAGTGAGGATACCAAATTATGGACGCATACTCTAATCCAGTACGGACAAGCGAATAGTATAATGCTTTTAGCGAGGCAGGATTATTGAATGATCTACAGGATCGTATGACAAATCCTAAGGATTTCATCGCAGAATTTCGTACGGATAATATGTGGTCTGCAAACGACAAATTTGCATCATACAGCACGCCCAGGTCCATCACAGACGAGTGCCTAGGAACAATAGCCTGACTCACAGCATAATAAAAATTGTAGAGTCTATGACATCTAGAGTAGCTTACAACAGCACACTTATCCAGATTCAAATGAATTCCATTCTGTGTACACCATCTAGCAATGGTATCCAGACTATTCTGGAGAAACAGACAATCTGCCGGGGAGGTTATGGTATTGTAGATCTTAAGATCGTCCGCATAAGCCAGTACATTGCAGTCCAGCCCCTATAGGAGATCATCCAAATAAATATTAAACAAAAGGGGACCCAAATTGGATCCCTGGCACACACCAGAGGAAGCAGAAAATGTTAAGGATGCATATCCATTGTAGTGAACATAGCATGAACGAGAAGTTAAATACGAGCGGATCAATTGTGTTACACTTGGCGGAAAACCAAAAACTACTCAGCTTACATACCATAAGAGAATGATTGATAGTGTCAAATGCTTTACTAAAATCGGTGTATAATACATCTACTTGTTGACGTCGTTCCATGGATTCGACAATATGCTGTGCTAACTCAGCAAGGTTGGTTGCAGTAGACCTTTCTGGAATGAAACCATGTTGTCGCGAAGATAAATAAGGCTTGACACTAACGTAAATTCTGTGAGACAGAAGATATTCAAAAATTTTTGCAAAGTTGGATAAAATATTTATTGGTCTATAATTTTGGAAATCTGAACAATTACCTTTCTTAAACACAGGTGTAATTCTGCTAATCTTCCAAGCGTCAGGAAAGGTAGAAAAACTTACAGCCAAGTTAAATATTCTAGCTAGAGGTTCGCATAGTGCTATACAACAATCACATGCAAAAAATGCGGGGAGGCCGTCATAACCAGCAGTAAAATTAGATTTTAACTTCTTAGATGCTTTTAAGATATCGTGTGCTGTAAAAGATCCAATCAAAGAATTAGCACTAATGAGATCCCTATCAAGAGGCTGGGGCCTCAATAATGCCTGTGAACCAGATACAAACACTCTAGAGAATTCATCAACAGTGGAGCCGTTCAAAGTGAGACATCCAGGTATTCTTGATGCATTACGACGCGCGTTAATGCACTGCCAGATTAGCTTTGGATCTTGTGCTATATCTTCTGCAGCCGCTAGTACGCAATATACGAGTCTCTTATAAGCGAGCTTTACTGTATATCATAATGGTTATATACAGCAATTTGAGAACATAAACGCCCAAGTAAAGAGATAATCAATCCCTTTCAAACCTTTTGCTGATTTTCCTTTTCCATGTATGTATTTACCCTACTTTTTACACATTTTTAGGAATCTAAAATCGAAGCAATCTACGGCATTTGTATAGTAAATTTTGCGTATCATCACCCTTACATTTCCAACATACAATTCAAAACGTTATTCATTCAAAGAAAAATTAAAACTTACTTGATATACGTTCGTCACGATTTTTGCGCAAAACCGAAAAAAATAAAACCAATCGTATGTACGACACGTTTCCCAAAAACCCACCGATTTCACACGGTCAACCCTCCATAGATTAACCCCTTAACCTCTTAACCCCTTAAGAAGAAGAAGGAAAAAGTATGTACGAAATTTACACAAACGGAACGGATTCTATTTTGTTGGGTCTTAATTTTTTTTTAGGTATCTCGTCACCCTTCCGCCGGAAATCTTGTTAAAAACGTATAAATCGCAGAGTAACCGTTCCGAATAACCACTTTTACATGATATTTTCATTATAATGAGCCGGTATTTTATCAAGAACCCTTCAACTGACATCGGCACAGGTACCTAGTCGAAAGGTTAAAACAGGTAGTGGGCTAAAATAGATTCTACAAGTATAAACCCTTCCAACGTGTTAATCATCGTAATCAAGGAGTCTATTGTGCATGTTCTAATCCTTTTTTTATGGGGAATTCGAAAAAAGTTAATCAAAAAATTGTAACGGATGTTAAAGTATTGTAACTTTTTATCTGAAAGTTGCACATTACATTCATTTATGGAGTTATGCCAACAGGCAAAAGTTTCATACATAACGATTATTGCTATCAAGACAGATCTTACAGTACTTGCAACACAGATAAATACAGGGTGTCCATGAAATAAAATAAAAAAGTATGAAAAATGGAAAGATCTAATTTTATTAGACTTAAATCCAAAACATTTTCGGAAAATTCCTTCGCAGACGTGAGAGAAAAATTGATAAAGATATTTAAAATAAAAATTTCTGTATCATTCACAGCCAAAATATTCGTACGTAAGTATGTTATTGCATTTTTAATTTGGCGTTTGAAATTGCAATCTGTCATCCTGTCTGAATGTGTGTATACAATTTTGGTTGGATGGATGTATTACGTATACACATTCTGCATCCATAGGCGTCACACATTACAATTTCCTTAGATTTTTTTTTAATTCTGACGTTATCGTCGTAATTGACTCAAAATATTTAGATTTATGTTCTATATAATTACACCGTTTCATTTTCCGTACTTTTTATTTTATTTCAAAGACACCCTGTATACACTATTTTGTATCATTGAACTTTCTCCTGTTTGGATGTTTATAAAACCGAGTCTTTCACAAGATATTGCACAATTCAGGATTGATTACAAAATTCTATAGCACAGGACGTTGAACAACATCGCCGTAGTAGCTTTACCAAATATTTCTTAAGATCATCAAAAGATGTGTAAAGTTGCGTTCGGAATTTATGCTGAGAATTTATTATTATAAGGCAGCAGAAACGGGTGGTTACCATCAATATTAGATGACGATTGCAAGGACTGTGTGGATGTACAATTCACAGGTATACCAGTAAACTCCACTCACACAAATTAATTAATTATGCGGAACGCAGCGTTTCGAGAGCACGTGCGCTCTCATTGTCAACCGTGTTACCGACTGAAAGTAAAAACTGTATCACACAAGCAAATTATTTTCTATGGGGTGTGCAATTCGGGGTGGTTCTCTGTTCTCTCAGAGAACCACCCTCAAGTGCACACTCGAGTTTGATGGATTTATTACCATAGGCCCTGTTAAAGATACGGTTCGCTTTCGGTCCATCCTTTTCCGAAACAGGCATTAGACCACCGAGTAGATTGTAAATAGTCATATGTTTTAGGAATTTTAGAGCCTGCGTAGAAAATAATTTGCATGTGTGATACAGTTTTTACTTTCAGTCGGTAACACGGTTGACAATGAGTGGAGTTTACTGCTATACTTGTGAATTAATATTAGAAATAATTAATGTAATTACTTACTCTTTTAGTTTGATTGTGTTGTAACAGGATGCGTGGTGCATATCCCGTAATTGCATCATAGTAACGTGCAAACATCGTCGCCCCAAACTAGACAATTTGCAACAAATAACATTAAACAGATAACCTCCCAAATTGTGTCAAAATGCAGATACTAAAAGGTCTACAATACTACTTAGAGTACCACCCGTTTTTGGAGATATCCTTCGAAACATTACTCTCGCACATCCAAGTAAAAAAAATAGCACTAGATCAAAAACAACAGATTTACTTTTACACCTATAAATTGAAACTGCGAAAAAACGTTTAAGAGATCCGAAATAGGCTGCGATAGATATTTTTTCCTAAATAATTCTAGGATCTTTTAAACTTGAAATTAAAAGGAAAATGAATGATTTGATTTTGGTTCTGAAAGCATCACTTACAAGGAAAGGTTCCCGTCTGTCAAATTCAGATCTTGAAACTTGGTAGAGAACGTTGAGCCTTGAAAATAAAAATTCTTTGTTTGTGCTGAAATGCACTCTGAGAGGGTGCAACACCCCTTCGAAAAATTCACAGGTTTTCAGTTTCCTTGATTTAATTCTTAAACGTAAAGTAAAAGTAGACGGAACAAATATTTAAATAAACATATGGATGGTTTTGGTGTTAGTAGCATAAGGTATGACTTGTACTATACCTTTGGAACACCCCGTATAATTCAAAATGCTTTAAAATCAATAAGGGATGTTAAGGATTAACAACTTACGTTAATTTCTTTTCGATCTTACTATAATCAGCTGTAGCATAAGAGAGTAGCGCTTAAATGCAACACCCTGTATATATCATATTCACGCACCCTGAAAGAATTTTTGATAAGGTACAATATTTGCATTTAAATTTTTGTTCTATCTATTTTCGATCAAGAATTAAATCTATGAGACTGAAAATCTGTGAATTTTGGAAGTGCTGCTTCACACCCTCAAAGTGAATTTCAGCACAAAACAAACTCTAATTTCTTACCAAGTTTCATTAAAATCTGAATTAGACTCCTGGGAACCTTACTTGTTAGTGTGGTTAGTGAACCTTAATATCCCGGTGTGGACAAACTATGATTCTACCGTCAAATTGTATCTCCTTTATTCAGTCAATGGATTAACATGTGACTAAAGCCTCTACTGTTGTATACCATACCGTTTCTGTACAATACTCATTTCCTTGCTCAAATCACATCGAATTAGCGAACCTTCATTAAAAAATGCATCGTTCTCTATGCGTTCAGAAAGAAAAGCAATAACCCCAAACACTTCTAAACGTTTACTTTCAAATTAAAAGACCACAAATCCAATTCACATCTCGGCCATCTGGATCTACCGCGCCGGGATTAACCCAGGACGTTCCACCGACGTCCTCCTATAACATCTCCACGCTAACGTCGTTCATTTGTCAGCCGAGCGCGGCCAACTTTTCGAAACGTGAAGTGCACTCGAATCAAACTGCCCGATTAGCAAAGAGGTTCGCAAACTGTTAATAAGTGAACGGGCGGGTTGCAGCGTGGACAGGGGAGAAGAGAGGGTCGCTCGAGAATACCCGCCGGCTTTGTTTAACGTTTTAACAAGGAGATCGCGCCCTAAATTTGATCGTTATTGGGATCGAGTGAGCGCATACGCCTATCGTGCATTTTCGCTTTAATAGATTAATAAAAGATCGCTTTTCGAAATGGGATTCTGTTTATTGAATGTAAACGAGATTTTATCTCGTTAACTGGTGGTAGAGTTTTTCGAACGCGTATGATAGGTAGCGGAAGTTGGACGTTATACGAGCTAATATAGCTGAAGTCGCAAGCAAGATACGTACGAGGGGAGGTCCAGATGTTCGTGGAATGGAGGAGATGGAGTGGGGATAGGGGCGCTCGCTAGGTGTCATTCTGATTGGCGACTCATCATTAGTATATAAGTTAAGTTGCAGCGCTATAGCGTCAGTCGTTTACGAATAGTTGCCTGCTAAACAAGTCAATCCGGAAGAAAACTGAAACTATGGAGGAAAGCAAGGAAAGAACGCTCAGACCATATTGAATGACATGGAAACCGTTTATGGGGAACAGTGCCCTAGTAAATCAATGATTTATAAGTAGCATGGTCTTTTTAAACATGGACGCTCAAGACGGCCAGTTGAGGCTACCACATCAGACATCGTCGAAAAAGTGCAAAAATTTCTACTGCAAGGTGCAATTATCTGCATTAGTTGGAATATCAGATACGAGCATTTTGCGTATCCTACATGACCACCTGTGTATGACAAAAGTGCAAGATGGGTACCGAGAATGCTCACGCCGCTGCAGAAACAACAGCGCGTCTGTGCGTCCAAACAATTTTTGGAGCTGTCCGGAGACAAACCTGCACAGATTTTGGAGCGTATTGTTACCGGAGATGAAACATGGGTTCATCACTTTGAGCCTGAGTCCAAACAGGAGTATGCAATGGCATAAAAAGGGGACACCACCGCCAAAGAAATTCAAAGTGTCAGAATCGGCTGGAAAGTTGGTGGCCACTGTTTTTTGGGATTGTGAGGGGATATTATTGATTGATTACAAAGAAAAAGATAGGAGCATAACCGGAGAATATTACGCAGCGATATTAGAAACATTAAAGGAGGCCATCAAGGAAAAACGTCGAGGAAAATTGACCAAGGGTGTGTTGCTCTTGCAAGACAATGCGCCGGTTCACAAGAGCAAAGTTGCAATGGCTGCTCTGCACAAGCATGGCTTTAAATCAATAGTCCATCCACCCTACAGTCCAGACCTGGCACCTACTGATTTTTACTTGTTCCCCAATTTAAAAAAAGAAGAAAGTTTTCCGACGACAATGAGGTAATGGAGGCAATGTTGGCCCATTTCGAGGCGAAAGATAAAAAATATTTTTATGATGGTTTAGAAAAATTACTTCATAGATCTAATAAATGTATTGTGGTTAAGGGTGATTATATTGAAAAGGAAAAATAGATTTATTGTTTTATTTTATTAAAAACCCTTTCATACCACGAACTTCTGGACCTCCCCTCGTATGTGCCAAATTGGAATATGATGGTTGGTGAACAACTTGTAATCTTCAGAGGAATATGTTCCTTTAAGCATTATATATTTTAAACCTAGAAGGTCTGAACCCTGATTTTAGGTTATTTGTAGTACTATTACATTTATACTGGAAAACAGGGTGTTGAAAGAGTAAGAAATTAAGCGGAAAATTTTGCAAAAAGTTGAAAAAAAGAAATTGAAAATTCTGGAGGGGATACCACTTGCGATAACTGTTTTTTACTAGCTACAACCTAAGAAAATACTTGCTATGAAATAATCTAACAATAGTTGAAGTCTAAATTACCAGTTTCATTCACAAAATATATAAATCGTGAATATTCCACAAGATTTGGTTTCATGAACAACACAATGATTATTTCTTACTACCCAAAAGAACATAAGCTTGCAATGTTACTTAGCACTTTGCACAATGATTTAAGGGTTAATGACGGTCAAAAAAAGAAACCACAGATGTAATAGGGATAATGTGAACAAAATGAGACGACCATATACTGAGAAAAAGGTGACACGAAAATGGTTTCTTGTAATTTTTACATATATATATATAATATAATACATATATAATATAAGCGCCTCCAACGCGTTTTATTCATATAATACGTACAACTTGCGACAATTTGGCATAATAAATGATTTAAATTATCAAAAATAGTATAGTAGTAATAATGAGGCAGGTATTTACGCAATTTGACTTAGAAGACATTATTAAAAATACACGAAGCAGTATACAGTTCGGTGCAAAAGAAGCGAACTGATTTTAAACATTTTTATTACGTACAGTTCTGATGATATCACTTAGTTAAGAGTAAAGATATAAACTACCATTTATGGGGATTTATTTAAGCTACTTGTGGGATGTTATATCACGTAAGTGACCTTTTTCTCTCTGAAATAGTTCTATTTTTCTTCGAATGATTTCCATGTCTTCGATTCTTGACTTATTAAGGTAAATCTTATTCTTGAAGTAACACCAGGGAATCTGTCAGATCAACTGATTGCAGAACGTTTCTTTGAAATCAATCTCTCACTCGCTTCAAAATGCTATCTGGAGTTCCGCAGGGTTCTAATCTCGGACCACTATTATTTAACATTTTTGTGAATGATTTGCTAGATAAATTGCGATGTGAGGCTTTAGCTTACGCTGATGATCCTAAAATCTACAATGTTATCGATTCGCTAGTTGATTGCGTTAAGTTGCAGACTTACCTTACCCTTATTAATGATTGGTGTATTCGGAATGGCATATCTCTAAATATTCGCAAATGTTTAGTGATCTCTTATACCAGACGCTCTAATCCGATCATTTTTAATTACTCTGTTGATTCTGCATTTATTGCAAGAACTGAAAAAGTGAGGGATTTGGGAGTACTTTTTGACACGAAACTAAACTTTTCTGATCACATATCTGTTATATGTCTTTCTGCATCTAAATCTTTGGGTTTTCTAATAAGAACTTGTCGCGCGTTTCGTGACATCTCAGTGGTAAGGACTCTGTACTATACCCTTGTTCGATCTAAATTGGAATATGCCAACTTAATTTGGTATCCTTACTACACGTATCAGGTGATTTCAATTAAACGTGTACAAAAGCGGTTCCTCAAATACCTTAGCTATAAGGCTAGCGGTACTTACCCTGATCGTGGTTCAGATTATGTAACATTGCTGCAGCAACATAATTTTGATTCATTAGATCGTCGCCATAAAAACAGCGCAAGATTTTTATTTAACCTGTTATCTAATGAAGTGGATTCACCATCATTATTAGCTTATGTCGATTTCCTAGTACCACTACGTTACACACGATCCCTTGATTTTCTCGTGGCGTGTAGGCACAATACAAATATCTTGGCCAAATTTCAACAGAATATACTCGTAGAATATTTGTTTATGTTAGGATTATGTTAATTGTTATGAAATGTATTGTACATGTGTGTTGATTGAGGTATATACATAATCAATGTAATTGCACCAATTGTTTGTATGTTGTCCTGTAAGTGATAGTAATCGATGGACAAATAAAGTATATTATTGTTATTATTATTAAAGGAAGTCACACTATGATGGATTTATATTTTATATGAAGCAAATTTGATGTGAATGGTAATTCCTTTCTAAAACTGCCAAAGAAGATGCACCTAATCCGGATACATTGCATTTGTATAAAACAATGGAAACAATTATTTTCCCTCTCATCCTTAAAACGTAAACAACACCCGAAACACGCGAATGCACTTGGAAGCGTCATGGAAAATAAAAAATCCTATCTCCGATACGCGTAGAAAATAGATAATGCGATGGAATTTCCACCACAGACAAATACCGCAATACATGGGCACGATATCGGCGTGCAACGTGAAAGCATACGCATTGCATTGGAGATTTTTCTTGAAATTGCGTATTTTGCGGGAATTTTTTGTTTATGCGAAAAACCGGGACGCATCAGCCATTTACAAATAAACTGTGGTCGTTATCTATTTGGCGTCAATGTGCATGCATGAAGGTGAAACGAATGAGAATAAGAAGACCGGTAGTGAAGCGGATCGTTATATCGTTTGTACTTTAATTCGTACAAAACCACTCTGGCCGCATATGATAAGATAAAAGAAGAAAATCAATGGGTCTTCACGGAAAAACCATGGTCTACTTAATTCATAAACCGGATATTGAGTTTATAATCGATAAAATGATATCTCACGTTACTATGAGTACGTCACTTTTTTTAGGTGGAAAAAACAGTGTGGCATTAAATTTTCTATTGCAAGGAAATTGTTTTATCAAAAAGAAAACGTTGTTAACTCAGTATGAGTTCATATCTCACAGTATCTAAGACAATTTAATCAGTTAATGGCCATAGGTATCGTGCACATCTGCAAATCGTCAGGCCAAGACTAGAATAGCAAAAATCGCACACTTACCACTCCAGAAAAGGACTGTAGAGTTAAAACAGATGCAAGAAAACAACATCAAAAGCATTACGGTAACAAAACACAGTTAAAGAAAGGTTTGTTCATCTCTATATGCCAAAAGCCTAGGTCAAATCTAAACAGAAAATTTAGAATATTAAGGTGAAGGGATCTACTGCAACGATCGATTAATATCTGGAAGGTAGGAGTAGACTCAAAAGTCATCCGCGTATTTAACGATTTAAATCTGTCAAATATCTGCAGTCCTAATATTTCCATACTCTCCAATTTATTCAAACGTAAATTTTAAATTTCCGTAGCGTTTTATCGAAAGAGGGGTAGTAGGAGGTTGGTTGCAACGTACGTATTCTTTGAGTCTAATCTCAAAAGATCTAGATATCCTGTCTACGTATTTCGCATCACATTCCCCGTAGCTAAGCATGTAAACTCAGCTTCTCTGCATTTTACGCCATTGATCTTATTTATTAGAAAGTTCTTTAAAGGGTGAATAGTTCTACAACTCATTTGAATGTGGTCTTTAAGTACATTACTTATTTTATAGGAAATGACGTCCAAATATGGGATCGATATATAAGGTTTTATCTCCCTCTGCGCGATCGTGATAGAAAACGTAATACATGATGAATCGCCTGTAACATAAACCTTTTTCTCGATTGTCCTGTTTTTTTTTTATTTTAATTAGCAATCTATCTAGTATAGGCGGGTCAAAATTATTCAATACAGCGATCTGTTTTATAGTATACAATTCAGCAATAAAATTATCAAGCGAAAGGGTGAGTCTATGAAGATAGCTGTAGACAGACGACAATTTATGTCTGATCGAGTGGTTAGAGGAGCCATCAATAGTTCTGCCTGTATGGGATGGTTTTAGTAGAATATTGAAGGCAAAGTTATCGTCATATAGCTAAAAAATAAGTATTTTGAACCTCCAATGTAAACTGTATATTACTATGTCTGTTGCCGATGCAATCCAAGAAGTTAGATAACACTGGCCGACACACATTTTGGTGCCCGGGATTTTGTAAGTGTAATTAAGCAATTTTGGGGTGTCTAATCCAAAAATTCCGTCAGATTTGTTCTATTAAATCTAGTTTTTCTAAGGGAGACTCTAAGGAATGCTCAAACTATAGAGGAATAACATTAACTAGTATTCCAGGAAAAGTATTGACAAGAATACTAGAAAAAAAGACTCCGAGAGAAACTTGAAACAACACTAGAAGATACTCAATATGGATTTAGAAAAGGAAGAAGCACCCAGGACTTAATATTTGTAATCAGACAATTAGAAGAAAAACTAATAGGGAAAGGAAAGGAAATACATATATGTTTAATGGATCTTAAAAGAGCTTTTGATCGGGTAAGAAGAGAAGATGTATGGCAGAGCCTGGAAAGGAGAAGTTTAGAGAAAGGAATGATAGAGATGATTAAGGCATTGTATAAAAGCAATAAGAATAAGGTGAGAACTTCCAATGCAGAATCAGCTGAATTCGAATCGCAAATTGGATTAAAACAGGGATGCGTATTGAGCCCATTGTTATTCTCTATATTAATAGACGACGCTGTTAAAAAAGCTAAACAAAAAGGAAAAAATATGAAAGTAGGAAACTGGAAAATGAATGCAGTTAACGTGCAGGAACTAATGTTTGCAGATGATATGGTACTGATAGCACACTCGGAAGAGACATTACAGCAAAACTTGAAGATATACCAAGAAGAACTAACAAAGATAAACATGGAGATAAACACTAGGAAAACAAACACAATGATAATAACAGCAGAAGAAAGAAAACGTAGCATCAAAATCGGGGAAAAAGCATTGGAACAAGTTAAAAGTTACAACTACTTAGGAACAATCATTGAAGACAATGGGAGAATAGAGAAAGAGGTAAATGAGAGGATAGGGAAATCCGCAAAAATATATAACGTATTGAGACATTTGTTTCTGGATAAAAAAGAAATACCAAAAAAGACAGAGGTGTATAAAAGAGTGGTCAGACCAACATTAGCATATGGTAGTGAGTCATGGATAACCACGAATAGGATTAAAAGCGGAGTTACGGCCATGGAAATGAGATTCCTAAGAAGAATAGAAGGAGTAACTAGAAGAGACAGAATCAGAAACACGACAATCGCTAATAGTCTGGGTATCAAGCCAGTAGAAGTGGTCATAGAAGAGAGACAACTGGGATGGCTTGGACATCTACACAGAATGGAAGAAGATCGAATCACAAACGGGATATTTGAAGCCAAAACAAAGGGCAAAACCAGAATAGTTAGACCCCGAAACATCTGGAAGGAGCAGGTGTATAGAACATTGGACAACTGGCTCAGAACAGGAACCTGTGGAAGATAAAAATAAGAAAATAAATGGTCCGATACCGCAAGGTATAAAGGACATACGATTAAAAAAAATCTAGTTTTCTAAATTTACTTCTGCCCTATTTAGGAAAAATTCACCAAAATTAGATATAATGTTTTGTTATGTACGTAACTTTTTAAATACAAAAAAAGGGTAGGAGGTATTTATTTAACAGAAAGATATGGACATACAACTTTCAACCATCAATTATAAATTTTCTTTTATAAGATTTCCTTGTGTGAGGTTTACCGGAACAATCCCGCTGAAGATGCCGGCAGTAATCGGCCACCATATGGGTATCTATTTCCTTCATAATGCTGATGTTGTTGTGAAATCTTTCCCCCTGTTCTAACATCACCTAAGTTTCTGAAAAAACGATCTAAATGACTGTGAAGGTAATGAATCTTGATGTTCATGTTACACCCGAGCATGCAAAAGTTAGAAAGTATCTGTTCTACTAATTAGTTAGCACAGTTGTGTATCTCAAGAACTGGAGCTGATAGAAAGATATGGCAGTTATTTTTGGAACCACCACAACAAAAAAATTTGTTTTGTTGGGCGGTATAATACGTCTAAATTATCAATCGTTATACAACAGTTTATATTCAGCTAATTGATCTGCTCTGAAAGAAATTAGTGATGCAGATGAAGCATGATATACATTCTACAATATTTTATACGAGGTACTTGGTAAACTAGTTCCCAAATTTAAACCAACTACAAGTTATAGCTTATTTTGAATCTCCGATATAAACTTAATATTAATATGTATGTTGTTGATATAATCCAAGAAGATATATTATTCGTCTAAAGTATCAGATTAAACTATTAAAATGTTGTCGACATAACGTTTGTAAAACTTAATATTATTTGAAAAGTTATTGTTAGATAGGATATGTTCAAATTCGAACTAAATATCGGCTAACAAAAGGGACGAAGGTGATCCCATAGCTAACTCTGAAAGCATGTTGCGTTACGTTATTGAAATTTGTACTAACAGCACGATTTCAAGAATTTGTTAAGACCTGGATTCTATAAGTTGTAAAATCTCTTGTCTACGAATATTAGTAAAATGATTCTCTATATCCAACGAAATTAAAATATCCGAATCGACTGTATTGATAAGTTGAAATGCGCTACTGAGTTGTACACTGTTAGTAATGGTATTAGTGAAAAAGACCTTATATAACACTTTCAATCATCCATTATACCATCTAGACAAGTTATAGGCTGGGGATTGTATAGATGAAACCACTGGTATAATAGGTATGTTAAAAAATATTTCACAAGAACTTCTAAGCACTTGCCTTTAATAATACTGTGTCTCCTGAGGTATTACTATATATCTACAGGCATTGTGACACCCAGGTAATTAAGAGAGAGAATTCATATTCGGTTTCGTGGTGTAATGGCAGCACAAGGCGCCGGTAACGTAGAGTTCATGGGTTCAAATCCTACCGGCACTGATATTTTTTCAGGTATTTAAAAGCTTTGGCTAATTGGAAGGAAATTGCAATTTTATCAATAACAACACATTAATTAAACTAGTACAACCATGAACATCTCCAGAAAAAGCGAAAACTTAAAAGTGTTTTAATAAAACTAAAACTAAGAAGCAATTAACTTTATGATTGAAGGTCAGGCAGAAAATATTTTACAACCTCCTACTTCTCTCTATCTCACCCAATTTCCCCAAGTTTAAGCGTTCTTCTTCGGAAGTTACCCTGTTTCGTTTATAATGAATCCAGTTCCTCACTTGATACGTACCCTCCACCCCCCTCCGTGGCCCCGTCGCGCCGCTACCGTCGATATGTTTACCTCCTCCTCGTACGGCGGTGAATGTTGATTTTCGCGTTGTACACGACTGCCAACCGTACGAAAATCTGAATTCGCGTTCCCCTGTCCTGGGCCGCACGCCGTCGACTCTGGAGGGCTGAATGTTTCATCAATTCCTGGCGGCTGTTTGCCGACGAAGCTGTTTCAATATGCTCGCCGTTTGTACAGCGCGAATTATTTAAAAGGGCGCCAAATTAGTTTCGAATTATCTCGCAACAATGCATAACGCGAGCGAGGCAACCCCTCCCTCGTATAGTTCCCTCTTCTTCACCGTTTGGTGTTTTCCTTTTTTTCTTTGGGAGATATGATGCTGGAGGGGAAGAGGAATGTGTGGTGGATGAAGGTGCATTGTCTGGTTTTAATGATGATATTGGTAATTTTTTTTTAGAAGTAATTTGTTTACGAGTTAAAATTAGTTTTCTGGAATGTTATTGCTAAAAAACGGAAACGCAAATAGTTTACAAGTAGGTAAATGTAGTTTATAATCTTTTACTGAACTAATTTAAAGTTCCGCAGAATTATATCGATCTCAAGTAAGTGATAATATTGAGCAATATACTCTAAACAAAAGAACTCCACAATATAATAGAAAGTTTAAATAGTATCTCAGACTTTCACGGCCGTTTGACATAGTTGTAACAGTTATCGGGTTACGCCGTGTCTCAATGTTTTTCTCCCTGACGTCTCGCGAACAACTGCGGTTCGCATTTTCAAAGGTACGAGGGGAGGTCCAGAAGTTCGTGGAATGAAAGGGTTTTAAATAAAATAAAACAATAAATCTATTTTTCATTTTCAATATAATCACCCTTAACCAGAATACATTTATTAGATCTATGAATTAATTTTTCTTAACCATCATAAAAATATTTTTTATCATTCGCCTCAAAAAGGGCCAAAGTTGCCTCCTTTACCTCATTGTCGTCGGAAGACTTTCTTCCACGTAAGTCTTTTTTTGAAATTGGGGAACAAATAAAAATCACTAGGTGCCAGGTCTGGACTGTAGGGTGGATGGACTATTGATTGAAAGACATGCTTGTGCAGAGCAGCCATTGCAACTTTGCTCTTGTGAACCGGCGCATTGCCTTGCAAGAGCAACACACCCTTCGTCAACTTTTCTCGACGTTTTTCCTTGATGGCCTCCTTTAATTTTTCTAATATCGCTGCGTTATAGTCTCCGGTTATGCTCCTACCTTTTTCTTTGTAATCAAACAATAATATCCCCTCAATATCCCAAACAACAGTAGCCATCAACTTTCCAGTCGTCTATGGCGGTGGTGTTCCCTTTTTATACCAGTGCATGGACTCCTGATTGGACTCAGGTTCAAAGTGATGAACCCATGATCGAGATTTGATCACTTTATAATCAGATTTCATAATTTACTTTGGTGTAAATACCATTAAATTATAAACTAAGCGGACGCGTTTAGCACAAGCAATGTTATAGTAAAAGCTATAGACACATACATAATGAATCAAATTTATTATGTATTCTTTACAGCGGTCTTGTTATCCCATTCGCACACTGTAACCTCTCGCTTCCCCGTCTGCACATCTCACCGGGATACAGCTGTGGCCATATGTATTCGCTACTCTCATTTTGAACGAGTTACACGAATATTATTGTATTTCTATGAAGCAGGGTCGATGACGGACTTAACTAGGTACCTGGTAATGAGGGTTTAATGGTTTATTGTAAGCCATTCTGAGTAAATTAGAAAATAGAGGTAAAATTGTAATTTCTGAATATTTCTTCAGTCTTTCTTAAAAGTTGTAAGAGTAAGGTTGAGCTAGTTAGAGTGAAGATATTGTGTCTGTGATTTTGTCTGTGTAATACGATAGTATACAGTAAAAAGTAATGCCGAAAACACGCGAATTGACGGAGGTAGAGCGAGGACAAATTGTGGTGTTAGAAAAGCAAGGGCTGTCGGTGTCTGCTATTGCCCGACAAGTGAAATGTGCGCGATCGACAGTTAGAATGACGATAAAACGATACAAAGAGAGTGGATCTTTGACAAACAAACCGAAAACTGGTCGAAAAAGGAAGACAACTAGCAGAGATGAGCGAATCTTAGAGCGGATGTCTTTGCGAGACCGGAAAAAAGGGTCTAAACAGCTTTCCAGTGAGCTTTTCCGGCTACATAATGTTGCTATTTCTCCTCGCACGGTTAGAAGACGCCTTTGTGAATTAAATTTAGGTGGATACAAAGCTCGACATAAACCACGGTTGTCACCGCAACAAAAGAAAAAGAGACTGCTGTGGGCCAAAAGTCACCGCGACTGGACCATTGACAATTGGGCCAATGTTATGTGGACGGATGAGTCAAATATTGAGGTAAGTAATACATAATTATTGTATTTGCGGTATTCTGTATTCAATTCCTGGTGTCTACAGTGTTTTTATTCTTTTTAATAGGTTCCAAAATGTAACAGTATTCATGTTTTTGTTGGTAGCTTTGTGGTAAACCTGGGCCTCAGTACGTGCGACGCAGGCGAGGAGAGGCCTACCATCCAGACTGTATCATCCCGACTGTCAAGTTTGGGGGTGGTAGCATAATGGTTTGGGGTTCCATGACTGCAACAGGCGTCGGAGAACTGTTCGTCTGCGAGGGCCGAATGAACAGTCGGACGTACGTCCACATGTTGGAAGAAGTTCTGGAACCGTGTGTGTTAAAATTATTCGATAATGATGAACCTGAGTATTACTTCCAACAAGATAATGCACCGTGCCATAAATCCCGCGAAGTAATGCGCTGGTTCGAGGAAAATAACGTGCGGGTCCTGGAATGGCCGGCACAATCCCCGGACTTATCGCCAATTGAGCATTTATGGTACATTTTAAAGCGAAATGTAGCTAAATACTCATCTACCACAAAGCAATGCTTAAAAACAAAAACATTCGAAGAGTGGAATAAAATCACCCCCGAACAGTGCTACAACTTAGTGAGCAGTATGCCCCGACGAATTCGTGCGGTGATAAAAGCCCAGGGAAGAGCTACCAAATATTAAGCAATATCTGTATATATCTGTGTACACTCACAATGAAACATTTTCATCGATCAATTTTCTTTTATTTCTTATATATTCGTCGGAATAAAAAACAAAAAAAAAAGGTGGCGAATACATATGGCCACAGCTGTATGTATTTTAGACGACCTGTACATTTAATGATGTTTGTCTCGTCGAGTAGTGGTCATTTAAAATTTTAGCTGGATCAACAATAACCGGGAATTAATACGTAATAACATAACTCAATGTAATCGCGTCTTAAGCAGCTCGCGACGTTGGATCGACGAATTTCAAATCTTAATTGTCCCGAGAAATAAAAAGGAAACACGAAAAAGACTACTACATCTCATGTTTTTACTGCCTCTTGTTGTATAAACACAACCCAAATATATGTTGCGCATACGTCAACGGCAAAAAGCTGGACGGTATTGGCTTTCAGCGTCACCTCGAAGATATTATAAAATAACAACGCATGTTCGAAACGCATGGTTACAGTACTGTTCAAAAATCTTCGATCGATATCATAATGTCGGAACTTTCATCTAAAACGCTTACTTAGAGTTTGCTGTAAACAGTTTCCGTTTTGTGTACGTTTTTCGATGGTTTCTTGCTATTCCTATTTAGAATCTTTGTGACTAACAATTATTGGTTATTAACTATCATGCTTACTGCGTTTATACTATGGAACCAATGCCGAATACCAAGAAAAATTATCATGTTTCTCCTTTGAAAAAATCTGATTGCCTTGTTCATATATATATAACCTAAGATCATAAGTGGATATAAAAGTAAAGGCGGACTTAGTGCTAGACGACGAGATTAGGTGATCGTAAAAAATGCTGTAAAATAAATTAACATATACCTTCTTATTAAGGGTGAATGCCCAATAGTGTTATAAGCTATTTTACATCCTATCCTACATCCCCTCGCCATAAAGGGTGAAGCACTGGAGCATACCACTTGACGGACGTTAGTTTCGAACACACGACACCTGGACCCACTGGAGCACGGGACCATTAACGTAACATTTATTTTCTTAATAAGAAAAATGTGTATATTTCTTAGAAGTTATAATACTAATAAAAAAAATAGAGACGTAAGTTAATTATACTAACACAGTACCACCTGTATTTCATTACAAAAACATAGTCACGTAAAAGAATAAATTTTCATTGGATGCAATCAACTTGCAAACGGAGGGGCAAACATTTGTTGAAAGTATATCGGTTCATAAAATTCTACTGAAATAAGCAAAGGTCTGACCATGGATAACATAGTCGCTAAAACATGATTCTGAAAAGAAGAAAATCATTAACACTTAAGAGCAAAGAGTCTGGTGATTATCATGAGGCCATAAAGTCAACAGTTTTTGAACTAATGGTTTAGCAATTATTAGTAGAAATTGTGAAAGCTTCGTGGAAAATGGAAAAGGTTCCTCCTAAAAGTGTTATCCACTAAAAGAAAATAAGTGGTAGCAGAGCAGTATAGATACTTGTTAAGATTGTCACCTTTATCATTGTTAATTAATTAATTACGACGATATAGTGGAACCACCTACACTACCGCTCATAATAATATGGACACATTAAACATTAGAAAACATAGAGTAAGCTAGATTTTCTATCCTCAATGTATCCTAAAGAATATTGTTCCACTGCAATACTGTCCAGAGATAGGTTTTGGACGTTGAACATTCTCTTCTGATTCGACTGTCCAGTTCATCCGACAGAAGCTCTGTCGGATTAAGATCCTGACTCTGGGGAGGCCACGTCACCATTTTTGATATTCCTTCATTTTCAGCGTGAGCGAGGTAGTTTTTGCGTAATAACGACGTGTGCTTCGGACAGTTATCGTGTATCAAGTCACAATTGTTACCGATTAAGCGAAATCCGGATGGTATAGCATTTTCTTTTAATATCTCGCGATTATTCGTCTTCTTCATTATTCCATCAATTTTCACAAGGTCTCCTGTTCCATTTAATGCAAAGCAACTCCGTGTAAGAACGGAACCACCACCTTTCTTTATTGTCGGTGTAGTGTACTCAAGAAGGCGTCTTTTCAGCGACTGACAAATGTTCTGCAGGTTTGACTAAATACTTCATATTTGGAGTCATCAGTCCATAGTCCGTTTTCCCATTGCTCTATTGTACAAACCGTGTGACTGTTAGTCGAGTGGAGACGTTTTTGTTTATTTCAACGACGTATTTCAACAACAGATGAAAAAGATAATTCAAAGTATCTCTATTAAAATGATTATGAAAAAAAATTATCGGTTATTTTATTCCGTTCATATTTCTCTTAAAATGTTTACGTGTTCATTGATTTTAATACAATGTTAACTTAAAAGACAAAAATTGTGTGCGTGTATTTGTTAGATTTTCCTCTGTGACACAGTATAAATGTAACGAGAAGCAAATTTAAGGACGATATTTTCAAGTTCCGCATTTCTCCGCAAGAAAAATTAGAATTTAAAATAATCGTTATCATCGTGAAAAACGCCCTCTAACTAATTTATTAAAAATTATCGGATATCTTTAAGTATTACATTTAAACCTACATGAAATTGCCTTTAAAACACACTGTGATTTGTGTAATTCCAATAGATTGGATGAAAGACACAACGGTTTTAAACTAACTTAACTTTTGACTACTGTTTTCGAATTTAGATTTGTGAAGATGCAGAAATTTTGATTTTTCTTTTTGGCTGTAGTAATTGCGCCTCCTTGCGGGAAAATTTGGAACTTGTATACATTTTATAGGAAGATGCTTGGGGAGTCAAAATACAAAAATTTAAAATAATTTTATTTATTTAACATTTAAATTTTTTTTCGAATACGGAAAAATATGATATTTCTCATCAAAAGATTATTCGTCTGCCTATTTGTGAGAACACAACTAGCCTTGAAGTGAATAAAATGTTTTTTTGGCAGTTACTACCAGCAATTGTCTGGGCATTCTTGTTTCAAAGCCACCTCTTAATTTTTCACAAAATAGAAACAGGTTCGAAAAATTTTTAATTTTTTGCTAATCATTTTTAAAACGAAACCATAAAGTTAGTGTTTTCTATTATATATTACTAAATGTAAGGCAAAAAGTACAATGCAGCATCTATTATTTCTCGATGTTGTCAAAAAAGTTAAAATTTCCTTAAGTGAACCAAATAAAATCAAAAAAGAACTCAGATGATAAACACCTGCCAAAAAAAGAATTTATAATTGAAATCAAACATAAACAATAAAGTTTTTGATCATCCACGCTCCTAAAAACAAAGATCTCGCCCTTCTAGAAGTAGCTGGTGGTCGATAACATATTCAAGCTACTGTAGAACGACACTCCCGTTGAAAAGAGAGGAGCCAGAGCGGCAAGAATTCGTCTACAGGCACGTTTGTTGGCAACAACAAGATCATTGGTTATGACTGCGTATACAAATTTACGATCGATTCTATAATATTCAGGCCGATTGTTTGTTTTGAAGGAAGGAGCGTTGTGTTCTCGGTAATGTCACTCGGTGGACATAAACGCCACGTCGAGCTGACTGGTATTATATTCAACGCCGATCCATAAATAAAATAGTTATAGGTACATATGACCCAACGCTTTCCGACGAGTTTAGAGCATTTGGTCGTTTTTGTTTTCGTTAAACGATACTATTAAGACGTGATCTTAAGTCTGGTTGTGTTATCGTATTCGTCTTGAAGGATTTGGAGTCGATTTTTCTCAGATTAACGCTGATGATTGTTATACTGTGTGTACCGAATGTTTAGAATAAGGTTTATTTATAATTTAATACTAATTAGTTTATAATATAACTTTTATTTTCATTCGGCGATGTAAAGAAAGTAGTTCCAACCTTCTACACGTACAAAAATAGTCTCTATCTTTATACAGGGTGGCGCAGGGGAACGGGAAATTTTGAACGTTACAGTTGTCAGCACTGTAGAGCCGGCAGTTGTTCGTAACGTCGCACAACTGTTGTGAACGCATTGCCATTTAGTAATCATGGATCGTTGGACTGGTGCGGAACGTGCAGTAGCTGTGAGAGCGTTTTATAAAAATGGTGACAGTGCGACTGCCGCGCAGAGAATATTTCGACAGCATTACCAGCTTGGACGTCATGGACGTGTCCCATCTACGCATGCGATTCCAACGTGGGTGCGTAATTTTGAAGAAACAGGATCTGTCTTGTAAAAGAAAGCTCTGGGTGGCATTCGAACGGTACGTATCCCAGAGAACATTGAGGCTGTTAGAGCTGCAATCGAGAGAAGTCCTCGCCGCTCCGTTCGACAGCATGCATCTACGCTAGGGATTAAGCGACGAAGCTTACAAAGAATACTGTACGAATTACATTTTCGTCCCTATAAGTTGCAGATTGTGCAACAATTACATGAACGATACCCAGCGTCACGTATGGAGTTTAGTAGGTGGATATTGGCTAAAATTAACGAGGACGCGAATTTCGTTGGTAACATATGGATATCAGACGAAGCCCATTTCCACCTGAACGGTTTCGTAAACGAGCAGAATTTTCGTTATTGGGCCCAGGGCAACTCTTGTGAGTTACACCAGCGACCACTACATAGCGACAACGTCACAATATGGTGTGCTGTATCATGTCATGGTGTTATCGGCCCTTATTTTTTTGCACGTGAGGATGGTAGTGCGGCGACAGTAACATCCGCTCGATATGTTGAAATGCTTCAAACATTCTTTACACCGAGACTGTACGAGCTTAATCTTAACATGGGAAACATGTGGTTTCAGCAGGACGGAGCCACGTCACACACTGCTCGACATTCGATAGCAGCAATTCGTCAATTGTTTGGAAGACGCATTATTTCACGTAACAGCGAGATTGAATGGCCTGCGAGATCCCCTGATCTTAGTGTGTGCGACTTCTTCCTGTGGGGATATCTTAAAGGCAAGGTGTACCGTACACGACCTGCAACAATCCATGAACTGAAGGAGAACATTCAACAAGAAATCACTGCCACTCCCGAAGATTTGCTACACCGCGCATTCCAGAGCTTTCATAACAGACTGTTAGAGTGTGAACGCCGAATGGGAGGACATCTCTCCGATGTCATCTTTAAAAAGTAAAGAGACACTTTTGGACATTTTGATTGTAAAAACATAAATGGCATGCTGCATACATGCACTTTCGTTAATAGATTACTAGTTTTATGAATTTATTCGTGGAAATGACGTTATTTCAAAATTTTCCGTTCCCCCGCGCCACCCTGTATTATACCGTCCAACAAAACAAATTTGTTGTGGTGCCTCTAAATACGAACTGATTTACGGGATGTGCTGGTTTCAAAAATAACTGGTATTTCTTCATAGCAGCTCTAGTTTTTGAGATAAACCACGGTCAAATTTACTGATCATACGGATAAATACCAAAGTCAAAATAATAATTATAATTCTCAGTATTTCCCATTACTGCAAAAATCTGCCTCTAACACGACCCTAATCCCCACTACTTCGTTTACCTCTAACATATGACTCTCTGTATCTCTGTCTGCATCCCATAATTCAGTTTAGCATTGTGCTTCTTTTACTGTGATAACCTTGCCGGTGTGTATTAAATATTTGCTTTAAATTGTTGCATGAATATTAAAAATTCGAACGACAACAATGACTTCTACAAGCAGACGGAATTATGTGAACGAACCCAGATGTTTTTTGTTACATTTGCGGTGGATGCATTTTTAAGGAAGGTACAAGATCCAGATCTCTCTTTATAAAAAGGGCATATTTGGCGTATTTTGGCCACCAGTTAGGAGACCAAGATAAATCCTGGGCACTCCACATTGTACGGAAAACGTGGAACATTTCCGACAGAGGACAAACGGAAGGAAGAAGAGCTTAAAATTTGGAGGATCTATGGTATGGAGAGAGCCTAAAAGCCATCATGATGACTGCTATTTTTGTTCTGGCAGCCCTAGCATAGAATCAGCAAGGAAACCTCTTCCTCATTTTAAAGAAATACCTATTCCAACGTTCAGTAACTTGTCAGTAGTGAAGAAATGGATATCAGAATATGTGCGTCCTTTTCTATCTAATGTAAAGTTGGGTATGCTTATCAGACATGCGCCTTTTAAACCTATAACTCGGTCCTTGTCTCTCTCATGGGATTGCGCGCGCAGCAGCAGATAGCGGCGATGAGGTGTGTGAGGTGCATGTCGGGCGCGCGCGCGGGAGGGGTCGTCGGGTGTGGTAGTGTGTGTATTGTAATTTCAGCATCGGGTTGGTGTGTGTGTGTGTGTTAAGAAAAGCGTGTGTATCGGAGGAAAGTGTAAGCGAGAGAGAGAGAGAGATGTGGTGTATATAGCGAACGAGGAAGAAGAGAAGATTGTAAAACAGATGAAGATATGTCACTTTGGATTTCTTGGAGGAAAGAAGAAGAAGATGAGGACCTTCGCCTGTCAGGAGAGAGAGAGAGGGAAATTGTTTCAATTGTCGCATTTGGATATTTGATGCTACCGTTAATAACAATTGCAATTCACAGGTATAGCAGTAAACTCCACTCACACAAATTAATTAATTATGCGGAACGCAGCGTTTCGAGAGCACGTGGGCTCCCATTGTCAACCGTGTTACCGACCGGTTGATAATGGGAGCCCACGTGCTCTCGAAAAGCTGCGTTCTGCATAATTAATTAATTTGTGTGAGTGGAGTTTACTGCTATACCTGTGAATTGTACATCCACACAGTCCTTGCAATCGTCAACGATTGCAATTATTATTTCTAAAATATTCAAAGTAAAATAGATAAGTGATATGCCTTTTTTTCTTTAATGATGATATTTCTATTAACTTAGATAAGTTGTGTAAAAAAAAAGCCAGATAGATAAATGCAGGAAGATGAGTAAAGGAAGCTGAGTCCGTATATCTCAAAATTAAATACTGCCGCTAAAAAAAGATCGAAATTAGAGGAAGTCCAATAGATAAGTAATTTATTATTTATCCTATTATATTAGATAAGTTGTGTAAAACAGTAGCAATTTATATCGAGGTCAAAGTCAAAACAGATAGAAGGATGTGTCAAGAAAAAGGAAGCTGCGTTCGTATATACGTAAAAATCAAAAACTACCGCCAAAAGCGATGGCAATTAGAGGAAGTTAAATAGATAGAATGTATTTTTGAATGATGATATTTCTATTATCCAACAGATTGATAAATGCAGCAAGACGAGAGTAGATAATTAATATTTTTTTACGGAAGCTGACTTCGCAAAAATCATGAAATCATATTGGTTTTGTATTCGGTTACTTCTGCACGAAAAATGGAAAGTGAAATAGCAAATAATAAAGTAGCAAATGACATTGATGACGGATATACATCGAGTTCCGATTTATCGTTTATGTAACAACGTTATTCGATATTCAGTGAAAAAAAATAAGTATAAGAATAAACTTCTACTACAGATATATATATATATATATATATATAGCAATAATGCTGGTGTGGTGGGGGAAAGTAGAAGGGATCAAAGGTGTAATATTAAAAATTATAATGTATTCGTATCCACTTGTTAAGGCATATACGAAATTATCCACTATATACTGACGATTGAAATACACCTGAACTCTAAATGTAACAAAGGTGCAGAAGTAATAATTTCAGATAAATTATTGAGGGAAAGGGGAGAGGGGGGGGGGCGTGGAAGTAAAATATAAAAAAATTATGATGAATCATGAAATGGATGACAAATATGACATATGTTTCGAGGAAGTAGGAGTGTGATACACCTCCGACAATTATCGCAATACAGTGTCGTATGGCTTGCTAAAAGAATATATATAAATATATTTTTATATATATTATTTTATTCTAACTCTCTTGGTAGTGACACACGCACACACCAACCCGATGCTGAAACTACAATACACACGCTACCACACCCGATGCCCCCACCCGCGCGCGCGCCCGACACGCACCTCACAAACCTCGCCGCCGCGTCACACTATCTGCTGCTGCGCGCGCGTCCCCATGAGAGAGACAAGGAACGAGCTATAGGTTTAAAAGGCGGATGTCCGATAAGCATACCCAACTTTACGTTAGATAGAAAAGGATGGACGTATTCTGATACGCATTTTTTCACTACGCCTACCTATGCTTCCGGAGGATGACTCAGATACATCGCCTGACGACATGCAGTTCCAGAAAAGTGAAGGTGATAGTGATTTTGAAGGACCATCGGCGAGTCCCCAACGCTCCAGCCAACAAGACCTTAACGACCTAGTTAGAGATCTGAACCTCTCGAAGGAGTCGTTGGAGTGGCTTGCTTCCCGATTAGAGGAAAATAACTGTGTCCATGTAGTAATAGGTCTCTTGAAAAAAGTGGGGTTAAATGAATGCATGCCAAGTGAATGACGTCTTTTTGTAGACGGTTCATTTTGAAGTTTATGTTACAAGTCAGTTCGTATTCATTAAATATAAAATATTACGACGTCATTTTTGATGTCTTTGACAGACTTGCAGCTTAATGTCATATGTGATAATTTAACGCGCTGGCAAAATACTAACATTTTTATAGATTTATGTATGCGGATTCAGATCCTGACAAGTAGCAAGTTAGTCCTGTTAAAACGAATGCTTTTTTGGAGCAAAATTTATGCGAGAAAAACATACAGCGTGATAATCTACATACTTCGTGTAATAAGGTTTGATAATACAAGGGAAAGCTGGAGAGACAAAATAGCACCAATAAAAGAGTGTTATGAGTTATGGTATAATTATTTGCAAGATGCTCATGTGCCAAATTAAAGTGTGACAGTTGATGAACAACTCGTAATCTTCAGAAAAAGATGTTCTTTTAGGCAATATAGTTCGTCAAAACTTGGAAGATCTGGATCCAAATTTTTAGTTATTTGTGGCAGTGTAAGGTTTATGCTGGAAAACAGGGTGTTGAACGAATAAGGAATTAAGTGGAGGAGTTTGTAAAAAGTTAAAAAAAAAATTGAAAATTCTAGGAGGTATACCACTTGCGCTTTTACTTCCTACAACTTAAGGAAGAGCTTGCAATCAAACAATCTAACAATAGTTGAAGCCTGGATTACCAGTTTAATTCACAAAATCTAAATATCAACCTATCACCAATTGGATCCTTGAACAAACGCAAATGAATGCCTATTTAGCGGACAAAATCCCTTTCAGTGATGAGGCCCATTTTCACCTCGATGGCTTCGTTAATCAGCAAAACTGCCGAATTTGCAACTCGGAAAATCCACGAATTATTTATTAGAGAGCAATGCATCCAACACGTATCACTGCCTGGTGTGCATTGTGGTCTGGAGAAATAGTTAGACCGTATATGACTGAAGCCTATTTTCGAAATCGACTGCGAATTGATGGTATTTGGATAATTTTAGAGGGCTTTTCCCAGAGTTAGGTGTAATTCTCAAAATGTTTTAAAATTGCCTCTTCAACTGCGTTCATGTATTTCGTGAGAATTTGCTGAAAGAGAAGCTGAAAGTAACGGATTGGATATTAGTGTATACCTCCTGGATCCGATACTGCAACATAAAAAGCCTCCCTCGAGGCCTTTATAAAAGAACCTAACCCCAACTTGCCAAATTCTTTTCTTTAAATTCTTCAAATCAAAACCCACCGCAAGATACCCTGTATAAATATTTTTATATAGGAAATTCTCTGTCCTTAGCAATATCTTGCTTGACTTTGTTCAACCAAACAAAAAAAAAAACTATCTTATCTGAACACAGTTTCACACATTGCGAACTAATATTTGTGAAGACACACGGCGCAGAGGGGTCCATATCGATAAGTGTGTCAAATATGTGCTTATGAACTAGAGTACACAGAAAAGAAATCGCATATAGACGCTTTTCGTGGAAATCAGAAGAGAGAAATTACAGAAAAAAAGGTGCAAAGTTGGACAAACTCAATGAAACTTAGTAGGTAGAGTATGTTGAGACTTGAAAATAAAAAATTTTTGTTTGTGCTGAAATTCACTCTGAGGGGGTGAAACACCCTTTCCAAAATTCGCAGATTTTCAGTTTTATTGATTTAATTCTAGAACGGAAATAGATAGAACAAAAATTTAAATACAATTGTTGTAGCTTATTGAGAGGTCTTTCAGGACACGAGAATGTTGTATATACAGCGTGTTGCATTTAAGGGCCACCCTTTTATGCTAGAGCTAATCATAGTAATGTCGAAAAGAAATTAACGCAGGTTGTTAATCTTTAACGTCCTTTATTGATTTTAAAGCATTTTCAATCATACAGGGTATTCCAAAGGTAATATTGCCGTAAAAATATCTTATGCTACGTACGCACTACATACTACTAGGTAGTTCAATTTGCGTCGCATTAATTAAATTAAATTAAATTATTTAATCTTATTGAAGGACATAACTGCAATCGCCAATTGATGTACTGTCAGATGCAGCTCTTGTTAGTCTAACTGGGTGTAAGTAAAACCCAACAAAATTGACATATTGCTATGTATTTGGTGTAAATATTCAAAACTATTACATTTCTTTAAAACGGAATATTTATAAACCACATCCTATCATTGGAAACCTCATAATTAAAGTATTATTGTCTTTTAATACCAATTTTAAAGATGCACATGTTATGATATTGGCGGTATTTGTTCGATTCTAGATATTGTGATAATATATCACAAAATGGGTTTTTTGTTAAGGTATAGAAAAACAAATATATAATAGGGAAAACGTTGTGGTTTTACAATACAACATTTATATACTAACTCGACGAATTCAAAAATAAGCTCAAATAAAATATAAAGACGGTGTTACAAGTGCAGCTAACACAGTCCTATAATATGAAAAAGAATAATCTCTCTATCTGGTAAACTTATGTCTCCACTACTGGTAGTACTAAAAGAACCTGGTGCCAAGTTTAAGCCCTAAGTACAACAAAGCCTATTTCGACCTGTAAACATTGTCATTCAGGCCTCATCTTCAGGTAAATTAACCCCTGATTTATTTAACTTTCTTAATATTAGGCCAAAAAGTCTTATACTTTTAGACTCGTAGATAGGTCACTGTCCGGTGTCTTTCAAGAAAGAGGTCGCATCCAACAAAGATTGTCGTTCAGTAAATATATCGATTTATTCTAAAAAAAAATTCTAATAAGACAGTTTGGTGTCTGCACTACTGGTAGTACTGAAAGAACCTGGTGTCAAGTTTAAGCCCTAAGTACAACAAACCCTATTTCGACCTGCAAACGTTGTCATTCAAGCCTCATCTTCAGGTAAATTAATCACTGATTTATTTCACAATTGGTTTCTTAGCATTAGGCATTAGGCCAAAAAGTCTTATACTTTTAGACTCGTAGGCAGAGGTCGCATCCAACATAGATGTTCAAATACTGACAATACCAAAGAAAAGGTAAGATTCAAGCACTGGACGATTTTCTGACCTGGTCCTTATCTCAAATAATAATGTTAATCTCCATTTACAAAATAATATCATAAAATTGTAATCATTAATACACCAATTGTCGTTAATAAATATATCAATTTATTCTAAAGAAAATTCTAGTAAGACAGTTTGGTGGGACATCCTGTATAATTAGTTATATAATACGTAGTTATAAACATCGTCGCACCGTTGGAAGATGTTTTTCTTTGGAAATAAGTTCGATGACGTTAAAACATTGAAACTATTTGCGCAGATTCCGAATTTTTGCTTAGATAATAATAATAATCCTTTATTGCCCAACAGCCCAAGAGCCAATTACAGGACAAATTACAATACAATTCTTATTTAAAATAAAATAATTCAAATCGTGTTACAAAATTGGCTCCAGATCGCGTTTGTTTGCGTTCCTCACCATGTGACTGAAAGTTGCCTTAAGCAAAATGTTGGTATTAGCTCTAGGTACTTGAAATATATTATAGTAGCGAGTATGATGAGTAGGTATGGTAAAGTTTATTTGCGCTAGAAGGGCTGGCGAGTCGATATTATTTTTCAGGATCCTGCAAAGAAACTCCACACTGTTACGCTCGCGGCGGTCAGCAAAAGATAGAAAACCATGCACAACAAGTAAGCTATAATACTCGATACCTCTTGCAGGATACATGTTGTCCATTCGAAAGGAGAGATACTTTAGAAATTTCTTTTGAACGCGTTCGATCATAAGCTCTTGGTGTAAATAACGAGGATACCAAACAATGGAGGCGTATTCAAGCTTAGAACGAACGTAGGCATAATATAAACGTTTCATTACACCTAAGTCTGAGAAATGCCCGCAAGAACGCATGACAAAACGGAGAGTTTTGGAAGCAGATGAACACATGGACGAAATATGTTCCGTAAATGACAGTCTATTATCAAACAAAACACCAAGATCCAAAGTTTTGATATTGCGTGGTATGGCTGCGTCATTAATCTGGTAGTTATAGTGTAAAGTAGTGTGAGTGTTATTGTAGGAAACCACAGTACATTTGTTGATGTTCAGAGGGAGATAATTGACCTTGCTCCAAGTATTGATACGAAGAAGATTGTCTTGTAAATGTTTACAATCGAAAATGCTACCAACAGTATTAAATATCTTTACGTCATCTGCGTATGCTAAGACGTGACACGTAAACAGAGATAGTAAATCATTTATATAAAAATTGAAGAGAAGAGGTCCAAGATTTGAACCTTGAGGAACACCTGATGTTGGAGAAAACGGCGTAAAGGAATAACCGTTGTAGCAGACATAACACTCCCTTCCAGTAAGGTAAGACTCAATCAACGCCAGGAAACCCACACCAAAACCAAATTTATCCATTTCCGGGGGTTATTCTGCTAATTTTCCAAACCTTTGGAAAAGTTGACGTGCTTATCGCTAGGTGAAATATAGTTGACAGTGGATAGGACAGAACAGGAGCACAATCACGTACAAAGAAGCTCGGTATTCCATCATCTCCAGTTGTCATATTAGATTTAAGTCTCTTGATACTGTTCTCCACATCTGATTCAGAGAAGGCATGAACACAAAAATTATTATAATCGAGAAAAGAGTTGAAAGATACATGTTGAACGCTAGGTTTATACACACTCGCAAAGACACTGGAAAAGGCATCCACGATTTCGTTTGGCTGGGTAAATTCTCCGCCGTCATACTGCATACTTTCCGGAATTCTGGAAGAAGTTCTCTTGTTGTTAATGAAGCGCCAGAACAACTTAGGATCTCTGTTGATATTAATTTCAGCATCTGCCAAGTACGCATTGTATGCGTCTCTAATTTCATTCTTTGTGATAGATCTCATTCGTTTGAATTCATTAAAATAGCATATCGCTTATCCCAGTTAAATGAAGGGAATTTCTAAATAGGCAAATATAGACAGTCGACACTTTTGCATTAATGCATTCTGATTCTACCTTAATCGATGCCGATTTAGAACAGGGTAAAGCTTTCTTTTTTAATCAAATTATATGTAGTATTTATAGCGCAAATTCGTTTATTCACTTGTGATGTTTTGGACTTGCATCTAGATGTTCATACCTAATCGATATTCGCTATTTTGAAGCTAGAAATAGGTGTATTTCTTAAGAAAAGGTGATCTTGCCGGCCACAATTATTTCCGCCGTTCCCCCACTGCGTGGCATCGACATATGCGTACATAACACTATGTAAATGTAAAATTTACCTTTTGAATACGCATTTCACGTGTTTAGATAAGTACAGATAAAAGATCGATAAAAAAAATGTATATTTGTGGTAAGCTACAAGCGAAGATAGGAATCCTTTATCGACTACATTCAGTCAACTTCAAATCTTTTAGCATTGTTTAATTACAGTGCCTGTCCATTTTATTAGGCCCACCTTTTAAATTTAAGCTCTTGTGTGTTTCGAACGCGATAATTTACAAATACACGTGTAAAATTCGTGAATAGGGTTTACAATACCTACCTAAATACGTTCTCTAAATATTTTTCAAAGAAATTGAAAAAGTGCCACTTAATAACCTACTGCCTCTTATTATCCCTCTCATGAATCATTATGTACTGTATAGAAGATGAGTAGAAATAAGATTGGAAGGCACATTAATTCGTGGAATATTATTTGAATCTCCTTACTATTGCAGAAAGAATATTTGTCTGTTTATATAACAACGTGTTGTACAGACAACACAGTTCTTGAAATTTCTGGAAAGAATGCAGTTCACTAATTGAGAAACGTCTATTTTCTTAGATATTTGTTTCAATCCTAGCTTTGAGGCCGAACGCTTTTCAGCGTGAACATTCTTCTGTCCGCCATTAAACCATGTTACGCCCTAACCGAACTGACGCCTTATTCATCACATTATCGTAAACCTCAGTTATCTGCCTATAAATTTCGATGGGTCGAACTTTCTGCGCGTTTAAAAAGGTCATAATACTCGCGCAGCTAAGCAGTAATCAACCGTATTAGATCGTAGCTGCTATCAAACTGAAAAGGATTGTATGGTCCAGCGAGTCGATTTGAAGTATTAATGATAAATTTTATATAATAAAATTAAACACTAAATTCTAGCGTACTATTGCATTTCCGCAATGATCTAGAACCCATCCTTAGAGTTGTATTTTAGATCTGTCGAATAACACAATATATATATATATATATATATATATATATATATATATATATTCAAGTTGTTTTTGCTAATCTGACAAAAATGACAACAATTCCACTTCTCGAATTCCACCTCGCTTTATAGTGAAAACTTTACCTAGGAAAACTTGATATTAAAACAGAAACAACATTGAAATCCTCTGAATTAAAACTATCCTATTTACCTCTAAAAATATAAGCTTTCACCTGGCATAAACATAGCCGCCCCTTCATTAAAGCGCCTTATAAATTAATAATTTTTAGGAAGGTTGTTTGTTGTTCTTCTCGCTAGAGTGAACGAGGTGTCGGTACCATCCTATTGCTGAACGTTATGGGAAGTTTTGCACGTTTCGAGCAAGCCGCTTTAATAGGCTCAAAGAGAATTTCGTGTCGGTTCCTCGTCTCGTAATGCGATGTACAACATCGTATTTACATGTCAGTGTTGCATTTTAAGTTAATCATTGTATGCGCTTTATATCTATTCATTATGGGTAAAATAAGGACATACCAAATGAGAAAAACTGCGTATTAAGGCATTGTTGGGTACAGGAGTGTATTCTCAACGTACAACTATAAAGAAAGAAGAAGTATCTCGACAAACAGTGCACCGAATCGCCATCTTAATGAAACAAAAGATCCCTCTACAAGTATCGAGATCACAAAATCACTATTCCAATAAGTGGCCCTAATAAATTAGCCAGGGACTGTACTCGAATTATTGTTATTCAATACAAGGATTCAGCAACAGTATCACAACGCTAAAAACGAAGAGAGACACCAGGTATTAAAAAAGGAAATTTTATATAAACGTGTCAAAAACTTAGTACACAATACGTTAGCAACATATTTAAATCAATATTGACATGAGTCTGGTACCTCTGTCAATTCGTTTAAACAAAATCGGGCAATACAAATACATACTTATATTTGCGAATTGTAAGTAAATGTTTGTAAGTTAATCGTAAGTACATTTCTTTTATATCGAAAATGTCAAAAAACCAATTCATTTTAAATCTATTGGTGTTTGGTATAATGACATCTCATTACATTTATATCCAACACCACAAGAACATCTCCTAATCCATGAAAATATTTAAATCAGTTTCCATTAAATAAGATCATTAAGTCCCTTAGAATTTAACATAACAATATAATTTTCTACTTATAACTCACCCAATAACATGCTTTCGTTTCCACTTTCTCAATTAATTTCGTCTGTTTCTTATTTCTCCCGTCCAACCCTTAAGAGTACCATTCAAATTTCGCACTACAAGGAAAAAACAACAAACTTTCACGCACTAAAATTAACTCTCCAAAGCTGCCTTCGATTCAAATACCCGCCTATATCAGCCGCCGAACCGTAAAAGCTCACGCTCAAAAACTGTCAATCGACGGTCATGGCATGCTGCGACATCCAGACCACAGAAGACACCACATGACAAGTGCCACTGATAAAGTACGTTCCCACACTGCGCTATCAGTGGAGAGAGAGGTCTGGTCGATTGGGACCGTTCGTCTTTTGTCACACAGCCGCCTTTGTAATCACTTTATTCAGCGTTTATGCGTACGGGTATATCACTATCTAGCTGAATTATGGTTTATCCGTCGCGCGTTTGTTAAACGCCAAAGCTCGCCTATTCGAGATAGGAAGAACGGGAGAACGCCAGTAAGAAACCGTGGAGATGACTAAACGCGCTGTGTGTGAAATTTACGATTCGCCTATCGAAGATAACGGATTGTTTGGCCCATAGAACGTACGGGCTATCTTCAATTGTTTATTAAACGGTTTATCTAAATGTTCTTCGAGCTTTCCTGCTAGTGCTTATGTAATTAAATATGTTTGTAGTGGTATTCGTATGTTTTTCACACGACTATCCCATTATGTAGATTTGTATACAAGGTATGCTGTTGCAGTATTTACCTTCTGTTGTAATAATAGTTATAATAATAATAATTATTATTATTATAATACTAATTTGTAGTTAGAACAGAACTGGAAGTGCGGAGAAAAAGGGAAATTGCCGAAATAATAATAATCTAGGCATTTTATCTGAAGACAATAGTTATTACTAGAGACCGGATCATATGCAAAGAAAAACTGGAATATATGCATCGATTTTTGAAAAAATATGCATAAACCTGGGACATACATGCAAAAAAAATTGCGACAATATGCAAAATTTTTACATAAAATATATAAGAGCAGAAATTTAAACATTATACTTTATAGCACAAAATTTTTTACAACATATTTCTAAACCAATTTATAGTTAAATGTTTTTCACAATTGTGTAGAAGATACTATTTGGATTAATTCCGGGAGCGACATCCCTTGCATTTCTAGTTTACGAATGGAACTTGAAACAAAGCTATAATTTGACTTAATATACAATAGGTTTTGTAGCAATTCTGCTCATGTTACTATCTTTTTACAGTTTTATAGAGCAATGCAGTGAGCAGTGATTTTAAGAATTACATTTTTGCGTTTCCATAATCAAACCTATCTTACAAGATTATTTCTATAACTTCTTGTATTTTGTACTTTCTTTTCAAAAATAGTAGAATTATCCTATGCAAAATTTTATTATTTATTATTTGATGCAATGTTTTAGGGTGTTTCCTTAAAAAAAAAATTAAATATTTTAGGAATATGAAGTTGCATTAAAATCTGCATGAAGGCGAATATCTAACAAGCATACACCATTCTTCACTAAACAAGTCCGATATCTAAAATTTCAGGGCTCGCTACATAATTTACCGTTCTAAACGAGCTTCAAATTTCTAAAACAGCCTGTACCGCTTTAACAACCCCGCGCAACATTCGCTAAATAACCTGACATTAAGCGGAATTAACTCTCCCCGTTTCGATATCCTCGCAGAGGACACTCGTTTAATCAATAACCTTTTGTAAAGTGACCGTAATATCGTTGCAATAAAAGGGAAGGGGGTTCGAGGCTATCCACCCCGAACGTGTACACACCTAAGTGTAATTTCTTGTAACATCAGCGTGCGACATATAGAGAACCGACCGTCCGCAACTCGACGTAGACATAATATATCGCGTAATGCAGTAAGTTGCCACGTCATCACTGTCAAAAACCTATCCCCGGATCGGCTAGACACGATCACGGTTATCGTTTGTCTCTTGCAACGCGTACGTTGTATAACTGTTTTAAAGGTTTTCTTATTCGTGGAAGCAGATTGTTGTAGTTCGATAGAAGGAAGATGATATAGTGGTATTCATTTGAGTTTTAATGATTGTTAATCTAGAAAATTACCTTTTCTGCATATGTAACTATAACCGGGAGGGATAAAAAGAATATTATCGCTGTCATTTAATAAAAAGAACTGCACGCTATAGTCTAATTTTGAAGCAAAACATTTCCAACTTTCAAAATATCTTTGTATTTTTTAATGTCAGTGTTTAACGAATGTGGAGATAAAGTTTAAATTTATAAAATCTGTTGAAATATCTTTAGGATATTTGTAAGTCCGTCTTCATTTAAATTATTTATAAGTATACTTGAATTTAAAAACTAAAACGAATTCATTACACTATAGAAATTTTAAAACATGTTTTCCACATGATTAATTACTGCATTCAATAATGCGATGTAAATATTTATTTTAAAATAATGGCGTCTCGTTGAAAATATGTGCGGATGTGGTTCGTTTTTCTTCAAACAACATTTTTGATTTGTCCAGAAAAAATGCTGGATTTATTAATCACGCCCTCTGTGAGAAGACACCGGAATGTCCATTTAAACAGTAACTCGCTCTCACTTGTAACTAAGTATAATCCTACAGTTCGATGAGTGTTAATAAATTTCTTAACCGACTTCCGACATTAGAATAGACTGGCACTGTTACTAAATGTATTGTTTGCAATATCAACATTTTACAGTATTTTTCTGTGTAAAATACATGTTAATAGCAAACAACGCCGGTGACGTACCATATTATAAATTTCTATATGATTTTATTTATATGTTAAGTAACACATGGGTTGAAAAGTCCCGGGCCTACCAAAGAAAACGCGGTTTTTTTGGTTCAAAATTAGCTTTATTCATCAACGTAATCTCCAACAAAAGCAACGCAATCATTCCAGCGCCGCTCTAACATTTCAATACCACTTTTGTAGAACGATTTATCTTTTGCCTCAAAATAGGCGAATAGGATAGCTTGGCTCCTTTATCAAGTTGCGAATATCGAGCCTCCGATAATGTCTTAGACGCGTATGCAATTGGTTTCTCTTCACCTGATTCATATGTTTAAGGATGACATAACACATACCTAATTAGTAATATATCAGCAGTGTTTTAGTACTGATATTTTTGGTTTTGATTATGAGGTGGTATAATTTAGGGCCCTAAATTTTCTTCTTCAAATGAACCAAAGCTTATAGAAGCACTTAAAAAGGAAAAGTATCC
This sequence comes from Trypoxylus dichotomus, assembly GCA_023509865.1. Classification (NCBI taxonomy): domain Eukaryota; kingdom Metazoa; phylum Arthropoda; class Insecta; order Coleoptera; family Scarabaeidae; genus Trypoxylus; species Trypoxylus dichotomus. The sequence goes on from CM042080.1 coordinate 2,609,146, forward strand.
CTGCGAATTATCACCATTTTCTTAGTTTAGTGAAACTGATGGATACTAGAACTGGCACGAAACATAATTATTGTTACCATCGCAAGAAACAATTTCACATCCCATTGTTACTTCATAGATCACTTCCGTGCGTGTAATTCTTCACCAAGAGGATATGATTCTGGCAGGCGACAATCTAAAACGACCCCTGTCGGTAATTCGGGAAACGAGACACGTGTCTCTTACAATCGGTACAGTCCCATTTATTGGTGAGCGTAGTACAAGATATACCTACACGAAATTACGTCCAGACTTCCTGTAATTTCACACAGGATGCGAAATTCATTTTAACGACGGCGCTTTAACGATGTATAGGGAACGGGAACGGTTTCTGCAAACCTAGAATCACCGGCGGTAACCTGGGATATTGATAAAACCTGACCGATACTAGGCGGGCGTAAACTTCCAATTATAATTCAATAATACGTTGGTCTAGATATGGTAAACGAGGCGGTTACAAGGGAATCTCGGCTTTTCATGCATATATTCATCGGGTCTTATTTTAATGAACGGTGCCGTGATGGGTTGCCGGTAAGGAAGAGCTCGATTTTCTCGGAAAATATAATTGGTAGCGGTAATTGTTTGCGGACACGGAAGGGTTGTTTTAGGATCGTTTAAAATTTTCAACCCATCGGAATGGAAGGTAGGAGTACTTTCGAATGTAAAATAGACGCTGAATAGTCTATTCTACATTCACTAAAAATTTATTCACATTAAACGGAGTGACTGATTTTATGGTTCGATTTTATGAACAACGTCACAATTTGGAGTAAGAACTAAGTCAACATCTTTTTCGAATGCGACCTCTCTTTTGAAAGACTGTGGGCAGTGACGTGTCCATGAGTCTAAAAGTGTAGAAGACCTTTTTGGCTCAATGCTGGATAAGTAAATATTAAGAAACCAATTATTAAACAAATCACTGGTTAATTTATCTTAAGATGAGACTTGAATAACAACCTTTGCAGGTCGAAATAGGGTTTGTTATACTTGGGGCCGAAACTTACCACCAGCTTCTTTTAGTACTACCAATAGTGGAGACATAAGTTTATTAGATACAGATATTACTATATTATATATAATAGGACTGTTAGATGCACTTGTAAGGCGTTGTTCCTTTATATACGGTTTTTGCCTGCTTTTGAATTTGTCGAGTAGTGTTGTATTATAAAACTACAACGCTATCGCTATTATATATTTGTTTCGCTACACCTTAACAAAAAAAACAATTTCGTGGTATATTATCAAAATATCTAGAATCAGACAATAATGTCTCAGCTATGAGTTTTCACATAATAGGATGTGGTTTCGTTTTAAAGAAATGCGATATTTTGAGTATTTGCGATAACAAACAACCACACACGGCAATGTGACAATTTTGTCGCGTTATACTTACGAGGGGAGGTCCAGAAGTTCGTGGAATGGCGCGGGATGGAGTGGGCATAGGGGCGCTCGCTAGGTGTCATTCTGATTGGCGACTCATCGTTAGTATCTAAGTTAAGTTGCAGCCCTCTAGCGTCAGTCGTTTACGAATAGTTGCCTGCTAGACAAGTCAATCCGGAAGAAAACTGAAACTATGGAGGAAATTGAACACCGAGCTGTGATAAAGTTCCATACAAAGCAAGGAAAGAACGCTCAAACCATATTGAATGAAATGGAAACCGTTTATGGGGAACACTGCCTTAGTAAATCAATGATGTATAAGTGGCATGGTCTTTTTAAACATGGTCGGGAGTCGATTGAAGACGACCCCCGCTCAGGACGGCCAGTTGAGGCCACCACATCAGACATCGTCGAAAAAGTGCAAAAATATCTACTGCAAGATGCCCGTTTGAAGAAAAAACAATTATCTGCATTAGTTGGAGTATCAGATACCACCATTTTGCGTATCCTACATGACCACCTGGGTATGACAAAAGTCAGTGCAAGATGGGTACCGTGAATGCTCACGCCGCTGCAGAAACAGCAGCGCATCCGTGCGTCCAAACAATTTTTGGAGCTGTGTGGAGACAAACCTACACAGATTTTGGAGCGGATTGTTACCGGAGATGAAACATGGGTTCATCACTTTGAGCCTGAGTCCAAACAGGAGTCCATGCAATTGCATAAAAAGGGGACACCACCGCCAAAGAAATTCAAAGTGTCAGAATCGGCTGGAAAGTTGATGGCTACTGTTTTTTGGGATTGTGAGGGGATATTAGCAGCTTGCGTTAATTTCCTTTCCATCTTACTATAATCAGCTCTAGCATAAGAGGGTGGTGGTTAAATGTAACACCGTCTGTATACCACATTGACGTGTCCTGAAAGACGTTTCAATAAGGTACAATATTTTATCTATTTCCGTTGAAGAATAAAATCAAGAAAACTGAAAATCTGTAAATTTCACATCCGAGAACCTTCCGTTGTAAGTGATAAATCACCCTCGTCTTCTTGATTACCGAAATTTTGAATTTTTCCCCAACATTTAGCAACCATTGATGGGTCTAATCGGTGCCATGGAAACGTCAAATTTGTAACAAAATCTGTTATTGTCAATTTTCTTACCGTTTCTAAATTTGGTCCATTTACAATGATATCGTGAAGCACTCTACTTCTGTAATATAACTTTGTAAATCTGATCACATTCTGATCCATTGGCTGGAGAAGGGGTGTCACATTTGACGGGAGGTATATTGTAATTTTCCCAACTTAACTCTGTAATTCTTTTATTGAGGGATGTGGTGGGTATTTTCCAAGATAAGAAGAGTTTCGACTGTGTGTCCACTTGATTTCTGGAAATGTGTAGCCGTCCAACAGAACAAACAATGAGTTGCCAACAATTTTGGGAGATTCATGTTTGATAAGTTAAATTTACTTTATAAACTTAGCTGGGGAACAAACCAAATATGGAACCAATTCTTAAAAATTGTCTCTATCATCTAAGCTGATTTGGAATTGTCATAGGCCATAGGAAGAGGAACATTTTTGAAAGTTCTAGATCTTACCAACAACCAATGGCATCACTGGCATTAGTACATGTTAAAAATTTAAGTAGTTGCTTCTCGTGTCTTTCATCTAGAGCAGTCTTCTCTTGAGATGAAACAAAGGTTTTCTCAGGCAGAAGTTTCCAATACAGAATTGATTCATCAGCATAATATAATTGACTAATCTAATTAATTATATCATGCTAAGGTGTAATTCCTATTTACTCTAATTTATTTTTTTAACTGGACTTTAGATGGATCAATTAATTCTGGCTGCGATGATAATCCTTCATCAGCAATTTTGAAGTTTCGAATTCCGAATATTTTATTAAATTTTTCCAATCAACCAGCATTTTCAGTAAATTCTCCAATAGAATTTTCTTTCGCCTCCGAATTCAATTTTTTTCTCCTTTTCTTTGATCATCTCTTTGCTCCACAGTTATTTCTAAATAACTCACAAGATTATAAATATATTACGGCTATTAGCAGTTAACTTAGCAGTTACTTGGAGCCACGACCGTCTCAAATGAACAGCCCGCAACTACCAAAGAAATGGCATCGGCGTAGTACATCAATATGGGTCTATTCTCCATCAGAGGACAGGGATGGATTAATGTAAAATCTTAGTACAGTGGAGACAATAAGAGCTTTGATTTCCAACCTTTCACAACTCTTTAATGTACAGTTATTCCTAAATAACCTACAAGGCCGAATAAAGCAGAAACCAAACGATTAGATATATATTAAACACATCATTCAATTTACCACCCTTCAGAAATAACCCAATCTCGTTCACCGACACTTCCCGATACATATCTTACCTAATTCAGCCTTAACGAATATCAAACGGGGAACCGCTAATAACCTACAGTATCCCCCTCCCGTCCCCTCGCCCTTCCGTTCGACTCCCTCGAGCTCCACGTCGAAGCCTCATCGACAGTTGCGTGTGCGATATTCTTTCGACGTACAATCGGAAACGTCCTGATTAGGTTCTTCTGGCGCAGAACCGGAAAGTGGAATACGGGTTGAAGGGTGAGGTAGTAATTTAGATGGAGTCGTTCGTTGTCTGCGTGCGTGTGAATCAGCCCTCAATTTAAACAACACTCATAACGGTGCAAATTTCAGATTACGAACCTTATACCTCGATAGCGCACGGAGAAAGAGGGGTTAATTTTATTTACATGTGATTGCTGTTGATTCATCGAGGAGGAGTACGGTTTGCATAACGAGATGTACGATGTAGGACGCTTTAAATGGGATAATTTCGGTTATAAAATCGATTAAATGCTACGGCACCAGTATATAAACGAGATGCAGTTTTCTAATTCTACAAACACCTTTCAAAAATATGTTTCAAATTTTTGAAATTCATAGATATTCCAGATTTTCTTGATTTGGATTTCGGTGATCTTCCTACTACCTTCATCGCGTTTCGAATGCATTGCTTGCAGAAGCTGAGTGGATGTACAAATAAATGTCAGTCAAATGAAAATTCTTCAATCATCATCATTCAATTACCCCACTCCAATCTAATCAAAATTTGAAGTACACCACCCAACAAAATAAATTTTTCTTGAGACCTTATAGTTCTTTTTTTTAACACAAAATGGGCAGTTTAAAATCCCATGGCACGCAAGATAATTTATGAAAACGGTGGATTTGAAAGTTACAGCAAATTTTTAACTTTAGCCACGTTTATAAACACAATTTCCGTATGAAAACGTAAAATTTAGGCATCATAGGTGCTAATGCAAATTATTTTCTACGCAGGCTCTAAAATTCCTAAAACATATGACTATTAACAATCTACTCGGTGGTCTAATGCCTTTTTCGGGAAAGGATGGACCGAAAGCGAACCATATCTTCAAGAGAGCCTATGGTAATAAATCCATCAAACTCGAGTGTGCAATTGGGGGTGGTTCTCTGAGAGAACAGAGAACCACCCCGAATTGCACACCCCATAGAAAATAATTTGCATGTGTGATACAGTTTTTACTTTCAGTCGGTAACACGGTTGACAATGAGAGACCACGTGCTCTCGAAACGCTGCGTTCCGCATAATTAATTAATTTGTGTGAGTGGAGTTTACTGCTATACCTGTGAATTGTACATCCACACAGTCCTTGCAATCGTCATATGATATGTGGCGCAACGCCGGACCACAACACGTAGTTCCAAAGACGAGCAAATTTATGCGGCTGCTCAAACCATGTAAGTGTCTCATAAAATTCTACCAATAATGAGTTGAAATATTCATCTTTCAAAATATTGTTACACTGCACCTCATTCATCTGCATTTGAAGCTTTAGTGCGAGGATTTTGAAAAAATCTCGCTGTCATTTGCAGTTGCACCAAAATCTAAAAAACGAAATTAGCGATTCTATTATTGAAAAGTCCAAAGCTCCAAAAACAAGACTTACCGGAAACGGGAACTCGGTTTCCCGAATGAATGTTTGGCGTGCATGATAAGCACATTACCTATGATTTTTCTTTCGCATAAATAGCAAGTACTATTCGTAATTTATAGATACACATACCTATTGTACATGGAATACCCAGGTAGATATACACGATTTTCTAGTTATGGTTTCTTTTACAAATTGAGTTATTTTGTGGCGTATTTAATATATATGGATGAATTGTGCATAACCTCTTGTATTTTTTAAGCAAATAAAAATTTTCCAATTTGAAATAAATGTTAGGGGTGGGGGTCGTTGTCGGTAAACAATAATCTTGAGAGGAAAACTATTCTCGCTATCTTTTAGTACTAATAAAACAGTTGAATATTTATTTTAACTTTCTCTTGATATGTCTTTTAATTTTTAAGATATTAAGGCAAATAGCAAAGGTAGAGAACTGTAACCCCCGCAGATGGGCGAGTTACCAGCTAAGAAAGTTGGGATTGTTCTTATACTACATCAATCTATAAACCCACAAAGTTTCATTTAAATCAGTGAAATTCATGTGCCTGTGTTCCCTTGTTAGAGTGTGGCTAAACTAAAAACTTTCGTTATTCTTGAGTTAAATTAGCACCAATCGTGGAATTAGGTGGATCCCCGATATTACACTACTACATTTTCTTAGTTTAGATTACCCGATCACAATCAAACATATAAATCATTTCACTTATTCTAAGCATATACATATGTAGGGGTTGACCAGAAGTCGCAAGAAAAGGTCATTAAAATTTTCAAACATCGTAGAATACGACGAAACTTTTATTTACTTTGTATCACTTCGTATTTTTTCCATAGCCTCATCTGCGTATATTAATTCGACATTGACACCCTACTATTATATCGTTACATTGGCGGTTAATATACCGCATTATAACCCCATAAATATTATGTAAATGATACATGTATGAAGCGATATGATATGAATATCTATCTTGTTTAATTCTATGAATATTTAAGAAGGTACATGATGTTTCTTGAGCTGTTTTTAGCGATGGGTGATTTTAGAGTACTTAGGGTGATGATTATTCAGTATTTAGATAGCTTGCGATATCTGTTTCATATTCATCATGTTCTATAATCGAACCGGATATTAAATAGAATCTTTTAATTTCAATATAATGCAGATTGGATCTCTTTTTCTTTTAAAACCGGTTTAATCAATTAGATTTGTATCCGATATGATTCCTTAGGTAACGGAAGTTTTCTCTCAAGCTCGCGATCGGTTTTTATTTAAATTAACTCTTCGAATGTACATTTAAAGCAATACATAGCATTCTTGATTTAACTACATGTGCAATCGCTTGGCCTTCTTGCGGATTTATGTTTAAGGTACAAGGTTTAATAATCTGTAAAAATTTTCCTCATAATATAAACAGCATTAAGCCATAGGGAACGTGGCTTAACAACACCGGCTGTAGTAGCTGAAGAATGTCCGGAGAAGCCCGTTTAAACTCTCGAATGCGAGATTTAATGGAAACTTTCAACTACGAGGACGACCTGAAATGTTTCCGGAATGGAAAAGAAAAACACTGTATTGATGTGATTTTTTATCTTTCGAAGTCAGTCTCTTAAAGCCGTCGGAAAAGTAGGACGCTTCGATGTCTAGAAGATAGCCATCTGCTGCGGCGATGACCTCCTCATTTGAGGCAAATTTTCCTCCGAGTGATTTTTTCAGGTTTGGGAATAGGAAAAAGTCGCTGGGGGCTAGGTTCGGTGAATATGGAGAATGGGAAACTAATTCGTAGCGTAACTCATTCAATTTAGATACGACGATGCGGGATGAATGTTCGTGGCCGTTTTGCCAGCCGTCCAGATATGTTCTATCACCGCACGAAATTCGATTTTATCCATTTTGAATCCACTTCAACCCCCATGCCCCATCCCGTGCCGATTAATCTTTCATTACTTAAAGATATTAGATTTTGTATTATATAGTAGATATCTTCTGTATAAGACTATCTAGAATCTCCATGTCCAGTTGTGATCATTATAGGCGTCTTTTTATACTGTGGCAGTTTCCTGTCATGATTCTTTTACAAACATGGAAGAAAGAAAGAAATCTACAGAAGAAACCGATTATGCAGATGCACCGTCATTCAACTTGAACTTAAAACTTAAACTTAAAATTTATTTCGTCATGTTATATATAATTTCCACAGTACTGGCAGTTATCGCGTAACATTGAAGACGTTACGGGAAAAAGTGCAATCGAATGGAAAGAAACCTTTCGTTTTTGGGCGTACAAGAAATAATAGGCCCATCATCTATCTGGATGAAACATATGTATACATATTCAGGCCGCACTTTGTTTAGTTGCAGTAATAACACAGACCATGGACTATTCCCAAATATTTCCAGAAGTGATGGCCCATCATAAATGTATTAAGCTAGCGGAGAAACAAGCTTCGGTCCAAGCCGTTTGCAAATATTTAGGTCTGGTACCGTTAGTCGCGATTATCACTCAGAAAAGAATGGTACGAATTATGCTTCGGGAGAAATTACGTCCTAATATACCAGAAAATTCTACGATAATTGTCGACAGACTGTTGTTACCGACTTTTTTATTAATTAAATTTTTAGATGTGTTTGCTTATTACCTATTACTATTATTGTGTATCTATTTATTATTTTCTAAATAAAAATACATTTTGATAGTATATACGAGGGGAGATCCAGAAGTTTGTGGAATGGAGGGGATAGGGGTGCTCGCTAGGTGTAATTCTGATTGGTGACTCATCGTTAGTATATAAGTTAAGTTGCAGCCCTATAGCGTCACTCGTTTACGAATAGTTGCCTGCTAAACAAGTCAATCCGGAAGAAAACTGAAACTAGGAAAATTAGAAATTGAACACTCAAACCATATTGAGTGAAATGGAAACCGTTTATAGGGAACAGTGCCCTAGTAAATCAATGATTTATAAGTGGCATGGTTTATTTAAACATGGTCGGGAGTCGATTGAAGACGACCCCCGCTCAGGACGGCCAGTTGAGGCCACCACATCAGACATCGTCGAAAACGTGCAAAATTTCTACTGCAAGATGTCCGTTTGAAGAAAAAACAATTATCTGCATTAGTTGGAGTATCAGATATCACCATTTTGCGTATCCTACATGACCACCTGGGTATGACAAAAGTCAGTACAAGATGGGTACCCAGAATGCTCACGCCGCTGCAGAAACAACAGCGCGTCTGTGCGTCCAAACAATTTTTGGAGCCGTGTGGAGACAAACCTGCACAGATTTTGGAGCGGATTGTTACCGGAGATGAAACATGGGTTCATCACTTTGAGCCTGAGTCCAAACAGGAGTCCATGCAATTGCATAAAAAGGGGACATCACCGCCAAAGAAATTCAAAGTGCCAGAATCGGCTGGAAAGCTGGTGGCTACTGTTTTTTGGGATTGTGAGGGGATATTATTGATTGATTACAAAGAAAAAGGTAGGAGCATAACCGGAGAATATTACGCAGGGATATTAGAAAAATTAAAGGAGGCCATCAAGGAAAACCGTCGAGGAAAATTGACTAAGGGTGTATTGCTCTTGCAAGACAATGCGCCGGTTCACAAGAGCAAAGTTCCAGTGGTTGCTCTGCAGAAGGATGGCTTTCACTCAATAGTCCATCCACCCTACAGTCCAGACCTGGCACCTAGTGATTTTTATTTGTCCCTCAATTTAAAAAAAGACTTACGTGGAAGAAAGTTTTCCGACGAACATGAGGTAAAGGAGGTAACTTTGGCCCATTTTGAGGTGAAAGATAAAAAATATTTTTGTAATGGTTTAGAAAAATTAATTCATAGATCTAATAAATGTATTGTGCTTAAGAGTGATTATATTGAAAAGGAAAAATAGATTTATTGTTTTATTTTATTTAGAACCCTTTCATTCCACGAACTTCTGGACCTCCCCTCGTATATAATCTTTGGTTATTTCCTTTTATAACATACTTCTTTTTTAACGTACTATTTTGTATGGTCCAAGTTTTACTGTATTATTCTGTAGTATTATATATATTTCATTAATTAATTACGTAACTACAACTTATATTGAATCCTAACTAGTTTTAAGACTGCCACTAAAAAGCGGTAGTAGAAAAGTTCCATTGCATGAACGAGTCTTTTTCATTTTACTCCTCGGAATTAAAAAACAGCGTATATATACTCGTTGTTTTTTTTTCCAAGAACAATACCTTCATCATTTCGATTAGCATAACTCTAAAAAACCCTATTAAAGAATCCAATTCCTCCATCCACTTACATATCCCCTCTAATTACCTCGAATTAACACATGCATATATATTTGTATACATATATACGCAATTCTTGATATATCACCGCCGATATACTGCTGTTTTTTTAATCTTATCTACGAGCGAAAATCTTAATTGATCCGGTACCGGAGGCGACCGAACTCCATACTAATTGAGGAAGTTCGGATTTGTTTCGGTCGCCGTTTTCTAATCAGTTTCGTTTCTGAGGAAGGCAGCGCCGAGCTAGCCGACGTGGTACGTATTACTTTCGATTGCAGCTCGCGTAAAAAGGCAGGAACAAACAATTCGGTAATAATTAATGATTGCGTTGGTGATATCTAATGAGTATTAAGTCCGAAACGAAAAGATTAGCTGACAGGACACGGATTAGGTTTATGTTTATCGATGAATGTTTAATTGGACGTCGGCTTAAATTCGATTAAGCTTTGGTTATTAATCCGATCTAATAGATGGCGTTGATTGGTAGAAAAATAAATTGAAGGACTTTTTCTCGTATTATATTCTAAAGCAAAGGTCTCCACGTGGCTCGCGACAGCTAATGGGTTATTGTTGTTATTGTTGCTGTGATAAGTTGGATAAAAATATAGAATGATAATAAATCAATCAAATAATTTAAGTTAATCCCACTAATATCATAAACGAATGAACACCCCACGGTTTCACCCCAGGTAGTTATGTTGGGATAAAGAGTATCGTATACGAGGGCGACCTGAAATGTTTCCGGAATCGGGAAGAGATGGCGCAGGATGGTTGAGCTGAATTCATTCAATTCTTTTTATGGCAACTGTCAATGTTTCAGACGTCTACTGTCAATGGTTATTGTTTAGGAGTGTTTCTTATGTAAATGGATAAAATCGAATTTCGTGCAGTGATAAAACACTTCTGGATAGCTGGAAAAACGGCCACGGAAATTCGAAATACTTTACTAGAGGTTCATGGTGGATGTACTCCATCATTTTCGACCATCAGCTTCTGGTTAAATCTAATTTTCCTACTACAGATGTATTCAAGAGCCTAACTACTAAGTATTTGGTTGGGAGAGGGACCCAAAATCACCCAAAGTACTGCTACTAGTCTACGTATCAAACGGTGGGATTTCTTAGGTTCGATTAGGGGTAACTTAAGAATTCCAATTAATTAATACAATTAAATTGTACTCAAACTAATCTCTTGATGACTGTTACACTACGTTGTGTAAACATAATTAAGTCGTTAATCAATATTGGCTTAACTACCAATAAGAAGGAACAGCGAAATGACGCCAGGAGACTTGAAAAAAGCTTAGAAAATCTTGATCCTATCTTTGTCCCTATAGTTTGCTTAAAAATTTTCGCAGAATTGGAAATGTCGTCGGAGTCGCGAAAAGTACAATATATACAGGGGAGCTTCTTTCGAATAGCATAGATATTTTTGAATTATGAGCAGTGCACCATCCATATGAAGCTATTGAATTCTAGCTAAATTAAATTTAAGTTCTTCGTGGTGGAGGTGCTGGTATTAATCAAACCCTTAATAGTAAATAATTACGATCTCACAAACGAGTACTATCTCACAAAAAAAAAAAATAAACAGCAATGGTCCTTAAATTGTCACGAATTTCTAAAAAGAAAAATCAACGCAAAAGCAAAAGTTAAGACGAGCATAGACGACGTCACCATCAATCAAGGACCGTTAGGAATTCACCGCTCGAGAGCCGGGCAAAAAGAACGCGAAGCACTCCAAACAGATGTATCGCAGTCACGGCTAGACAGATAGAGGATAAGAAAGGCACACTCGCAACGCTGGAAGGAAATAGGCCTGTCGGGAAACGGAAGTTTATCAGGAACTGCCTCTTACACGACGTATTCGGTTCCAAGACACGCTTTCACGAGATGGTACGATTAAGGGGCGTATTATAGAGAGAAGGGTAGCTAATGTAAAAGTTCTCTACGTTCTAGTGTCGGGATTAATTAATTTATTTGATTTGCTTTTGTTGGTGTTCGAAGTGTTATTTAGAATGCCGTGTGTAATAGGTGAAGTTCTTCAGAAAGGATGTTGAATTTTTAAATTGTCTTAATTTTTTTACCATTAGAAGGACTAAGAAGAATAGTGAGAACATTTTAACGAAGGAGTATAATATTTACACCGGAACAAAAACGAAATCGGGTGACCGTTTCGGAGGAGGGTGGTGGTAAGGATCCAACGCAATCCAAGGGATTTCTTAATGAATTTCGTAACAGTGGATGACACTTGGATACTACATACCGGAGAAGAAGTGGACGTTTCCGGGCGAATAGACTCCGAAGTAAGCAAAGACTAGACTCAGAGACTTTTTACTATTCCCAAACCTGAAAGAATTAGTGGGAGGAAAGAGATTTGCCTCAAATGAGGAGGTCACCGCCGCTACAGATGGCTTTTTTTCCAGACCTCGAAAGATCCAACTTTTTTCGACGGTTTGAAGAGACTGGAGCGCCAGAAAAAGCGTGTTGATCTTCGAGGAGACTACATCGAAAAATAAAAATAAAAAAACCCCACCAATACCGTGTTTTTCTTGTCGATTGCGGAAACATTTCAGGTCGTTCTCGTACTGATGTAAATATTGTATTAGTTTCAATTTAAATTTCCTTTTTATAAAATTTATTTGGGTGCCTCTTTCTTTTGCGCAGTAGTGTATATATTTTTAATTACGAATTTTAGGATTACACTCTATCAAAATGTTCGTATTACAAACTAAAGCAAAAGTGCATAATAGCAAAAGGTGTAATATCGCGCATTTGATTTGAACCACCCTGTACATTCCATTTCCCTTTTATTCATAGCGAGAAGGGGATCTCGGCGACAGCTGTCCTGGGCGTACGACGCGTGCTACAATTATGACGGGATTTCTACGCTTACCGTCGAACATTTGAGTCCTCGACCTCTTTCGGTACCAACATTATTTCGTCTACTTCGCAGTCCGACTGTCTACGCGGATTATACGGTTTATTATAGACGAATTTCTCGCATTATAAACTGCCGGCGATAACCGATTCTAGCGTCGCATCTTGCTTCTGGATATTCGCGAACACGACTTGCCTATTTTTTTTTCTTTCGCCGTTATTGCCGGCTTATCGTGGCCATCTTAACTACTTCCTAGTACGACCGTAACTTACTAATGTACGCGCTTGATTTACGCAGAAACTGATCGTGCGTTATGAAGTCGTCCGTCGCTAGTAACGCTAAATTTTGTCTGTTGTTATTGGCCGTAGCGAATCGGCAAAGAGTTGAGAGTCGAGTTGGTTATTCTATTGGTAATTTTAGAACATGCAGTTAGTTCTGCGTGTCTGTGAACTGCTACTATTAGTATGGGATTTATTGATGTTCGCGGATGTAACACATGGGCTGGAAAGTCCCGGGCCTAACAAAGAAAACACGGTCTTTTTGGTTCAAAATTAGCTTTATTCATCAACGTAATCTCCATTAAGAGCAACGCAATCATTCCAGCGCCGCTCTAACATTTCAATACCACTTTGTAGAACGATTTATCTTCTGCCTCAAAATAAGCCTCAGTTTCAGCGATAACCTCTTCATTCGTGCGAAATTTCTTACCGGCGAGCATTTTTTTGAGGTCTGCGAACAGCCAATAGTCGCTGGGAGCCAAATCTGGCGAATACGGTGGATGTGGGAGCAATTCGAAGTTCAATTCATGTAGTTTTGTCATTGTTTTGATTGACTTGTGACACGATGCGTTGTCTTGATGAATGAATTTTTTTTCTTTGCCATATGCGGTCTTTTCTTTGCAATTTCGGCCTTCAAACGCTCCAATAACGCTATATAATATTCACTATTGATGGTATTTCCTTTCTCAAGATAGTCGATGAATATTACACCACGCACATCCCAAAATACCGAGGCCATAACCTTTCCAGCCGATTGTTGTGCTTTCGGGTGCTTTGGACGAGGTTTACCAGTTGCTGTCCGCTCAGATGACGATCGTTTTGATTCCGGAGTGAAGCGATGGATCCATGTTTCATCCATTCTCACATATCGACGCAAAAATTCCGGTTTGTTACGTTTAAACATAGCCAAACACCGCTCAGAATCATCAACACGTTCTTGTTTTTGGTCAACAGTGAGCAAACGCGGCACCCACTTTGAACAGAGCTTTCTCATAGTCAAATGCTCATGCAATATAAAGCCAATACGTTCTTTTGATATCTTTACGATGTCAGCTAACTCACGCAACTTCACTTTACGATCATTCAAAACGATTTTGTGGATTTTTTTTATGTTTTCTGGTGTTACTGCCTCATTTGGACGTCCACTGCGTTCTGCATCATCGGTGTCTCTACGACCACGTTTGAAGTCAGCAAACCAACGTTTTATTGTTGTTTCTGATGGAGCGGAGTCCCCGTAACACTTTTCAAGCCATTGCTTCGCTTGAACGGTATTTTTTCCCATCAAGAAGCAGAGTAAAATTAAAACACGAAATTGTTTTTGATCCATTGTTTTGAAAATAACAAAAGTAGCGTGACTCTTAGCACAATAACTCACAAACTAATGAATAGAATATCATGAAATTTTAACAGCTGTCTTTTGAAGGTTAGTACTAACTGAGAGAAAGGTGACTGCAATAAAACTAGCGTCATCTATGTGTTAGGCCCGGGACTTTTCGGCCCATGTGTTATATGTGCGTCGCCACGTTCGTTGCAGTCACCAAGCTAATATCTCGTTAATCTCGCCGTATAATTAGTAAATCATATCGATTCAAAGAACTATTCAATAAAATGGTGCAGTATTCCTTCCAACCGTGAGTCCAATCTGTATCACATTCCTGTCAATGGAATATTTACAATATTGCTTGCGTTTCAAAAAGAATCCTAAACACGTTGCGAAGGCATGTTCCAATTTTGTTGTCTCTAGAAAACTTCTTCAATAGTTTATTTCAATATTTTCCTTTTCCAAAGAATTTTACAAAAATACATTTCAACATTATAACGGATTTGCAAAAAAAACTAAATTTCCAAAGGAATTTGACACGCACAGTATTAAAAGACATTTATGTCATGTTGATGCACATGCGAATCGCACGTGTCTTACAATTACCAGGCACGGAAATAAATGAATATCGATAAACCGTAAACCCCATTACCACTAACTCCTATCCCCCAAGCTTTCCCCTCTTCTTATCCACTGACTAAAAGGAAAGAGATTTTGTTAATTTTCCAATGAATAGGAGGCCATGATTTCGCTTCGAAATCCAAGACAAACATCGCGTCAATTGTCTCGGTTACCGTGACAACCTTGTAGATACGCTAAACGAACGACTTTCAAGCAACTCGGATGCCATCTAGCGGCGAAAGCAACACCCTTCAATTGGAATACGGCTAATTTATTAGGCTTCGGGTGAAACGCGGCGGGGACGTTGAAGAAGAAAAGGAAAGATAAAATTAATTTTCCATCGAGGAAAACCGACATCTTACACGGGGAATGATATGCAGGCGGTCGTAAGTTTGTAGTTTGAAGTTATAATAAATTCTATTTAAAGCGTATATCGTAGTTCGCGTCGTTCTTTTGTCTTCCCTTGGCTGCCTTGTTCGAAGCCGCAGGTAAACAGGTGAAGCATTAGAACGTCGACCCGATGTGACACACAAAGAGCACGAATTTAATTGCTCCATTATCGGAAACCGCCGCTAGTTACTAGAGTTGCGCTTTCGTCTGCGCTCCGATAAGGATTCCAAGCTTATCTCGCAGCTCGTTTGAAGATAAAACAAAGCCACGGAACGCAGCAGCAACGCTAAGAAAGGTTGCTTATTATTGATTCAATTTACAAGTTAGTATTTCCGTGTTGTTAGAAACGGTTCGTTACAGGATCGTGTTACAGTTTCCAAGTTAGATCTTGCGTAATGTTACTGTGACTCTGTAAGTTATTTAATTGGAGAAAAAGAAAAATTTTAACGGAATTACTAGTGCCATGAACACTCGAAAAATTTGCAATGGGATAGAACCTAAACCATTCTCTTTCTATTTGTAATAAAGTCCTTGCCAACAGCAATTTTAATACCACCACTTCTTCCTAAGCATCTTTACACAAAGCCTGTTGAGTATTTTAGAAGCAAACTGGCAGGTTTTGCTTTCCTGTCAGTTTCAAAAGGAGGTAGAAAACTGATTCTTGAGTGATCATTTCGAATACGGTACAGAATCGCAAGATCTGGACAAAGACATACAATGGTGGAGAATTCGATAGTATTATATGCCAAAGAAGGTCATGAACTGTATGCTTAGAGAAAAGACGGCAAAGAAAACTGACGTGATTCCTGCTACAGAGAGTAAACTTTTGAAAAGAATAAATTTGAATTATTTCATGGTTTACCTTGATGAACCATTAAAGGCTATCTACACACTTATACTTGAAATATAAATAAATGCAAAGATGCTTAAGGTTTATTATTTAAATGAGAACATAAAGTGACACTTGTGTGACTTTTGCGAAAAAGCTTTTCGAAATGTGATCCAACGTGGCACCTTTTAACATCGATGTCCTTAATTGTTGTCCTTCATTTGGAATTTATTATTTTCATCCTAGAAAATGTAGATTCGCATAAACAGAACGTCACACATGGAAGTAAAACATCCAGGGCCTTTCGTAATAGTTAAACTAACATCCTATTAATACTAATATTAATGTGAATATAAATACTAAGCCACCGTTGGCATTAGTAATGATAAAATTACAATTCTCTTGCAATTTCCAACGAATTAAATTTCCAAAAAAATATCGGTCTCGGAGGGGACTTCAATACCCTACACTACAGAGATGTTGGATTCAAGTCCCCTCCGAGACCGATATTTTTTCGGAAATTTAATACGTTGGAGATTGCAAGAAAATTGTAATCTTATCATGCAGGGCCTTGTTTGTAATAGAAATTCAAAGATGAACTTCTCCGTCCTTGACAAACGGATACGTTATTCATTGTATTCATCTGCAGGGGTCTTTAGTTATTTCTCTTAGTTAGAATTTTCTATTTTTTACTTTGGTGTCAAATTACGCAGAGTCTTTGAGGTAGACTAGAAACTAGTAAAATCTCCATCTCCTAGTGCCAACGTCCAAAGGTAGTTTTTCTTTTTTTCTGAAAAATCATTGATTTCATCATTAGCCAACCTATGGGTATTCCACATCACATTCCTTAATTTATCACAGAAATCAATATTTTCACAACCAAGTTCCCTTTTTTAAAATGTTGCTTCTTGAGAGTTAACGGATTTCAGGGAGCGACAATAAACTGTTCTGGTTCGAGCCCATGCCTTAGCAGAGCTTTTCAAATACACAGGTCTTTACCGTAGGTGTTTCTATATAAATCAATCATGAAGATAACATTTTTAAGTACTTAATTTAACTAGCTGAGTAAGAAGCACTAAATCGAACTAGTTAACGAGTCTTATTATTTCAGTTACTGTTACTAATGAATACGCAGGACGTTTGCCAATTTATTCAGGTTTTTATAAAGGATCCACAGAAAGAAAAAGTTCATTTAGTTTATAGTCTTTTAAGTAATTAATGTAGTTAATTCTATTAAGAATTTAGATCTAACTAAAAGTTTGCGGAAGCCGAATTCATATAAAATATTTTTTCGATATTACAGTGAAGTTCACTATTTTGTTGAAAGCTGTGTTACCTATGGAATTACAGTAGGGTGACAGAAAAAAATAGACACCAGGTAAAGCGGTATAAATATGTAAACAGCTAAATTCTAAGAACGAATTAAGAACTTTCTCTTGTCATTAGGGTAGTTGTAGATGTATCGGAAGGAATTCACCATAGTTTAGTATCGTCACAACTATGCCTCGCTTATTTATTACACAATTTAAACGCAAGGAAAAAACAACAGTGGAGCCGAGACCAGGTCGTGCCGGACCTTCTGAAAGAAGTAAAAGGGTGCTTGTGCGCGAAGTGTTAAGAGAACCGCGAAAAAGTACAGCTGAGCTTGCGGCAACTTCACAGAAAAGTCAGCGCACCGCACCGTTCTGCGATACCTCCACAGTGTGGGGATGTATAAAAGGGTGGCAAAGAAAAAACCTCTCCTTACGGCGTTTCAAAAACGGCGCCGAATGGCTTGGGCAATCGAAATGCGAACGAAGCCCGAAGAGTTTTGGCGGTCTGTCATTTTTTCAGACGAAAGCAGATACTGCCAATTCAGTGATAGTGGTCGTACGTGGGTATGGAGACGTTCGTCACAGCGACTGGACGACAAATTTTTGCATCAGACGGTAAAATACGGCGGTGTGACCATCATGGTGTTGGGCACGATATGGTATGGTGGAAGATCGCAATTAGTAATCTGCGAACGGAAATGTAAATGCGACAAAATATATCCAAATATTAACAGAAGGACTACTACCGATATTCGACAACGCCATTTTATCTAAAGAAGACGCCACTTTTAAGGAGGATGGAGCACCCTGCCACAAAGCAAGAACAACAACCACATGGAAAGAGGAACAGGGGATTCGGATTTTACCATGGCCAGGCCAATCACCAGACATGAATCCGATAGAGAATGTTTAGCACATAATCCAGACAAATATGACGAAACGACCCCGAAAACCCAGGAATAAGGAAGAACTCGTAGCAGCTGTTACAGAGGAGTGGTTAAATATTCCAGAAGACACCATTAATCATTTAATAGATTCTATGCCACGACGACTCGCAGCACTTCACGCAAGTAAAGGTGGATCGACAAAATATTAGTCTAATTTAAAAATTTTAACGAGAATAGAATCTTTTTTTAATTAGTAGGTGTCTATTTTATTCTGTCACCCTAGTGTAAAGTGTGGACGCTGAAAACAAAATAATGTCAACGGAGATGAAGTATTGGAGACCCCGCTTTCAGTAGAAATTATTAGAGCATAAAAGAAATGAATGAATAATAGAAATAATACAAGTGACGACAATTGATTGTGCGCTAATGATTACAATTATATGACATTATTTCGCAAATCGAAAAATAGATCAGGTCAAAAGATCGTCGATTAAATATCTTCGAGAAAACTGAAAATCTGTAAATTTTTGAAGGGGTGTTTCACCCTCTCAGACTGAATCTCAACACAAATAAAGAATCTTTATTTTCAAGTCCCAACAACTCTACTTACCTAGCAAATTGCGTTAAGATCTGAATTTGACATCCGGGAACCTTTCCTTGTAAGTTAAATGTTGTACTGTGCATTTACAATAAACAACTGCATATGTCGCAAAAAGAAGAAGCAAAAACTATCGAAACATTTCAAATATTTTAAATTTACTTTGACCAAATTATTGTCAACATGTAAAATATTCCTAGTTAACGCAATATAAAACCTTTAAAATGTCAGATTATGCTTACGTGTTAACTTAGCACGTGCACTACTATTTCTATTCCGATGATGCTGTTAAACTAGAACGAAATAATAGCGCTTTAATAAAAAAATGTACATCGTTGGAGGGACTGACTATCCTTGTTCGCTGAGTGGAGTTAAAGGTTCTATTAGCCTTTATACAACTGTCTCTCTTGCTTCTCCTGTGCCGACATCATCTCTCTAGTTTATTTCGTTATTTTTAACACCAATAAGCTAGTTCTTCACGCAAGTCATCTAATTGATAGAATTTATCGCAACAACCAAGCTAATCTCTCCCCCTCCCCACTATTCACCCTCCCTCACCCTCCACGAAAGCGATATTAAATTTCGGTACAAGTTATGAACCATATCTTCGAGAGCGTAAGCTTTTAATTAGCGCAAGCTGTCTTCTGATTTAAACGCTCCTTCTTGTTTAAGATCGTCGTCAAGCGGGAGACGTAGCGATTCAACCGAAATTAAGACGGGCAAGGCTCTTAATTTTCGGGTCGAAAGGAGGCGGTCGGAAGGCATCCTATTCCATAGCTTCAATCTCAGACAATAATTATATCCTTTTCGGAAGCCGGCTCGTTGTTTCCAAAGCCATCGTCAGCGTTGCGATTTTAATTTCGGGCGTATCGGAAAGTTTATGGATCGGACGATTAGCGCCTTAACCCCGCGACGACGGTGTCGGCTGCGCCCTCTAGCGTGGAAAGATTACGAGTTCGTTAATTAGGGTTGAAAAGTGAAAGTTTAAGGTTTTTCGGCGAGTTGGGGAATTTTAATCGGTGATACCTTACGGATTGTTGAAAATAGACGCGTTTCCTAAGAAGTTTCGGGCGTGAATCTAAGATATTGTGTTAATTGGAAACGAATTTTAAACTTGAATCGCCTAAGTTATAGTTGAAAGAGTTGTAGAGGTGCGGATCTCTAACAAGAGCTGATAGACCTAAATCACTATCACCTTCACTTTTCTGGAACTGCACCTCGTTAAACGATGTATCTGAGTCATCCTCCGGAAGCATAAGTGAGTTACTGAACGCTGCAATAGGTATTTCTTCAGAATGAGGAAGAGGTCTCCTTGCTAACTCTATGTTAGGGTATACCCACTGATGCCAGTTATTGCGATTAAAGCTTTGACATTGACAGAGGAAAATTATTATGTTTTTTGGGCTCCCTCCATTCCATAGGTACTCCAAATTTTAAGTTCTTTCTCTTTCCGTTTGTCCACTGTCGCAAATATTCTATGCATGTTTTGTATACTAAATGTGGTGCCTAAAGTTTATCCTAATCTCCCAACTGGACCCCAAAATACATCAAATATGGGTTCTCTACATTCCTTAAAAATGTATTCATCGCAAATGACACAAAGAACATCTGGATGGTTCACAAAATTTCCTCTGCTTGTAGAATTCATTATTGTTGTTCGAATTTTTAATGTTCGTGGAACAATTTAAAGCGCTGCTAGGAAGAAATGCCAGTTACTTTTCGAACCAGTGCATCAGAAACACCTTAGAAGCGATTTAAGCTGTTTCATAGGCACCACTACAAAAAAATATTTTACATACAATTTCCAGAAACTCAATCCATATCAAACATACAATTAACACAATGTGCTAGTCGATATTATCACTTCCCTTTGTATCCAGACATACATAACCTTCACGCGTCGAATATTAAATGGCCTACTACGTCTACCTACAATCGACCAGGTTCCGATGTCAAATGCAGCAGCATTCGCATGAAGTTAATCCAGTGCGAATTTTGAATAAAGCCGACGCAGTGTGACAGTCAATTCAAAGTTGTAAAATGACCGCTATTACGGCCTCACCTCCCCCGCCGGATACGAGTGACCGTGCTTATAGAATCTCCCACCTCCTGGATATACCACGCTCGCCGTTTCAATAATAATAGCGTCGCGACGCCCGGGACAGTTGAATACGAATGCACGGCCAACTTCGTGCTTTGTACGGTCACGGTTGGCAGGACGCTGGCGGTGACAACTCGCAACACAATTTCGACCGCAGACCCGCTGGTCGCTTTGAAGTTTGAATCTCTGTGCACGGAGACGGACGCGGCGACCGCCAAAGAGAGGGAATACAATTGGAACGGCGTGTTTCGCGATGGGAATCCGCCTCTAACGCGACGCCTTTAATACGATATACGAGGTTCGGTTAGAATAAAGAAATATCGATGTGAGACGCTCTGAAATATTCTTTGGGTAAATCTTACACATTTCACATGTTTTCAAATCTTTCATAAATTTCAAAGGGGTGCTCCTTATGTTTTTTGCGAAAAATCGAAGGCACCTAATGTATGTCAAACTGCGTATGCAATTGGAGGTGATTAGATTGTAGGAAAGTTATTCATCATGGCGAAATATTTAATATTGTTAAATTAGAGAAGGTGTTAAGGACTTAACATTGTTTTTTGTATTTTATAAATTTTTTACTACTATGTATTTTATCTTCTTTGCATTATTATTTTCATTTAGAATATTACCTTATTTTCATTTTTATATTTATTTATTTTGCTCTCTTATATCCAATTTTATTTTAATATGTATGTACATTACGCATTGTATATGTATGCAAGTCAGCCATTCGCATTACGCTAGCTAAAACTGCCTAATTAGAAATCATTCACTGCAACGTCGTCGGATATGTAATGGGAGTTTTCTTGAAATTTAAGGTACACAAGCATAGGCAGTCGTCTCCCGCGCGACAGTCGAGGTATTAGCGATCGTGCACTCTCGGTCACCTTTCGTGCCTCGTCGTAACGTGTACAGTAACGTCGTCGTAAGATTATTAGAGATTTCTAAGTTTTTCTAGTTTTGGCGGGAATCGTCGAGGACGTTGTCTATACAATTATTTCTGGCGGGAGTCATTTGGTAATGTCGTCGGACCACATGTATAGATTTTTTTAATAAGTATAAATTCTCGATTTTCTATCATCGTACGTCGAGGCTACTGTGTCCATTGTCGTCTATACATATTTTTAGTCTTCAGTTAAGTTTGTGTCGGAAATTATTTTGGTGAGATTGTCGGCGCGCATGTATAGACCTCCTCTACAAATACGATCACTCCGCTTCTTGCTGACGGTCGTTGCGGCCGCAGCGCCCGTTGTCTTTTGTACGTTTGTTCGGTCCTTGTCGTATCGGGACTTAGAAATTTTTTATTTAGTTGCTCGTCATAGCGGACGAGTGTCACGGACCAGTTTTCTTATGTAATGTCGGCATCATCGCTCCGTTTTACTTGTCGGTGCGCAGTTCGCACATTTGCTGGTTACTGGATTTTTCCCTTCTTTGGGGCGCAGTAGTACAGAGCTAAAGATTGCACATAGCGTAATATTTCAAACGAGAACGCCTGGGTAGCTGTGACATTACTTTTGTATTGAGATCGGCTATTATCGCTACTGTCGCCCTCGACCAGGCGTTCAAGCTCTAAGAGATAGGGTGGGTTCCCCTATAAATGTGAAAATAACAAACGTATTTGGTCAAGTACAAATACATGCCAATAATACAGGGCCAAGTCCCTTAGGCAAATTTAAAACAAGGAAAGTATATTAGGCTCCCGGAAAGGGACATATAAATAAGCATAGCACCGAGGTGCGCTTATAAACTTAAGAAATAAATAGAGTTGGCTCCCCTATAAAAAGGTAGTGGTGCATGCAAACAGATAGAGGCATTAGTACATGCCTCTAACAAAGCTTCAGCGGAAGCATATAAGAGTTTAACCTTTTAAACAGAATTAAGGCATAGCTTTGCAACGTACATGCTGAGGCATTACTTTATGTTGCTACCAATGAAAATACATATACAAATGCTAATGTACATTACATGTATAAGAGAGCTCGAATAACTGCAATTATTGCAAATATATACATCTTACGTACATCGTACATGTACATAGGCAAGAGTGGAAACCGTGTACACATTTTATTTTTAAATATATTTTTTTGCGCATGCGCATTGAGTTTCACTGTACAACCTTTCCTCTAGTAAATAAGCGAACATACTCTACAAGTAAGTATTGGTCAAGTAATTTAGGAAATTACGAGCAGGCTACAGCGGCGTTGTTCTTCAAACCAGGAGAACGTAACAGAAGGATTTAGTCATTACATTTTCAACCTGTTTTCAAATCTTCAGAAACGAATTAGGATCGTATTCTGTATGATTGGAGATAGCATTCGGTGTGACCTTTGAGCCAAATCCAATATGGGCGAAATCTTAATTATTTTATTGACTATTATATACCCTCGAATTAATTTATGAAACATTTGATACCTTCCCTACCATAGTATATAGTTGTATCGAGCACCCTGTATACGCTAGTTATTATTCTACCTTGTGTACAAAATATTTTGTACATATTTGCCGGTATTATATCACCCTCTTCTTGAATACATGAACATAGGCCCCTAATGGTCGCAAATATGATAGATAAACCCATGTCCCTCGTTGCAGATGTAATATTGCCCGAAAAAATTGAAAGAGGACTTATATACAAAACCAATACGACGTAATGCCTGCAATAGAAAAGGATGGCGGAAGGAGTACCGCCACCCCTAACTCCTGAACACAAAAAAAGATGACACAATACAGATAAAAGCAGCTAGCGACACCTATCTAACATCTCAATTGTCCGTGTTCACACCTGGTTAGGTTATGAAAATAAATTACAGCTGACTTTCTGTTACCCTAAACGTTAAAGCTAGCGTATTAAAGCGTTGAATGTGAAAGCAATGTTTCCACTTCCATCTCTATCTCTTTTCAGTTCATCGAAGAGTATCATTAATAATTGGGATTCCTTTTCCCTTTTAACTTTTTCTCTGTTAAGTAAAAGTACTTTTCTTTTAATTAGTTTATCTGTGGTAATCGATAAAACTGAGGCGTGTATATTTCCAGTTATCTTCGTCAAACCCCTGTTGTTTCAAAGTAAACTACTTTACCACCCGTAGATCTACAAAACGACTGCGATAAGAAGGTTTGTAGGGTGGGTGCGTGGGTTCTTAAAATGTCAACGTGTATTACGACCGAGTTAGATCAACAATGTGTGGTTGAGTTAGTGCTAGGTAACTGTTAGGGGGTGATGCTTTAATTAATAATAAATTCAAGTCTTTATGGATGGCAATTAGCTTATTTTTCCTCTTTGTATTGTGTTCCTGTTGGAATAAATCTAGAAGTCTTTGGGTGTGTTTCGAATGGTTAGTTATAGGATGTTTGAAGAAGAAGATGATTATTTAATTCATTATAATAGTAATAACTTTTAATGTTTGTGAGTGACGGTGCAGTTAACATGCTTTTCTCAGACCGATATCTTAAAGAAGAGAGTGGGCAATGTGTTACATGTAAAATCCATGCTTTAAACCTTGCAAATATAAATGCTTTGATAGCTTATACGAAGGCAGTATTTCTAAAGTTCCCAAAAGGATTGAGAGGATGAGAAAGATATGGTTTAACACAACTATATAATCTATCGTATAGAAGATGTTCGAAAACCTTACCACAATTAGATAAAATATTTTTGGGGCGATAGTTGTAAATATCATGTTGATCACCATTCTTGAAGACTGGTGTAATTCTACTTATTTTCCAATTAGATGGAAAAGTTCTTCTACACAAAAGATTACAAAATACTGGAGCACGATCATGATTAAAAATGCTTGGCAAACCATCATGCCCACATAATGTTGTTATTTTAAGTGTTCTAATGCTCGTAGAACACATTAGGAGTGAAGTAACTAATGTTGAAAAAAACAGCTGTTAAAATCGGGACATGAATAATTAAAATCGGTAGAGATGTTGCGTATGAAATATCTGAAAAAATATTAGCGTAGGTTTGCACAATATCAACAGGTGTGTCAAGGGAAATATCATGAACTCTCAAGCAATCAGGAATTCTTGAAGTCCATCGTTTAAAGTTCACGAATCACCAGAATAGCTGTGAATCATTCGCGATACCGTTCTCGGTGTTTTTATGTACTTTAGCTAGAACCCTCGAACTAGATTTCCTTTAGTATAAACTTGCTTTTTCATGTTTCTGTCTTATTTAATAATGATGCTTCAATTCTAGATTCTTTTGGATGCATCAAACCATGGAGGGCAAAAACGCCGTTAGCTTCTGAACATTGGCACAAAATCGTGAGGTTGCAAGACGTAGTTGTACACTAATTGGAAATTAACTTTTCACAAATTTGGTATTAAAAATGTTAAGTAATATATTTAAAGCGGGATGTAATAACACATGGGCAGAAAAGTCCCGGGCCTACCAAAGAAAACACGGTTTTTTTGGTTCAAGATTAGCTTTATTCATCAACGTAATCTCCATCAAGAGCAACGCAATCATTCCAGCGCCGCTCTAACATTTCAATACCACTTTTGTAGAACGATTTATCTTTTGCCTCAAAATACGCCTCAGTTTCAGCGATAACCTCTTCATTCGTGCGAAATTTCTTACCGGCGAGCATTTTTTTGAGGTCTGCGAACAGCCAGTAGTCGCTGGGAGCAAAATTTGGCGAATACGGTGGATGTGGGAGCAATTCATGTAGTTTTGCCATTGTTTTGATTAATTTTTGACACGGTGCGTTGTCTTGATCAAACAATTTTTTTTTCTTTGCCACATGCGGTCGTTTCTTTGCAATTTCGGCCTTCAAACGCTCCAATAACGCTATATAATATTCACTGTTGATGGTATTTCCTTTCTCAAGATAGTCGATGAATATTATACCATGCACATCCCAAAATACCAAGGCCATAACCTTTCCAGCCGATTGTTGTGCTTTCGGGCGCTTTGGACGAGGTTCACCAGTTGCTGTCCACTCAGATGACGATCGTTTTGATTTCGGAGTCAAGTGATGGATCCATGTTTCATCCATTGTCACATATCGACGCAAAAATTCCGGTTTGTTACGTTTAAACATGGCCAAATACTGCTCAGAATCATCAACACGTTCTCGTTTTTGGTCAACAGTGAGCAAATGCGGCGCCCACTTTGAACAGAGCTCTCTCATAGTCAAATGCTCATGCAATATAAAGCCAATGCGTTATTTTGATATCTTTACGATGTCAGCTAACTCACGCAATTTCACTTTTCGATCATTCAAAACGATTTTGTGGATTTTTTTGATGTTTTCTGGTGTTACCGCCTCATTTAGACGTCCACTGCGTTCTGCATCATCGGTGTCTCTACGACCACGTTTAAAGTCAACAAACCAACGTTTTATTGTTGTTTCTGATGGGGCGGAGTCCCCATAACACTTTTCAAGCCATTGCTTCGCTTGAACGGTATTTTTTCCCATCAAGAAGCAGTGTAAAATTAAAACAAGAAATTGTTTTCGATCCATTGTTTTGAAAATAACAAAAGTAGCGTAACTCTTAGCACAATAACTCACAAACTAATGAATAGAATATCATGAAATTTTAACAGCTGTCTTTTGAAGGTTAGCACTAACTGAGAGAAAGGTGACTGCAATAGAACTAGGGTCATCTATGTGTTAGGCCCGGGACTTTTCAGCCCATGTGTTACATCTTCGGCTATTAGCGGATTGATATCTTGAAAACACTAAATCTAACATTGTACTTCAACGCATTGTTATGTTGTCTCGATCCCAGGGCAGACATGAAATTGTTTTACGCTCGTTACAAGTGTCCGAGTTAAATTGTGGACAGTTAAAATGTGTAAAGATTAGTACTTGTTTGTTAAGAAATTCTAGACAAAAATATCTCATAGTCATCATAAGTAATATGTGGTGGAACATAAATATTAGCTATAAATGAATACATTCCGCCAAATTGGACACCTACAAACAAGAACATCAAGAGATAGCATTAAGTTTATAAGATGGTTGACATTACAATGTAACGCACAGCAATCAGAACGGCAAGAATATGCGCAATACCACAGCCACTTGATATCCAGCTCGCACGAAAAGATCTCTCATCGAATTTCTCAAAATCCGAACCGCAAACCGCCGTGAAACCGTTTCGTAAAATTCAATTTACGAACTTAATGGAACGGAAAGCCGTCCATATTCACCTAAATACCGAAATTTATGGGATACGCAAAGATTTTACGATTCCCTGCGACCGGTATCATACGGATCAAAAAGTTCGGCGTCCCGAACAGATATCTTCGAAACCCGAATCGGGTATTAAAGGCTTTGTAATAGGATCCGACGGCCGTTACGCAGAATTTGCGTCTAATAGCTGCTAACTCCGTGCCGACACGCCCGTATCTTTCCTATAGGACGAACGTCCTTTTCGGAGAGCGATCTGCGAAAAAGGCAAACTTCGGACGTCGAGGTGACGTATCTAAGCGGTCTCGGCGGCTGTGCGAGTGTGAACGCTCGAGGAACACGTGCAGCGTGCGGCTTTGTTTTTGGAGTAACTTGAGAAATTGATCTTCGAAACGGATCTATTGAAAATAATTAAGTGTATCGAAGGGACTTTCTGTGATTTTTTTTTTGTTGAAATAGCTTGGTAAACACAACATAAAAAGACAAAATTTCTAATTGAAGTTGTTTCTAGATAATAATAATTAGAGACCGGATTATAGGCAAAGAAAAACTGGAATATATGCGCATATACCACATGGGCTGAAAAGTCCCGGGCCTAACACATAGATGACGCTAGTTTTACTGCAGTCACCTTTCTCTCAGTTAGTTCTAACCTTCAAAAGACAGCTGTTAAAATTTCATGATATTCTATTCATTAGTTTGTGAGTTATTGTGCTAAGAGTCACGCTACTTTTGTTATTTTCAAAACTATGGATCAAAAACGTGTTTTAATTTTACACTGCTTCTTGATGGGAAAAAAATGCCGTTCAAGCGAAGCAATGGCTTGAAAAGTGTTACGGGGACTCCGCCCCATCAGAAACAACAATAAAACGTTGGTTTGCTGACTTCAAACGTGGTCGTAGAGACACCGACGATGCAGAACGCAGTGGGCGTCCTAATGAGGCGGTAACACCAGAAAACATCAAGAAAATCCACAAAATCGTTTTGAATGATCGAGAAGTGAAGTTGCGTGAGTTAGCTGACATCGTAAATATACCAAAAGAATGTATTGGCTTTATATTGCATGAGCATTTGACTATGAGAAAGCTCTGTTCAAAGTGGGTGCCACGTTTGCTCACTGTTGACCAAAAACAAGAACGTGTCGATGATTCTGAGCAGTGTTTGGCCATGTTTAAACGTAACAAACCGGAATTTTTGCGTCGATATGTGACAATCGATGAAACATCGATCCATCACTTCACTCCGGAATCAAAACGATCGTCATCTGAGTGGACAGCAACTGGTGAACCTCATCCAAAGCGCCCGAAAGCACAACAATCGGCTGGAAAGGTTATGGCTTCGGTATTTTGGGATGTGCGTGGTGTAATATCCATCGACTATCTTGAGAAAGGAAATACCATCAACAGTGAATATTATATAGCGTTATTGGAGCGTCTGAAGGCCGAAATTGCAAAGAAACGATCGTATGTGGCAAAGAAAAAAATTTTGTTTAATCAAGACAATGCACCGTGTCACAACTCAATCAAAACAATGGCAAAACTACATAAATTGAACTTCGAATTGCTCCCACATCCACCGTATTCGCCAGATTTGTCTCCCAGCGAGTGCTGGCTGTTCGCAGACCTCAAAATAATGCTCGCCTTAAGAAATTTCGCACGAACGAAGAGGTTATCGCTGAAACTGAGGCCTATCTTGAGGCAAAAGATAAATCGTTCTACAAAAGTGGTATTGAAATGTTAGAGCAGCGCTGGAATTGCGTTGCTCTTGATGGAGATTACGTTGATGAATAAAGCTAATTTTGAACCAAAAAAAAACGTGCTTTCTTTGTTAGGCCCGGGACTTTTCAGCCCATGTGTTACAAAATTATGTGGAAATATAGAAATTTCACAAGCGACTATTTCGGACTCAAACATAAAAATTGGAAAAAATTTTCTCCATCCTTTAATACTAAATGCAACTCTATTTCCGTCCGACGTCGTATCCCCATACACATAACACTTCATACTTTATTATAGCATCTCAACAACGGATCCATATTCACCACGTCCATGTTGTGTCTGCTTTGGACGTTGGCCAGGACATTATACCGTATCCGACGGTATGTTTACTGTTGTCGTATAACTTTCCGTTCTGTCTGCCGACATATGACTCCGTACCCTAGCAACCAGCTCGAGGACTAGCCGTTCGAATATACGTATAATTAATGCACACGAACTTGCGCGCGAGAAGAACAAAAAAAAAAGGGGCATCAAACTCCTTCCGAGCGAATAAAGGACCTTTATTCTTAGCTTCTCGCGTCGATTAACCTTAAACTTGAAATAAGAGAGCGTAGTTTCGATCTCGAAATCTCTGTGGGATGTTTGTATCCATCGTACATCTTTAGAGATGCTATCCGGAAAGCTCTTGACTTCAATACGCGCAGCTAATCGTACTAAAAACACTTGAATTAAACGACGTCCGTAATTAAGATAACAAATGAACGAACGGCGATTGTATCTGATACACATCGCGTTAGGTTTTACTCGGGCTCATGTATGTATAGTCGGTATTACAGTATACGTTTTGGTCTCTATAAAATGGAAGGTATTGATGTATGTATGAGTTTAATCATGTCTTTAATGCAATAGGGCTTTTTATAAGATCTAGCCCGCAGCGATTGGTTAATGTCCATGGCATCGTGTTTATAAACAATCGAAAAAATACGCTGGAAGAAAGATTTATTGCAATTAAGCGATGTTAGGACGTTATTTTGTATATCGGACGAAATTGAAAGGGTCCAAGACGCTTGTGGATGTCGGGATTATACAGGGTATTAAAAAAAGATGTGTGAGTATTTTCCCAAATTATAGTTCTTGTAAATACAGAGAAGTATAGTGAATGTGGGTCTGGAAACTCATCGTTTTGGTGATATAGATAATTCTTGTATTGTTATTGAATATACGAATTAAATTTATTCAATTATATTATTATTATTATTATTATTATTATTATTATTATTATTATTATTATTATTATTATTATTATTATTATTATTATTATTATTATTATTTGGGCGTACGCGCTGAGCAAGGAGATGTATCGTAAGAGACTGGCCCAGGTGCAGAGAAGGGCTGCACTGAGAGTTGCCTCGGCGTACCGCACTGTGTCGGAACCGGTGGTCCTAGTGGTAGCGGGAGTCATCCCAGTGTCGCTCCTTGCTCAGGAAAGGAAGCGCATATATATGAGGAGACGTGCAGGTGAAGAACGAGTCGCCAACGAAAGAGACGCCACATTAGAAGCATGGCAACGACTTTGGGAGACGGACGGAAGAGGGCGCTGGACTGCGAGACTGATCCCGCGCCTCCGCCCCTGGATCTCTAGAACCCATGGGGAGGTGGACTATTACTTGACTCAGTTTTTGACCGGTCATGGCTATTTCAAATCGTATCTGCACCGAATGGGTAAGACTGAGACTGGAGCATGTCTGTATTGTCCAAATGAGGTAGATGATGCGCACCATACCTTCTTCTTATGTGAGAGATGGGCGGAACCAAGACGGTTACTCGAAATGGAGATCGGCGAATTTACGATCGACACAATTATAACGAAGATATCAGCCAATGAAAATTGCTGGACAAGTTTAACGCGATACGTTCAATATGTCCTGCGCTTGAAGAAAGGTGATTTGGACCGCAACATGGAAA
Organism: Trypoxylus dichotomus; assembly: GCA_023509865.1. NCBI lineage: Eukaryota > Metazoa > Arthropoda > Insecta > Coleoptera > Scarabaeidae > Trypoxylus > Trypoxylus dichotomus. The sequence goes on from CM042080.1 coordinate 2,639,896, forward strand.
GAGAATTGCTATAATTCGAAAGTCCAGTGGAGCGTAGCCTTTGTACAGCAAACTACACACAGCCCGAACTAAAGTGATTAACGGGTGGTGGCTGGTAGTCCTCTATTGAAGGGAGTCCGAGTATTGATGCTTATTCTTCTTATTATTATTGTTATTATTATTATTGTTGTTATTGTTACTGTTATTGTTACTGTTATTGTTACTGTTATTGTTACTGTTATTGTTACTGTTATTGTTACTGTTATTGTTACTGTTATTGTTATTATTATTATTATTGTTATTATTATTAGTTTCGCGGTATGTGCAATATGTACTGCGCAAAAGAAGGAATTGCAACATGGAAAGGAATTGTTATAATTCCAAACCACACCGGAGTGTGGCCTTTCTACAACCAAATGCATAGACCCAGCCCGAAGTAATGTGATAAACGGTTCCGGACTGGTGTCTAGAAGAAGAGGGGGTGTTTTAGTTGGTAGTCCTCCTTCAGAGGGAGTCCAGCATAACATGCGTCAATGCATTTCACCTCCGCAAAAAAAAAAGTATATTATTATTATTATTATTATCTCAATAAAAATTAGTTTGTAAATAGAATGAAAATTTTCTACAATGACAAAATTACGATATTTATATTAATTAAAGAAAAGCGATCAAGGACAAGGTAAATTGATTTAATTCCTTCATTGAAAACGTAATAAAAGCTCCAGGTCTGCTGTTGTCCAATTAAATTGCGAGATCCATGTTATCTGTTAAACAACCGATTTTTAAACCAATGTTTATTAGAGGATTTGTGCTTGTTTTAATGAAACCTGTAAATAGGTGAAATATCCGAATATATTTTTGTGACACCCTGTATATATGTATATAAACAAAGCCTTCGGGAAGGTTTAAGAACGACTGTTTATATCATGTATACATCCAAATCAGGGTGGTACCCAAAATGATAAATAAAATTCCTCTTCTATGAAGACCAGGCATTCTTTGAGACTTATTTTGGTAGTGTGCAATACTGTCTACATCACAAAAGCTGTGCAGAAAAAAAAAACACTATTTCTCAAAATTGGTACGCTTTATGTCTACGTTGTGTAATATCGAACAGGAAAGTGTTATCAAAATAGTTATCCATAAAGTTCATTATTTCCAGCCTGTTCTATTTGAAATGAAAAACACACCGAAAGATATCAACAAGAAACATTTGAATTGACGTAAGCTCTAGTGAAGTTGGTCAAAATTAGATATTTAACTAATAAATATTTATAAAATTTCAGTTACTACATAGTGAAAAGGCGGTACTTTATTCTACGACGATGATAGATCGATACAATAGCTTCTTCGTCTTTGATTTACATTTGTTTACTGAAGGAAAGGTTGTATACAGAAAAAATTTCAAAGGAATGAATTTATCAGAGTTAAAGAGTTTTTGGAGGTGGAATACTTACGAAATCTATCTGTAAGCTGGAGTGCTATGGTGTTAAGGACACTGCTTTATCCTATTTCGAATCTTACTTGCCTCATAGACAGCAGACAGTTGAGATCAACTCTAATGGTGCTCGTGTTTAATCAAATCCCATTTATACTTGTACTAGCGTACGTCAAGGCAGCACCTTGGGGCCACTACTATTTGTTATTTAGTTTAATGACGTCTATGTGGTCGAACTACACTGATGACGTTTATTTTCAACATAAATAAAATCATTTTCGTAAAAATATTTGTAGTTTACTTGTATCTCGAAATATGTATATACCGTGACCCTAGTACTGCATTTTTTTAAAATTAATCTACTGTGTTTATAACGAACTGCTTCTAAGCTTATAAGTTCTTGTACTATTACCAATGAGTTGCTTATAAACTATTTCTTCGTAATATATCTTTCATTTTCAAATGACTTTTGGGTCTGGTAAAAAGCAGAACTTCCTAGTGTTATCCTGAAGCTCCAGGGAGTTCCGACGTATGTACATCAAAAAGACAAGTAAAAGATCATTTCAACACGAAATATAAACCAAAGAGAAATATCACATACATACAAGTACACCAGCGAATAATTAATTGTAAACGAAGAAACAACGATTTCAAGGCTGTTATTCCGTAGAAAACTGTATCATCCATTACATTAGTTCATAGAGGCCTTCGCAGAAAGAAATGCTAGTCTTTCTATGCACTTTGCATCGTGCCAATCTTCATATAGATCTACGGAATATGTTTCTGCGATTATAAATCACCTTCCTTTGCTGGTCTGGAATAAAAAAAAAAGGAAAGAGCCTAGGTATGTGAGTTCTAGATAACTTAATCGATAGCTCTGTAACTAGTTAGTCATGCACATGTTGTACGTGGGTTATTTTGTAATCGTAGAAAGGTATATTCAAGTCGAAATGGCTTTGTCCTTTTGGGATGTAATGATTTAAACATCACGCAAAAATTCTCCCGATGCCTAGAGAAGGTATCAACTAAAAGGTGTTTTAATAAGACATCGAGATTTTAAGTTTTAATAAAACATGGTTTTCTATAGCAAAATATTGAAATATTTCTTGATTTATAATGTATATATTTGGGCAATAATCATGACACAAAATATCTTGTAAATGACCGCTATGGCTCTGCTGGCACAAGTTTGCAATAACACTATTACATACATGTGACGGTATTTCATTGATATTTATGATTTTCGAATTTTTTGATTTTACTTCTTAGAGTAGAGGAATTAGAAAGATTCTGTCAACCGAATATTAGACGCACGTTACAAATGGTGACAATCAAACTTTTACTATTTCGATAATAAGTTTAACAAGCAGGACGAATTGTTCTATCGTGTAATACTCCATATTTACTAAATCCCATCTGTCAACTTTCGATCTGTCGCGTCGTAATCACGTGTCGTTATAACTGTCAAACATAATGGACAATTCAAATCTTGCACTGTTATTAAAACCCCCCGTACTTCAGTGGGCGAAAGTCACAGCTAGTAATTAAGTAATTTAATAATAAATAAAACTAGGAAAGGCGGCCGGGGTGGATGGAATCACAGCTGAAATGATAAAATATATGGGAGACAAAGGTAACGAAGAACTACTTGACCTCTTAAACAATATTATAATAAAAATAGAAATACCTAAGGAATGGAATATGGGAATAATTATGCCCATATACAAAAAGGAATGCTCAAACTATAGAGGAATAACATTAACTAGCATCCCAGTAAAAGTATTGACAAGAATACTAGAAAAAAGACTCCGAGAGAAACTGGAAACAACACTAGAAGATACTCAACATGAATTTAGAAAAGGAAGAAGCACTCAGGACTTAATATTTGTAATCAGACAATTAGGAGAAAAACTAATAGGGAAAGGAAAGAAAGTATATATATGTTTTATAGATCTTAAAAAAGCTTTTGATAGGGTAAGAAGAGAAGATGTATGGCAGAGCTTGGAAAGGAGAGGTTTAGAGAAAGGAATGATAGAGATGATTAAGGCATTGTATAAAAGCAATAAGAATAAGGTGAGAACTTCCAATGCAGAATCAGCTGAATTCGAATCACAAATTGGATTAAAACAGGGATGCGTATTGAGCCCATTGTTATTCTCTATATTAATAGACGACGCTGTTAAAAAAGCTAAACAAGAAGGAAAACACATGAAAGTAGGAAACTGGAAAATGAATGCAATTAACGTACAGGAACTAATGTTTGCAGATGATATGGTACTGATAGCACACTCGGAAGAGACATTACAGCAAAACTTGAAGATATACCAAGAAGAACTAACAAAGATAAACATGGAGATAAACACGAGGAAAACAAACACAATGATAATAGCAGCAGAAGAAAGAAAACATAGCATCAAAATCGGGGAAAAAGCATTGGAACAAGTTAAATTACAACTACTTAGGAACAATCATTGAAGACAATGGGAGAATAGAGAAAGAGGTAAATGAGAGGATAGGGAAATCCGCAAAAATATATAACATATTGAGAAATTCGTTTCTGGATAAAAAAGAAATACCAAAAAAAAAATAAAGACAGAGGTGTATAAAAGAGTGGCCAGACCAACATTAACATATGGTAGTGAGTCATGGATAACCACGAATAGAATCAAAAGCAGAGTTACGGCCATGGAAATGAGATTCCTAAGAAGAATAGAAGGAGTAACTAGAAGAGACAGAATCAGAAACACGACAATCACTAATAGTCTGGGTATCAAACCAGTAGAAGTGGTCATAGAAGAGAGACAACTGGGATGGCTTGGACATCTACTCAGAATGGAAGAAGATCGAATCACAAAGAGGATATTTGAAGCCAAAACAGAGGGTAAAAACAGAATAGGTAGACCCCGAAACACCTCGAAGGAGCAGGTGTATAGAACATTGGAAAAGAGAAGTATGGGATGGATTGAAGCCAAACAACTGGCTCAGAACAGGAACCTGTGGAAGATAGAAGTAAGAAAATAAATAGTCCGAAACCGCAAGGCATAAAGGACATATGATTAAAAAAGAAAATAATAATAATAATAAGTAAATGATAATACAAAAATTGCACCAACAAGAGGTGCCCAAAATCAGAACTTCCCTTAATCCCGACCTGTCTTAATGAACAACAATAGCGTACCAAATCAATGTTTCAAACAGAATTAGGGTTAATTACACCCCATAAATGCGATAGGGGGCGCAAGTGCGGCGCGTCCAAAGAACATGTGTTACTCGGGTAGAAGCTTCAATCATTTATCATGTACACACATGTCATGTGATGATACGGGAGGACCCGATGTCTTATTGATGGCGAGCGTTGGCCCGTGTAAGCAATGTAGTGATGCTTACGGATGCGTTCAGCCCACAACGCTCGAATGAAACTCGTTCGGGTATGATTTGAAGAGTATTCTTTTTAATGGCGTTTGTTTGCCATTTAGAGTTTTGAAGGGGATTTGGTTATATTGAGATGTTTTAGGCGAATTTTATTCATGCTTGTATCACCAGTGGTACACACCTGACTATAGCGTAGGTTCCCGGTGATACACGATTCTACTTAGAATTTGTAAGTGTTAGTATTACAAAATTTTTAGATTTTTTTTATTTAATGCAGTTCATTTGACTATAAGAATTAAAATTTTAATACATCGAACAAATCTCGCGCAAGCTTAATTTCTCTATGGATGAAATTAGTAAAATGCTATCCCCCATACACAGTGCATCCCTAACAAGTTTTTAATAATCAAACAGCGCTTAAAAACGTTTTCTAATGTGATTGTATATCACCGATGGTATACTAGCACAATGTTTGCTCTCCAGTACTATTGAAGATTGTCTGTATACTTTGTCATAAAAACTAAGACATTATAATCCTATTTTTGTAATAAACATGGAGGACACTCAAGATCTCAAAGCAAAACTAAGTCTGAGACAAGCCTTATAGCTACAATCATTGCTCAACATCCATTTTATAACCCAGCATCTGAAGTTCTATTAGAGCTTGGCCATTACTCTCTGCGGACATATGAAAAATGCTTTCAAGATACTTCGAGACTGTGGTTCATCTTCTTTGTTGTTTTTCGTGTATTTCAATAACTTTTCTTGACAACCTGTTCACAGTAATGTAGTTCAGTTGCTAATTTTAGATTAAGATTTAAAGAAACACATCCAAGTATTGGAGCTTGTGCGGAGGAAATTGACGAGTATGCTCGCTAGGTTTGAGAATATTTGATATGAAATTATCCAAAGATCTTTCAATATATTGTAATTTCCAGCGCCAGGGTTTTAACGTTTTCGTTATTCGGTACTTAATATATTTGCGAGACTGGTGTATTAGTATTTGACCTCTTGTAGAAGTTAATCCAAATAAAAACCATTCCACGTTCGTCTTGGGTGTTTCGTCAAATTTTCGAATAACAATAAATTATTATGGAAACATAATGAACTATACTGAAGAAATTCTATACTTTGGCTTATATTTACATTAAATTATTTAAATCCCCCTTAACATAACATTGGGGATTATGAAATTCTAATTACTTTTGTGCAAATATATCCAACTGATGTTTTGTTTTGGGTGTCATTTAATAAAGAACAAGAATCTATTAAACAAGCCTGCTGTGGTCAGATGGCAAAGTGATCTAGTGGGATAGTGTTGGGTAATGATATATCCTGTGGTGAGATGCAATAGTTTTTGTTCTAGTGGTTATCGTGATGGCCATGTTATAAAAACATTTCAGTAGAATCTCAAAGAATGGTCACTGTTCCAGTGAAAAATTAATTGACTTGCGACCAACGACAAACCAGGTAGAATCATTTAGGTACTGATATCTCGGAGTGCTCCCATAAATCACTTATTATTAGATATTGGAAGAAATGAAAGAATAAGAGAAATAATCCAAGTTGACACCTTGGAAATGGAAACCTGCTCATAGAGGGAACAAAGAAAGACCAAGAAGGACTTGGGAAAAAGGAATTAAGGAAGCTATACAGAAGAGAGGACTGAGAGAAGACGCTTCCAGGGATAGGGCCTGTTGAAGATTAGGATGTGGTAGTTGAAAAAATTAGCTATTTACAACCGGCCATTATAGAAATAGCTTACATGTTACCACCAATCATAGATATCTTCGAAATTCAGCGTGTCCGTAAGAGATTAATTTGAGGCTTACACATCCTAGCATAAGTCGATAACCTTCCCCTTAAGGCGATCTCCATCCTTTGACAATGCACGTGATCGCGTGCCATAACCTCGTTGGCCGACGCGAAGAACTAATTACGAATCCTCGAGCAACAAAGAAACGACGCGAGTCAATTCAATCTTGCAGAACACGGTAATCGTCTTATTCCGACTAATTCAATATCTATACTCTGCCTCGTTTCGGGAATTCCGTTAATTCGCCTCTCGTACAATATCGATTTAACTAACTCCTCAAGAATATACGACTTCGAGAGCGCGATGAAGAATTTGTGAACGGCGCAAGTTAGATTTTAAAGCGTTTTATTGCTGCCTGACACGACCGACGCGTCCTCGCTTGATGTAGTGACGATTTGATTAAAGAATCGAGGCGGTTAAAACTGCTTGGAGAGCTGTGAAATTAAGGAAGTAGGTAATTGGGTGATTAGGGGCATAGATCGTGTATTAGATAATGGTTTTTGCTTTGGAGAATTGATTGGGAGAATTTCGTTAATTAAATTGGTAGATAATGCATCATTACCAAGTAAAGTTCAGACAATGTTACGTTCCTCTGGTTTGAAGAACAGCGCCACTGTAGCCTGCTCGTAAATTCCTGAATTACTTGACCAATACTTACTTGTGGTATATGTTCGCTTATTTACTAGATGGAAGGTTATACAGTGAAACTCAATGCGCATGCGCAATAAAAATATATTTACAAAATAAAATGTGTACACGGTTTCCACTCTTGCCTATGTACTGTTACGATGTACGTAAGATATATATATTTGCAATAATTGCAGTTATTTGAGCTCTCTTATACATGTAATGTACATTAGCATGTGTATATGTATGTTTTCCTTGGTAGCAATATAAAGTACTGCCTCAGCATGTACTTTGCAAAGCTATGTTTTAATTGTGTTTAAAATGTTAAATTCTTATATGCTTCAGCAGAAGCCTTGTTAGAGGCATGTGCTAATGCCTTTATTTGCATGCACCACTAACGTTTTATAGGGGAACCAACCCTATTTACTTCTTAAATTTATAAGCGCACCTCGGTGATATGCTTATTTATATGTCCCTTTCCGGAAGCCTAATACATTTTTCTTGTTTTAAATTTGCCTAAGGGACTTGGCCCTGTATCATTGGCTTGTATTTGTACTTGAACCAAATACGTTCGTTATTTACACATTTATAGGAGAACCCACCCTATCTCTTAGAGCTTGAACGCCTGATCGAGGGCGACAGTAGCGATAATAGCCGATCACAAAACAAAAGTAATGTGACAGCTACCCAGGCGTTCTCGTTTGAAATAATACGCTATGTGCAATCTTTAGCTCTCTGCTACTGCGCCCCAAAGAAGGGAAAAAGCCAGTAGCCAGCAAATGTACGAAATACGCACCGACAAGGAAAACGAAGCGATGAAGCCGACATTACATATAGAAAAATGGTTCGTGAAACTCGTCCGCTACGATGAACAACTAAATGAAAAAATTTCTAAGTCCCGATACGACAAAGGACGGAACAAACGTACAAAAGACAACGGGCGCTGCGGCCGCAACGACCGTCAACAAGAAGCGGAGTGATCGTACTTGTAGAAGATGTCTATACATGCGCGCCGACGACGTTACCAAAATGTATCCCGACACAAACTTAACAGAAGACTAAAAATATGTATAGACGGACACAGTAGCCTCGACGTACGATAATAGAAAGTCGAGGATTTGTACTTAATAAAGAAATCTATACATGCAATCCGACAACCTTCCCAGAATGACTCCCGCCAGAATCGTAACAGAAGACTAAATAAATGTATAGACGACAACGGCCTCGACGATTCCCGCCAAAACTAGAAACTATTAGAAACTTCCAATATTCATCCGACGACGTTACTGTACACGTTACGACGAGGTACGAAAGGTGACCGAGAGTGCACGATCGCTAATACTCCGACCGTCGCGCGGGAGTCGACTGCCTGTGCTTGTATATATTAAATATTAAGAAAACTCCCATTATTTGTTCGACGACGTTGCACTCAATGACTCTTAAATTAGGCAGTTTTAGCTAGAATAATGTGAATGGCCGGCTTGCATACATATACAATGCGTAATGTACATACATATTAAAATAAAATTGGATATATTCTAAGAGAGCAAAATAAATAAATGATAAAAATGAAAATAAGGTAATAATGCTAACCCATACGGTTGCAAAGAAGATAAAATCATATAAAATACATAAAGTAGTAAAAAAAATGGGTAAAACAAAACACATTTCCTTAGAAACTTAAAATTCATTTATAAAAACACAAAAACAATATTTAGCCCTTAACAAGTCATTCAAAGCAATTCTTTTAGGTATATCAAACAAAGGCTTATTTAAAAATTTTCTTTATCGACCCTGGCCGCAAACGATCCTGTATATTTTCAATACCTCCGTACATTTATACGGTGCAAATTGTATTCAATAACGTTTATTAACCTTATGAAGATATCTATCTAGAGTGCCATCTATCTATTCTCTCATGTATATCCGTCAATTCGACCATTAACTGTCCTCTTCTGCGTCGTATAGTACATTGCGCCAAATGGGGGAAGGGAAGACGTACACGTATAGAAAACATCTGCTTCGCAGTGCTACCCGGATTGAACTATCATTTAACACCCCGAAAACGGGGCTATTGTGCTTGTGAAATGACGTTACGTAAGTGATTCCGAATCGTTTTCCGTATCAGCGTGACCTCGTGATAGGGCGACAATTCAATAATGTCGACGTACAGGACCGTACTCAAGATTGTTTCGCATTTAAGCCGGAATTAAATACGGGGTAGTATTTTAATGGGTAGATATTGGCATTAATTTTAAATATGCCAATTGGATGTAGGTTTCTATTAAATAATCTATGTTCATCCTCAACACGTTTGTATTCTAATAATTCCACTCTATGAAATTCGTCATTGGGAGTGACTTGAACAGTCTGATTGTAAAATGATCAAGTTCGGTCATCTATTAGCAGCAACAACCAGCACAACAAGACACTATTCACTATGGAACTTCAAAATAGCCCTTCATGTTTCCTGAATGTGCTACTCTAAGGGAAATGTAACGAAATACTCAGACTTCAGCTGCTGGCGATGAACCTCAAGATTATTATAACCCATGGGCTGAAAAGTCCCGGACCTAAGACATAGATGACGCTAGTTTTATTGCAGTCACCTTTCTCTCAGTTAGTACTAACCTTCAAAAGCTGTTAAAATTTCATGATATTCTATTCATTAGTTTGTGAGTTATTGTGCTGAGAGTCACGCTACTTTTGTTATTTTCAAAACAATGGATCAAAAACAATTTCGTGTTTTAATTTTACACTGCTTCTTGATGGGAAAAAATACCGTTCAAGCGAAGCAATGGCTTGAAAAGTGTTATGTGGACTCCGCTCCATCAGAAACAACAATAAAACGTTGGTTTGCTGACTTCACACGTGGTCGTAGAGACACCGATGATGCAGAACGCAGTGGACGTCCAAATGAGGCGGTAACACCAGAAAACACCAAAAAAAATCCACAAAATCGTTTTGAATGATCGAAAAGTGAAATTGCGTGAGTTAGCTGACATCGTAAAGATATTTTCTAGGCATTCTTTTAGATGTGTTTTTGTTTTTAACTGTTTTACAAAACGCAATACAAGGAGCCATTCACATCATTCGATGCGAAGTATTACAGCTAAATTATTTGATTTTGATGGAGTTTCATGAAGTTTGACCACTTGGATATACAACCAAGGCGTAATAACTTATAATTGAATATAATAATTTCAACAAACATATTTCCTCTCATAAAAACATATTGTTTCCTGTTTAATGAGATCTCAACACAGATCTTTCAAAATTGTATTAAATTCACGAGTGGCACTGTATATATTTAAAAATTACATGAAATTCACGTCAAATATTCTCATCTTTCGAACATGAATCCTCCATTCACATTTAAACCCACCATTATCCGTCTTGACCCCGATTCATCGCACTTCTTTTCGTTTAGATCGTGTCGAAACCACGCTAAACAATCCACCCTCTCATCGGCCGAAAGAAGAGGATGTATGTTTTTACGGGTTCCCTCTCTTTTATTTTTTTCGGCACCTGTCATCATCATAGATAGACAGATAATACGCGCTAGTTGAGGCAAACGCGAGGCCATTCACAACACCGGAATGCTTTTGGTTAAGGAAAGGTATTATTTTTCAATGCGACGACCACGTCTTTCACGCAAGAGAGGAAGACCAACTTTATCCCTCGTATTGCTAACCAATTGTCTATATTTCTGAATGCACATCCTGTCCTTTTTACTACATCTTCCAAAGACTACGATGGGGTTCGAAGAAACAAACAGATCTGGATCTTTAGGATGATATTAAAGAGAAGAAGACGATTTATTTGAAATGGAACGGTCTTAATAGGTTCTAGAAAGAGTATGTGTGTGAATATTTTCAAGCTGCATCGCTTCTTTTGTGTTATAAAGCTATAAATTAATTAAAAGAGTTTTTAAGGGGTGTATTTTGTGTCTTAATTCTTTTTTTTTGAATTGGCGTAATTTTGAAATAATTCCATACTCTATTGGATTCTGTTAAAATGTTACCAACTGTTGGGGTAACGCGATTGACGATGAGAGTCCATGCACTCTCGAAACGCTGCGTTGCGAATAAATTATTACTTTGTGTCGTGTAGAGTTTACTGCGATACCTGTGTAACTCTACATCCATAGTCGTTGAAGTTAATACATGCTAATCACATATTTCATGATATAGAAAACTTGGCAGGAACGTATAACTATTCAAAGGCAATAATTGGCTTAAGTAGGTGGTCGATACTTTCCCGGAGACAATCTGTAATTCATGCTGAAAAGATTCGAGTCTAATCTTCACGTTGCTTGCATGTGCAGCTCTCAATCATCAGATAAAATTTCCTTTTATAAGATTTCCTTGCGTGAGGTTTACCGGAACCGTCTCGTTGAAGATTCCAGCAGTAATCGGCCATCATATAGGTACCCCATGTTCCTGGTATCCTTCCTCCATAATGCTGATATCTTTGTTCCTCGCTAATATCACCTGGAAAACGATCTAAATCGCTATGTAGGTAATGAATCTGGATGCTCATGTTACATCCGAGCTTGTAAAAGTTAGAAAACATCTATTATACTAATAAATAACAGTGAAATTTATTATTCATACGTAATAAATACGTAGTGTATCTTCAGCTTTTTGGAACCAGCACATCGGAAATACCCCAAATAAGTTCGTATTTTACAGGCAGCATGACAGAAAATTTATGTTGTTGGACGGTGTAATTAATTTCGATGTCGTGTAGTATATAAAATTTTTATTGAGTAATGTTGGAACATCACAAAAAGATTTCGATTTATTTCTAGCCCTGAAATGTTATAAAGCCATTTTTGTCGCGCTTATTTTATTGCTTCTTTATTGAATGGACAAGCGTCCACGAAATTCGACACGGTAGTCTAAGTAATAATACGTCATATTGGTTCGCCCAGAAGTTAGAAGTGAGCGTGCCTACACAGTGAACTGACACTCATGGAAAAATAATAGTTAGTAATATGAGAGAAAGTCAGTAAGTATGCCACGAAAAGCTATTACATTATATATTAGCTGCTTCACACGTTCGACCTGTTTATGTCACTTTGTGAAGTCATCAATTGGGTAGTATACTCAACCGCCTTATAACAGTAAAAATATGATTACACATCTTGCAGTAAGTAGTCCAAGATCGTCTATATGGTGAGCATATTGTCACGCATTTCCTTTTGATAATTGATGAAGTAAGTCTACTTTCTTTTCCAGCGTCTTTATTAGCTAATATACAGGAAATGAAATTTACAATTATTCCTTCTGTTTTTAGGTAATTTGCGGTATAAAACTGCCTTGCCTTAGTGCTTCTATTAAATTCCTTAACGTCTTCTGTTGGTATAGCCTCAAATCTAATAGACTCCATCTCATCGTCCTTGAAGCTATATCTTTAGCGTCTTTTTCAGATTTCATAAATTTTTTTATACCTTTCAGTTGTAACTTCTTTATGCTAGAAGTCTTTAGAACCTTGAGTCTCTTCTTTATTTAGTTTTTCATTTTCAACTACAGCAGTAACAGTTTTAAGATCTTCAACGCATTTGTGTTTTCATTTCAATATTATTATCGATAAATTTCGATACCTCAATTATCTTGACATCAAAGTCTTAAGATTCTCTTTAACACTAAGAAATTCTTGAACAAGTCGATTATCTACCACTTTTGGAAAGTCAGTACATAATTCACAAAAGGTTATTATAAGGATAATTGGAGGAGTAGTTAGCCAAAGACAAGTTTTATTTTTCAACAGTCTCCCATCAGTATCATAATATCTTAAAGCAACACTAATAAGAAAACAGATTATAAAACATATAGGTACATACATAGGTAAATAATTTAATTAAAAGAAGTCTGTAATTCTTGATTATCGACATGTCAACAGCCGTCATTGCTTGTTCTTGCATCAGCCTAAATTTGTACAGTATTCCTAATTAGGCTTAATTTTCTTCAGCCCGTTTTATACAAATGTTAAAACTGCTGATTGCTTCATCATGTTTCACTTTTCCTTCATCTATAACTGTTTCATCATTTGAAACGTTATCATCGTTATGTAGAGGCAAAAGATCATCATCTCCATCAATCCATTCATTAAGTTCAGTTTCGTTATGCTGATGATTATCAGACGAAATTTATTGCAACATGTTTCTGATTTCAGTAAGTTCTTGCCGATTTGCCGAAGCTTTTCCTTCACTGCAGTTAATGGAAGCAAATATTTTTTTCCAGCATCTATTTATTGCAACAGTTGACGCGTTCTCCCAAGAGCGACAGAAGAAAGATTACATCCTCCAAATTAATATGTTTAAAGGTCATTTGAAATGTCTTCGACAGCCAGAATATGGGCCAAAAGACTTTTTTGATAATAAACCTTACTTAGCCGTATGGCATTTTCATCCATTGGTAATTCTTGTACCATCCAACTAGGTGTCATTTGGATATGAATGCTTGAATTACCTGAAGCGTTTTCTTAACGACAACTTTTCAAACTACCCTCGTATTAAAATCAAACCACAACAAACGCATTTACCATTGAAATAAATTTTTCGAATGCGTTACCACAAAAAAATCCACATAAAAGTGGAGGGGGTGAATTATGACGGACGCCTGCTCCGATCGATTCGCAATGACCGCAACGGAAACAACCGTAAGAATTCACCTCTCCGTTTTCTTTCACAATTTGGTCACATTTCTCGTCGCGCGGCGAAGTAAATTCGTGCGAAGATCGATTCGCCGACACTACGACGACTGTTTCAATTAAATTCACGCGTTTCCCCTCGCCTCCGCCTTCCGCCTTCATTGTCAACCCTTTCCTCCGCCGCTATCGCCCTTTCGTAGGGACGTCGCGTGATCTACAAGACAATTATTTGCCGAGATTTGCCTCGGCGTTGACAAAATATATGCGAGAAAGTTAATTACGGTCGTGTAGAACGGCTGAAGTGATAAGATTTATCGTTTCAGCCGTTTCCTTTTCATTCTCGACTGTCCCTTGCCACCATCCGCTATGTTCGCGGTTCGAATACATCTGTCTTCTTTTTCTTTGCGGAAAAAAGAAATGGGGATCGTTGAAGATATCGTCTACGTTACGCTGGTGATACAATAACATCGCCTTTTCTTTTGAATATTCATTAGGTTATGAAAGTTTTATGCGTAGTTTTTTGAATGGAATTAAACTGGGATCGATATGAATTGTGTCTGATATGAATTAAAAGAGATAGGCAAGACAAATAATTGTAATAATGATATTATTGCTTGAATGTAATGACATGAATTATTGTATATAATATAGTTGTAACGGTTGTGGGATTCCGATGTGTCACTAGGATTTTGTCCCTAACGTTTCGGGGTTCAGGGGTACCTTTGACAATGCGAACCGTAGTTGTGACACCGCGGAACCCGACAACCGTTACAACTATGTCAAACGGCCGTGAAAGTCTGAGATCATCATCAATGATTTTCTAAATTTTTCTTGTTTATCTACTTTGGATATTTTCTCGTCACTGTATGGTTCACGTCCTTATTTTTGCTATTGTTGTTGTTGCATAATAATAATAATCGAATAATCGAAAATGATACAACTGAATCATAAACATAAAGATAGCTCGGTGACACCAGAATGCAAGGACAAAATAGGACAACAATGTAAATCCATGTAGACACTTCAACAAAAAGGATCATCAAGTAATCCATTGGCATTTCTAATCATATGCGTAATAGGTGCTTTAAGCAGAACATTAGTTTTGTATGACGGGACCTTAAAATTAGGGAAGGACCTGGTATCGTACTGAGGTACCACAAAGTTAAGTTTGGAGAGAAGGGATGGAGCGTCAATAGCGTGATTAATCAGTTTAAGTAGAAATTGGCTGATCAATTCCTTCCTTCGATCCGTTAACGATACAAAGGCGTGTCTCGTCAGCAGACCAGCATAATCAACTTCGCGTCCAGGGTAAGTGCGATCAATTTTGAAAGACAGGTATTTCAAAAATCGTTTTTGCACTCTTTCAAGTAGTACTTGCAGATGGAGATAGTGAGGATACCAAATTATGGAGGCATACTCCAACCCAGTACGGACAAGCGAATAGTATAATGCTTTTAGCGAGGCAGGATTATTGAATGATCTGCAGGATCGTATGAGAAATCCTAAGGATTTCATCGCAGAATTTAGTACGGATAATATGTGGTCTGCAAACGACAAAATTGCAACAAACAGCACTCCCAGGTCCCTCACAAACGAGTACCCAGGAACAATAGCCTGACTCACAGCATAATGAAAATTGTAGAGTCTATGACATCTAGAGTAGGTTACAACAGCACACTTATCCAGATTCAAATGAATTCCATTCTGTGTACACCATCTAACAATAGTATCCAGACTGTTCTGGAGAAACAGACAATCTGCCGGAGAGGTTATGGTATTGTAGATCTTAAGATCGTCCGCGTAAGCCAGTACATTGCAGTGCAGCCTCTGTAGGAGATCATCCAAATAAATATTCAACAAAAGGGGACCCAAATTGGATCCCTGGCACACACCAGAGGAAGCAGAAAATGTTAAGGATGTATATCCATTGTAGTGAACATAGCATGAACGAACAGTTAAATACGAGCGGATCAATTGTTTTACACTTGGCGGGAAACCAAAACTAAACGTATTAAATGTATATACATTTTATAAAACTGTTTATACAAGAATTTATAAGGCGCGTTCAATGGACGGAGTGCATATAGCATCTGTGTTCTTTCTGTATATTAAATTTTACAAATATCTACTTTAGTTATTCATTACTAACATATAATCTAAAATTTTAATGTTAAAGAAAAAGAGTTATGTGCAGAAATAACTTCTTCTAAATGTATTTCTTCCACCAGGAGTGTCTTTACTGTGTGTCCTAACATATAGGCAAACAAGTTATATACGCATAATATGTGTAATCCTGATAACGAGCTGGATAAATAAGAATTGTGTCAAAATCCTGAGACCAAACCCTATCAAATGAACATCAATTCTACGATATAACATAAAACAAGAAACTATCTAAACAGAAGATAATTGAGGCTTCTGTATAGTTCAAGGTATTCAAAATAAAATTAAATTTGCTTGCATTTTACCAACTTTTTAAATTTCGAAAAAAATATTAGCCTCCGCAGGATTTGAACCCACAACCTTTCCAATGCCTTTATTCACGAGGTGGAACTTATAAGTACGTCTAGGAATATCAGTAGAATGCAGTTGTGTAGGTTGGTATGATTTCATCAGCCCCCAGGCTGCCAAATGTCATCCAAACAAGCTGTGGCGTCAAAATTTAGATCGCTGTTAATATGACGATGAATCCGCCGACACTATATGGTCATATGCTATTTAATTATCCTATAGCAAGCCATGGAATTATTTTTTCAAAATATCATGTTGGTAGTCAGTAGTGAATTAACAGCGACCGGTTGTGCATTTGTACTGCATTGGTTTATTGACACAAAAATGTTTACAATTTTTCAGTGACGTATGACAGTTTGCGACAGGTTATTCAAGAATCAGTGGCAAAACTTCGTGAAATAGAATTTCTGTTCCGAAAACCAGGTAGTGCTGGACCATCGAAATGGACAGTTGAAAATACAGCAGATGTTGTGCAATGAACTTTCATATGGGACATGCCAGGCAACCTACACGGCTTAATTATTGTCAAGGGTATTTAGGCACGATAAATAGCGATGTTCTTCGCAAATCCTTCTTCTCGGAAGAATAATTAAATCTGGTCATCACAATCTCCAGTTGTATATGCATTTTGACATCGATTTTAACTTTTTCGCAAAAAATATAATTCGTTGAAATTTCGCTCATCTTAAATTTGATTTGCGTTTGGTTAGACGTTACCCCGATGTTTCCCATTATGATTTACAATGTTATTATGCTGTTGCAAATTCAATAAAAATACATATTTACGGTCAGAGCTATTGCTTATGACGAAATCAGCGCAGTTGTAGTCATCAGTTATAACTAAGTGTTTACCTATTAAATCAAGACCTAGAATCTCTAATAACAACTCAGGAGGTACAATTTGGCTTACACTAATCTTACATATAACGGTATCAATTAATGAAACCACAGCTTGAAAATCCCTATCCTGCCAGCAGACAACGAAGGACGAATCAGAAACCTCAGAAACCTTTTAAAAGAATGTTCAAAGCCAATAAAGAGTGGAGGTCGATAAAAAATTAAGTGATGGTATCGTCCTTATTGGTGACAACACTACTCCTCGTCTAATTGGTATCACCCAGGAGTTGCTGCAAAAGTTTAAATAGGGTATAATTAGCCACTTTTTGACTACTACCCTTTTGACTCTCGCAAGCGAGATCTAGGACGAAAACCTTTCGTTAATGATGATGAAGTGAATTGATCAGTTCTGAACTGGTGTGGAAGGAAGTGTTCAGAAAAACTTCTTCATGGTCGCTTTTGTTGTGGGACCTGCGATTATCGATGGCAACACAAGCGCGTAAAATTCGCCAACAACAATTGCTAGCGCTGACCTTCACGCGGGCCATCTTTACTACTTTCCTCGTTCGAATGTACGTAATTTCTAACGAAAAAGGAATTCGATTCTTTCAAAGACTGATAAGCGAAAATGCATACGTGCCCATTAGGAAAAACACCAATTTCTCTCTAGCACATACAAATCTTTCGAAGGAATAATCACTGACGCACACAATCGTTACGGGAACAATAGAACAACGCCAAACGGATAAACAAATACGATCGAAACAATGAAATTGTTGCTGTTAAGAAAACGAAGCATTCTCCTTTTTTTTTTCGCTTTAGGGAGTTTAGTGTCAAGTAATTTGACATTCGCAGGTGTACACACATAACATTTACGCGTCACGGTTATTATCGTTTCCGCGTAAAAACCTCGAGCAACAGTCGTCGGACGGAGATACGAACGGCGTAAGCATGCAGATCGAGTGCTGGTTTTATCTTTACGTCCACCAATAAACCGTTTTAACGAGCCGTTTTTTGTTGCCAAGATGCAATAGATGTAAAAGCGATGCTGACGCAATACAGACGACAATAATCGCGGTTTAATTTATTGTATTTCGACGAAGTCGACTTTCAGTTTGAATTGGGAAATTTTTCTTCTAGAAAATTTCAATTCCAACCCTATTTGTTTAAAAATTTTCGATGTCAGCTAGAATTTCCTATGATTAATTCGATCATATCTTCTAAACAGATTTAATTAAGTTTACTTTACTGGATTTAAATCTCGAACTTTTTACTCCACCTCCGGAGTACCTCAAGGATCGAACCTTGGCCCGCTCCTCTTTAATATCTACATCGATGATCTTTTAAAGCCCATTAACTGCCCTTTATTAGCCTATACTGATGATATTAAAATCTACCACGCCGTTCAATAATGTAGACTTTCTGCAGCGTAATTTCGCATATGATTTATACCTAGTGTCTGCATAATAATTTAAAATTAAATGTGGATAAGTGCTTCTTCACGTCTTTTACAAAATATGGTGTGCAGCATCGATTCTCCATATTGTATTAACAATATTAATATTGCGCGTCAATCTTCTACTAAAGATTTAGGTGCGATTGATGATGAAAAGTTTACTTTCTCTAACCACGTCTCAGATGTCGGGACAGCCGCCTCTAAATTATTAGAATTTATTTTTCGCACAGTATTTATCCGCGGCTTGGTATCCTTTCTACAACATCCAAATCAATCTTCTGGAGCGGATTCAGCGCAAATTTTCGAAATATCTATCGTATAAGAACGATGGGCGATATCCTATGCGAGGTATACCCTACGATGAGCTAATTCAGAGGCATGACTTTGCAACGCTTCTTGAAAGAAGAAACCGTATCAGTGCTACTTTTATGCAAAACATTCTCACCGGAAGAATTGACTCTCCTAATTTGTTGTCTGGAGTTGGTTGCATTGTGCCACGCCTGGAATCGAGATCGCATCACTTGCTACGGATCTCTACAGCTAGGACGAACGTGCTGTGGCGGGCGCCCTTGGTACACTCGGCAAGAAACTTTTATAGTTGCAACTTAGATTTGCCTTAATTTGTCATGTTTTTATTTTTTAATTTTTTCTTATTGGTACTTCATTTTGCGTTCCGGCATTTATTATATATGTATTTTCATTTGTTTTTAATGCATTATATGTATTACCTTTTATTTAATATTCTGCCCATTTTTAGATGTTCATCTGTTGAACATTTAATAAAGTATTATTATTAAAATTATACAAGATTTTGTTGTTTTTTTTCTCAACTTTACGGTGGTTCATAAAAATTGTAAATTTTATAAAATCGTAGGATACAAGCTCTAGTTTATACCATCCACTTGAATTGAAATTAAAGCAGTTTTTCTTGACCATTCACTTCATTTATAATATTGTATATTCGATGTTCTTTGGCTGCAAAAGCTTACACACTTAGCTGACACTTTTTGTTTCTAAATTAAATGATTCTATACTTCATTCACGTTAAGAATGCAGTAGGTAGCGCTACGATCGGCAGCTGTATTACACTGGTGAAATTTAATGGAACTGTCAAATGACAACATCGTAAACATGAAAGTTTGGTTATCAAAGTCTTGTATAATAAATAGCAAAGTTTTTCATATTTTATGCGCAAAACGTTATGGTTATATGACCTGGTAAAATAATACATAAATGTCATATGACAAGCTTTAAAATAATAATATTACCATGGATAAACTTGAATCGAAAATATAACTTCGACATGAATGGTTGTATACATAGTGTTATACCAAGTCATTTATCATGAAGTAAATCTCTCCGTTGGTAATCTCCATCAATTTTAAAAGAGAAAGTTTCAATGGTATGATTGAAACTATGCAATTCAATATGTATGGGATAAAGCCAAACGAGGAAGGATGTTGCTGATTATGGGTTCAAAGGACTGTATCCAATTCCATCGAATGGCTTCAAAATATATGCCAACATACAAGATCCTTAAATCTTGCATAGAATTTGGTTATTGTCAATGGTGAAGTTAGATGAGTTGTTTGGTGAAAAAGACAACAACAGTGCAAGTATATTTGTCGACTGTACCCCGACTGCAGCAAAACCAGTGTACATTTTCAACGACAGTACAGTCACTAAATAATTGCATGCATATTAATGACAATATAATAAAATAAAAAAATACAATAAAATATCAAATGTATTCATTAATTATAAAAATCTCTTAAATGCACATATTACAAATTTATATCATTCTCTTCATATCTGCAATAAAGTTAATAAAAAAAGATTTCTTTACTGTTAGCATTTTATTTTTAAAATAACAAATGAAATAAACATATGAATTTGATTTATAAATCAAAGGGTAGAGTGAAAAAGGTGAACAAATAATTTCAATTTATTTAATTTTCTAATGCTAGTTAAATACCGACGTCTCCATAGCAAAATGTCTTGCTCCATTAACACACAGTTTCGATTCCTTTTTAACCACTTGAATTTTCCATAATGTTTCAACTAGGGCAAATTGTCATCTGCAGTAATAAACTGCAAAGGATTAATAAGTTGGTTTAAATCGAAGGTCAAAATGTATTATATTTACATTTAATAATTTTGTACTTTTAGGCAATTCATTTCTTAAAATGAATGAGTGGACATATCCCCTAATTATAGATTTTTGAGCTTTGTCTAAATGATATTGTTTCACGAAGGCGTTTCTTAGTGAGCGAGCAGGGAATTCCTCTTGTATTAATCTCTTTGGCATTGCTCTCATACTGTTCTTTCACCTAAACCAAGTCGTGTTGCAATCAATTTAACAGACCTTGATTTGCAATTTTCTTGCTTCAGTTTGCAGATGTAAATCGTAAGCCATTAGCCTCTGCCTACTGCCAATATGTTTCCCTTGAGGGTTTTTCGATGGTCCTGCAACTAGATGTACTACTGCTTCCGCAGGCATACGAAATCAAAGCTGTAATTTTTTGACAGTAAAGTAAAAATTATTTTGTTTGTATAATTAATTGTGCAGTACCTTGAATTATTAAATTATGAGATAAAAGAGCTCTGAAAAGAATTATTTTTGCCACAGCAAACTGCAGGAAACAACGACAACAAAATCGTAAGTAAATTTGACAACTGATAAAAATTTCATATAAAGAAATTGCATGAATTTCTCCAGTGTGAACGTGCCTCGCCCATTAACCAATGGCAGGCCCGTATTTTAAGGCCTATCTATTCCAAGTATGCAATCTTAACGTGAATGGAGTACAGTCGTTACAAGGTCCTGGTGTCATCATCTTCAGTGTATGTACACAATGAAATGGAAGCAATGTTATAGGAACTCAATTTTTCGATGCAATTTATTACGATTTTAGAAGGTGACTTTTAAGTTTTGCATATGGAGCAATAGTCCATTCAATTTAAGAATATAGCGTTTGACAAGATAAGCTAGTATTTTTCAAGTTTGCTATTGGCAGATACCCAAACCAAAACTACACACCACAAAAAAGTCTGCATGTACACGAAAATTATATTGGATAAAATGCAATATTGCTGATCACTAATACTATTTCTTGGTAATGTCAATTGTCAAATTTCTTGATTTGTGTTGATTGTCTATTTGGTTGTTTGTTGTATTTCTCGTTATATTATTGTTTGTATAGTATATTGCATTAAAGATTGCCCTTATCAGAACACCATTAATACGATATGGTATCTAAGCTGAGTAGTTTTGGTTTTCCGTCAAGTATAACACAATTGATCCGCTCGTATTTAACTGATCGTTCATGCTATGTTCACTACAATGGATATACATCCTTAACATTTTCTGCTTCCTCTGGTGTGTGCCAGGGATCCCATTTGGGTCCCCTTTTGTTTAATATTTATTTGGATGATCTCCTACAGGGGCTGGACTGCAATGCACTGGCTTACGCGGACGATCTTAAGATCTACAATACCATAACCTCCCCGGCAGATTGTCTGTTTCTCCAGAACAGTCTGGATACTATTGTTAGATGGTGTACACAGAATGGAATTCATTTGAATCTGGATAAGTGTGCTGTTGTAAGCTGCTCTAGATGTCATAGACAATTTTCATTATGCTGTGAGTCAGGCTATTATTCCTAGGCACTCGTCTGTGATGGACCTGGGCGTGCTGTTTGATGCAAATTTGTCGTTTGCAGACCACATATTGTCCGTACGAAATTCTGCGATGAAATCCTTAGGAAGCCATTTCATGGGTCCATCGAAAAATCTTCGTGGTAGACGGATTAATAGTGGACAAAGGCTAATGGCTTATAATTTACATATGGAATGTAAACAGAATAATTCTAAATCGTCCGCTATCAAGCTGACCTCCAAGCAGCACTTGCTGAAGTAATATAGCATGTATGTATTATATAATAAGTATAATAATTCTACACGAATGTGTAAGATATTTGCCATTAGAATTTAGAATTGCTTCCAAAGAAACTGACAATTGTTATAATACAACTGATATTTTACTTTCAAATCACCTGCTAATATTTAATCGAGACAAGTTTTAGCAGTGCAATAAGAGCGCCGATAGCAACTCTATTACATTCGTAAAGTGATTGGACTCGTACACGTATCGTAGTGAATATAGTTTAATTAGTGGCGCCCTCTATGTCCCAGTATGTGAGATTTAAAAGACATCCCTCGTAAACTTAATATATAATTGAACTGTAGTTCAAATAAGTGTTTTATTTTATTCTAATGCTTGTTTGGTAGAAATAAACCTGTATCAATAATATTTGAAAATACATGTACCTAAACGCTTGTGGGTGGTATTATAAATTGGAAATTGTTTAGGAGTACGGTCCTATCATACACGCAAGTATATGCAGAATATTTTCTATGTTTCTTAACTTTCGATAACATTTACAATTTTAATATCCGATATCAATGAACTTGTGTAAGTGGTAACAGGTAAAAACTATTTGCGATTACGCACGCCATCTCCTAACGGAAAACGAACGAATGGAGAAAAAAACAGTATAGAACAAACGAAAAACACCTGCGTAAAACAATCGCTATCGCGTAGTACGTCGCTTTCTTTGATCTCGTACTATAAGCGAATAAGGTGGCGTACAATTGATGATACTACCTACTTGACCATCCGGCCGTAGTAAACCTCACTTCCTAAATGAAATTAAAGCACCATTCTTCCGTACCTAAGGTGGTAGGTCTTATCTCGAAGCTTTAGCGGAAGATTGCGAATGGGAAGTATATTAAAAGCTTCCTTCTATCGGCGTGAAAAGCTCAAAAGCTTCGCCCGTAAAGCTCGGCGAAACATGCGATGTGGCCATCGCCAGCGTACGCTATTAAAGACGATCGGCGACGCCATGTTGTCCTTTTCAGCGTGTATACGCGACGGACGATAAGATTATTATCCGGCAGTCGCATGTCCAGTGATTTACGGCTGGCGGTGCTGGTCGTGGTGATGGAAACGTGAGCGGAGGGAAGCCGATTGTGTAGGTAAACCGCGACCGCAGATCTAAGATCCGCTGCGACGATATGGAGGTCGCTAGAAAAATGTTACCATCACGTGTTATATTGTACGTGGAAGTTCTTTAATCCTTTGAGAGTAGAAATGAAGCTTTATCTTTCGCTTACGCTAAATTATAAAAGGAAAACGTTTTAACATATGACAAAATGTTTACTTTCCTGTTACCTTGGACTTATGAAATCATATTTATATCAATGTAAATGCTACGTTGTCTAGAATGAATATTCGTCTGGAGAATCTTTACTTAGCCTGTTATTGTAGTTTAGAGCCTTTTAATTTTTTTTTAATCCTATGTATATCCCTTATACCTTGAGGTGCCGGACTACTATTCTCTTATCTTTATCTTCCACAGTTTCCTATACTGAGCAAGTTGTTTGGCTTGAATTGGTTTTTATCGTTTCCAGGTGTTTCGGGGTCTACCTATTCTGCCTTTGAAAATCTTCTTTGCTCTTCGACCTTCTTCCATTCTGTGTATATGTCCAAACTATCCCAGTTGTTTCTCTCCTATGATTATTTCTATTAACTTGATATCTTGACCACTAATAACCAACAAAATAATTCGTTAAATTTACCAATGACTTCATCGGTGGGAGAATTTTCCATTATAAATTGCTAAGCATCTGCAACTTTCTCTTCTGGCAGATAATTTAGTGCAACACACTTAATGTGGTTTCTAATTTCCTAATCTTCCTTTTACAACTTTGCTAAACCCAAATCTTGCTCTTTATGCCAAAGAGCTAGATTAAAATGGATGTTACATCCTTTGATAATTGTAGTCGGAGAAAATTATCGCAGAACGGTGCGCTGACTTTACTGTGAAGTTGCCGCAAGCTCAGCTGTACTTCTTCGCGGTTCTCTAAACACTTCGCGCGCAAGCACCCTTTTACTTCTTCCAGAAGGTCCGGCACGACCTGGTCTCGGCTCCACTGTTGTTTTTTCCTTGCGTTTAAATTGTGTAATCACACGGTTAACTGTAGACAACGGAATATTTAAAAATTTACTTATTTCACGTTGCGAAGCGCCTCGTTCACTCTGGCCAACGATGCGACCCCGGGTGAAGTCGCTAATATCACTCGAACCTTGTAAGCTAGGCATAGTTGTAAGTATATCTAAACTATGACGAATTCCTTCCGATATATCTACCCCTACCCTAATGACAAGAGAAAGTCCTTAATTCGTTCTTAGAATGTATTATATATTCTTGCTGATTTCCCTATTCTCTAATTTATTTATTTCTCTATTCTCCCGTTGTAGATTGTTCCTAAGTAATAGTATTCTTCAATTTGTTCCAAGGTTGTTTAGATTAGTCTGCGGAAATTGTTGAAATATAAACATAATTGTGCCCTTCTTGTAATATAATGGAACATCCCATATCAAATATTTCTAAATATATACCATGGGTGATGCAAGTATACTACAATAAATATATGTAATAGCAAAGTGGTAAAAGAAACATAAACTAATTCTTAATATTATTTACTGGCACATGTTAAGATAGCTGACCTATATATAAAATAATTTGCTAATAATTCTGACGCCGTTTGTAGGTTACATTTCTTTAGCTTTGTTTTGAAGACACTAATGGAATAACAATTCGTAATGTAAGGTCCTTTTACAGATTACGGATGGTAAATACTATTAAAACGGGACAAAGAAGAACTTGCTCCTTGTCAGTCACTAAAATGCTTCAAAACTCCGTGTTAGTATTCTTTTACTTTTTCTCGTCTTAATGGTTGGAATTTATTGGTATTTTCACTCCCACCATTGCCATTATCAGAGAGATAGCGCGATACCCAAGTTTACCAACGATAATTTTCTTAACAAAATATTGCCTATACTGTTCTAGGACTTTTTGTTGCTTTAATACGAGGGATGTCCTTTAAGTTTTACATCCTGTGGCATAGAGGGCGCTACTAATCAAATGTCAGTACTAAAAATTAACATCCGTCTTTAGTTCATCTAAATCCAAAGTTGCAGCTACAAGGAAAATTGACCAAGGGTGTGTTGCTCTTGCAAGACAATGTGCCGGTTCACAAGAGCAAAGTTGCAATGGCTGCTCTGCACAAGCATGGCTTTCAATCCACCCTACAGTCCAGATCTGGCTCCTAGTGATTTTTATTTGTTCCCCAAATTAAAGAAAGACTTACGTGGAAGAAAGTTTTCCGACGACAATGGGGTAAAGGAGGCAATTTTGGCGCATTTTTATGATGGTTTAGAAAAATTAATTCATAGATCTAATAAATGTATTGTCCTTAAGGGTGATTATATTGAAAAGGAAAAATAGATTTATTGTTTTATTTTATTTAAAACCCTTTCATTCCACGAACTTCTGGACCTTCCCTCGTATTACTGCCGGTTGGTGTACGACCATTTGTTTGCCGCCAACCATCTCTGAACTTCGAAAAACCAACCCCGGAGGATCCACGACGGATCAAACTCCATCAAGACAATGCAAATTCGCACACAGAACGCAAAACAATTTAATCTGTAACGCAGTAAAGCGTTGGAATTGTTAAACCATCCTCCGTATAGTCCGAAGCTCAATCTCAAGCGATGTCTCTTCCGACTGCATGGTTAAAAGTTCCAATCGTCAGAAATCAGTGCCTTCAAAAATGCAATTTTGATTGTACAAATAAGCGAGTGTATTAGCCTTCGTGAAGAGTGCTCCGAAAAACAATACAACAAGTCCTTAAAAGATATCTAGTCCTTAATAAAGTATAAATATTTAGAACAAACCAGAGACGCTATGTTTTTTTTTTTTGTAGTGGCGGATATGAGAACTTTCTATTATTCCAAGAGATTCATGAGCTTTAGCAGTCCCAGCACTAGCCTTTAAAACCTTCATCGATCTCAACACCTTTTACCTTCAATAATTGAAACAATCTTTCTAATAGCATATTCTACATTAATCACTACGACAAGGAGTATTGTTATCGATACCCTCAATTTAACGCCAATATCATAACCCCATTATAACAGGAGTACGTAAAGTTTGCTATCGTTGCACGGGTATCGCGATATTTCCCGATGACAATCGATATCTCAGCACCGATTTAATTAAAATATTCAATCATGCGCCGCCCACACAAGCGCGAAATGAAACGTATCCGTTTTATTGCATCGTTAAAACGCAAAGATAGTTTCCTTTGTGGCCCGATGCATGCGCTTACGCCAATAAAACGGCCGATGTATGGTAAAGAATGTCAGCTTTCTTGCCTGCCAGGTCGGTCCGATGATTGTTTTCCAAATGCGAAATCGAGCTATCGCATTACGATAACCCACTATGTTCCTTGTCGTTTTCACTTAATAGCGTTGGATAGAAAGCTTGAATCGATAAGTGATGAAATTTGTTGGGAATTTGACATTCTATTTGATAGAAGATGTACATAATTTATTTATTGAACTTATTCGACTCTATAAACACTTGTTGGGTATTTAAAAACTTCGTCGGAGAAATGATGAAGCTTACATGATTCATATTTCCTAAATTTAAGAACCTAATATCGTTTTGATGGCGGAAATTGTTCAAAGGAGCTGCTTAGATTAGGTTTAGGAGTTCTACACCTATACAGCCCTCATCCAATTTATTAGGACCAATTGCTAAAATAGTGATTTTGTTAAAATATACGAGGGCGACCTGAAATGTTTCCGGAATCGGCAAGAGATGGCGCACGGAGGTTGAACCGGGTTCGTCAGTAAAGGCAACCTTTTTTGTGGCAACTGTCAAAATTTCAGACGTCTACTGTCAATAGTTGTTGTTTGAGAGTGTGTTTTGTGCAAAAACGGATAAAATCGAATTTCGTGCAGTGATAAAACACTTCTGGGTGGCTGGAAGAACGGTCACGGAAATTCGAGCATCAGCTTCTGGGTGAGCGAGTTGAAACATAGCCGCACAAGCATAAGTGACGAATCACACACCCAAAAACCGCTATCAACGGTGAAATGGTCGACAAGATTCATGATGTCGTGTTAGCCAATATATAACACATGGGTTGAAAAGTCCCGGGCCTAACACATAGATGACGCTAGTTTTACCTTTCTGTCAGTTAGTACTAACCTTCAAAAGACAGCTGCTAAAATTTCATGATATTCTATTCATTAGTTTGTGAGTTATTGTGCTAAGAGTCACGCTACTTTTTATTTTCAAAACAATGGATCAAAAACAATTTCGTGTTTTAATTTGACACTGCTACTTCATGGGAAAAAATACCGTTCAAGCGAAGCAATGGCTTGAAAAGTGTTATGGGGACTCCGCTCCATCAGAAACAACAATAAAACGTTGGTTTGCTGACTTCAAACGTGGTCGTAGAGACAGCGATGATGCAGAACGCGGTGGACGTACAAATGCGGCGGTAACACCAGAAAACATCAAAAAAATCCACAAAATCGTTTTGAATGATCGAAAAGTGAAGTTGCGTGAGTTAGCTGACATCGTAAAGATATCAAAAGAACGTATTGGCTTTATATTGCATGAGCATTTGACTATGAGAAAGCTCTGTTCAAAGTGGGTGCCGCGTTTGCTCACTGTTGACCAAAAACAAGAACGTGTTGATGATTCTGAGCAGTGTTCGGGCATGTTTAAACGTAACAAACCGGAATTTTTGCGTCGATATGTGACAATGGATGAAACACGGATCCATCACTTCACTCCGGAATCAAAACGATCGTCATCTGAGTGAACAGCAACTGGTGAACCTCGTCCAAAGCGCCCGAATGCACGGCTGGAAAGGTTATGGCCTCGGTATTTTGGGATGTGCGTGGTGTAATATTCATCGACTATCTTGGGAAAGGAAATACCATCAACAGTGAATATTATATAGCGTTATTGGAGCGTTTGAAGGCCGAAATTGCAAAGAAACGACCGCATATGGCAAAGAAAAAAATTTTGTTTCATCAAGACAACGCACCGTGTCATAAGTCAATCAAACCAATGGCAAAACTACGTGAATTGAACTTCGAATTGCTCCCACATCCACCGTATTCACCAGATTTGGCTCCCAGCGACTACTGGCTGTTCGCAGACCTCAAAAGAATGCTCGCCGGTAAGAAATTTCGCGCAAATGAAGAGGTTATCGCTGAAACTGAGGCCTATTTTGAGGCAAATGATAAATCGTTCAACAAAAGTGGTATTGAAATGTTAGAGCGGCGCTGGAATGATTGCGTTACTCTTGATGGAGATTACGTTGATGAATAAAGCTAATTTTGAACCAAAAAAACCGTGTTTTCTTTGTTAGGCCCGGCACTTTTCAGCCCATGTGCTATGTTAATTTAATTTCTTCGATATTGGCAAGTTGAAATTTTAATTGAATTAGTTTTCGCAATTAAAAATTTCACGGTTCCGGCAAGAGTTGAATCTGCAATCTACAGTTACTGTTCGCTGAAGATAAGCAAGTTTTCAATTTGTGCCACGGAGGCGATATGAGCAAATCGCTATCTAAATCGTTAAATTTAAGCGGTTACTTCAAAATCTTGATTTGGACAATTGCTCTAATTGAGGAAATGTCAAAATGCTGAAATAGACAATAGAAGGCAAATTACTATTTTAAACTAACATCCATATTAATAATAATGGCATAAGTAATGATAAAATTACAATTTTCTTGCAATTCCCAACGTAATTAAATTTCCGAAAAAATATCAGTCTCGGAGGGGACTTGAACCCAACATCTCTATATCTCCGGTATAGCGTGCTAAACCCTTGCACCACGAGGCCATTGAATCCAAGTCACCTTAAATCCCTCTAGAAACAAGTCCCCTCCGAGACCGATATTTTTTCGGAAATTTAATTATGTTGGAAATTGCAAGAAAATTGTAATTCTACCAAATTACTCTTTTATCTGTTAACTTACAAAACACCTTAAAATGTTACTTCAGTTGGAGAAGATCTCTTTTGTCTTTAAAGTAAAGCTATTGCCTTCCATAGAAATCGTTGAAATACTCTAGGAAAGTTCGCAGTCATGTTAACTGAAGTGGATCATGAAAGTTACCAACTTTAAAAGAAATGAAGCTAAGACAATCATCTTGAATCATTACCTTTTAAATTCATAATCGACCAACATAAATACGTCATCTAAACTACTCAAAAACTCGCATTTTATTCGTTAAAAAAAGCGTAAATCATCTCAAGGAATATGCAATTGTTTCGACGATTACACAATCGTGCGAATCATATCCAATATTATGGAGACGATAAAAATATTTTCTTCGGAATTCTATCGTTTCTATCGATCAACAGGCTATTGTTCTAGTTTTCTCCAACTGTAAACAATCCACATAATCGATATATCATTGGTATTTATAAACATCGCTCGAATACTGGCAGGATATTATAGCTAGTCTAGCTATAAATGCTGTTGAATAAGCAGAAAAAATAAATTTAATTCCTTCAACATTTTTCTTTATTTATATTCTTACATCCAACCGATATTTCAACTTAGACATTTTTTACTGTCACTAAATTTTCAAAAGCGCCGCCTGAATTGTTTTCAAATAAAATGGCGCCGGATTTAAATTAAAATTTTAGCGCGTAATTTAAATTAACGATATCCTAAAGCGTCGTTTAATTACGACAGTAATTAAAGAGTTAAATTCGCGCGGAATTCCGAACAATGCAAGTGACCGATGTCGATTTGCCCCTACTAAAATTAACTCGACCGAAGTACTTCGACTAATAATAATATTACGAATTGCCGAGCTCGATCTTAAATTTAGATTTTAGTGCGTTCGACACTAAAAATATTATATAGTTATTGTTTGCCACCATAGATAAAACTCGTTCGGATTTATGGTTTCCGCTTGGAGAGCTCATTGCTAATTTCGAAGTCCTAAGTCGTCATCGTTGGAATGTCACGCAGAAAATTGTTTTTCTTTTTGTTTTTGCGACGGATGTCGTCTTTTTATTTTTTTTCGTGGAAGTTTGCAAAGGCAATGGAAGAAGAGATATGTTAAAGTTTTAATTTTGCAAAAAATATCAGCTTGAATCGACATTTCCTTCATTAGTTTTCTACAATACGTGGGCGACCTGAAATGTTTCCGGAATCGACAAGATATTGTGGTAACGGTATTGGTGTTATTTTTCATTAAATAGACTTTTTCTAACGGTGCTCCAACCTCTTCAAGCCGTCGGAAAAGTAGGATGTTTAGAGGTATGCAAAATAGACATCTGTAGCGACGACGACCTCCTCATTTGAGGCAAATCTCTTTCCTCCCAGTGATTTTTCCAGGTTTGGTAGTAGGAAAAAGTCGCTGGAAGCTAGATCCGGTGAATATGGAGAATGCGAGACTAATTCGTAGCGCAACTCATTCAATTTGGACACAACGATGCGGGATGAATGTGCCGGTGCATTGTCGCGGTGGAAAAGTACTTTTTCCCACTGTAAACGGGGCCGTTTCTCCTTCAATACTGCATCTAATCAGGTCAATAAATCGTTGTGGTACTCCGCGGAGATCGTCCTTCCTTTAAGTAGATAATCGATGAGGATCCTTGGGAATCCCAAAAAATGGTCGCTATGACCTTTCCGGGCGATGGAAGGGTCCTTGCTTTCTTCGGGGTCGATTCGCCTTCGACTGTTCCTTGTAGTGGTGAAACGCATGAAGAAATCTCTTGGATTGCGTTGGACCCTGGCCAGATACAACTCCGAAACAACACTTATTGACAGTAAACGTCTGAAATTTTGATAGTTGCCATATAAATCAAACAATCGTTATGGCCGCAGCGTTTTCGATAAATATTGAAGGCAATGTCTAGAAAATTACTACTTTTATCAATATTTTATAACATCAATACAAATTTTATATTACCACGTAAATTGTTAATACAATCTAAAAGAAATTATATAGTTTCTCCACACCACCAGACCAAATAAACAGGATATCACGAACATAACGTTTTTAAAACTTAATATTATTTCAAGAGGTATTGTCTGACAGGATGTGTTCAGATTGAAACTCATGCGTAAAAGCATCAGCTAATTGAGGGGATAAAGGTGATCCTATAGTCTGAGGGCATGCTATACATCAGATTGTTATAATTAAATAAACTTAGTTCTAAAGCTTACTAGCTATGGGATTTTAGCAATGTGTTGTGTAGAGAAGCTCGAAAATCTCGAACTGTATCAGCTGTCGGATCTATTGCCTCGTTGCGTTGGTGAAAAGACGTTGTACGTCTAACAAAATTAAAATATCAGAGTCAATTAAGTTGGTACGACGAAGTGGTTTAGCTAGGTATTGTTAAGACAAGTATTAGCAAAAAAATCTTTATACATTACTTATAAGTAACCATGTAACCATTTAGATAATTTATAAGTAGATTGTGTATATTAAACTACCGGTCTATCTGAAACGTTGGAAAATATGTTACTTTTGTGTAATATTAACAACTCAGGGCAATAACTGGATCCAGAAATCTAGAATCTGTAAGAGTGAATTACTTATTATATGCAGAAACTCTAAAAATATAATGCAAAAGCTAATAAAGATCTAGACGACGAAAATAGAAAACGACTTAGTACTCCTAACAGAAACAAAGGATAATCTACAAAAAGGGATATACACCTTACAAATAAAACCAAAACCATAGCTTTTCTGGGTAAATATCCAATTAGAGCAAAAATAACGATACGGTATTGGAACAGCTTGAAACACATTCACATTTAGGCTGTGATGTGTCTTATGATCGAAACAAAGACGGAATAAATTCACGCATATCTGTGGAGTAGTAGAACGCTAA
This sequence comes from Trypoxylus dichotomus, assembly GCA_023509865.1. Classification (NCBI taxonomy): domain Eukaryota; kingdom Metazoa; phylum Arthropoda; class Insecta; order Coleoptera; family Scarabaeidae; genus Trypoxylus; species Trypoxylus dichotomus. The sequence continues at coordinate 2,672,385 of CM042080.1, forward strand.
AAAACAAAACGAGAAAGAATACTCAAATAAAATTTTACAAGACGATAGCAATGCCAATCCTCTTATACAGTAATGAAACAAAAAATGTATGGCATGATCTATATCAAGTCAAACTTCTTTTACTAACACTTCTTTTAGAAGCTGTAAATGGATGTCTAGAAACGTTCAACATGATCAAACGCTTTCACAACGTCCCGCAAAGTCTTATAATTACCACGAAACCTTTATCCCCATCCTTACACAATACGCCATCTAGCCTTGTGGTTCTCACAACTCATACACGACTTTATTTTAAACAACGCATAAATCGAATCCATACAACACTCCACACTCTTAACATCTAACCGAAATTAATGATAACAATCGCCCATGTTATCCCCCTTGCGGAAAAAACAGTTCGCCTTGTTTTTTTTTTCAACCGTTGTTTATACCCATTATTAGATCACTCTCTTCAGCGACCTAGATTATTTAATGACAAGAATTGATTCGATCGCAGCTGCATGCAATTTCGATGCGGTGAATGCCCCATCGTAACGCAGCGCCGATTCATTTATGGTTCACGTTCCGCCATCCGTTGCACATTCGAAGATCCCCACGATGATGATTTGAAGTGTTCAGGTGACTTTCGACGAAACAAAAGACTCCGAAAACAAGGAGTTTGCGAGTTTGGAGTTCCGGCGATCGTCGAAGTCGATGGCTGAAGTTAAATACGTAATTATGCGCGGGAAATGTGAAAGGGGCGAACTTTGAGGAGTTTTAAATTTTTCAATGAGTATATTGTTTCGCCATGTTCGTGTCGGAGGTACCAGAAGCCACGTGAAAGACGTGGTCTTCATTCTTCTCGTAAATTCGACGTTTTACGTCGCTAGTTTTCTAGGTTAACTTGGTGAGGCTCTTGTTTGATAATTTGTGTTGAGACTTGAAAATATTTTTTTTTGTTTCTACTGAAATTCACTCTGATGAAGTGAAACACCCTTTCGAAAATTCAAGATTTTCAATTTTCTTGATTTCATTCTTAAGCGGAAATAGATAGGACAAAGATTTAAATACAAATGTTGTACCTTATTGAAAGGTCTTTCAGAATACATGAATGTTGTATATACAAAGTGTTGCGTTTAAGCGCCACCCTCTTATGCTAGAACTGATCATAGTAATATGGAAATAAAATTAACGTAAATTGTTAATTGTTTTTCTATACCTTAACAAAGAACCAATTTTATGGTGTATTATCAAAATATCTAGAATCTAACAATTACCGCCAATATCAAAATATGTACACTACCACTCAAAAGTATTTAGGCACCCCTGTTTCCATGGATTATTCATATAGTATTATGTTTACCAAAAAAACATTATAATAAAATAAAATACGTATTTAAAATGTAGTTCAGTAAGATAAACACCCATTATATCGCATAAGGTTTACCATCATTTACCTGCACTTGGTCGGATTACCATAAACTGTTTATTGCGGTGCAATTACAATAACAATCCCTCTGAATTTACTGGGTAAATTTAGTCATCTGTTAGATTGTAGGTAATAATGTTTAAATTATATTCCTAGAAGATTATAGTGAAATCTGTAATCTATGGTCAGTTGCAGTGTGGTATTTACTCTATTCACGTCGTGAGCGAAATATCATGTGGCAATTTTTTAAGATGCCTCCGCGAAGAGAAATTAGTACGGAAACACGTGCGCTTATAATAGCTTACCATAAAAGTGGCATAAGTAATCGTCAAATTGCCAAAAAAATGAAAATACACCACGCTACGGTTCACTATAACGTAAAAAAATATCGGGAAACTGGCAGTTTTCTTAATAAAAGACGGAGTGGAAGGCCAAAAGCGACAACATCTGCAGATGATCGCAGAATAGTGGTTACCAGCAAGTTAAATAGACGCGAAACAGCCCCGGAAATCACCGCAGAATTAAATGTTGGTCGCCAAAAACTAGTCAGTGTTTCTACAGTCAAACGTCGCCTACAGAAAGCCGGGCTCCATTGACGTATTGCGATGAAAAAGCCATTACTACGCAAACAAAACAAGCAAAAGCGACTTAAATGGGCTCGTGAACACCAACACTGGACCATAGAAGAGTGGAACAACGTCCTGTGGACGGATGAGTCCAAATTTGAGCTGTTCGGAACCCGAAGACGCATATTCGTAAGAAGATCTGTGGGTGAACGTGCCAGGGAAGAGTGTATTACTGCTACCGTGAAGCATGGTGGAGGTTCTATCATTATTTGGGGCTGTTTTGCTGGCACTAGTGTAGGGGACATTGTGAAAATTGACGGTGTATTAAAAAAAGAAGAGCTACCGCGAAATTTTGGAGAACCACGCAATACCATCCGGAATTCGACTTTTGGTTCAAAATTTTATCTTCCAGCAAGATAATGACCCAAAACATTCCTCTAAATTATGTAAAGATTATTTACGCCATTTAGAAGAGGAAGGAACTCTCAAAATTATGGAATGGCCTCCCCAGAGCCCCGAATTGAATCCAATCGAGTTACTATGGAAAGAACTAGATCAGGAAGTACGGAAATCGGCCCTGACATCAGCTACTGACGTGTGGAACAAATTGCAATCGAATTGGACCTCAATAACACAAGAAACTCTGGCAAAACTTATTGCGAAAATGCCTCGATTGTGTGCTGCAATTATTAAATCAAGAGGAGGTCACATAGACGAAAGCAAAATTTAAATGACACACATTTATTTAATATATTTTTATTTATGTACGTGTATCTGTACATAAAAAATAAATATTATTAACATTTTTGCTGAGTTTTTATACATTTTTGCTGTCAGTGTGCCTAAACACTTTTGACCGGTAGTGTATACCCTTAAAGTGGGTATTAAAAGACAGTAATGCCTTAACTATGAGTTTTGAAGTAATAGGATGCGGTTTCTAAATATTTCGCTTTAAATAAATGTGATATTTTTGAATATCCACGATAACAAATAACCACGCACTGTTATGTGTCAATTTTGTCGGGTTTTACTTACACCCAATTAGACTAACAACAGCTGCATCTGATACCATATCAATTAACGATTGCAGTTACGTACTTCAATAAAATTTTATTAATTAATCCGATTTAATTAATATGAAGCGAATTGAACTACCAAAACTAGATTAAGTGGTATTATATAGAGAAACTGTTTCCCTTTTCTGATGTACGCGTCGGTAGTACGTGCGTGGCATAAGATGTAAGTTCTTATGCTAATATCACCATTGAAACATCCTGTATATTCGATGATATATTTGACTGGTCTTGCAAGGCAATAATTTAATCGCCTGTTGAGTACGATAAATTCCTTGCATGTAAGGTTAGTTATCATGATTTAATCTATTTGACTCGGGTGGTGAATTTAAACAACTACAAATTCCTGAGACTTTCTTTGCTGTTGTGGATTAATTAGGATTTACATTGCGTTGCATATAGTCCTATTTGAACCATATAATCCTTAGATTCTAGCCAAAATCGAATTATCTGGATTAAGTTTTATACATTGCTACACTTCTTGAGCGTAGAGGTTGCTATTTTAAATAATTGTAATATTAAAATTAATATTATAATTAATGAGGCCACTGCTCATCTTATGAATAATATTTTTTGTGTGGAGAAAATGTAAGGTTATGAATGAAAATGTGAATCTGTTGGGAAAATAATAATGAAGAAGATTGCGGGCCTAATCTTGATTTAAAAAAACATTTTCAAAGCGAGGTCTATTTTAAAACACATACGGCAAATAGATTTCGAAAGATAGTCAGACTTTGCATTAGAAAAAGACAGGAGTATATTGCATGTAAAGTGAAGTACTTTGAAGAAAATAGTATTAATAGGTTAACATTTGTAAAACAAGCTTCTCATAAATACCTTCCAAATGTGTAAATATATATAGTGAATAATTTTATATCTTTTTATAGTTTTATTGTAGTCAGTTAGTACTAACCTTCAAAAGACAGCTGTTAAAATTTCATGATATTCTATTCATTAGTTTGTGAGTTATTGTGCTAAGAGTCGCGCTACCTTTCTTATTTTCAAAACAATGGATCAAAAACAATTTCGTGTTTTGATTTTACACTGCTTCTTGATGGGAAAAAAATACCGTTCAAGCGAAGCAATGGCTTGAAAAGTGTTATGGGGACTCCGCTTCATCAGAAACAACTATAAAACGTTGGTTTGCTGACTTCAAACATGGTCGCAGAGACACCGATGATGCAGAACGCAGTGGACGTCCAAATGAGGCGGTAACACCAGAAAACATCAAAAAAATCCACAAAATCGTTTTGAATGATCGAAAAGTGAAGTTGCGTGAGTTAGCCGACATCGTAAAGATATCAAAAGAACGTATTGGTTTTATATTGCATGAGCATTTGACTATGAGAAAGCTCTGTTCAAAGTGGGTGCCGAGTTTGCTCGCTGTTGACCAAAAACAAGATCGAGTTGATGATTCTGAGCAGTGTTTCGCCATGTTTAAACGTAACAAACCGGAATTTTTGCGTCGATATGTGACAATGGATGAAACATGGATCCATCACTTCACTCCGGAATCAAAACGATCGTCATCTGAGTGGACAGCAACTGGTGAACCTCGTCCAAAGCGCCCGAAAGCACTACACCCTATCTTGAGAAAGGAAATACCATCAACAGTGAATATTATATAGCGTTATTGGAGCGTTTGAAGACCGAAATTGCAAAGAAACGACCGCATATGGCAAAGAAAAAAAATTATTTCATCAAGACAATCAAAACAATGGCAAAACTACATGAATTCAACTTCGAATTGCTCCCACATCCACCGTATCCGCCAGATTTGGCTCCCAGCGACTACAGGCTGTTCGCAGGCCTCAAAAAAATGCTCGCCGGTAAGAAATTTCGCACGAATGAAGAGGTTATCGCTGAAACTGAGACCTATTTTGAGGCAAAAGATAAATCGTTCTACAAAAGTGGTATTGAAACGTTAGAGCGGCGCTGGAATGATTGCGTTGCTCTTGATGGAGATTACGTTGATGAATAAAGCTAATTTTGAACCAAAAAGACCGTGTTTTCTTTGTTAAGCCCGGGACTTTTCGGCCCATGTGTTAAATTATATTTTATTTAGTGTACTAACATTGTACTACTTGATAAAATTATTATTAAATTTATTTGTATTACTTCTTATTGTGTTTAAAGGAATATACTTCATATTGATATACAAATTTATTTTTATGTTCAGATTATGTATCCTTTATTTCAGAATAAGGGTAACTCTTTTAGAATAAAAAAAAATATTTTATTTTCATGTACTACACAGTTAGTACACGAAACATTTCTTATTGTGTATAGACATATATATTTCATGGTCATATTAAATTTGTTTTATGTTTATATTCGGTTTAGGTTGGAACAAAACTAACTCTTTTAGATTATAAATTATAGTTTTACAAGCAAAAAATATGTAATAATTTTAAAATGTACATAATGTCGTATTACTAAAGCCTTTTCGATAGAAAAAGATTTATCAGGTGAATTGGTCCACCTACACGGCTTCGTTTAAAAATAGAAGGTATCACGTAGAAACAGATACTAAAAATCAAAGTAATGCCAGTTTGTGATTTAGCATCTTAGATAATAATAATAACATTATTTATTTGAATACCAAACACGCAAATACAAAACAATTTGAATGTACAAGACAAGCGATTATTGTAATAAAAGAAACTTAAGAAGAAACTATAAACAGAAGTACTTAATAAATGTTGATTAAGCAATCTTCTAAGTACATTAAAATTGGTGGCATTCTTCACAATAGGAACATGATTATTAAGTTTGCAATGCATAAAATACGGACTTCTTTGAAAACTTGCTTTCTTGTGAGGAGGAGGCGGAAGATAATTATTTACACGGGTCGCATAGGGACCCGAATAATTGTAAATTCAAGACTCCTCTTTGTATTTAAAAACGTAACACAACGTTTCGTCGATACGTAAATCGTAAGAAGTAATGGCAGTTTGTGATTTAACAACTTAAATACTCACTACAGGGAGACACGCTGCGTGGTAAGAGGATTACCATGGTAAAATATCGAACGCGGAAACGTAACAAAATTCAGGAAAAGAAGAGTGCTTACCTTGTGCTTGAAATTTCCTAGCGACCGATTTGGATCTCATCGTTTTTCAAAAATCGAAGGAGGCGCGTCGGAAACGGAAGCAATGATAATCTTCGAAATCGTCGAATTGAAGATCGTCGGTCATAATATCAACGATGATATCTCCTTACACTATTTACTTTTCCTCCGAAAAAAGAAAAAAAAATTACAAAAGAGTTCTCGAAATTCGCGATTCTCTACGAATAGTAGGCCGTGACGACTGCAAACCGTCGAAAACCGTACGCGTTAAACAAGAGACAATCGCGCGGGCTAGAGAGAGGAGAATCTTTCTTCTTTTTGTACTTTTTTCTTCTTCTTCCTTTCGTCCTGCTTCTGCACGCGCGTTCTCTATTCGGTTCGGTTTCGGTACCCCCCTCGGAACGTCCGCGACAGACCAATCACGAGCCGCTATTCCATCGCTATCATGTTTTATCACGTCTTCCCTCCGGCCGCGGTGCGGACTGCGTTTTTTTCCGAGCTACCGTCGCCGCGCGCCAGCCACGGCAACGGGAGACAGCGACGCGCTGACTCGCGCGCGTGTGTGTGTGTGTCGCGTCTTTAGCCGCGTCTTTTTCGCGCTTCAATCCGCGAGCTTCGACGGTCCTTTGCTAGGGCTAGGCGGCGGACGAACCGGAGACAGATGTCTTCGGACGTTCTTTTGTTTATGCGCAATTGTTGGGCGCATGTGGGCCGGGCGATACGGCCGGCGATGCCACGCCGACACGGAGCGTCGTCTGCCTCCGTCGGGCACGAAGAGGCTCGCGCTACCTTCTCTATATACGGCGAGGAGATAAGAGCATCTCTGGTGGTATTCTCTTCTCATCGGTCGATAGTCCGAGGGGGGATGTACGTATTCCGGGTATCGTCAGTTATCCCTTGCAACGTCTCCCACCCTCGCGACGTATACCGCCGCAAGAATTCCATGTTCCCGGAAAAACCCACCCCGGATCCTTGACGGGGACGCTCGTGTGACTCCGGGAGCATGTACACTACCGTCCATATTAATTCGGACACGCAAATAAACTTAAAAAAGGATTTTTATTGCATTTTATACAGTACAAGAGCAAAAAGAAAGGGAATTCTAACGTGGACTGTATGTTACTTGGTATATTAGTCTATTCCTCTTGTAAAGTGTTCCACATGAGATAGGACATACCTTTTCGGATCCTCCGGTCCAATTCATCCGATAACAGCTCGATGGGGTTTAGGTCGGGGCTTTGCAGCGGCCATATTATTATTTGCAAAGTGTAATTTTACTACAATCTAATCATCAAAATCCTCTCATTTGCATACGCATTTTGACATATTTTAGATGACTTCGATTTTTCGCAAAGAACATAATTTGAACCGTATTAGTGAGAACAGTACAATTTTTAAGGGGAAAACAACTAATCAATGGCCTCGCATTTCATACAACTCGTCAGTCTAATTACACAATGTTAAGAAGAAAATCTATACATATCTTTGGTTTTATTGCAACCTGTAGGCATCAATGTTTAAACTACATCTGTTAGATAGACAGATGTCAGGTTTGTGCGAGTTATTAATCAACTATCGAGGAAATAGTAAATAACTTAATACCATCTGTTAATATCGCAGACACCAACTTCAGGGGATATCGTTGACAAAAAGGAAAAGCAAAGGCGGTCACAAAATATCCCCAATAGCTCTAATAGCTTTAAAACAACATGAAAAAACTGAACTTCTTCCTTATTTAACTAGAAAGTATACTAAACAAAATTGACAGCTTCCCACCTCTATAAAACGACTATCCTAAGAAACAAATAAGTCTTTAATGTTCAGAAACACTTTGAGTGACACCGTATACATATTTCCATGTAATGGTTCCAACTACTTCCAACGACAACATGTACTTTTTCACGGGTACACCATCTCTTAACAAAGGTACAACACCACAACATCCCCACTTCGCCTTCCTCAGCTTTCGATTACCCCTTCTACATGTTGACTGCGATCTTATTTCCAAACGCGATGCTGTTTTGTTTTGCGGTCCGCCCAACATACCGATCATGTCCCGCTGCGGCTTTCGCGATGTAGGTGGAATTATTAACGACCTAGTGAGAGTCATGGTGCAATTAGCGCTGTATCAGTAGGGTGATATTTTTTAAATGGAGCTTTGAAGTTGGGTGCGTTAAGAGTTACTTTGAGACACGGCCTGCTATTGTCTTTTGTCTAATGTACGAAGAACGAAAGAAAGAAATGCAATTAATTAATTTCTTTAGTTTAAAAAAATACGTTGTTTTAATACGTTGCCCTGAATAAATTGAAATCTCATCAGAAATCTCCAAAATTAGTTTTTGATCTTTCTGACGTTTTCTGTGAGTATGAAAATTACACCTACATTACAAGTTTAAAGAGTTGGCAGCGTTAAAAACACTCTCGTAAGTGCACGTATCATAAATATATCGCAAAATACTTAACAGGTCTTAAACCATTAAATATCCAACTAAATTTCTTTTGCCCTACCTTAAATAAAAATATAAAATAGACATAACTGTCTAAACGTCCAACGCGAGTAATGAAACACGCTTTTCAATTCTTTAATACAATAGCAAGGCATATCGAACAACATCCATCTTAGCCACCACCGATCCAACGAAGCCATAAAACTTTACGATTGGTTTTTGTTCTTATTCTGGCCACTACATAACAAATATACCGTGAATTCACATTTAACCGTAATTGGAAAGAGGATGTGTTTTAACTGATTTAAAGTGTATAGTTTTAAGTAGGTAAAGCTGAATAAGATTTAGTAGTCATTGCATTAGATTGTGGTAAAAATGAGTTTGGAATCCTGAAGTTGAAGTTAGATATTTTAAAAGTCAAGTGTAATGTGATCTATGTATATACACAGTACAATTAGAAGGTTGGAGTAATGGTAGACAGCGAATACGGTGCTTTATGTTTATAAAAGCTGATTGGTTTATATCTTAAGAAAATCTGAAGCTAAAATTCTTTGCTTCTTGGTAGTATGCGTAGTTTAAGAGGTACCAATTGATATTGTTGTACTGTTGTAATAATTTAATGTAAATCAATAAGCTTAACATACTTGAAAATATAGGTTTTCACTGCCATACCCAAACGTAAAAATGACTTTCGGATATAGCCATGGTCCTCTAAGCGACAAATAATGAATGGCAAATGGAAGATACCAACTAATGAATTACGAATAACAGATGACAAGTACCAAATGACGAATAATAGCAAATAAGGAAAACAAACAGAAGAAGGCACAGAAGAAACACAGAAGGAACGCACGGAAGAAAAGCACAAAAGGCATAGAAGGGACAGAAGACAGAAGACAGAAGACAGAAGACAGAAGACAGAAGACAGAAGACAGAAGACAGAAGACAGAAGACAGAAGACAGAAGACAGAAGACAGAAGACAGAAGACAGAAGACAGAAGACAGAAGACAGAAGACATTACTGATATTAGCAAGGACATGATACGGACATCATCCTGGATTATGGTTACTGCAAGTGTCTGCCTAAACATTTTTAAAATGGCGTTAACTGCAAAACAAATAAAAACTATCGCTACTTTATTAGAACCACGATCTAATCGCTAACACCCCACATTCCCAGCACACCCTGTAACATTGAACAAATACGAATATGTCGTTATTTCTCCCACGTAAGCAGGTATAAATAATAAAGAAAAAGGAGCAACGCGAAGGGCTGGGAAAAACTAATGACGGATCAAGCCATTGGTTACGGCGAAAACGAGAACCATCTGGTCCGGCTCTTTCGTCTGCCTGCAATATCGGCTCGTAATTCAGGATTCCGAAACGCCGCGATCCCCGCATTCCGATATCAAAGTTCGGGCGAATTTACGACCGCAATAGAACGAGCGCCATCTGCAGGCGGCGCCATAAACCAGCCGCCCGACGGCGGACATCTCGCGTAGAATTTAATATGTGTCCGGGACGTTTCGCCTGCCCGCAATTGGCGGACGAACAAGCAACCGAGCTTTACACGTACTGCATTAATATACAGTGTGAACGATTTTACCATTGGTAATACGAAAAGAAACTGCTTATACGCACACACAGTAAAATATTGACCGTCTGCAATGATTTGGTCATGCATTACAGCACAAGATTTAGGCCTAGTCCATTTTGTAAAGAAAATCATGGACCAAAAACAGTACAAAAACGTTTTAAAATTATCGTTTGTTGAAAGATAAGATAATATAGAAAATGAACCAAATTTATTTTATATTCTTTACACTTTTGCCGCTGATTGTACCTTGTCTAATAACGGTCTACTTATCTCACTCGCACACTGTAACATCTCGCTTTAACTTCTGCGTATCTCACCGGCACAGATGTTTTAAGCGACCTGTACCTTGGTAGATGCATCTTCGTTGATTGACATCATGTTGTACAATCACACCCAATTTATTATTATTTTCTTTAAAAGACAATTCTCCTAAGAATCTAAAAAAATGCAAAATGGACGTTTCATTTATTCTTATTCAAAAAGCAAATCATAACAGCGTGACAATCGACTAGCTTTGAGCGATCAAGTCGACCGATCTCTTGCGCCGAAGTCACGCGATGCCACCGACTGAATAGAGCTTATGACTGATGACCGGCGTTCACGCCCTCTACCGTGACACTTGACAACGATAAGGACGAGTAACGAAAATCATTAATACTGCGGTCGTAAAAGAACCCCGCAGAAGAATGCGTTCGCAGATTATTAGGCTTCATTTATTTTATTGTTGCCTCTGTGCATAACCAGACAACTGTTAAATTTACCTTTCTTCGGCGAAAACACGTCGATTTGAAAACGGACAACCTCAGAGTTCAATAGAAGCAGATTCTTCACGAGAATTAAAGGAAATAGAAGCATATTAATGGAAAAAAATATATTTTTTCGAAAGCAAAACTCTCCGCAAAAAAAGCCAAGCAATATCGAGATCGACGTGGATATAAATCCGCTTGCTTAATATTATGGTATATCCGTCGAGTTTAGAACCTTATAGGCACTTGGTTACATGCCGGCGTCGAAGGCCTTTCCGGTCTCGTGACAGTTTGGCTGACCTCTCGGGCAGGTTGACGTGAGCCGGGCCGGCTCCTAGATAAGAGTCTCGAACTATGTAGCGCGTAAAGCCTAGCCGATATCGTGTGAATTAGAAACCATATATACCGACATATATTTATGGTATATCAGATGATAAATAACGCCGTAGGCTTTAAGAAACTGCTACGAAACCAGGCAAAACTCAGCGAATGGAGTTTTTGCAAAAATTAACCTTTTTTTACTATAAATGTATATTCTGCTTTAAAAAGGAAATTTGTTTTAATTATCTTCTAAACTGTAGTAATGTAAAGGATTAGTTACCGGCGCTGCCACCAAAATTTCAACGCACTTTTTTAAATAAAAATAACCTATTGCAATTAATTAAAAATATCACAGTTAAATGATAGTAAAATAAAATTGGCTTTATGACTTTGTCTTTTAAGTATCTGTCAATTCAATATCATTCGTTTCAAAAACGTTTTAGAAACCTAAAGCCTAGAGTCTTTAATATAACACAGATTCTTAAAGTTCTTTATACAATTCAAACATATCTTGATTGTACTTCCTAATAGATAAAAGCTTCCTCTTCTCATCTTAGTAATCAGTTGTCAGTGCAAAGAACTTACTTGCTTTATCTTGAACAATACTAGTAACAAGCAAAGCTGCCAAGTCGATGAAGATACCAGAAACGTCTCCAATTTAGTTTCCCCACAGTGTCCTGAAGCGATCAAAAATGTGTAAATGTTACAAAGTTAACCAAAAACCAGACCAGCCAATAAACGAATTTATTACTGAAAGTTGGGAGCCAGCTAAATCATGCAAGTTTGCTAACTTTCTCGAAAGGGAGATGAGAAAATTAACATTTAACTTGGCAATAGTAATCTCATTAGGTATGAAAGTGTCTGAGAAAATGGTAAGAATATCACAAACAGTAGTTATCAATAATCCAGCTCATTTAATATCTAAGGACAAGAATAGAGTAACTACCGGCGGAGGCAATCAACACACATATTTCGGGTGCGAAAGAAACTATTGACTAATGCCATCTCCAGCTGGACAATGCAAATGTTTTATAGGCAAGGAAATAGATCACATTTCAAAAGTATGCTGAGTGAGCCGAAACAATGTAGTTGTTGATGGACAAATTGCATCCTGCAATCGAAAAACTCGAAATTGACAATCACCTAATGAACACTACGATTCGTCACTCCTTTTCGGGTAAAATTTGAATAAATAAATTGTATCCATATTTGAAAAGTTGATCTTCTGTTAGACAACCAGTTAATTGCTCAAACATTGGTCGGTGCCCTTTTAGGTACGGAAGACTTTTTTAATAAAGGTCATGCTAGATCTTTGATGAAATCTCGAGTATGTTAGACATTAAATCAGTCAGAAGTTCGCCACACAAGAAAATTATATGCTTCTGGCCTATTGGGAGGAATTCTTTCCACCTTTCTTGTGGTCACTCATAGCAGTGTTCTATATCTCATTAAGGAACCTGTAGAAAATTAAGAAGACTTATAAATTTCTTATTACCTCATGTTTAAAAATATTCATATTCAAAAAACAACTTAAAGAATCTCTTAGGGAATCCCAAAGATAAACCGGAGATGATAAAAAGGTCTGGAATATATCAAATCGCATGCAATGATTGTGAGAAAGTTTATATTGGACAAACAAAAAGGAGTATCGAAACGAGGTTCAAAGAACATATTAGACACTATCGTTTCGACAAACCTGAACTATCAAGCGTAGCAGAGCATATGGTAAAATTCGGACATAAGATTGATTTAAAAAATCTGATACTACTTAAAAACGTGAACTCGTATAGAGAATTAGACGCGTACGAAATGATGAAAAAGAACGGAAACTTATTGAACAGAGAACCACCCCCAATCGCACACTCGAGTTTGATGGATTTATTACCATAGGCCCTGTTAAAGATACGGTTCGCTTTCGGTCCATCCTTTCCCGAAAATAGGCATTAGACCACCGAGTAGATTGTAAATAGTCATATGTTTTAGAAATTTTAGAGCCTGCGTAGAAAATAATTTGCATGTGTGATACAGTTTTTACTTTCAGTCGGTAACACGGTTGACAATGAGAGCCCACTTGCTCTCGAAACGCTGCGTTCCGCATAATTAATAAATTTGTGTGAGTGGAGTTTACTGCTATACCTGTGAATTGTACATCCACACAGTCCTTGCAATCGTCATAACAACTCTTGAAAAGGTTCCAATATTCGTAGTATAACATTGACAACAGTTTGTTTTTATAGATTGTATAGTCTCAAGCTGATATAATACTGTTTTTGGATTTTATTTAGAAATTTTCCTTTGGAATTCTGTGTATTCCAGAATTGATGAAATTGTTATAAACGGCCCCAAATTTAATCTTAATATTTTTACAAACGATCTTGTTGACAAACATTTTTGTTGTGTGAATTATCTTCGTAATTTAAGTCCATGAATATTTGTGTACAAAATGTTCGTTACTCCTTTTGGCTTTTACCATACCAATTCCATCAAATTTTCTAACAATTTTTCGAATGACCATAAAATATCTGAAGCGTTACCAAACGTTAGTCATCATCTACCAGCACCTCCACCAAAAATACAAATCATACCCCGTAACAAAAGGTTGCGCATTCCCAGCCTTCTAGATTAACAGAAATATTTATATTTACATGCACATTATCTAGCATACCGCTACGAATACAGCGGTTAAATTCGTGCGGTTTGGGAAAAAAACGTTTAACATTATAAATGTTATCACACGCCGCGACTCTTTCACGAAAGCCCATTTTCAGCTTTTTATATTGCGGATTATGCCGAAGATAATCTCGGTCATTTAATCCACGACAAGGAAAAAAAGGGAAAGGATATAGGGTGGATAGGAGGGTGGGGAGGGATAGTTATCCGCTTCCACACGTCAGGCTCGACGGCAAAGATATATCTACGAACTGAAACTAACGTGAAACTACATAGAATCTTACTGGTGGAATATACGAGGAGTGTCCGATAAGAACGTTTACTTATATTAAAATTTTGGGTGATTTGGAAAAATTTTAATTTGATTTTAAGATCGTCTAACTATAGTATGATCTTGTAGATTTCCTATAAATCAGATCTCTGTTTTTGAGAATGGGTAGATTATTGTCAAAAAAAAAAGAATTGCAACATTACCAGTACGATCGCTGTGTGTAATGTCACCAGGTTTTTTTTCTCTGGCGTTTCGCGAACAACTGCGGTTCGTATTTTCAAAGGTATCTTTGAACTCCCAGTGAATTTTATCACATCACGGTGGTTCTGGTTCCTTTCCTGCAGGAATTAGTCTTTTTCTGTCCATTAAAGAGTTTTCCGGCGATTTCCTTTTTGGCTTCTTTGTCTCTTGATTTTCCTTTTCTTTTATACCGCAGTCATCAATCTCATCAAGCAGAGTCATTATATTTCAGTTACAAGTATGGTACGTAAGCCCCTCTAGTTGACAATGTTATTGAGACTTTATCGTTAAAGAAACTGTTGAACTCATAATAATAATCTAGATAACAACAAACGCAGGAGCCAAATTTAAACAAATTTTAATGAATAAAAATATATGTATCTATATTTTTAAAATGAATATATTCAAAGTTAACACGTGCTAAATTAAAGAAGGATCCAATTTCCATTACTATACAGAATAGCATGACAACATTTTTCGATGCTCTCTACTAAATCCTGCTCGTAGGACGTAGGTAATAAACGCCATCCCTTTCTTATGTTGCGAGATAACTCTTCTATTTTATGTGTACGCTCACTTCAGAGAGCTTCATTGTATCCGACATATTCTCGATCAGATTAGCATCCGGGGACTGCCAGGTCAAATTCAGTCTGCTACGGTGTTTTGGATTATTATCCAGTTCTGAGTAACACTCTTAATCCAGACCTTTGTAGATATCAGTAGTTCTCTTTTATATAATTGCACCATCACCTGAGCGTTTAAATTACCAATGAAGACACATAACGTCCCAAAACAAGAACTATAAGTCAAGTAGCAAGGCAGATTATGCAGAAATATCATACGTCGCTGTACAAGAAAAATGGAAGAGATCTGGTGCCTGCTGGTAGATGACCTGCTGTCGTGGAGGCGAATTTCTGCGCTCAGGCCTACGTCGATGATATCACCATCATGGTCAGCGGGAAGCTTGAGGGCGTGGTATCCATAAGGTGCCGAAAAGAAGAGTTAAATGCAAACCCTAACGGCTATGGTACCGTTCACCTGGAGAAGGAAACTTCCCAAGCTCCAATGTTCGTCCATTTTCAGCTCCAAAGTACTGATATTAACAGAGATTAAATATCTAGGTGTGATTTTGGACTCCAAACTGGCGTACACACCTGGAACATGCTACAAATAAAGTACAAGAGCCTTCTGGGCCTGCAGAGGAATTGGTCACTTACGCGACACTAGTCCGATGGCACAAAGCCAATCAGAGCAATGCGGTCAAGATCCTTGGCAAAGTCCAAAAGATTGCTTGCTTGGGCGTTACGGGGACCATGGTATCGATGCAGACCATCATTGGGCTTCCGCCTCCGCGGCTGGTGTTGATGTTGTTGGAGGTTACAGAGTCAAATATAGTGAGTGCAAGGGATTCTCTGGCAAGTTCGAAAGCCATATCAGCATCTTCAAGTACATCTCAGGTACTGAACCGACCTGTGGCAGTATTAAGATTTTGATTAAATCCAAGCTCGCCGCCAATAACTGGTCCTACTGGAACGGTATAGATGATTTGAGACACTGCAAATCTCTCAGGATTTATCCAGGTGAGGGAAGACTGCGTAAGGCAGTCCTTATGAGCAGGACTAAACTGAGAGAGTACTCACAGCGATCTTGCATCGAATGGGCCTAGTAAATTCTCCTTCTTGTAGAAAATGTGGGAGACCAGAGGAAACTTCTGCGGAGCTCCTTAGAGAGACAGGTTCACTTTGGAGATGCTCAGCTTGACGAACCCAAGTTAGGAAAATCTCGAGCGGATTATGGACTTTATTGTTCAGATACAACCCGTTCATGTGAACTAAAATCACATAGGTGCACAATAGGCAAGCACTGGCCGAGTTGCTCCTCCAGGTTAAAAGTTATGGTTATATAAAATATAATAAGTATTTTAGAAAACGTCTTTGAACTTTTTCAAGTGAATCTGAATGACTTTTATAAAATGGTGTCAAGGAAATACTCTAATTTAGAGCCTACATAGCAGAAATATACACATACACTCTTACATTCACAGTTATTGTAATAAGCTCCACACCACACAAATAATAATTAATTCAGAACGTTCTTACAATCGTTGAAGTGATTACGTGATAATCTAACTGTGCTAAAAATTATGAGGAATGACGTCTAAGGTAGAATTTCAAGTCTAGAATCAGAATCTAGTAACAACATTTAATTATTTAAACAGCTGATCACTACGAACGCCATTTCCAAAGCATCAATAGCGCCCAAATGTCTCCTATATTTACTGTGATTGGTTTTAAGATCATTTATTGGATTTAACGATAGTGCACATCGATTTTCTCTAGATGGAGCTGAC
Source organism: Trypoxylus dichotomus (assembly GCA_023509865.1). Taxonomy (NCBI): domain Eukaryota; kingdom Metazoa; phylum Arthropoda; class Insecta; order Coleoptera; family Scarabaeidae; genus Trypoxylus; species Trypoxylus dichotomus. The sequence goes on from CM042080.1 coordinate 2,689,144, forward strand.
AATAATATATTCCTAAAATATAAACATTGTCATTTCATCAAACACCACACGTATATCGTCTACGTTGACAGTAAGAACGTCATGCGAGCAACCAGCGGTGATGTTGTTGAGGTTAGATTCGTAACAGCACCAGAAAAAAAGGGTGATGGTAAAAAAAGCTATCACGCACTCTTCCGTTCGGCCTTTACGTATATGTGCGATGGCGCACGTTAGCGGTCAGCTCGCGGTTGAATTCCTTATGTAAATCAAGGCGGCCGGGTGCGCGATTAAAAATCACGACATGACAGAATTATGATGCACGTTATGTGGACGCAACGCTATCTAGATCTAGCCTTTTTTCCTCCCTCCATACATACATATAGACCTTTGGATATCATCTATACGTACACGTTCACCCCCTCCACGCCTTCCCAGCCTTGTATTTTGCTTTGGTCAGCCGTCGAGGTGAAGGGGAGGAATACACTGGTCTAATTTGCGGTGGACAGTAACCGTACTTTAGATAGATATTTTAGATAGCCGGTAATTTCACTATAATCTATACAGAATATGGAAATATTATGTATTACGGACGTTTCACCCCACTTTTACGGTCTGTACGCTCGTAGGGAGTGAGAAGTAATAACAATGATAATGCACTTGACTTTTAGTGTCGGTTGTGATTGCGTGGGAGTTAATGACGAAAGAAAAAAGGAATGATATTGTGGTGGTGAATAAATTACTGTCATAATCTTTTCCCTTTACTGTGGGAGTTCTTCTTTTGTTTTTATATACAAGGGAATAATAATATTTTTATTATTATAGCCATACCACAATAGTTGTTTCCATTATATTTCTTATAATAATGCTGTGTCAACTTGCATTATTGCTCTTATTCTTTCATGATCTAATAATGTCTTCTTACAGCAGCGCCTCCAGTACGTCATCTCCGTTGACATCATTTTGTTTTCCATCTTCTTGTTCAGCGCCTACACTTCACTTCCATAGGTAACGTAACTATCAACAAAAGAGTGGAACGGTTTTTGTTTCCTTCGAAATATTCCTATTCCACACCGCAGGGGTTTAGTATTTTATTCTGTATGTCTATGTCATCTCTACCATTTACCACTCCTAGATATTTCCATAGACGTCCATAAACTCTGCATATAAAAGACCGAGATCTTCCTGTACGAGAAAGGTTCCTTACTGGTCCTTCTCGCCGAAAAACTTGTTCGTGTGTGTACCTCTGCATTATTCTAATTCTATTATACTTCCCTCCAACAATCTAAAAAGAAAATTAAAATTAATTTTGAAATGAAAAAGTTATGAAGGATTCAAATCATAAAGGTACTTTTGTACCACCCTGTATACACTTAAAAATGAAATATGGATAAGTACAATAAATCCGTGAATACTACTAGAAATACATTAAAAAATCAAAAGGTATAAATAAGAAAGGAAATATATCAAGAACAAAGCAAAAAACACAAGTGCAAACACATGGAGGAGCAACATATTTGTGCCAAAGTAGAGGTATGCCAACTTCCTAGTAGACTGAGGTTTAACAAAATATAACTTTTCAAATTGAATTTCCAATTTCAACAGCTCAAAAATCAGAATTGATTTAGTAAATAATAGGTCTGGTTGAAACCATTCCGCAGATTTCTTTTTGTTGTAAACGGCCCAACGGAGTTGGTATTAATTAATAATAATAATAATAATAATAATAACAATTCATGCCTTCCCATCCCCCAACAACTCTTAGCCAATTAGAGGTGGCGTCGGGCGGCCATGAGTTATTATTGCGGCCGCGCCTGTGGTTCATCTTAAGATGATATTCATTCTCAGCAACCCCGGGGTTCGAACCCGGGACTTCCGGACTAATAGCCAAGCGCGCTAGGCACTGAGCCACCAGCCCGTCAATTAAGCCTTAAAGTATAGCAAAGTGTGGGTAAAATATTCCATGGTCTTGTTACTGCACCTCCTCACCGTAAAGTACTGCCACTATCCTTGTGGGATGTTAGTTTCAAAACACGGCACGTGAATTGCCAAATTCAAGTGCTGGCCCTTACCACCGAGCCGTTAAATTTCACATTTAAATCGAATAACGAGAATAATCCAGAGATTCCAAAACCTTTTTGCCTCCTAGATCACGCGCCGAACTTTTTTTCCGCAGACTACTGCAGACCTTCGGGATATTAAATTTTTCTAAAGCTATTAACGCAAAATGTGTGTCCCAAGGAAACTCACTGTAATGATGTTTCTAAAGAGTGGGCAATTGTAAAGAAGCATTACAATTTTTATTCATATCTTTACTGAAAAGACACAAAATGCAAGTGAGTATTTGGATTTTCGTCGAACTAAATCAGAACCTAGCGAAATTCATACATGAAATTAAATTAGTTCAAAACAAAGACATAGAAGAAATGAGCCCGATGCTTTGATAATAATTGTTCAAAATTTGCCTACAATTTGATGAGGTTCAGTCTTAAATCTCCATGGTCAGGGATTTGATGTTGGGTCTAAGTGATAAGTTCAATTTTTTCAATGAGAAAATTAAACTCATCTCTCTTCTTCTCTAGAAAAAGTGCGTTAATCAATTATGTCATGGAGCACTGTATATTATCGTATCTAACGATCTTACGACATCCTTTAATTTAATGTTTCGTTGTTCAACGTATTTTATAGCGTTTATTAAATGTTTGAAATTGATATTTACAAAATTAAGTAATACAATTTCTACACATTCTAACGTGGAATTTTGGTAAAAGAAACAAAAAATCTTTGGGGTTTCGAAAGTTTTTTGAATGAAAGGTGGAAAACTGGGATTTCTTCCAATTTTACAAGTATTTTTTTCACAAAATTTAAGTCTTTCATCGTACAGATGGCGAAAAACCGAACACGAAAAACAAATTTCATACGAAATTTTTTTGATTCTTAGATTCCCAAGTACTCACCTAAACAAAATTATGATGAAATTTTGAAACACCCTGTATAGAAATTATCACTCCCTCGAAGCTCGTTTATAAATAACGCCATCTAATAACATTTTGTTTTACGAATCTAATATAATTACGAAAATCCATACTATTGCCGTTAGTTCTTCCATTTCCTTCGAATCCCGTGCACGACCTCGAACCATCCAACATTCGCAACTTCCGCGCAAAGTTCATCTCTCTCTCCGGGGCTTTCTCTCGCGGCAGAGTCAACTCTTCTCTCATCATCCGGCAGATGGTTGTCATGGTAACTCGGATCGTTTCAGTCTAGTGACGTCAGGGCAGCATCCGTTAGCAACATCGATTTCAGTTTTTAGCGGTGGCTGAGGACCGAGTTTGCCGTACATACATGGATATATGTATGGTCTACATACTTATTTATGTATATATAACGTATGTACCTATGAAGATGACGTCGGATTCCGAATCGTGTGCATGCGACACGATTTAGAAGGAGAATGGCGTTCGACTCTAGCTAAAAGTACGACCTAGATACAGTTAGGACGTATGGCTATAGATATTACGTTCGCATCATGTTACTTTTTTTATGTGCATTGTAAGGAGGAAATACGCTTGTTCAAATTTTAACAGATTTATGCGTTTAGATTTTTTTTGGGCCTTACCAGCTGCACCATAGAATATAGATGAATGCAGTAACAAGGAGGTCTTCGTCAAAACAGGAAAATACTTACCACCAGCGAAAGAAAAGGGAATTAGGTTTCTGTACAGCCCCAAATATAGAATCAGCTGCAAGGCAATATTTCTCTAAAATGGAAATTTTTATAGTTACCCCACAGCCAGCACTGAAGCTCAATAAACAGTTCAAATGCATGGCATAAGTGCCCATCCTCTGCTTTTAATCTGTATCCTGAATGTCCTTAATCGATAGATTAAGTGCCACACTAAGCCTAAAGTTACACTAAATGCCAAATAATAAACATTCTGTCATGATATAACTAAATGAGAGAAGATTCCAAAGGAAAAGAAAGAGACAGGACAAAATACAACTGTCTTTTACAAACATATACCCAATGTGCGTGCTCGAACGGTTCCATATCTAATACTCAGAAATTGATCAGCAATAAATTGTACGAATACAAATTAAAAAGAAAAAGATCTCTCGTAAAATGCAAGCGGTGGCCCATATTTAGAGCAGTTTCTCTACTATTAAGTATACATAAGCATCTGAGGAAAGAATTTTAGAATTTAGAATATTCATTTCAATACCAGTGTTTGACATTGACCTACTCTCTTTCGACAACACCAGACGTTCACATAATGGAACAGCTTTTTAAATTCGAAAATGGGAATATGTACTATTACTTATTGTCATTAATTAAAAGAAAAATGCAATGCACGTTTCGGCCATGTAACTATTGGTACAAGAGTCAAATCCATAATTGGTTATTTCTGGTGTATAATTTTAACAGAAAAGATAATAGATTCAGCCATATTTATTAATGTTTCTTTTTTAAATACGATGAGCTCTATTATATACTAAAATTATGTAGATTATTTCTGAGACAACCTGTATTGTCATACAGTCCCTGTCAATTTTATTAGGGCCACAAATTTAAGCTTTTCTGTGCTTCCAACGCCACAATTTACAAATACAAATATAAAATTCATGAATAAGGTTTAAAATACCTATCTAAATGCGTTCCCTAAATATCTTTAACAAAATCGCGATTTTAGCAAATAGAATTAATAAATTGGACAGGAACCGTATAATGTTTTTTTCTTTAAGTTTTTACCTCTGTAATTACAGAGACTAGCAAACTATTGTTTTTTATGTAAACGTATACCCTACATAGGATACCTGCAAATCACCCTGTATATTACAACATCAATATTACTCCAGAGAACGTATATTATCCTCTTTTATTGCTAGCATAGAATCCGTCCAGGTCCGAGAAACGTTCATTTTTTCCTTTTTCTTTCATTTAAGCTCACATACCCATACATATATCTATATATACATATGTATGCGACGGTCACCATAAATTCGAAACGTGCTCGAACCTAGATCGTCAAACCAAGGCGTAACTTTGCCAATTGCCCGTCGCATATAACTAGATATACGATATATACACCGGCCTACTGACTTTATATTCCGTAGGCATCTATTTTCGAACGCCTAGCAAAGGCTGTTAACCCGAGAGACCGTGCAAGAACAATATGGACGAGACGCTTCCTAAGAAAATCGTCTACAGGCATTAAATCAGTCTCCGATGCTATTATTTAAGAGCGCCCTGGCTATTTTCGAAGCGAAAAAGAGACCAATGCGATGATTGGTTGACAATAAATTTAGCAGTTAGAGTATGGAATGTTTTTTTCTTTCATAGGAGAAGTATCAAATCAATCAAATCTTTATAATTCCCTAAAAATTTAGAGTTATCTTGTTTATATATAAATAGTCCTGGACTTCGAGATTGTTCTTGACATTGACACCAACGCAACATAACCTAAACATAAATAGAAACGCCAACACGACAAGAAATTCCCATTTAAACTCCGCCTATTATCCCACGTCAGCTCAAAAACTATACTCTTTAATTCTATTAGCAACATAACAAAGCTCTTATCACGACTCATTAACCTTGCCCGTCATTGGCGGTTGATAACACCGAATTAGACGAACTTCCAATAAAAGGAGAGAAGATAACGCGGTCGCATCCCCTCGACATATCAGAAGCTTGAAGGGGAAAAGGGAGGGCATCGAACGGGAGGTTACTAGACTGCTGTCTAGTCAATCCGCATGAACAGATAGGCAGATGCGCCTCTGCGTAGTCGCCGTTCGGGGGGAACGAGGATTCTATAGTTGCGCATCAAAACAAATGAAGATGCGCGTCGCGGCCTCAACGCGCATGCCGTCCGAGGAGAGTTACGATTCGTTACGGCGAAGATAGAAAGCGTGGGATGAGCACAGATAGTTAGGCATCAAAGCAACGCCTTGTTCTTGTACGTAAAATGGCGGATGAGAATTTTACGGTCGTTTCTTTGGTTTCTAGCTCGTTTTTTTTTGTTGCAATGACGGGAGGGAATCCGCAGATGTTTCGTAAGGTCTAATGTGTGGGAGTTAACCGTATATTGAGTCATATAAACATATGTGAATATTATGAGGATATGTTACGGGCTATTTAGGAATTAGTTACGGTTTTTTTATTAAGCGATGGATTTATTAGTTTCTAATTTTACGCCTCATTAAGTTAATTTCTAAAGGATATTCCGACTATGTGTAATATAGGTGCATATGTCTAAAGACGACTTGAAAAGTATTTAGATTCTATTTAGGATGGAATTTTGTTAATTGAATATCATCAGTTGAATTTTAGAACTTGATAACTTGATACTTTCCTGTAAAGAAATGTAAACATTCTATTTTCATATTCGTGCTTCTTTCCTTTGTTTTGGGAAACTAGATTTTTCATTGTTTCCTTGATGAATGCTAACATCGATGTTTTAGTTTAAAGCTCACATGAATCATTCAGCATTCACAACGGGGTCGTAAATTATAAATTATTTAATGATTTACTACCAGGTTAACAGGAACCTTATAGTTTGATTTAATTGCTTATGTAGCATTTAATCAAATTTTCTTTGTTTTTATATACGCAAATAAAAATGTTGGTGATGCAAGTAGCTAATAATGAAGCTCTAAAATTACAGGTGCGAGCAAATATTATAGGCTGGATAACTTTTTTAGCGTTACGATAAGACGAGAATCTCAAAACTAAAAAAAAACACATACTTCAGTTTATGAGGTTATTTTGCCTGCTCTAGCCTCTATTACAGCTTGAATTCTTTTAGGCATAGTAGCTACCAGTTTGTAACATGTTTCTGGGGAAATAGACGCCCATTCCATAAACACTGTTTGCTTTGGGGCCTCGTTTAGAGGCATGGTTGTATTTACGAACCCTGTTCTTCAATATATGCCATAGATTTTCAACAAGCGGGAGGTCAGGCGATTATTGGGGCCAGTCGAAAATCTTCACTTGGTTATCAGTAAACCATTTCATTACAGGTCGACCCTGGAGGTAAGGGGCATTGTCTTGCTGAAAGTAATACTCCTCTGAGTCCATATCATAAAATCTAACAATCGATGGTTCGAGAACCTCTTCCAACATCCCGATGTACCGTGCCCTCACACACATGGACTTCCCCTACACCTAGTGCAGACATACACCCCCAAATAATAATGCTTTCACCGCCGTGTTTAACAGTAGGTGAAATACACTCCGAGAAAAATGCTTCGTCGGACCTCCTCCGAACATAACTTGGTCCGGAAACGCTGTGCACCTGCATAGAATAAACGAAGGACGTTAACTTTTT